>SSOS01000005.1:840130-1440130 GCA_004849945.1 Aspergillus ochraceus | reverse complement strand
CAGCTCGCGAGGTCTGCATTCTCCTCTCTACCGTTTGCCTTTGCACTTTCTCTTCTCTCCATCCCCCCTCTCTCCCCTCTCCCCTCTGGCTCGGATTCATTAGGGAAGTGTTCCTTTTCTTTTGATCCGTCATCATGAGCTCCATGAGCTTGCGGAGCCTAGCTCCCGCCTCCAAGGTCAGTAACCGACCTGTCCGGTTTAACCCACGGCCCTGATCGCATCAATTGCCCCCCGGGATATTCGGTTTCACCTAAGGCTAACGCGCCGTTTTGCGCAGATTTCCCGTGCCTTGAGGGATCAGAGACGTCTGTTCTCCTCTTCGCGGCCCGCTGGTATGCATTGGACACCTTCCCTTGAGTCCCCTCTTCGCCAATTCAACTAACTCGTCCTTCCGCAAGCCCGGATCTTCGCCAACAACCCTTTGCGCGCCAAGGAGAACACTGGCTATATCTCCGAGAAATACCCCGTCATTGTAAGCCAATACCCCCTGTTTGACGTGTCCTCTAGCATTGAACCTAATTGTCTGGCTAGGACCACGAGTATGATGCCGTCGTCGTCGGTGCTGGTGGTGCCGGTCTGCGTGCCGCTTTCGGTTTGGCCGAGGCTGGCTTCAACACTGCCTGTGTCTCCAAGCTTTTCCCCACGAGAAGTCACACTGTCGCCGCTCAGGGTGGCATCAACGCTGCTCTTGGAAAGTAGGTTTGCCTTTGCTTGTATTTATGGCAGTCTCTTTTTTTTCCTTTTGGTTTTATTTCATTTGAAAATTATAAGAGAAGAAGGAAAAGGTTTGCTAACGATTTCTTCGTGGTATATAGCATGCACAAGGATGACTGGAGATGGCACATGTACGACACCGTGAAGGGTTCCGACTGGCTTGGTGACCAGGATGCCATCCACTACATGACCCGTGAAGCCCCCGCTAGTGTTCGTGAGCTTGAAGGCTACGGATGCCCCTTCTCCCGTACCGAGGACGGTCTTATCTACCAGCGTGCGTTCGGTGGTCAATCCCGGGAATTCGGAAAGGGTGGCCAGGCCTACCGTTGCTGCGCCGTCGCTGATCGTACCGGTCACGCCCTTCTTCACACCCTCTACGGACAGTCTCTGAGCCACAACACCAACTACTTCATCGAGTACTTCGCCCTGGACCTGCTGATGGAGGACGGCGAGTGCCGCGGTATCATTGCTTACAACCAGGAGGACGGTACCCTGCACCGTTTCAAGGCCCACCACACCGTCCTGGCCACCGGTGGTTACGGACGTGCCTACTTCTCTTGTACTTCGGCCCACACCTGTACCGGTGACGGTATGGCCATGGTCGCCCGTGCCGGTCTTCCCAACCAGGATCTCGAGTTCGTTCAGTTCCACCCCACTGGTATCTACGGTGCCGGATGTCTGATCACCGAGGGTGCCCGTGGTGAGGGTGGTTACCTGCTCAACTCCGAGGGTGAGCGTTTCATGGAGCGTTACGCGCCCACCGCCAAGGATCTGGCTTCCCGTGACGTCGTCTCCCGATCCATGACCCTGGAAATCCGTGAGGGCCGTGGTGTCGGCCCCGAGAAGGACCACATCTACCTGCAGCTGAGCCACTTGCCCCCGGATCTTCTGCACGAGCGTCTGCCCGGTATCTCCGAGACCGCCTCCATCTTCTCCGGTGTCGACGTTACCAAGCAGCCCATCCCCGTCCTGCCCACCGTTCACTACAACATGGGTGGTATCCCCACCAAGTTCACCGGTGAAGTCTTGACTGTTGATGAGCAGGGCAAGGACAAGGTGGTGCCCGGTCTGTATGCCTGCGGTGAGGCCGCCTGTGTCTCCGTCCACGGTGCCAACCGTCTCGGTGCCAACTCGCTGCTGGATCTGGTCGTCTTCGGTCGTGCCGTTTCCCACCGTGTCCGCGACATCGCCACCCCTGGTGCTCCTCACCGCGAGCTGAGCTCCGACGCCGGTGCCGAGTCGATCAAGGACCTCGACTTTGTCCGTAACGCCGACGGTCCCAAGTCGACCTTCGACATCCGTAACGCCATGCAGAAGGCCATGCAGACAGACGTCAGTGTCTTCCGTACCCAGGAGAGTTTGGATGAGGGTGTCCAGAAGGTCACCGAGATCGATACCTGGTTCGACCAGGTCGGCACCAAGGACCGCAGCATGATCTGGAACTCCGACCTCGTCGAGACCCTTGAGCTCAAGAATTTGTTGACCTGCGCGTACGTATTCCCCATCCCCACATGACACAAGACTCCAAGGAGCTCTTGGCTGACATGATTCAATTTAGTACCCAAACCGCTGTCGCCGCCGCCAACCGTAAGGAGTCTCGTGGTGCCCACGCCCGCGAGGACTTCCCCGACCGTGATGACGAGAACTGGATGAAGCACACCCTTACGTGGCAGAAGAAGCCCCACGGCAAGATCGACCTGGACTACCGCGCCGTTGAGGCCAACACCCTCGACGAGAGCGAGTGCAAGCCCGTGCCCCCCTTCAAGCGTGTCTACTAAGATACGACAATGCTGGCCGGGCGCACATTGGCAAATAGGGGTCGATGTCGGTTTGATCAGTCAAGCCGAAGTTGTGGAAGTGTTTTGACTGGGCGGAAAAAGAAGCGTCATGAAAACTAGGCTGTGTTTTATTTCCTGTGTTCATATGTGTATATCCATCCTTTTGTTCCTTTTTCCTTTTTCCTTTCCGGGCGATGAGTTTGGTGTACTCACGTTATATTGTCTTTTATAGCCCTTTATTACCTCATACAATTGGAGTTCTTTTTTCTTTTGCAGTTGACCATTTCGCGAGCTGGATGGGTGACACTCTTCTCTCTACACAGCCCGCTGTCTTGCGTTTCAAGTGTTCTTTTCTCGCTTTGTCGTTCTACTTGATCGAGCCCGTCTGCTGAAGAACTCTTTGTTGGTTGACAAAGACAATGCTTGACCATATTATCTGAACACATGGCATTGCAGCTGGCTCTCCGTGACAGTTGTTTCTAGCCGACTGTCTGACTTGATTCAAGAAGTAGCGGACTCGAGCTAAGAAATCTGGATATCGACTACCAGCGATGACCCCCATCTACGAAGCAACATTTCTCTAATGAACCAATGGATATGGAACAATTGCAAAGTCCCGGGTTGGAATCGTTTGCCATTGTTAACCCAACTACTGGCAACGGACCTCCCTGCCAAGTATCTACGTTCCACAACGGACAAAGAAGTATCATCTTGCCACCCTTTATAGTAGCAGTTATATCCAGAGAATACGCAATTGCTGACCTTCCCTCCACCCCCGTGCTAGGAGCGCTTTGTGTCTTTTGGTAAGCAACTGCGGCGTCTTTTCAGCCCTCGTTGTCCACTTTACTTTCGCTCTGGTTCTTGCGGGACGGGTCTGCCATCCACTCGTCCCTCGTGGGCACCTGATTCTATGTCTTGCTCCAGTGTCACTTGCTCCAACTCACCAGACCGAGAATGTCTTGCTCGGGAGGCAAGGCCTGGTATGTCTGCTCCAAGGGTCCGTTCCAGGGATGCTGTTCGATCGATCCATGTGACACGGGCATTTGCCCGGATGACAATAACGACGACACCGACAGCACCGACAGCACCGACAAATCCAAACCCACGCCAGCTGTCCCAGCGGCTCCCTCGAGTGTATCGACTACTTTTACCACCTCGATCACATCAACGACGTCGACACGGTCGACAAAGGCGACAGGATCTTCAACTACAACATCTTCTCGTTCGGCCTCGGCTCCAACTGAGACTTCGACTGGGGTTACTGAATCGATCTCGATCACGACCTCGGCCTCGATTTCGGCCTCATCCCCGTTGTCCCCGAATAGCTTATCGGCTGAGGACTCACCGTCGACAACCCAGACAAGTACAGGGCTGTCTAGGGTCTTATCCACTAGCAGCCATACCAGCAGCAGTGGAGACAAACCCAACACAGGACTAATCGCTGGCATCGCGGCAGGCGTAGCAGCAGCGTTAGTCCTTCTGGGTCTATTGCTTTGTCTAATCCGCCGTTCACGCAAGAAGCGAGGTAAAAGGTTTACTCTTCTTCGCTGGCGTGGACCTATGCATGAATGCAACGAGAATGCCCCATCGCCCACACGCAGTGTCTTGCACAATATTTTGGCATCAACAGATAGTCGTTATCATGGTAAGTCGCAGGTACCTTTCCTTACATATACCAACCGATCCCGTGGCTGATCCCTTTGAAGAGTCTGACAATTCCCCATCTCGACCCCGAACAGCTGCATCTCGCAATAGTTCCATAGCAGGACCAGGAACAGAAACCCTGGTCTCACTGGGCTCCCACACAAACAGCCATTCTATAAGCAGTAACCCTGGCATCATACTAACCCCTCCTTCCTCCACAACCCTCTCCACCCCTTCAAGCACGCTCCTCACCGACCCAGCCACTTCTCCCACAGCCGCATTAGCGATATCCCCAAACAAAAATACTGGCACAAGCACCAGCACACGAACAACCCATTCCCAACTCCAACTAGAACCCACCCCAGAACTCTCCGACACGGGCTTCTACCGCCAACGCGCCGAGCTCGCAGCCCATTCCGCGCGCGAACTGATCAACGTACCTCTCAGCCAGCGTCTGCGTCCTCACCATCACCGTCCATCACCGCGCCAGTCCCGGGTCGAGGCGACTTTGAGTCCCAACCTCCGTCCTCCACCCGCCATACCAATCGTCACCGCGGATGGCGTAGTGCTGACGTCCAACCTAGACCAACTGGACAAGGATTCCAGCCCCAGGAGTGCTCCCGGGTCTGACGAGGACCATGTCATGAGCTTCATGCGGTACGATGCCGCCAAGGACGCGATGTTACCGGCCTATCGGGCCAGCTTGGGGAGGTCGTCGACTGGGGGTGCGATTGTCGCTGGCAATGAGAATGTCAGTGCTTGGGAGGAGAAGGAGAGAAGGGAGGTCAGACGTTGATCGAGATAAATAGTTGGGGGCGTTTGGATGGGAAACCTAATGAGTTATTTTCGCTTCTTGTTTCTTTCAACTTTGCTTTCTTCTCATTTTGGCCTATCTTCTTGTTTTGGTTTGTGATAGTGTGTTTTCGCGGGTTGGATTGAACGGGGTTAATCGGTAACCTGTATCCTCCAGTGTAGCTTGCTATTAAGGACCCGGATTTCGATCGGTTTTAAAGCTTTCCAGGTCATCAGTCTAACTATTACTGTGATGAAATTGGCAAGTAGAATCCCCGTAAGTCAAAGATAAATGCCATTCTCTATCCCGTAAATTAAACCGAAATATCTCATAAATTCAGATCCGTTCGTTCTACTTTTCACATCTATTACAAAATCCCGAAACTTTTTCAAGAGGAAGAACACCCCAACCGTCCCCTAGAAGAAAAAAAAAAGATCTATAGCAAGCCCCTCAGAACGGAAGTCTGTTCTAGAACGGCGCGCTTGCTCGTTCCACCAACAGCATCCTTGAGCTCGACAGCGCGCTCGTAGTCCAGACAAGCGCGGACGGCGTCGTCGAACCGCGCGTCGACGGTCTGCAGCTGCTCCAGCGAGAGCGTGTCCATGGGAACGCTCTGCTGCTCGGCGAGGGCGACGACACGGCCGGAGATGTGGTGGCCTTCGCGGAACGGCACGCCCTTGCGGACCAGGTAGTCGGCGATCTCGGTGGCCAGCATCTCGGGCGCCAGGGCGGCGGTCATCTTCTCGGGGATGACGGTGATGGTGGAGAGCACGCCGGTGGCGATCTGGATGCTGTCGCTGACGGTCTTGATGTGGTCGAGGAGGGGCTCGATGCTCTCCTGCAGATCCTTGTTGTAGGTGGTGGGTAGGCCCTTGATGGTCATCATGAGGCCGGCCATGTGGCCGAATGCTCGGCCGGATTTGCCACGCAGAAGCTCCAGGCTGTCTGTTTCGGGGTCAGATGTTATTTTTGAGGGTTCAGGGACGTTCAGGAATTTAATGGATCAAACTCACCTGCGTTCTTCTTCTGAGGCATCAGCGACGATCCCGTGGAGTAGGCATCCGACAAGCGGACGTAGCCAAACTCCAAGCTGCTGTAGATGATCAGATCCTCGGCCCAGCGAGAGATCTTGAGCATGAACGAGCTACCCCACTGCATGGTCTCCATGGCGAAGTCGCGGTCCGCCACGGCGTTCATCGAGTTGTACAAGAGGCCCTCGAAGCCGAGCTCCTTGGCCATCTGCTCGCGGTCGATCTGGAAGGGGTTTCCGGCCAACGCACCAGTGCCCAGAGGGCTGCGGTTAACACGGCGGGTGACCTCACGGAGACGCTGCAGCTCGCTGGCAAAGGCCGTGGCGTGCGACAGGAGCCAGTGACTCCAGCGGACGGGCTGGGCCTTCTGCAGATGCGTGTAGCCGGGCATGATGTACTCGATGTCGTTCTCGGCCCGGGCAATGCACACCTTGATCAGGTCGCACAGGAAGGTGTCCAGCTTGCGGAGCTCGTCGCGCAGCCACAGCCGCATGTCCGTTGCGACCTGCTCGTTTCGGGACCGACCGGTGTGCAGCTTGCCGCCGATCTCCTTGCCGATGATCTCGGATAGGCGGCGCTCGTTGGCCGTGTGAATGTCCTCGTCGTTCGCCTTGACGACGAAGGAGTCGGTGCTCCATTCCTCGGCGATCTGCTTGAAGCCGCGCTCGATCTCGGAGAACTCGTGGGGGGTGAGGATGCCGGACTTGGTGTTGGCCCGGGCGAAGGCAATGGAGCCGGCAATGTCCTGCTTCCACAGGATGCGATCGTACGGGAGAGACTCGTTATATTGGACCATAAGGGGGTCGAGACCCTCTGAGTCGTTCACGTTAGTTATCTCGGTGCGGTGAAGACCAAGGAATGGGGAAGGAAATGAAACGGCAATTGAGGGACTCACGGGTGAATCGACCACCCCAGAGCATGTTCTCAGCAACCTTGGGAGCGCTCATTTTGTGCAGACTGTCAAATGGGACAACGAAGGGACTGGCAAGGGAAGAAAGGGATGGGAAGACACAGAAACCGACAACGACGAAGATCAACGAGGCACCGATGCCGATGACTCATCCGGTTCTGGCGCGGGGATGCGACATCGGGGCGCTAGTCCGCTTTAGGACGCACCTGATCAGTCTACTTGAAGTCACCTTAAGGGACTTCGCACTCTTGTTAGGACCTTCATCGCTTCAGTACATTATATCTGACACGTCCCGGGCTGCCCCCTTTGTATTCAATGTCATGGCTTTCCCCTTTTCTCCAAGAGGGCCTTCGTTCCAACATGCGAAACACCTAAGGCAACGAGTCCCCCCAACCTCGGGTGCGGTCGATCCACTCGGTAGTTATGGGCTTCTCTAAGGGAGAGAAGTGCGAGGGATTTATCAGAACGTATAAGCCCATCAACGTGGGCTCGCTCCCTCTTTTCAATTGCACTTCCTCACATCCAACTCAGGCAACCCGCCAACGTCATCACCTCCGTTGCCTTCCCCTAGAACAAGGAATGTCCGGAGCACGCATCAGCCTGCCCAAAATTGAAGTCCCCGGTCCAGACTATCCATGGATGGTTTGGTATCACCTTGCTTTGAGTTGTCTTCGGCCTAGGGCTGCATAAGGGCGATCATAAAAAAGCTTGGTGCTTTTGACTCCAAGGGGGTCCGCTCGACCGAATCAGGCTGCGAGGACAAATTTTGGGTCTGCGAACCAGACAATGGAAGTCCAAATTGTTTGATACTATGCGGCACAGTCATATCCAGGCGGCACCGTTCCAGCTAGCCGGTTGCTTGAGGAAGATCATCTGAAGACGTGCTCAGTAATGCAAGGGGAACGTCACTGCGCTAATTAGGTACTTTCATTGAAACTACTCCGTGCTTTCTTGCAATCGGGTCTTCTCGTTCGGATATGCAATATAGAGCTGGCTATTGATTACAGTACTCCACTGCCTATTTGAATATTTCACGATGCTCAAAAGGGCAGAAGCAGATTATACCCATAGGGAATGAGTAGTCTGAACACCCGAGAACCGATCGACTCAGGTGTCAGCCCAGGCACGCTTCTAGTGACCGTGTACGCTGAACTTGTGTCTCCGTGTCTCCATGTCTCCACGTTCTCCATTCGACATAGCATTAAGCGTCGTCATCCGGTGATCCTTGCATCCAATTCCATAGAAAATGCCCGACTTTACCCATTCGGGTGATGGAAAGAAGGATGTTGAGAGAGATCCACTGTGTTATTCGGAGAAATGTCAATTTGTGATGTAGTCATTTACCCATGCGCCTTTTTTTTAAAAGGGGCCAAGTCCAGAAAATTGTCTCTTTCGAAAAAGAGATCCTTTTGCACACTCTCGACCGTCCCGATGAGACAGTGGGATATGTATCAGGAGAAGCTTGGAAGCTTGACTTCGGGACGGCCAATCTGTCTAGAATGGCGATCCTCGAAGGTCTTTATTCTGTTTATGGTGGCCTTTGCCATGTTTACGGTATGTTTCTCCTTGGCCATTATTTGATGTATAATCGCTCATGCTTGGTAATAGGATATGCTTCTTTACGGACTGGTTGGTGATCGATCAAACTATATTCTCTACTCTATATATATTGACTTTTCGGAAGATTGTCCCTGTGATTCCAACAGTTCTTACTCAACGAGTAGGGTTATCAGTAGGCGAAGGTATGTTCCTGTGTACTTCTAGTATATCATTATCTAACAACTTCTTCCAATGCTTAGAGCAGCGATGGACATCCATCCTCCTTGCCCTCTATGGGTCAACGTTATTAGCGTTTTGCCGTGAGTTGAATCACCACATCGACCGCTGACAGTCGCAGTGTCTCTGCCATCACACCACGCTGACAATTCAATCAGCAATCTCCGGCTACATAGCCGATCGCATCCAATCGAGACGATGGCCACTCCTCGTCGGCCTGGTGATCATGGCAGCCTCAACAGCCCTACTCTGCGTGGGCTCTAACCTGGCCCTCTGGATCACCGGCCGCCTCTTCCAGGGCGCCTCGGCTGCCGTGGTCTGGACCGTAGGGATGGCTTTGCTGGCGGACAATGTGGAGACGGACGAACTGGGAGGTGCCATGGGACTCGCAAGCTCGGGAATGACACTGGGAGTGATGGTTGGCCCTCTTCTGGGAGGTGTCCTGTATGAACACGCCGGCTACTACGCCGTTTTTGGTCTAGCATTTGGCTTCATCGGACTTGATATCTTTTTTCGTCTGGTTTTGATCGAGAAGAAAGATGCCGCGAAATGGCTCAAGAGTGAGAGTGAGAGTGAGAGTGATACCGAAACCGAAAGCGCCAGAGATCGTGACGGGGACAGTGAACCCCAGACTCCCCAACTCCCATCCGACCCAATTGATAGTAGCGAACGCGGTCTCGCCGCCAGCCCTACCCACGACACCGAGCCCTCCTACCCTGACAGACAGGACCTCTCAACCGACACCTCGTCCACCTGCACGGCCAACACCCCCTCCGACGATCCCACCGGCAGCATGCGCAGCAAATCCGAAGACGGACGCAGCCACGCCAGCACCACCACAACATCCCCCAACCCCCTCTCAGGCAACCGTCTCCTCACGCTGCTCAGATCACGCCGTCTCGCCATCGCCCTCTTCGCCTACTTCATCCAAGCCACCTGCATCATGTGCTTCGACAGCGTCCTCCCGCTCTTCGTCCACGACACCTTCGGCTGGGGCCAGTCCGGGCAAGGCCTGATCTTCATCCCGCTCTCCCTGCCTCACATCGGCGACCCGCTCACAGGCTTCATCGTCGACCGCTGGCCCCGATCCCGCATCCCCCTGGCCGCGGGTGCCTTCTTGACCGCCGTGCCCCTGCTCGTCTGTCTACGCTTCGTCAACGAGAACACCCTCGGCGATAAAGCCCTCTTATGTGCCCTGCTGGCCCTGATCGGCATCGTAGGTGGCATCCTCGAACCCCCGATTATGGTCGAGATCACGTATCTCATCGAGCAGAAGGAGAAGGAGTATCCGCATGTCTTTGGGAAGGGCGGGGGATTGGCGCTGGGCTATGGCGTTATGAATGCGGCGTGGGCGGCGGGGAGTCTGATTGGGCCGATTTATGGGGGGTTTATCCGGGATAATGATGGTTGGAATACGATGGCTTGGGCGTTGGGGTTGTTGATGGGTGCGCCGGGCGTTTTGTTGTTGTTTTTGTTGAGGGAGTAGGATTATCAGGTTGGTGTTTGGGATTTGGAGTTTACTGACAAAGTGTGAAAGAAAGTGGTATCATGAACGATAGAACGATAGATTGTATTGTTTGACTCCGGGCTATGCGGACTTGCGACCTCATTTTTATGATTCTTGTAGATAGATACTGTGCTGGGTAATGGTCTTTATAGCGCCATGTTTCTTGTGAGCTTCTAGAATGAATTCAACCATTACTCCATCATCCTCACTATGCATAGATGGATATATCCCCATGAACTAGGTCTATGTGTATAGGTGAGACATTCCCTCAGTAACTACTACCTCTAAGCCAACTCGGCTATCTAGATCTAAATCCAACCCTCCCTCAATCCCCAATGCAGTATATACAACCACAAAACCAATATCCACCAAGTCTACTCATCAATCAAACTCTACAACCGTCCACGTAACCGTCCAACCAACCACACCCCCCAGCTTCTCCATCACCCTACAACTAGCCCGATTCCCCGGCGCCACGTCCGCATGAACCCAGCCCTTCTCGCCCTTCGCTCGGAACATCCCTCCCTCGCGCATCCCTCTTCGCATGACTTCTCGACTCGTAAACTCCGCCAATCCCTTGCCGCGGTGGTCCGGCTCGACGTGTAGAACGGCTAGCGTTCCGTCTGCGCTGAGGAAGGCCCATGCGATGGGGTTTTCTCCTTCTTCTCCTTCATCGCCGCCATCACTGTCGCCGCTAATTCTCCTGGTATCTGAAACAGACAAAGGAGTATCCACGTAAACCGCAACACCTGGAAAAGAAGCCAAGCTCTTAGGGGTCCGAAAGACAGCCGATCGACGACAGATGAGCTCGTAATGACGGTCCAGAAGGGCCGAGTTCCCCTCGCGGTCGGAGAAACGATATCCGGGGGGCAGCTGGGACTGGGAGCAATTAGACTCATGGGTGACAGCGGGTGCGGATCCAGAAGTCGATCGCGAAAGGGGACCATCATGCTGGGTCACGTCCCCGTTCTTGTCGCCGCTGTCACTATCACTGTTATGGTCCCCGTCGGGGTCCCCATCTACAATGACAAATTCCTCGTCCCGAAATAGGTACTTGTTGTAGGGGGGCTGGTCGAAACGGTGGACCCGGAGACCTGGGACGACCATCTGGGGGCCATGTGGATGGCTGGCATCAGCACCAAAACCATGGGTGTGGGTTTGGCATTGGCCAAGGGGAGGAGGAGAAGGGGGAGGGTATTTTCCCGAAGCAGTTAACACGGAGAAGAGTCCCGTGTGCAGATGGCCGATTTTGAAAGCTCTCGGACTAGGACCGACAGGCTGACCCTGACCCGGTGGGTTGGGAGGACGGCTGTCAGTCGCACTACTCGCGGTGCAACTAGTTCCAATCCGGTTCGTATTGGCGTCACGAGCTGACGTGGGGGCCAGATTGTCGTCGAGATTCTGATTAAGACTAAGAGACTGGAGATACTCGGGCATCAAGCGATTCTTGATGTGGGATAGTAGAGCCAATAGTTGCGCACGCACCCGGTCCAGAGGGTCGGGTGATATTTCATTGCTAGTATATGTGCCATTGGCATTGAGCCTGACATTATTGCTAGCGGAATCGAGAGTGGAGACGGTTTTTTCGATCGCTTTTGCTGCTTCTGTTTCGTCTTCCTTCCCAGATGGAGCTGGAGCTTCCCTTTCGAGACTGGAATAAACAACAACCTGGGTCTCAGGACCGGCATGCAGATCCACCCAAGCGGCTAGCCAGGACGTCGGAACGCCAGTGTTGGTACAAGTAACACCAACATCTCCTGGCAAGGATGCCCTGGGCAATAACGAAGCGGACACGGAGTTCGAGTCAGACGCGGGTTTCAGGTCCCCGACGGCATCCAAGACGGTGGCAGTGGCCAGGTACTTGGCGGTCGGGGAAGGATGGACTAGCGAGTGTTGGAGGCGCCGTAGCAACGGAAGCGAATAGGGGAGGTGAGATTTGAGGGCCGGAATTAGGACTTGCGGATCGACGTCGTGGATGGAGATGGGGAGATCCATCGTAGTATCCATCGGGTTGGGTCGTGGTCTCAGGTCTTAAGGTGAAACAGAAGCTACTATGGATCACGATCGATGTCAGCGCCAGTGCATCTATCAATCATCGAGGAGTTTTGAACTAAAGATCAGAATTACTAAGAATACTTATGAAAAAGGGGCCAAAAGTGTCAATGGCAAATATGACAGCGGAGAGTTTACCCGTCGATGACAGATGAATCAATCAATCAATCAATCAATCGCTTCATCCAGATACCAGGGCAACCCGACGAGCTACTTTTAAGCTGCATTCTCCTTGCCAATGGGTATGAGTCAGGCCGAAGCCAAGCGATGACGCGAAGCTTAGTTGCAGACGACTAGACTCCGTAAGTTAGTTTAGCAGAGACGGAATTTGTCATGATTCCAGGGGGAAGTGTGGCGGTGCGAAGAGACCGGGACTATAACTGTACTAAAAGATGGACTAAGGGACTAGTGTCGAGTGATGACAGGAGGCCCTCGGTTTATTTTTGTTTGGCGGCCACATGGAGTGGAGCCGGAATTAATGAACTGATCTGCATGGAAGTCCTTTCGAAGCCGCTGGAATTGTGACACGTCCATCTTACCTCCGTTGGGCTCGTAGATTAATTTCTTTATTTGCCTGATTCGGCTTAATTAGACGAGCTGAAACCTCTGGGGCACCAATGATCGGTCTGCTACATATTAAATGATGTTTTTTTCCCTACGGGGTACACTATATTTATCTATTCTCCGTATACTCCGTCTTCACTACTGCCTAGTTATACTCCCTGTAACCAACAATTGGGCTGATGTTTTATCTTCGAATAAATAAATCAAAATCATAGACAAAGCAGATGATTATATTCAAGGACTGTATCTGAAACGAACAAAGGAAAATAGAGCCAAAAATAAAGAGCGACTAGTGATCATCCCGGTCGTAAATCATCCCATCGTCAGCCTAATCAAGTAAACCCGTAGATACAACCTCTCCAGATCGATTCACCAGGGACTGCGCGGCCCCACCATCCAGTCCTCCATCGCCAACCACTCGCTCCATCGCGACTCCGCGACCCGGAGCTCCTCCTCCGTCGCCGCATGGAGCGGTCGTAGAAAGGGCGTCTGCTCGTCCGGCAGGATATCGTACGCCGCCTTGGTCGACGCCCAGCCACCACTCTTCGCCGAGAACAAGTAGTTGACGCGCTCCTGCTTCCAGACGCAGCCCAGGCCCGTCTCCCAGTCCGCCCCAAAGAAGGCCTGTAACACGGGGGGCGTGTCGTTGCCGGTGACGATGAGACGCCGGATATACGATCTCAGGCACACCTGCGACGCCGCGGGCGTTTGGGCATCCACCCCAGGATGATAGTCCGATCCCAGAGTCGGGGGCGGTTGCTGCTGTTCCTGCTCCTGCTGGGGGCCGGACATGCTGAGAATAGGATTGCGCTGGCGCTGGCAGGGAAGTCGAATGTTGACGAACGCCGCCAGCGATTGTACGGCCAAAGAATGCTGCGCGTGGTCCAGGAAATGCTGCATGCATCCCAGATACTGCGGATACCAGTCGTTCAGGTCGACCTGCGCGTACTCCGGACTAGCGCGCGATGCGTCCGCGGGCGTCTCCATGTCCTGATCGGGGCTCCCTGGGAATTCAGCACCCGAGCCGGCGGACATGTGGTATTGGTGTCTACGGCGTTCAGTGTCCAATTCGGTAGGTTCTGTCAAGGGGATTGGGTCTTAGAAAACGGGAGGAAAAAAAAGACGAAGTAAAAAGGGGTAAAAACAAAATAAAAAGAACATAAGGGTGGACTTACTTGCGGGATGGCAGGCGAAGGATGCCTCGTTTGGGTCCATGACTGGAGAGCTTGCCCAACAATCTCCGCCAGAAACCTGCATGTTCATGGTCATGATGAGTAGTTTTGGACATGTGCCGAAGAGGTGTCGGGATAGGGAAAAGATGATTTAAGTTCGAAGACGGAAAACGGCTGAGTTTATATGCAACTGAGTTCCGACGAAAATATTAGACCGAGATATACTCCAGACAGTTGGGGGCTGAACAGATGTCAAACAGGATGGAGACCGAAGGAGCGCCTTTTACTTATACTTCTCCAGAATGATCTTCTCCCTTCCCAGGTCGGGGGAAGGGAAGGAAGAACGAGAGCGAAAAAATAATAAGGGACGGGCATCCCGAAGCGCAAGGACCGAAAAATTTGGCAGACAGCCCAAGACCGGCAACTATAGACAATTTCGCAGGGCACGTCTGGGTCCGCAGAGGCCGAGTGGAGCAAAGCCGATGCGATGCGATGTGAGGCTATCCCGAACGGGGTGACGGACTGGGTCAAGCCACAGATCTCCAGCCACAGAGAGCAAGCCACGGCCTCAGCCCTAGACCGTGGCTCATGCACCGCTGGCCAGGTCCGAGTGGCTGTGCTCCCTTGCTTACGTTTCCTTCACTGACTTCGTAGTCAATAGACCACACCGAGTTATGCTTGCTTTTTCTTCTTTGGCTTTCTTCTTTCTACTGTCTGCATTCTGGCGGTCCTACGGAGTACTCTTCCACTACGGAAAATCCCACGCCAAGACCTCTTGCTTCCTCTTTCGGGTCAAGCGGATCAATGAAGTCTCGGGCTTCTCCATGACACTATTAGACGCTCTGCCCCTATCCAGGCTCTAAATCTCTAATGCTCGGCCACACTAAGACACTAAGACACTAACTAAGGCTACTAAAACACCCTCCTAAGATCCCAGGAACCTGGACACTCTTCCCCCCCTCTCCATCACGCTAAGTCAAAGGATTTGGAAGACCTGACAACTAGTGTCGGTTGATCCTGGTCTCGTCAGCTCGCCATCTTTCGCCTCAACAGGATCGCCGTGGATCATGGAGAAGCTCGGGGAGGGGAAACATCAACAGCTAAGGAATTGAGTCTCTGTCTCGAGACTAACAGTCATCATAATCAACCTCAAGCACGCTACTCCGTCCTGCGTGGGCAGCGGAAATTCAATAGTCGACCAAACCGTCTCCCAACGAGATGTGACAGCTCTCATCCCTTCTGGGTCAACGATTGAATCATTTCTCATTTATCCTTTTCATTTCTGTATAATTTATTATTCATTTTCGATCGTTAATTTTCGCTCATTCTCCACCCAGGTACATGACTCCATGGACGCATGGTCGGTCAGGACCGGAATCCAGGGTCACACAGGGAGGAGATAGCGTGCGCTTCGGTCGGGTTTCTCATCGTCACCATTACATATCGTATGCAACGCTGAGGGGGGGGGGGGGGGGGGAGGGGAAAACAGTAAAAAACGTGGACTTGGAAGGGTCGGCGACTGGTAGAGACTAACGGAGTCAAGGACGACGACGCAAGGGGGAGCCGCAATGCTCTCCTGTCTGTTCATCGGACACACCGGCAGATGAAGATCAGGTCCCAGACCGTCAGGACTACTGGGGCACTAAGCATAAAGGAGTATAGCCGATATGCCTGCCCCTTGGACAGAGGTCAGAGAGTTCTCCTGGTCCTACAGTGGAGTCGCCGACCGAGGAAACCCGACCGTCTACTGGTCCGTCATAAACTTCATACAGGATGCATCGAATATGGAGTCGATCGTGTCCTGTCGTGCCCTGATTTGTCGCCTGACACGATGAGATCATGACTTTGTCACTACCAAAATTCAAATCATGTCGCGTCGATGAGATTCATCATCAACCCTTGGCCTCGTAGCCTCGTCGCGACCTTTTAGCGCTAGCACTACTCGAGTCTAGAGGATCGAAGATAATAAATTGATTTTTTTTAATTAAGATCGAAAAAAAGAAATGTCACACCCCAGGACCATGATGCGCCTACCGATCCCCACTTTTGACTTCCCTGTCACTTGTCTGTGGCGGGCTGGTTGCTTGCTTGCCCATGAGTTGTGATGCCACGATATAAAGCCATCAAGGTTTCTCACAATGGAGCGGGCTTATTGTTCTCCAGTGCCTTGGAATTTAAATCAATAAAGAGTTTCCTGAAGATCAACAATTTCTATCTCAACCAAGACATCCATCCCATACATTCATCCATTTCGATCTAGATCGCCATCCTGCCTTTTCGGCTCGCCTATATTTTGATTTGAACCCTCCATCCACCTCCCAAGTCCTCTTGACTTTTATCATTATGTGCTACAAGACCAACTACGAACCTTATGTGAGTTTCAACTTCCAATTCTTCTATTCGATCATCATACTCATAGAATCCCCTCTAGACAAGTCAAAGCCAAAGCTTCGACATGACTCGCGAGCTTTCATCAGAAGAGATCCTCTACCCATTGGAATCTCTCTATCCACACGTCGTGGCCCTCCAACTCAAAGCCGATGAGAACCCATGGGCACAGAACAACAACTTCTCCGGATACCACGAGATCAGCTACTGGACCGAGATTTCTTCTGAGGGACCGGCGGAGGATTACTCCAGACCCAGACCGAGTACCGCACGCAGGTACAGTGGTGAGTTTTCCTTTCTTTTGCTTCATTGGAATCTTACCTGTCAGATCAGCTAACTCATGGTTCCATGCAGACTCCACAGCTCTAAAGTTTGTTTCCAGAATACGACGATTCCTCAGCCGAGACGAGATGCGCAGACGCCAGCGACAGGCATGAATGAATCTGCCTCAGCCTGTGTCTCGGCTAGATACGAATTCTTCTCTACGATTTGACTTTTTTTTTTTTTTTTCCTTGTATCTATAATTAACTTTTCGGACATAGCCTGCCTTTCTTTTGCTGTTTCCTTTTTACCCGCATACACATACACTCACAGAGAACCAGTCATACACATTCCAGACACACGTTGTATCAGCAATACGCTTGAGCCGCTGCAAGCGAAATACCCTCTTGTCAACATTTCTTTTGTCATCTGCCAGTCATGCATCTTGAAGATCTCTCATTCTCTCGGACATTTTCACTATCGTTGCTTTCTCTTCTATTCTTGTGTCTTTTCTTTTCTTTTTTTTTTCGCTTCTTTTTTATGTTTACTTTATACACTCATGGATGGATTAGCGGTTAGGTTAGGGATTTAGCGAGGAGTTCGTTGGGCATACACGCAAGGGCGAATCATATCAAGCATTGGCATTATTTCGTTATCTAGATAATCACAATTGAAGAACATATCAACAGGATTGACATCTACTACCACACTCTACTTCTCCCTTAAATTGTATGTGCATAAGTAAGAACCTCATGAGTATAGATAGTTAGACAGAGAAGGAAGAAAACGGAGCCAACCTAATCCCACCAACCCAATCTAATCTACGGAGTACATTCCCCCCTTTCCCTCGAGAAAGATAAAAACAAAAAAAAAAAAGTTTAAATCTCATACACAAAGACCGTAGATAATCGCGGCTAACAGAAAAATCCCCCCTCCTCGTTCAAGTCGCCGGAATCTGATCTCTCTCATTTCCTACCCGCTGCTGCATACCTGACTTTACTCCTGCCCCTTGTTCCTGCCCCTACCTGCCTAGCTAGCTGGCTGGTCAACCCCTGTCTCCGACCTACTCCTAGGCTCTCTCTTAGGAGTCACCCCGCATTCCATCGCGTCTCATCTATCGTCTCATCTCATATCATATGCATCATGTGCGCTACTGCATCATGTCTCCTGCATTATGCATCAGGGGTAGAGAGCGACGTTCCTAACTACCTTCCATTTAGAGTAATTATGAAAAAGAAAAAGGTAAAGACAAGTTCGATTCATTCTTCCCTCCTTCCTTCCTCTCCCCTTTCCCTCAGGTCACATAGTCACGGGTACACCCGTGCAAAGTGGAAACCTGTGGACTCGGCGATAAGCAGACCGAGAAGGAAAGGAGTGTTGAGATGATAGGTCAGATGGAGTAGATAGGTAGGTAAGTAAGTAGGTGCATGACTAGATCGTGGCCCATCCATTTCCTTCAGACCCTTCTCCGTGAATGCATGCACACGGGTGGGTAACCACGGAGGAGTTCAGGGGAGAATTCTTTCCTTTCAATGAAGCGGTGAAGAAGTTGAGCCTGAAGCTAAAGTTTAAGTCGAACAGGTTGTTCGTTGTGGAGTATCCTTACTGGGTGGGGATAGTGAGTTGGTTGTTTCGAACTGGCCCTGTGGAATCATGCTAGAAGCTGATTTCCTTCTTTCTCCTCCTCCTTCTCTCTCTGCAGTCTCCACTCATGAAACCAACCCAACCCTGTCCCTCTTCTCGCTAACTAGCATCCCTGTCAATGCGTGCATGGCGTTCGTGCATTCAAGCATGCGGTGTAGAATGGAATTGTATAGATCACATTGTTAGGGTCCCTTTCCACCGTGGTTTCTATTGCCTTGCAGATTGCAGCTAGCTTTTGACGGTGTAGGCGCTGAATTATTGACTAGATTGGCTCTGGGGGCCTGAACACCACGCTGAAGAATCATACAGTAGGAAAGATCGGGGATTTGTCATTACATACTAGCACTAACTAACTAGTTACTGTATGTATGCATGGAGGTATGTACAGCACATGTGCAGCGGTGTAGGGTTCATTCCGGAAATGGAAGATACAATAGGATGAGGACTTTTCCGTCAATTCAGCTCTTGATAAGATAGTGTAGTCACTTGAATAGATCTTGTGGTGGTTGGAATGCGGGTTGGTGATCACCCGGATGTGTCAGTCGGCAGTATCCATCTTTACCCCAAGGGATGGACATCCAGTAGGTAGTGAGGCGCCTACAGAGAAAATAGCTTGGAATGAGAACAGCTGGCTTACTGTAAGTGTCAGTATGAGGGTCAAAGAAAACCCCGCTTGCATGTAAGTAAGTCATGATCATCCTCCTATCTAGCCTGATCGATGCCTGTGCCCTCGACAAGGAGATTGAAAGGCAAGTAGGTAAGGCTACACCCGCCCCGCCCCCTTTCAAAATGCGGGATTTAGGGTAATTACAATAGTCTGGGGAAGGCTGGGCTATTGATTAGGGTACGTCTGATTTCGGGTACCGTTGTAGGTGGAAGGTGATGTCTGAGCTTTGGGGTTGTCTGCCTTCGAGGGTTCTGTATCAAGTAGTTGGTTAGGTATACTATGTAACTATGGCGTTTCCATGGTAGCCACATAGCCATTTTCACAAGCCAGGGCAGAAGCTAGTACCATACGTACAACTCCGTAGCTATGACCATAGTCCTACCATAGCAGAAGTATAACAGAATAGCATGCACATAGCGAATCTACTACTGCAGGCCTCAAACTTGATGATAACATCACTCATAATCAAAAAAAAAGGGTCTTATCCGCTCCCCAACCGCCTCACCCGACATAAATTCCTATCTTGCAGAAAACCCCTCCTCCAGAAAGTCAAATCCAGGAGAAAAGGAAAAACGAATATCAAAATCATGAGAAATCAATCCGGGGTCAAATCCACCTCAACTACGTCATCGACTTACCACAGCTCGATCAATTAACTGACCACTATTGAGTGACTGACTCGCCAAACCGCCTCTTCCCTCCCTCCCACAAATAGCTCAGCCAGCTCCCATAGCAAGATAGTCAAGACAAAAAGCCTCAATGAGTCAGAGGCTATGATCGTCTCGCGCTATCAGATCCACGACCAGGGAAATCCCCTCTGGGGGATCGGATCAGCTCAGAGCAGACCAGATCAAGACCATCCCATCGCCCGATCACCCCGGTTCCATCCAATCCATGTCATGTATAGTATATACTATCGGCCTTGGTCGACGATCAGACCAACGTAACCCAGCCTTGCAGGCGCATAATCCGGGCAATAACCCCTGCAAGTGATTGATGTGTCTAGCTTTGGCTTGAGCTTTGGCTTTGGCAGTGCTGCAGGGAGGATCGTTTGTGGGGCTCTTCCATGTCCGTGGCAGGCAGACAGGGAGGTATGAAAAAAACAGGGAACAACGAGGTCCCCGACGACGGAGATAGTTGCTTCTTAGGGAGTGTGGTGTTGGCTGGGGTTGGTATATCATATGCAGGAGGACATTGTACCTACACTACCTTGGCTGGCTCGTATCTAGTTACCATCTGCTACGATCTTCGAATCCCACTCCAGAAATCAAGAACTAGGAATCAGCCAACGATGAAGCTCATTTCCTGATCCAGAAGGAGATAAGGCTGCCATCGGACAAGAGGGGCACACACAGCACAGACAATGGTAACTACAGTATTGCATGTCTTATACAAGATGTACTAGCACTCTATGATCGACAAGAAAGAAGCAAACATGACAATAGTGCTGGGATCAATTGCGTGGAGAAAGTCTGCGTGAAGGATTAGCAGCCGTTAGTATGCATAGCTTAAGTCGATCATTTGTTTTTGTGTAATCCGTTATGGAGTACAGTGCATTGCCGGTGAAAACTCAAGGTCGGGTTATTAGCGCAGCAAGCGGATAGAAAATGCGGTTACTGCCTTGGAATTAGTTCTGGACGTTTGAGTTTCTGGGACCGTGGCAGAAATTAAGAAGCCGGGATAAGCGATGTACACACTACACGGTGTGTTATACGTTACTTCAAGGGGGATTGCCGGGAACAGTGATAGTTCCTCCAGCTTGGATCACAAGTGTTGGCCAATATCATTCATTGGGTATGCCTGTTGGTATGGAGATGCCTACAGTCTGATCGTTTCTCAAAGGAACAACAAACGCTTCACAATATGAACATAATACATGAAACCAATTTCCCAAGGTCCCCCTAATTCCCCTTCCAAGTGACGCCTTTTAACTACATAAAAATGTTTGATAGACCCTCTTACATGGTAGTGTGGTCGGCCCGGTTAAAGAAATCCTCCCACGGATCCATGTTGTACATGACATTCGAGTCCGGCTCCAGTTGCGATGGGAGACCCTCGAACTCCATGGGCGCAGGCTCGTAAGTGGCAGGGTCCGGGAAACAAGCCAATGGGTCCTCAAACATACTCGGAAGTTCACCGCCAAATCCGCCGCCGTTCATAAACAAGAGACTATCGTCAGGCTTGGCCTGGGCGAAGGGGTCGGCAAAGGCGAACATCGAGTTCTCAGGATATGCGCTGACAGGCTCGTACGGGGATTGGGTGGTTCCCGTGGCGGGCGTGAGGAACTCTGCCGACCCAGAGTTGGGAGTCGCAACGCCATTCATCTGAGCCTGGCCCATGTCGTAGCTGGTCGAGGCAGAAGGCAGCGTCCTGTAGTCGTTGAACTCACCCGGAGGGGATGCTCCTCCAAGGGAACTACCATTCGAAAAGAGTTGGAAATCCTCGGTCTTCGCGGCCATGGAGGGATCCGCGAACGAGAAGGACATGTGCTGTGGGTACGCGGCCATCTGCTCGGGCGAGGAGCTGGTACCGCTGGTGGGAGTAGAGAGCTCAGGCACCTGCTTGACCGCCGGGGTGGAAATCTCGTGGCCCTGCGACGAAGCCCGAGAGGTTCCTCGCTGGGGAGTGGTACGCTTGGTAATGCGACCATTGTTCTTGGATCGAACATACGTCCACTTGTGGGTCTTCTCCATGTGCTGCTTGCAGTTGCTCTGTCGCTTGGACTGGTAGGAGCAGGACGGGAACAAGCACTTGTACATCATGGGAGTGTTGCAGTGCTTGTCGTTGTAGTGGCGCTCGGTCTCCTTCTCGGTCGGGAAGCCCAGTTCGTGGTATTTGCAGGTGGGCTCGGCACATTTGTACGGACGCGAGTGGGTCTTCTCGTGTTTCCTACGGTCGGTCAGCATCTTGCATCGATTCTTAGCGCAACCGGAGTTCCTTACGTTAGGTCACAAGGTCTTTGGAAGACCTTGTCACAGAATTCACACTTCTTGTTGATGTCCATAGGAGGAGCATTCTTCTTGCGGCGAGCCATAGAACGCACGACTCCGTCATCGGCCTTGCGCTTCATAGAAGGTCCCGAATGTTCATTGTAAGCCTCGCCGGTGCGCATAGAAATGGCTTCGTCGTCCTTGTGAGCGACGAACTCGGCAGGACGTCCAGTTTTGGCGATTCCACCCTCGAGGGTAAGACGAAGGTCGCTAAGAAAATGAAAAGTCAGTCTCCGGTCTGCACCTTCCTAAGTGAAAAAGGAATAGGAACATACATCACACCATCAGCCTTGTCACCATTCTTACGTGCCTCCGCACGGAGCTGAAGACCGCGAGACGCCTCTCGCATGGATTTGAACCTGTTTATCTGCGATACCAGGTCGAGGAAGTAGCCGTTGGTGTAAGGCCGGTCAGCCGGCATACGCAGGTCCCGATCATTGAGATGGGGAACGGTGCCGAACAGACAAGAGATAGTGACCTGGCAGAATTCGAAGTAGGTTCTGATGCGAGCTTTCACGTCCTATTGATTCATCCTATTAGTGAGGGTCCTTCGTAGGTTGAACTAGCCGGGAGAATGATAAGACTCACAGGAGCGGACATGAGCAGGGTCTTCTCGAGATCACGCAGGCAGACAATCTGATCCTTCTCCATGCGCTCATGGGCTCGGCGGACGAGAGTGTGGTATGGGCGGAACTTCTCCTCCTTGAGCAAAGGGAAGAGAATACGGCCTTCGATCGCCAGACGGCCATTGTTGCTCAACTTGCGAGTAGAGAAAGCCGCACTAGCCTGTGCCAGGGGGCCAGTAGTGACTGCGGAGCGTTAGTGGTGGGATGCAATCCAAACAAACGATCAAAAGCCGTGTTTCGATGACATACTCTTGTTTTGCTTGGAGGCCGCGGTTTCGACGCTACGGATCGAGGATCCCAGGCCACTGTCCGAGTCATGACAGTTCACTCGTCGAGTCTTAGCCGAAGCCTCCTTCCGCAGAACGGGCTGGCTGCGTTCCGAATCCTTGTCGGACAGTTCTGCGAAATTCGATGGCTTAACCGGGGCTCTCAGGGACCGACGAGGGGCAGGCAAATAGGGGCCATCGTTATCCGAAGTCTCCGACCGCGACATATCGTTTTCCAGGTTGTCGAGGAGGTTGGCCATGCGTTGTTGACCGGTAGCGATGGCTTCGAGGGCCTCGGGGCTGGTAGGGGAGCGACGAGGCAGCAAAGGGAAGTGCAACAAGGGATCACGGCTCCTGGGCGGGCGGCAAGAGACGTGAAACGTTTCGCCTTTTCGCAAACGGGGATTCGAGTGAGCTTCGGATCCGAGAGGGCTAGGGGTCGATAGCATCATTCGACGGCGAGGGTGCCGGTGAGTTTGAGTCTCTACACCCTGAGAGGTCGACATGGTGGTGCGAGAGTCGCCAGACTCCTTCAGCGCGGTCGGTATTGGTAAAATCAAGGTTGTACTCGTTGAGACGTTTACACTCTTATATCTCATCAATCAGTTGTCTGTCATCTCACATCGGTTTCCCTTAATTCTCCCCAAAGGAATACTGAGAGAGATAGAAGACAGGCGGGTGATCTAAAAAGCCGTCTCTTGAGAACTTACGGTGACCTAAGATGCCGTCCTGTCTGACTTGACGATGGAAGAAAGTATCCGCATGCAACGGCCGCTAAGTTCGAACAACGGCGAAAGGGGATAGAGAAAAGGGCCCGGGTCAAAAAAACGGGTTTCTTGGGACTCGACGGCGTTCGAGATGAAATTCTAGTTCCAAAAAAGAATCCTGGTGGTGGAGAGAAGGCAGCAACGGGTGGAGGGATGACACAGCTTAGATATTGGGACTGGGGAAGAGAGGAGGAAAACAGATATGCGATCTGGCTGGAAAGAGGATGACAGTCAATCAAGTCATGGAGGCTGTTCGCCGGGGCTGATGCGTTTTGGATGTCTGCCTGATAGACGAGTCGGACTAGGCCCGAAGGGGGCAAGTGCTGCGGGTCAATTCCGGTGTGATTGGTCTGCCCTAGTGAGTTGCGCTCCGCCGCGTTGGTCCCCTTCGATGGTAATCATCCTTACCGCCCGTGTACGCTGTACTTACAGGGGCTACCGGGCCACGACGCTCCGACGTCAGCGTATTTGAGGGCGCCCTTACGTCGCCCGTACGCCTTCCGTACGGCTCTCCCCCCCCGTGGTCGGGGCCGTTGTATCCCGTTCTCCGCGCCTCGCAGTCCCTATTTCAAGGGCGGCAGGCCAATCATTCCCGGCTCACCCAGTCCAGGTGGATCCGGTTACAGATGATTCCGAAAATAGTTCGCAACCCTTTCCAAGGTCCATCCGTCCAACGCATCTTTTGCCTTTCTTGAATTTCATCGCCAACCAAATTGACTTTTTCTCTCTTCTCCCCTTTTCGGTCTCCGCGGATCTCCGAAATTTCGTCCCCATAACATCCCCCATCGTTCTAGTGAGATATATAATTCCAGAGGAACAACATTGGAAAATTCCATCGATTATTCTTCTCAAATTGAGGGGGCCTGAAGGACCCATGCGGCGATGAGGCGTTCTCCAAGGCAGTCAGGAAATGTCGGCGCTTGGGATTTCACGCCGGCCATGTCATAGGAACCCATCATATGATGGCATAGGACCAACATCCTCCCATTTCCGTCTTAATAATCCCTAATAATGATGAAAGGGACATTGGCGTTCTCGCCCCTCGGACAAGGATTCGGTGTTACGGGATTCGATTGCTTACGCCCGACAGTGCGACCCTGTATTTTCCACTCTGGTCTTTGACGGAGGGATATGTACCGTCGCGCACTCTCGTCCAGTGGGCTTTCCTTGCTGCTGGGAGCTACGCTCTTATTCGTGCCAGACCATGAGCCTCATCGTGATGACGCCGAGCTGCATGTTCTCGAGTGCTACAATCTTCTCCCTGCTTCGTACAGCCCAGGCCGGGGTTACTGGTCTGTATGCACGGAGTAACTACAAGGTGCTCCATCCAGTGGAGGGCATAGCCACCCGACCGACAGGATTTGGGTTGCGCTCCAATCAAACCTTTGGACTTGGGTAAGAAATGTCGGTGTAACTAACTTCGTATGTTTTCATTTCTGTTCTTGGCTCTGGGTGTGACAAGGTAAATAATCATTATTCTTGCTATGGCAACCATGGCGGCTCCTCATCTGGCATACTACGATGGATGCTCCGTACAAAATGCGGAATAGAAGGACCTCGATTCTCAATCCCCTTTTCCATAACTAACGGCACGGCACGGCCGGAAGCTTTTGTGACACGATGGAGTACCTAGATTTGGTAATGAACTGTCACTGTGGCTAGTCTGCTAGTCCTGTATCCCGTTGCATCGCCACACTGCTAGCTGTTCTTTGATCTCCCAAATGCTGTTAACCCCGATGTTTCCAAAAGTAGTTCCCCCTCAGTTTTCCCCTCCCTAAACAGGCAACACAATTTTCTAGATCCGGAAATCTGCTCAGCGATGAGCCTCGTGTTTTTCCAGAACTCTCCTCCGTTTGGAGTGCCGTGACTGCCGTCCCTGCCGTGGCTTCTTGCGTAAGTAAGAGGGCAAAATGGCTTGGCTACTCCTGAGGCACCAACATTCTGATAAGGACGTATCAGAACGTGACATCACGAGTCGGTCGAGATCCGGCCAAAGTCTTCAGGCTCAGGCATCTCTAATCTAATCATCGTTTGATCTCTTCGTGTTTCTCATCCTTGAAATTGAGCAGCCTGCCGTCACAAATATCGCTCAGCATTCTGCTCCTTCAAGCTTACGTCTTCTATCTGTCTAGGATCAACAACATACCCTATCAGAATGTAGGGATGAAGGTGCCGCAATTTCACCCGGGTCATCACCTGTCATACTCAACTCTGTTTGGTCCTGTTCCTGCAGCTATTCTTGAATAAGTGTGTGCCTGAACTTCGCAATCGTCGCATCATAGGACTCGGCGATTTGATGATAAACCATACTCCGCAGATAAGGATTGAATCGGTGTTCTAAAGTTAGCTGGCATGTTTGGGTCCGGGGATGAGCTCAGTCCTGTATGGAATGCGATCTCCGTGCATTGACTTTGGAGGCTGCCTATTTCTAGATCGGCGATTCGAGTTGAATTGAGTTATGCTTCGTCGCTCACACGCCCAGTTCGGACACGTTGCCTCTCGACGATTACGTTGACATGCTCGATATATGAGTTGATGCCTTACTTTGGTGCCTTCCTTTCCGTATTTCCGCATTTGGGTTTTTTGGACACCGGGAGGGGGGGAAGGCTCGGTTTGCTGTTCCTATTGTGAGGGCTTGGTCGGGGCCCTTTGAGGCGGCTCTTCAACGGCGAGCTTGGTGTAATGGCGGAGGATGGACTCATGAATCTTTCGTTCTCAAGTGGTGCCTATTCAGTCATGTCTGAGTTTGCATCACAGATAGGTGGGTGCAGTTTGTAGAAAGGTCATGTACTTCCAACTAGATCAAGAGCCCCAGCTGGGCGATGGTCAGTCCTTGGAGTACTTGATACGTCAACGTCAACACAGTTTGAATAGGATAAGAGGTCATAATACATCAACTGTTCCGTTATCATGAAATATATCCACTGGGCAGTGAATCCCGGTCCGCGCTGCTCTTAAATTATATATACTATCGTTGGAGAGAACTATAGAGATTTGGCCTGTATCGGTGCACGTTGAGTATGGCGACGAAGCTAGATATATATTGAAGTCTCCGAATGAAGATAAGGTAGATTTCAACATAGCAAGGCGTTCTACTAGTATACCATCGAAGGCTGATAGCTTGATAACCGTTATGCGCATATGATCAACCAATTCCTGTAGAGTAACCACATAGCAAGCTATCGAGCCCCAAAAAAGGTACCGTTAATAATCCGATGGTCTCGTGAAGCGGTTGGACCTCGGCTTCGGGAAAGGGCAGAACGCGCGGGCGGTGCCGAAGAACTGCTCTGGGCACCTCCCCGGACTTTCTCCAACGTCTCTCGTTCGGTGAATTCCATACCTGGGGGATGACTGCGCTTTTGATCTGAGATTAACATCCCTGACCGATGGACTCGCTTCCTTGAATCTTTGATTGACCCGATCTTCCCCAGTTCTCTTCTCTACCGGGTCCTCTCTTCTTTACACCGGACAACTCTCCTTTCCCCGCTTCAATCGACCGACCGACCTGCGCAACACAACTACCTCCATCATGGACATTGAGCATCACGACGTACATTCTGACCAGCCAAAACGGCGCAGACGGACTGCTGGAGGAAAGCGGTTGCGCAATAGAGCTCCGACCTCCGCTCGCCTGGCTTTAGACGATCAGCTCCGCGGGAACGTGGGCGTTTTGTCCGATGACTTGGCGGCCGACCTCTTCCAGTCGTCGCCTTCCATTGGTATGAGATGCTGCACCCTCGGATCACCAAATTACTCTGCTAACTGCTGCCGCCTGTCGGGTACACCGCAGGATTAGATCAAGACGGGAACGATACTCGCTATATCGCAATTTCTCCGTATGTTCCGGGCCACGGCTCTGTCGAGGACCTGACCTGGACCGTTATTCCGGTTCGGCGACAGTCAAAGGATCGCGCCTATAACATTTCCATCCCGCACTCTACGGTTATATTCCCCGACTTCACGGACTCTCTGCAGCCTTTCATCCAGGCATTGAGCAAGCTCGACCCGACCCGACCCATTCAAGCGCAGCGCGCGGTGGAAATCAAGATCTTGGATGTGGTACCGTTGCACCTGGATACGATCTACGTGACAGTCGAGCGCAACTTGCTGCGAAATCACGATGAGATTCAGAATAAGTTCGGTGGCGGGTTCACCAATAGCCTGCAAGGACCTAATGGGCTTTGGGCGAAGACGGGGAAGGGCATAGAGACAAAGAAATACTCGAAGAAGGCTGCAGCGGAGGCAGAGGAGAGGCTCACAGTTGCTGTGCGCGAAGCGCTGGGAGCGCAGAAGATCGTGCACACCGGTGACGTGCTGCAGCTGCCTCTGCCACCACACCCCATTACCTATGCTAAGCCACCGCCGGCACACATCTCGTTTTGCGAACCTGTGTCCCAGGGCTTACTGATGCCGACAACGAAGATCGTTCTCATCCAAGCCAGGCCGCACGGTAGCCGGACCCAACGAAGTTTGCGATCTGGGTCAGGTCTGCTGAAGCAGGTTGCCGAAGATGAAGCTGACGATACCTCCAACGAGCAATTTTACTCCGCGGCGGAGGACAAACCGATTGAAAGCAGCACCGAAATGGAGACGGAGACTACATCAACCCCGGAAGAATCGGAAACGGAGGGCTCCGGAGGGAACATGAGCGATACGTCCGATGAATCTTTGGAGGACATGATTTCTCTCTCGGCCCCTGAGCTTCCTCAGTCGGCTTCTGGCGTCATGTCTGCGATGACTGCTGCTACACCCCGTGCGGGTGGCCGACGGACCGACGGCGTCCATACTCCAGGATCCGTGGCCTCCAATTTCACATCGGCCACCCTGCGCCCTGGCCGGGGTGGTGGCGGTAAAGTTTTCAAGGCCGAGAGCCTTCTGCGGAGCATTACAACCGATCTCCTACATCCAAAGCCGCGAGAAGAAGATGATACAGAGTCCTTTATTTTTGTGGACATCAGTGTACTCGCCAAAATCGGCTGTTTCTCTGGCGATTGGGTGAAAATAGAGACAACAGAAGAGCCTCAAGCCAATATATTTGCCTCTATCAAGCTGGGGAGCTTTAACGAACAAGAAGAAGACTCTGGCGACTGGCGCGCGGTTAGGATTTATGGACTGCCTGGGTTCCCATCAGCAAAACCGCGGTACTCAATCAACCAGTCCGGGGACAGACGACCCAGCATAACCCAAAGACCCCCTCTGCGCTTGACGCCTTCCGTTTTTGTCCCGCCCCTTCTACTGAACAATTTGGAAAATCCCAAGTACCTTCGCATATCCTCTATGAGTTTCGGCACCGGTAGCGGCGCCTCTAAGCCGGGACTCCTGCATCAAATGAAGACAGGCTTCACCAGATGTCCTCCTTTGGCAAAAGAAGTGACTCTGCATAAGGTTTCCACGCCCCTTTCCATGGATCGCATCCTTCAGCCAGCCCTTTTCGCCGGACTCAAACAATATTTCGAGTCCAAACGACGGCTCCTGAAAAGCGGTGACCTCGTTGGGATCAGCATCGATGAAGGATTGGGCAGAGCTGTCTTTACAGGAACTGCTGCAGGCGATGGCGCCGTTCAGGATGAGGATCTTACTACTCGACTGGGTCAAGTGACAGAGACTGATGGCGCTGGCATGAAAAAGGTTGGGATTGCCTGGTTCCGTGCCGGACAAGTCGTTCCCAGCTCTTCGGATAACGAGGATGAAGTAGGTGACATATATTGGGGTGGTGTTGCTATAATTGACCCTGCGACGACAAGGATGGTACAAGCTGGGAGTGATGTGAGTCGCGTGCCAGGTACTATGAATAACGGCTGGGAGTATTGGCTTGGAACGAAATCAGTGCCGAGAAGTGTGGGTGATTCCCAGTCTCCGCATGGTCTCATTACCGAACTTCCGCAATCGTTCGTGCCTCCATTGCAGCAGCGCATTAGGGATCTGATGTCGGTGGCTACAAGTCCTCGGGCGATTCAGCTCGGTATGAAGCCAGTTGTTATTCTGCTGAGGTCGCAGCAGAGACATATTGGAAAGGCAACCGTCGCTACCCGAGCTTGTTCCGATATTGGTCTCCATACTTTCCCGATTGATTCTTACGACATCCTGACAGAAGGTGGTGCTAACGGTGGCGATGTGAAAACCGAGGCGTACCTCAAAGCAAGAGCAGAGCGTGCATTCCACTGCGGTTCTAACTGCACGGCGCTTCTGATCAAACATATTGAGGTGCTAACCGCGGATCGGATTGTTTCGGCCATGACCGAGATCGTGTCTGATGCTAGGGTCGTCATTGCAACCACAACGGATGCCGAGCAAATTCCCGAGGGTATTCGCAGTATATTTACACATGAGTTTGAGATGACGGCCCCGGAAGAAAAGGAGCGCGAGGGAATCCTGCGCAATGCCGTGTCTGAGCGAGGCATCAAATTGTCACCTGATGTCGATTTGGGTACGGTAGCTTTGAAGACTGCCGCGCTAGTTGCTGGAGACTTGGTTGACGTTGTTGAGCGTGCCTCTGCTGTGAAGGCTGCTCGCCTGGAGAAACTCGCGGAGGCTGCAAGCAAGCAGCATAAAGGACTCAACGTTAGCGTCAGGGATGTGCTCGTCTCTGGCGGTGATGCAGCACGAGGCGTCACCAAGGCCGACTTTGACTCGGCTGTCGAGGCTGCAAGAAAGAACTTTGCCGACTCTATCGGCGCACCTAAGATCCCAAATGTCGGCTGGGATGATGTCGGTGGATTGACGAATGTGAAGGATGCCCTTATCGAAACCATCCAGCTGCCCCTTGAGCGACCAGAGTTGTTTGCCAAGGGCATGAAGAAACGCAGCGGTATTTTGTTCTACGGGCCGCCGGGTACTGGCAAAACCTTGCTTGCTAAAGCCATTGCGACCGAGTTCTCTCTGAACTTCTTCTCCGTCAAAGGCCCTGAGTTGTTGAACATGTACATTGGTGAGTCCGAAGCCAACGTGCGGCGAGTCTTCCAGCGAGCCCGAGACGCCCGCCCGTGTGTCGTCTTCTTTGATGAACTGGACTCGGTCGCCCCGAAAAGAGGAAACCAAGGAGACAGTGGCGGTGTGATGGATCGTATTGTCAGTCAGTTGCTGGCCGAACTGGACGGCATGAACGGTGGCGAGGAAAACAGCGGTGGTGTGTTCGTCATCGGTGCTACGAACCGACCCGACTTGCTAGATACGGCGCTCCTCCGTCCCGGTCGGTTCGACAAGATGCTCTATCTTGGAGTGTCTGACACCCACGATAAGCAAGCTACTATCCTCGAGGCTCTCACGAGGAAGTTTACCCTTGACCCTGGCTTGTCGTTGGGCCGAGTCGCCGAGCGGTTGCCTCTTACGTACACGGGTGCCGATCTGTATGCCTTGTGCTCTGATTCCATGCTCAAAGCGATTACACGCAAATCAACGGCCGTGGATGAGAAGATCAAGCAGTTGCCAGGAGAGCCCGTCAGCACTGCGTACTTCTTTGACCACTTGGCTACGCCGGAGGATGTGTCCGTGATGGTTACGGAAGACGACTTTACGGAAGCGCAGAACGAGCTTGTTCCTAGTGTTAGGTATGTCTCATTTTAACACCGAGAACATTTGATTACAAAATTCAAGTACTAACGTTACGCAGTGCCAAGGAACTTGAACATTTTGAACGCATCCGACGCACGTTCGAATCGGTTGATAAGCAGAAGCAGGACTCTGCTGGCAATTCTAACGGATCACAAGCACCACAGACTATCCAAGATGCCCTGGATGCTCTGAGTATTGGGGATCAATTGGGCGACCACATGGGCGGACCCGTTTTGAATGGCGACCATGCCTCCATAGGCAAAGGCAAAGGGAAACAAGGCCTGACTGGCTCCAGGAACGCGAGTGGCCACTCGGTCAGCAGTAAAGGCAAAGGGAAGAACCCCGCCAATGGAGGTGGAAAGTCGAAGAACAAAGCCATCTCGGCCAGCAACGGAGACTCCGATTCTTCCTTCGATGGCCCCAACTCAAGGAATGACCGGGGCCTGTCGCGTGGGTACGATGATTTAGGGGAGGATGACGACGGTGCGGAGGACGGCATCGCCAATGGCGACGAAGACTACATTGTTCGAACCGATCATCTCGTTCGGTCGGACAGCTCGAAGTAGGAGGACAGGGGCGCTAACGACTTGGATTTCTTGCTACATTTGTAATCATTTAGCCTTACCATCAGAAGTAGTATATACACCGTAGGTAGGTACAGGGATAAGAGAGGAGCATCGGGCTGCTGTACATACATAGCGTTGCATCCAATGATTATATCCTTTTCTATTGCATTCGGAGAACTTCCGTCCGGGGGTTGGATTCTCGGCCAAAATTGGGTCCTATACTTGCTAGGTAGAGGTAGAGACACGGACTTGGCAAGTTTTTACGCTCCTCCGTCCCAGGGTGTACTGAGTAAGTCGGGATCTTGAATCCAACGGAGGATTTCAGCCTGTTGCACTCCTCCCGAAAGGTCCGTAGTCCTGCGTCCGCCAGCGAAGACCGTAACATCCCCGTGACAGCCCGTGACCGGTGAGACAAGTGGAGCGGGGCTTTCGATCCGCCCTTTCTCTTATCATTTCATGCTCTCCTCATTCAATTACCATCAGCCATTCTCATATCAGAGATGTCTGCGCGATTTGACATTTTGAATTGATATTCTCCCTGAATCAACTGGCATAGTCATGAAATTTTGTTTATCTATCAGTATCATCCTTCAGGAAACCCTCCGAATCCTGGCGCCATTATCGCACTCGGCGTCCCATCGTCATTGGGTCCTCCCCAGACAAGCTTCAGTCCGTTAACCGCGCCTTTTTCGGCAGAACCAACAGATGCGACCGCAGATCAGCCTCCGAATCGCTCTGACTGGCTCTCGGCTCCTTGCGTTCGGCGCTGTGGACAAATCATCGGGCGCCGGGCCTATCTTACCCATGATCTGCGTGAGCATACCTTTTCTTGGCCTTATCAGAGCCATGTTCGCCATCGCGCTCGGAATCTCACAATTACCCCATATCCATTAGGTAACGGACTGCGCGGTGCCACGCTCCCCCGCAAATGTGGGTGGACCACCAATCCTCGAGTCAAGGAAACGGTCGATGACAATGATGAGGGTCCGGGATGATGTCCCGATGGGACAAAACACGGTGGAGGTAATAGGAAAGAGGGACGAGAATCTCTGAAGGCTTGTTGTAGTACTCCGGATTATCGCTCTTCATCCCTTCCCTTCGTCTTTTTTCCCTCCCTCCCTCCTTCCCTTCCGTGCCTCTGTGCCTGGATCTAATCCTCTCCTCTTGCCCCTTTCTAGCATTCCGGCATTCTAGTTTGATTCCAGTAACAACGCTTGTTTGACGTGACCTGTGATTTATTATCATCAGGCGGAAGTTGTTGAGATGTCAACAGAAAAAGATATCCGGGGGGATGATGATGCGCAGTTGGCTGCCATGGGCCATAGGGCCGAATTGAAACGCAATTTCTCGATGCTGTATGTTTCTCAAGGCTGTTGCTGATCCCATGTAATCTGGATTAGGCTAATATACTTCCTAAATCTAGATCGATGTTAGGTCTTGCATTCGCTATTCTAAATGTACGTGCAGCACGAAAAGTTTCCCCGCCAATGGACGTTCAGGGTCGGCTTAATGTGCTCGTCATTGGGCCTAGTCTATGCCATAAGCTCGACAGACCGTTAACTTTGATCGCGAATGTAGTCATGGACCGCTTTATCTGCTAGTTTGAATCTGAGTCTTTCATCTGGAGGCTCTGTTAGCGTCGTTTGGGGTAAGAGACACCTGTTGATTTCTGGTCACTTGGATCCATGAATTTGTTCATGATATCATATAACCCCCCAACTCTCAAAGACATCGTCTAATCAGGTTCTTTCGATAGGTTTGGTAACAGCAGGTATCTGTAATCTTGCCACCGCCGTTTCGCTTGCCGAGTTCTTGTCAGCATATCCTACGTGAGTCTCGAATCATAATGCTTTTGTTGAATACAGGGTCTGACGATCTATGTAGAGCTGGTGGACAGTACCATTGGGTCGCAGGTAAGTTCGTGCTCTTGTATGTGTGATTTGAAAGCTACTAACATAAACTTCGTCTGGCAGTCAGTAAGTTGTCTCATTAATGCCGTCATGCCATCTTCTTGCTAAGGTAAATGAAAGTTGCTTGGGAAAAATGGATGCCGATATTGTCTTGGATTACCGGTTGGGCCAATGTCTCCGGCTGGGTGCGTATAAACATAACCCTTCTGGAAATTTTCCGTGCTAATGGTTTCTAGCTCGCTTTGACTGCCACTGGCGGGTTGCTGGGTAGTGAGCTTATCCTCGGAGCCATTACCATAATGCACCCGGTATGGAACTCTCGAATCCGGCCTTCTTGATTGTGCTGCTGATATTATCCTCTAGTCCTACGAATCCCAGCGTTGGCATCAATTTCTGATTTACATTGCGTATAACGTCATGGGTTTCTTGATTAACTCGCTTATGAACAATGGCCTGCCGCTTGTCACCAAGAGTGCTTGTAAGTCAATTCCTTATATTTCTTGCTTGACAGAGGGGATTCTAAACACCTAACAGTCATCTGGTCTCTTTCTGGCTTTACCATCATCTGTATAACTCTGCTTTCGTGCTCGTCGCCCGATTTCAATTCTGGAGAGTAAGGGACTTCCTAGATGTGTTCCTAATTTTCTCGTCGCTTATGTCAACAGTTTCGTTTTTCGAGAGTTTCTCAATGAGACAGGCTGTAAGTTGATGTTCTGCCCCATACATGAGTCTAGAGATAATATGTCGAGGTACTAACTGTACGCAGGGCCGGATGGAATTGCTTGGTTACTTGGCGTATGTATCTCATAGCTTGATGACTGCAAACTCGGTCTAATTATTTTCCTAGCTACTTCAAGGAGGACTCGGTGTCACCGGATTTGTTAGTCACCTCTCGCGTCGAACCTGACTCTTCAAAACTAACTTTGCGAAAGGATGGAGTCGCACATATGATCGAAGAAATCCCCAACCCGTCCGTGGTCGGCCCCAAGATTATGATCGGATGTGTCCTCATCGGAACTGGAACCGGATTGGTATTCTTGATTGTTCTGCTTTTCGTTGCTGGTGACATCCAAAAGGTCATCGATTCGGCCGCCGGACCTCTGGCGTATATCTTCAAGTATGCCACGAACAACAACGCTGGAGCCATCTGCCTTCTAATGTGAGTATTTGTGACTTATGATTTGTTACAGACACTTTTGCTGACCAATGTTTGATAGGTTCCCCCTGGTTTGCATGCTTTTTGCTACCACAACCATCATGGCAACGAGCAGCCGTATGGTCTACGCATTCGCAAGGTGAGAATTGGCTGATCTTGAAATATTGTCCCTATCGCTGTGCTAACAATCAAAATACAGGGATGGCGGTCTACCAGCTTCTCCATTTTTCAGCAAGGTTCACCCCAAGCTCAAGGTGCCTCTGAACGCCTTGTACCTGACAAACTTCCTTGTCATTGTCTTCGGATGCATTTTCCTTGGATCCTCTAGGTAAGTTCAATAGGCCATCTCGCCTTCAACTCATTCGACTAATGAATCGGCTATAGCGCCTTCAACGCTATCGTGTCTTCGTCAGTTGTGATGCTTGATATCGCGTACGGAATTCCGATTGCGATCAACTGTCTGCGGGGCCGAAACACGCTCCCTGAACGACACTTTGTGCTCCCGAATGTTGTCGGCTGGATTGCCAATATGGTATGTTCGAAAGGCAACTTGACATGAAATGTATGTTTACTAATGCTTTTGATAGGTATCCCTAGCATACATATCTCTCACTACCGTACTTTTCCTCTTCCCACCCGAGCTTCCTGTTACCGGTAGTAACATGAGTATGTTCCCTAATTGATATCTGGGAAATTTCCAAGGTGCTAATACAATTCGTGAATCTAGACTACTGTGTCGCTGCTTTTGGTATTATCTTGATTATCTCAACATTCCAGTGGTTTGTTGATGGTCGCAAGAACTTCACCGGACCACGGGCAGATGTGGATGTTATCGCAGGCGAAGTGGCTGGAGGTGAATTCTATGGTGAGCACAAAGGTGGACAAGACGAGCAGCTTGAAGGACAAGACAGGAAATGAAGCCATGGGCAGGTATTATGGCACATGATGGATTAGCGTTTGAATTAATGTAATTGTCATCGCGCTTGAATAGAAGATAGATAGATACTGGTATCTACTTTTGGGAATAGTTGGTGCCTCAGGCACGTACGCCACGCCGTGCGCATTGCGTCATGGCCACCTGAGGCCACCACTCCACCCCAACAACTCTTGAGTTCCCCACAGTTTTGTTCAGATCGTCGCCAGAGCCACTCCCCTGTCTAGTCAACTTTGAGTGATCAAGTGGTGTATTCATTTGGACTATACGAGTAAATAATCGAAGCACGCCGCCAAATTTCCAGTGTCCAGGCCCGATCGCCATCGAGCTCGTCTAACATCAGAGCTCAACGCCAAGATCTGCTGGGATCCGCGTGTCAACCAGTTCCCCTTGCACATACACGCAGTCGTTAACAATGTTTACCATATCACTGCCTTCGCTGGGCAAGCTATTCTCATGGCGTGATCGAACGGTGTTCGACCTTCCACCGGTCAAGGTTCATGAGACGGATACAGCTCATGAGAAGCCAGCCCGAGCTTTGAAGCACCTGTTGAAGCTCAACCACGCCAATCATGCCATTTTATGGAATGAACGGAAATTCCACAACCATGCCCCTCATGTCAGTAACAGATTCCTACGATGATGAAATTAGTACTAATTTTAGTTTCTAGCTCCTGAGCTCGTCCTTCTTGCAGGGAGCGGATGCGGATGATCTCACTCGCATCTATGAGGAGGAATCCAAGTCATTGGAACCCTGGGTGGATTCTCCCACGGAGATCAGTACTTTTGACTGGAGAGACTTTTTGGGTCGGAGGGAGTATGTCAAAGCCCTTCGTTTACCGGCTTTCTTGCAACTGCGACTTTTGGATCTTGACTAACCATCTGATCTATTAGGTATCAGCGAGCTTATGTAGACTTCTTTGAGGACGAGCTCGTGCGCTACGGTTATGACTGGAAGGAGGTTATCTTTCAGTACCTATTTGCGGGCAAAGAGCCCATATTCAACTCTCTCGTTGAAGATCGTGCGTTGCAATCTGTGAAATCCATATTCGAAATCACCGAGCTAATCCTTCGATACAGTTGGACATCCCTTGATTCATTTGGCTTATGCCTTTGAGATGAACAGCCGCGAGGTCGGCATGGAAGCTCTTTCTCTGACCACTACCTGCTACGGAGGCATCCATAAATATCTGGACGACCCCTCGTATTCTCAAGCAGAGTCATCCTATAATTCATCTTCCATCCTCGATGTTTTGAACAAGGTGCGAACCGACCAGCGATTCCACGGGCTCTTCGGCCACCCAGGCGACCACAACATGGAGATCATTTTCCGAGAACATGAAGCCGCTCTTCTCAACCACTGGAACGCGTGGAAAATCGAGGACCCGATCAACCAATTCCGCGAGAGCCAGGAGGTAGCCGCGGCCATATTGGCTGCCACCCATGACAAGATCAACGAGAAATACGACTTCTTCTTCGTCCACATCTTGACAACCAGCCACGCCGTCCGTATCCTTCTCCCATTGATCCCCGGTCGCTACCAAATCCCATTGGTCAGACAGTGGTGGCTTATAACTCTGGCGATTTACATTGCGCAAATGAGGCCGGAAATCCACCTCGACCGCATCCGAGACTATGACCTTGCTGGAAGGGATTGGAAATGGACGGCAAAGAAGGCCGTCAACGGCGAGTACTCGACTGATGCGCATTACGTCAAGGCTATCCGCGCTTGCAGAGAGGCCGCCTCGACATGGGGCGACTCGGACTCTTATTTCTTGAAGACGGCCGTCAAGTTTGCCAAGGAGTTTAGCGGATGGGGAGGGTTTATTTGAGGGATCTTGGGGATAATGGATATTTGTGATAATATTTCTTTTCTTTTTGTCCCGATTACTTAATGGCGTTAATGGCATCTCCTCTTTCTTCTTTTGTGTGAGTGCTATGGGGATATTGTACCTAGTTGGCCCATCGGTGTCTTCGATCTCGGTTGGAGTTTTATATCAAATAAAAGTGCCATCAAGTATACTGGAAGAAACTCCAAAGTACCCATAGAGTACCTGATTATCATGAATGGGGAAAAATAAGAAGAAAAGAATCCTTTGACAACAAAACCGCCAACATAGTTGGTGCCTAATTTATGAGGCAGCATATGTTTGCATTGTTTGCATCTGATTTACACCGCGTCCTGCGTCCCCCAACCCCAACACCAACACGTCCCTCTTTCATAGGCAATTATTGACCCGATCGACACCACATCACGACAAACCACCAAGAATGTCTACAGAATCTAATCAAGACCAGGATTCCATCTTGTGCTTACATGCAGAACTCCTCCCCAACATCCGACACATCACACTCTACGTCTCTCTGCCCGCAAACTTACACTCACAGGGAATCCACCCCGACGTATCACTCTCGCAGTCCCGTCGAGCCATCACCGTCTCGCTTCCTTCCCCCTTCGACCACGTGTCAGACACGATCAAGCTCCCTGCGCGCGTCAGCGAAGCCTCTCGTCGCGCGTTATCACTCACATTACAAAGAGACGGCGGTCTCGGGGAGGGAAAATGCCAGGCCGATCAGCGGGAGTATTCGTTTCGAATGCAGATCGACGGTGAAAGCGAGTCGTTGCTCTCGAGGGAGGAGCCGTTGGATGGATTCGTGCCGTGGACTACGAGTGATATGGCGCCTACCACTAAGCTGCGTTGCCGGCAGTGCGAGGCGGTGGTGTTGGATTCGCCAGGTGATGATGCTGGTGCGACAAGTGGGCGGTCTCCCGGGTGGGTTTGGAAAGACCTTCCGAGTGGGAATTGGGCGGAAATGATGGATTTCTGGCACTGTCATAAACCGGACCCGGAACCCGAGGATAAGCAAGACGAAGACCCCAATGCGACGGTGAAAGGGTATGGGGCTACGAATCAAGTGGTCGCGATACCCGGTACTGTCCTGGTGGATGTGGCGACGTTTCTGATATCGCAAACCGAGTGTAAGGGTTTAAAACAGGTAAGAAATGCTATTTGCGAGGTGGTCTTCTGCCACTGTTGTTTTCTGCGTTCTGCGTTCTGCCCCGTGTCTACTCATGACGCCAGGGTCGCCCTTTTCCCGTAAACTTCTATCAAGCACGTCTTGGGTAAAAAAGAAGGAGGCCTTTTCTATTCAATGCTTTGGTCTTCGATACAACTGCCCTACAGCTACAGGGTCTTGGTCTGTTTGCATAGCATGAGTCTATGCCCAACATTTTGACTGGTTGGAGGATACCTCGCAGTTATCCTCTTCCTCGAGATGGATTTCGCGGCTATCCTCATCCATACCGAGTTGTTGGGGGCCAAGACTGCGCCTTGCTTATTTCTTCGTTGATTTGGTCCCATGGGACTGACCCAGAGACATGGGGTCGACGTGATTATAACGAGGTACATGCTCGAAGCCGTGGGAATGGGGATGGTAGCTCACCTGCAATATCTGTAGGCTTTCTTGCCATACTTGATGGTCCTTTTACCAGATAGAACAGAGCGTAATATCCCACAAATATAACCATTCCAAGAGTTCAATCGCGTTCTTTGGTTCCGCAGTTAAATTGTTTCTTTCTGTTGGTCGAATGCAGCAAGCTAATTGCTGATTTTTACTTGTCAGGTTCAATCAGATGACACGGGTAAAACCTCGCTAGAGTTGCAAAGAGAACTTCACTGTGAGAATTGTGATCTTTTGATCGGCATGGAAGATACTGTCTCTCAAGGATGGCGATTGTTCAAGACAAGCCTATCTGCAAATACGCCGCCAGAAGAGCAAGATGAAGGCGGGAATTCTGCCTGGCACAGTCACCCTATAGAAACCGTTGTGGCCGCTCAATTGCTGGAGCTTATAGAACGAGAAAGCACTCGACGGTTCGTTGTTCACGCTGGGCAGAAGAACGGCTTGCTCGTATGTTTCTTGCATCCTCCTTTCCACTTGCGTAATCTGACTTTTATATAGCTCTGGGTCTTTAATCCCGACCTGTGGTATTCAAATTCCAGCCCTGACCACAGTGTCACAGCACAGAGGGCAATGAAGGTTTTGTTCCAGACCGTTGCCGATGTGGACGAGATGTTGCATCCCGAGAAAGGCAGGACTTTGTCGTTGTCTCTCGATGAGCTTCGCCTACCGCCCTATGTTTTCTCTGCTGTCTTTAAGTCGTTGGAGGGTAGCAGTGAGGGCTTGCCCTTGTCTGCAAGAAATTTCCGGGAGTGGCGGGTGGCAGTGATGCATCGCTTTGATCGGTTGAAGAGTTGAGGAGACAATGAACCGACGATGGCCCTGGAGCCTAGCGAGACGCACCTTCCCTTTTGAGCCACACCTCAAGAAAGCCTTTGTACCTTATTTCACTTTCTTTGTCGGGCGCCATTTTAGGTGATTCTTCTTCCTGCCATCTCCATCGCCGCTTTCATCATCTTCCCTTCCATTCTTAAATCACAAGACTACCTACCGGAGCCATACATACATTGGGCCTTCCTTCAGTGCGCCTCCATTTATCTTCGCGACAGACAGCTGTACGCAAAAGTTGCATATATAGCCCAGTCAATAATCGCGCCTGTAAGCTGACCTCCGAGGATTTTGAATCTCATCTGATGTTAACTAACTATTCTCTTCATTCTTTCAGATTTACCCCGCTTACTAGCCTCCAAATGGCAGCGCTCTCTCAAGATTCTCACATGGCGTCAACAACTTCTCAAATTGATGACGTTATCACCTGGGAACAGTTTGAGAATGCGTTCGAACGACTTTCGATAAAGGATGACTGCGGATCAGGGGGAAGCGGTACCTCGAGCCCGACCAATACAGCAGTCCTCTTCCAATCAGAGGCCCCAAACGAACCTCAGTCTTACCATATTGAGGACGTGGCACACGACGCTAAGAAGCCTGGACTTCGTGGACGTGCATCCTCCATGCCACCGCCAACGATCAGAGTCACTCCTCCGCCTACAGACCCTTGTGAAGATGAATGCATGTCGAGCTGATAAAATCCGCCATTTGGGGCTGCTCTCACGCTAGGCATTCATATTCTCGTTGCGCTGAGATAGGAAAACTTCGGGTTGGTGGGTATCATTCTTAGCTTGGTTGCCTCGAAAGGTTGGGATTACAGTAACCCGCGAAGAAAGCATTATTATACCCGGCGTAGTTGTTCTATGGTTTTCAAGGCAGCTGTGTTGTTGGCACACTCCAGCTATTCTTTCATTTTTTGTCCAGGACGGAAAGGTTTTGATTCCAGTACAAATTGAAATTCTCATTCGTCAAGTCCATGCTTCGTTCTTTATGTACCGCTTCTCGCGTTGAATTTTGATATCTTTTGAGCGTTTCTCCCAAATGGCCTTCTTCACGTTGACTTGCTCATGCTTCAAAAGGTGTCTCATAAGGTGCTTCCGCTTGTGGGGTGATTCTTGCGATGTGACGTCTCTGACCATCCTCCCAGTCGTACTGCGCACTATGTGCGGTCACACGGTTCTACCATAGTCAGTTTCGGCTTGCGCATCAATGAACAGCACATTGCACTTACATCCCAGACCACAACGGTTCCAGGGCGCCATCTTACGCGAGTTTGCAAGTCTTGAGACAGAGCAATGTGGTCATACAAGAACTTAAGGAGGAATTCCGACTCCTCCTTCTTGAATCCAACAATATAACGGGTGACTGGATGGTTGTTAGGAACTGTACTAGGTCCACTGAGCATCGGAAGCTGTACTTACATTGCGGGTTCACATAAAGCGCCTTCTCTCCAGTGACCTAAGCGGGTATGTTAAGTCTCAGTCTCACGTATAATGCTCGAAAGAATATGGCTCACCGGATGAGTGCGGACGATGGGGTGTTCCGAGGTTATAGGGTCACGGCGAGCAATCCCTCCTTGGTTCAGGCTATTGTTGACCTGCTCGATCCCAGAGTGAACAGCCTTCAGCCCGTGCAGACGCTTGCGGAACTCGGGTGATAGGCGTCTGTACGCCTGAGCCTGGTCTGCGAACAAGGTGTCTCCTCCACTCGAAGGTCCGTCCAGGAAGTACAGGAAGGTTGTGCCTGGGGGTTGTTTCTCGAACGTCACATCCGAATGCCATGTGATAGAGTTTGTGTTGCGAGCTAGAAAATCAGCACCGCTCTTGTCGTCGGCACCCCGGTGCACGAGGTGAATCTCCGGGTAACCCTTCGGGGCTCCAGAGGTCTGGTGAATATGGTGTCTTCCAAAGTATCCACCGAACTCGAGAGCCTTGTCGATCGGTAGGTGGGCGAAATCCTGGTCCCGGAAAGCTGGGAGGGTCTTAGTTTATGTTCTTTGTTTGCAGGTCCATACGGCACGACATACCAACGACCTTCCTCTGAGCAACAAACAGTGCTAGCTGGTCCTTTCCTTCTTTTGATAGCTGGCTCAGTTGGACTCCCTTGACTTCGGTGCCGATGGTGGGCGTCAGGTGGTCCAGTTCAACCTTGCCTTCGGGGAAGAGGTCGTGGAAGGTAGGATCCGCATCCTTTCCGTGGTCATAATGCTCGAAGGGAGTCAAAGGGGGGTATCTTGATACTCGGTTAGTACGACTAGGAGATGACTCGAAAATACAAGCTCGACATACTTCTCGGTCTCGTTGTCCCAGACGGGAAGGTAATGAGGGAACGAGGCCGGAGGCTGCTTTGTCGTGCCTTTTATCTCATCATCGTGATTGTAGGTGTTCTTCAATCCTGCAAAGTTCTCCTTGTTATGGCCTCCCTCAGTCCGGAGAGGCTTGGCAGGAGCCGTACGCAGAGACACGGTCTCAGTGATAGAAGGAGCCATGTTCGGGGATGAGAAACAGATCAGATTAGATTATGTTCTGGAGGGGATGCAATGTCGACAATCTATCTATCGAGCCATCTATACACGAGGATCCCATCGCCAGATATACTGTTCTCTTCATCGTATCCGAATATCCGTCTTATGGGCTTGCGCAATACCTGCGGGGTATGTTTTGATCCGACATGGAAGGCATCATTGGATTCGCCATGGACTGGCGCGGGGTTACACGGTTCGCAACCCGAGCCTGTTGTGCGAGTCATCGAATGAGGACAGCGTTTCCCAGAAAAGGATGCTGATCAAGCATTGCTGCTATATGGTGTGATGCCAGGTAGGGTTTCCTATTCGGCGGATATAACGACAGCTGCCCAGTCCGCAACTGGCTCGGTTTCGCCCAGTCGAGAATTTAACGGCGGCAAGAGTCAATAAGAAGAAGAATAGCCGGTTACGGAAGGTCGCTACTACTTATGAAAGAAGTCTCCATCGTGAGTGAATTGAAGTACACGGTAGGTGAAAGCGAGAGATCTCCGGAAGAGAGAGGAGTGGATCGGCCATGGCGTGCTAGGGCTGCTCAGTCGCGCAAACGGCCCCAACTTTGAACCCAAATGCAACCACCCCGCTTAGGCCCCAGTTAGCCTCGTCTCGAGTGGATTTCTCTCCCGAAGAACCTGAGCTCTTTGGGCTTGTCCTCTTTTCGTTTCTGAAAATCAATCAGGAACTTCAGTTTTACGGTTGTCACCCTCTGCGACACTGCATGACGTTGGCATAGCGGCTTCGGTAAACAGGTACGATTGAAAAGACACAGAAGAGAAAAGAAATATCCCTGTCGATGTATATCTTCGTTTCGATGCTGCAACATTCAAGGCGAAGCAAGGCCAGACGCGATGTTGTGATGATGATGGCGAAAGATATCACCATAAGCCAATCCGATGGTGACATCCGCCCGTTGCTTATTTGACACTCCGTACTAAATATCCAAGCCCAGTCTACACTGAGTATCGCTGGTTGAATGGGACTGTTGAGGGTCCAATCTGTCTGATGTCTAGACTAATAAGACCCTTGTCAATTAACGCTGATCTAACTCGTCCGCCATAACGTCACTACGGTTTGATTTGCGTGATATAACCATTTTGTTCCCATTGGGTAGAAGCCCATCGTTTAAGCATCCTCGTCTACAAATATAGTACAATTTTATGCATATCAACTCGCTTATCGTGGCAAGTGCCTTATCAGTATAAAATTTTACGACTAATGTCGTTGATGACGTTCAACCATTGCGGACACCGGCCGCGATCGACCTTTCTCAGCAAAAAAGCAGGTCAAAAAGCTTCGAAATGCATAAGGCTACAATATTCATGCATCACGATTGGCCACCGGCAGCTATCCACAGCGTCGGGGGATTATTACTAGTTTCGAGAGATAGCGGTCCATCTGGGATCCAGAATTGCGTGATGGCGGCATGGCAGCTTTTCTTTCGCGCGAAAGCCTCTGTAGAATAAGTCTCCATATAAAAGTCTAGCCCATGCTCGTTTTGACTTTTGCTATCGACCGTTTCAAGCCGTGGACAGACAGCAGACGCAGATTCATACTCGGCAGCAATGGGCGCGGACGAACCCAAGGGGACAGTTACGGACTCTAGCCCAATCAAATATGATGGCAGTGCACCTCAGTCGGGGAACACATCCTCGTCGTCGCTAGACCAGCCTCGTGCTCGAGTTAAGGATTTAGGCGAATGCGCTTTCGATACCGTCGAGGATCCGAGATATTACAAGCCTATCGATTCGTACGAGGGTATTCACCGTTGGGACCCGGACTTTGAGTGGACGGAAGAGGAAGAAAAGAGAATTATAAGAAAGGTATGTGGTGCACATTGTGTTCGAATCGAGATGAATGGACAGAAGGATCAAAAAAAGCCGGAAGGAAAGAAGGCGCTGATATTGGTGCAGATCGATTGGCGCGTATGCACGTTCGCATGCGTCACCTTCTTTGCACTCCAGCTCGACCGTGGGAATATCGTCCAGGCCATGTCCGACAACATGTTAGAGGACCTAGGCATGAACACCAACGACTATAACACCGGACAGACTATCTTCTACCTAATCTTTTTGTTTGCCGAGCTTCCATCGCAGCTACTATCAAAAAAATTGGGACCTGATCGATGGATCCCCATTCAGATGTTCTGTTGGAGTTTGATCGCAGCCTGCCAAGCCTTCATCAAGAGCAAAGGAGGATATTTTGCTTGCCGGGCGCTTCTGGGTCTCTTTGAGGGTGGATTGTGAGTTTACTAGTAGAGCTGAGTTTCGCGAGTGCGAGTTGTACTGACCTCTTATAGTATTCCGGATACCATTTTGTTCCTTTCTTTCTGGTACAAATCTAAGGAGCTGCCCATCCGCTTGAGCTTTTTCTGGGTATCTTTCCAAGGTACTGCGATCATCGGTGCATTCCTGGCGTTTGGGTTTCTACACATCCGCGATGACGATGGAAAAGGCGGATGGCGGTACCTTTTCGCCTACGAGGGTCTCATCACCGGCATCATCGCAATCACCGCGGCTTTCTGGATGCCTGCCTCGCCCACACAGACCAAGGGTGGCCTCCGAGGGAAGGACGGCTGGTTCAATGAACATGAAGAAAAGATCATGGTAAACCGCGTGCTTCGAGACGACCCTAGCAAAGGAGGTATGCACAACAGACAGGCAGTGACGCCGAAGATGCTTTGGCATGCCGTCTGCGATTACGACATGTGGCCCATTTATCTCTTGGGACTGGTCTGGATGATCCCCAACACTCCGGCTACCAATTATATCACATTGCAACTGAAGTCGCTTGGGTTCGGAACTTTCGAGACCAACCTTCTGACCATCCCGGCATATGTCGTTTTCATTCTGAACTTGCTCTTCTGGACGTGGATTTCCGAGCGTTTCAACCAGCGTTTTACGCTCGGTGTCATGACGGAAGTGTGGTGCTTGGTTCTGCTTATTGCACTCGAGGTTCTTCCCGATGGAACCAGCCCCTGGGGTCTCTGGATCATCAATGTTCTCTTGATTGGAGCTCCATATGTGCATGCTATCGTTGTAGCCATGACTTCTCGCAATGCGGGCTCGGTCCGTACCCGAACGGTTGCCAGTGCACTGTACAACATGATGGTTCAGGCGTCGAGTATTATCGCCGGCAATGTGAGTGTCAATAACTTCTCATCAACTGGGTTTACTATGCGTTACTGACAGATCGTGGCATATAGATTTACCGCGAAGACGACAAGCCTCATTACCGCACTGGAAACAAGGTCCTCATAGCTTTGACGGTAGTGAGCATATTCCTCTACATATTCGCGAGACAATATTATGTCTGGCGCAACAAGTAAGTTCATCGTGTCATGTCACACATGTCTATTTGCTGATAGCTTGTTAGGCAAAAATCTGCAATCTGGGATGCCATGTCCACAGAGGAGAGGGAGCAGTATTTGGCTGAAAACTCTCATAGAGGAAATAAACGGTATGGGATTTATACTTCCGTGTGCTGCGTGGCTCTCGTGACATAGACTAACATCCTGTTCAGGCTCGACTTCCGATTCATTTATTAGAATAGATACGCATCAAAGCGGACAGTATCCAGCTGGTCATGGGTTCACTGTTTGCTTTTGCTGTAATGCAAAACGAACACTTCTCGGTGGAGGAAGATAAAGCCAACACAGAAACGACGGATAAACAAAAGTACTCGATGGACAAGGATTGATATCGATAAAGCGCTGGAATGACACATACAATAGAGGTAGATAATGAACCCTCCCAAGTTCGGGAGAAACGAACAACTCAAAGTTTCATATTTCAACTCAAGATTCATTCAATCATTCACCAATTACATACTCACATCCCTCCGGCCCAATCCAAACCTCATGTAGTTTCCCAGCGGGGACATCAACTCGAGCGCCCACCCCAAACGTCTCCTTCTTCACCTCCCCGCTGTGCAATTTGGCGTTGTCTTCGGGATACGTGATTGTCAGGGTCCCTTGGCGAATGAGATGGGTCGTCAGACCACGGTGAGAGTGTGGTGAGTAGTGAGAGTTGCTATACGATATATTAGAGGTAGAGAACAAATGGGTGACTACAAAGGCTCGGTGATTACCTTCCATCAGACCAGGTGAAGACATGTCCGAATCCCCAGTCTCGGACCATTCGTTCGCATTCGCTGCGGGAGCCGATGGAGTAGGTTTCTGCCATTTTGAGGATTGAGGATGGCGTCTGCAGTAGAGTCGGCGGATTCCTTGTGATGTTGTAAGTCAGAGAGAATTCTCAAGTTAGTTGGTAGGTCTGAGGTCTATAAAGTGGTGATGCTGGCCGGATGGCGAGATGCGGGGAATGACGTCGTTGGGTGCCTGAATGTTAATGCGGAATTGGAGCGCGTTGATTCGCCGATCTTATCTGGGTGCATGAGGTACACATACAGCATGGTCTCGTGATCTCGCAAGGAAGCCAGAAGTATCAGGCACAGGACCTGGAGGACAAGGCAGCGTCGATCGCATTTAGAAGGCGCGCCTCTCTTCCTCTGTTGAAGTTCGCTCCCCCTTCAACACTCACATCTACTTCTTCAAGGATCCGGAACCGTTGTTGATCATCACTTCATTACTCTCTCTCTCTCTGGATACTCTGTATCGTACATTCTGTTCTCCATGCCTTTTTCATGTGCGCGGCTAATCCCAGTCCGGCCTGTCGATGTCGGATTCCAAGTCTCATGCGATCGGGTCTTGGTTGCTCTCATTCCATCCTGTCCCTTCTTCCCCGGTCCTCGTCCCCCCCCCCCAGCAAAAGGAAAAGAAAACAGAGCATGGTCGCGAGCCAATGCATTTGCCTGGACGTGAACGAACCCTCGACTTTTCGTTTATCCAAGGGTTCTTGCGAAATATTTTGTGTCTTCAGCTTTGACTCGTATTTTCAAAGAGTCTGTCGGTCAAGGTCAATCAATTAGCTTGGGCTTTCGACATTTTCAGACGGAGTCGGCGGTGATTTGGGCTTACCGAACTGTGCCTTTCAGCATGATGTACCGCATACATGGCAGTCTTTGCCTGGAATTACCCAGGTTTCTTTGCCATTCCCCTGGCAAGTGGGACAGCGGACTCCAGGCATCTTTGGCGTGGTCAGCACAAAGTCAGCGAATTGTTTTGGATAAAAGCGATGACTGATCAAGACACTTACCGGCATTGTGACGGTGGATAAGAACAAACTTGGCAGAAGACTTTGGAGGGGAAAGGTAGGATTGAATGCGCGCAAGGTCTTTGGAGAAGAAGGGAGAGAGAAAGAGGGCCCGTTTTCCCAAAAGAATTTCCCCGAAAGATCGCAATTGCCAAAGTCTAAATGAAGTCGGTTGTTTGTTTGGCGCACGTCTCCTCGATCGCTGAGCTTAATCTCCTTGGGGTGCCCGTCGCCCTTTTATAGAGTCTGGCGAGGAGCGAGTGATCCGTTGATCCAAGACCCTCTCTGAAATCCATAAATTCGCTCTGGTCATCGGGAGATCTTCGCTCTAGGGCCGATCGATCGATTGGAGACACGACTAGATGCAATCCATGCATCCAAATATCAATCACACCAGAACCCTTGCAAACTAACATGTCATGTTGGGGTCCGTGATGGTCCCAGGTTACTCGGATATTCCCGTTGATGACAAGCGTTTGCAGTCTACCTAGCAAATGAGAAGGCAAATGAGAAGAACGCTTGGAAAAGTGCGATCTTGCTTTCCATGTACATGGGTGCGATACGTGTTTCGACTCCCTCAAAGCTGGTCTCGTTTTACGAAATGAGAGAGACACGGAAAAAAAAAAAAAAAAAAAAAAAAGAAAAAGAAAAGAGGAAAAAAAAAAATTAAAAAAAATCTCATGCAGGCACGTCCGCGGAACCAGAACAGCGATGAAAAATCAAATACCAGACGAAAGAAAAGAAATTCCGATAATAATTTTGCTTCTTTGCAAGGGGACCACACTGTCATCGCCTGCATATTTTGGAAACCGTTAATGCAGCTTATCACCAGAGAAACTCGGTAGTCGGTAACCGCGGACGCTGATTCTATCCCTCTGTCGCGCTCTCTTAATGTGACTTGTTGCGAATGACGTCGAATGGGACGCGATCTATTCCACTTCTAGCACAATCCGCTGGTCTGGGCCGCTCGCTTCCTCAAGGCTTCAGGCTACCAACCAAGTCCTGATGGACTAAAATCCGTCTCCTACGCTTAACCCGCTCGGGGTCTTAATTGAATGGTGTTATAATTGCTAGCAGCTAGCGGTGCGGTGGTCACGGGCCTTTGAAACAGGGATGCAATTGACGCGCCTCTAAATATTGCACACATCTCTCTGTGGTTACCGAGCGAAGTTTCCAGCCTCATCTTCCTTGATTGGCTATTTGGGATGATGCATCTCCAGTCTCCATCCATTGCGGGCAGCCTTGCAGCCGGATAAGTGTAAACTGGAGTTAATCCAGAACTTGGGAGTCGGGAAGCTCCATCACTAAATTATTTTTTGATCAAAGCCCACTTGTTTGCTACTTAGAGAAAATAGGGCTCCACTGCGAGCGCTAATGCCCCGAGGCACCGTCACGGCATCCACGGTACTCCCTGTGGGATCTATTCTGCGAGGGCTATTTTTGACGGCGGGGGGGGGGGGTCATACATACGAAAGTTCTTTCAGCCAATATGCAATGGCAGTCAGCATGATTGGATCGAATCAGATGGACCAATCATGAAAATTTCACCATTTGGATCGGTTGTCAGTCGAGCGATTGATACCCTAGAATTTCCGGTGCAAATCAGTTACTGGGGTTTGGGGATAGCTGATTCGACGGGTAGAAGATGCAAGCGCAGGTTCCCAAGCTGTCCGCTCGACCTTTATCCCTTCTTGAACGCAGTAGCTCAGCCACCTGCAATTTACCGCCCTTGCTGGGACTGGGATCATGAAGCTGAACCTTATCAGGTCTGGGGAAATGCCATTTCCTGGTCCCACCCGCTGACGTTGATCAGTATATTCCTCATATTCTTGGCCGAGTGGCCCTTGGTCGACGGAAGCAGTCAAAGGGTTTTAGCCTTGAACTATCTCAATTTTCGATACATAAAAGAATGTGGAGCTGGGGTTCTTATCCCACCAAACCGAGCATTTTATTGCGAGTTGGTTGTACAGGACAGTCGTTGACGACTTATTCTCCGATGTCTTGCAGCGTTCAGCACCCCTGTTCCCTGTTCTGACTTTTTTTTTGTTTTCAGTTCTTTTCTTTTTCAGTAAAGAAACGCCAGATGAGGTAACTGAAACACCCCATTTCACATCTCACTACAGCGGTTTCTCGGTCGGTCGACTGTACCAAGTGGCTTCATTTTGGGGCCATTTTGTCTGGACCTCTTAACGAGGGACTTTTCTCTTTTGTTTGGAAACGGGATAGATACCTGGTCGCACTAATGGTAGTCCTTGAGCCGGACTCTCAAACTAACTCGGTACCACTTTCTCTTTGCCCTTCTGTCTCTCTTTGTTGTTCTATTATTTTCATTTGGTTTATTGATCATTTCAATTTCGTGAGGGGAACCCTTGAGAAAAAGGTTGGGAGAGCTGATTTTCGTCAAAAAGTGACAGGTCAATTCTGGAGCAATATGTGTCAAATCAAAATAGCTGCATCGGACTCTCCACCAGACCCGTCGCAACCAATCCAAAGCCGAATTCCATTCCCTTCCCCTCCTCGAAAGGGGATGCATGCGGATCGCTCGCTGACCGTGTGGATACGACCCAAACAAACAATGAATTGATCAAATTTCTTTGCCCACTCGCTCCTGTCCAAGCATACGGAGTGTGAGAAACTACCACCACACCGCTAGTCAACCATCCGGCGGAGTCTGCGGATTTGGAATTCTCATTGGAACCACCAATGGTCTCTTTTTCCGGACTGAGTACGAAGTTTGATTTAGTTATCAGCGGCAAGTTTACCATTCCCGTGGGTGTCCGTTGCATACGCACAACGACGTCCATGAAAGGAAACTACGGACACTAGTTAGCGCTTGAATCGCCAATCTGAGGTGAATGTTTGGTAGGTAATTGACCCCGAATCTTGGCTGGCGTTCTCACCGGGAAAATGATCAATTCGCAAGACCCGGTGGCTGGCAACAATCGATATACCTCAATTCATAGATTAAACGGGAAGTGGCTATATCCTTTTTGTCTACACCTTCTTTGTCAGACTCTATCCAAATTGGTCCAGTACAGTTGATCTCGATCCAACCATTATTCAGAAGAATCGGATCCAGATCCCCTCCCAGAGCAAAGACCCAAAAAATTGAATGAATGCATAAAGGATTGAGAGAGCACGCTTACCCACCATCCTTGCGGTCTCCACTCACTCAAACAGATCAACAGCCATCGTCGGCTCCAACTCACGTCAAAGTCAAACGCAAAGACCAAGGCACACCGGCTGCATGTGCGTTTGCATACCTCTCGGACTTATCTAGGGTCGCTTCAGATGCGCCACAAGTGGGACGTTATTTTAATTACTTTTTTTCTTTCGTTTTCTTCCACTTTGGCTTTCTATTTACTTTTTTTTTTTTGGATAATTTATTCATCGATTTCGACTTTTCTCCTCTTTCTTTTGAGGTCTTTTTTTTTTTTTTTTTTTCCCTAATCTTATTTTTCACTTGAGCTCTTTCCGCTAACTATCCCTCGTTTCTGACTGACTTTGCCACTGGAGATGTAGAAATCCATGTACAAACCTCGATGGCTTGCATGATAGAACTCCCGGGAGATGAATGCTGTCGGAATCAATCAAACTTGACAGGCCTCTTAATATAGAACTACGAATCTGATACACAATGCAATGCACGTATCCGTATCTCTTACTTAAAAGTGTTTTCTATGACATTCTGGGTTCACCATCGGCACCTGCATGGCGTGATCTATGTATAAGAGCCAGCTGTTATATGTAATCTTTAGGAGATGTCCTTGGTGATGTGGACGAGGAGGACACCGCCAGATGCGCATCCGGCGCAGTCAAGGAGGTGGATTATGCGATAACCCGCTTGAAGTCGGTTGAGTTTGATACATGCCCAGGCGGCCATGGAGTCGCGACCGAACTCGTCGTCTTTGACTTTGAACCTGCAGGAGCAATCGTGTGTTAGCCGATTGAGATCAAGTTTTGTACAGTATACTACATAGCACCAGTACGTAGGAAACAATCTTCGGTGAGAGCCCCTTTGCTTTTGCTTTTTCCTGCGCTTTCCGCTTATCTTTTCGTCGTCTCTTTGCCTTTTCCTTTTCTCTTTTTTTTTTCTGGTGTCGCTCAGCGCGCCGAGTCAATGTTGTGTGACACACAATGCTGGGAGCCCACACCGAGATATTACTTGTACTGTTATGGTCATAGTAGACGTACCTGACAAAAGTCAACTCCTCGATGATTCCCGACAGTTTCGGGAATTGAAGCTTCTGCCCGCCAAAGTCCGGGTTGGATCCGGAGTCGCTCTTAATGGTCCGCTTGTAGCTAGTCTCCTCGGAATCGGTACTGTCGTCTGCGTTGGCTGATTCGGACTCCTCCTCCGGCGGCGTCTCGACGTGCAGCGAGCAGCTCACGTAGGGATGAAACCCCTTTTCCCTAGTGTCGCCGGGGGGTAGCGGAATTGCTTGGCCGGCGAGGACCTCAATTGTCAGGTCAAGATGGCTACGGACGATGTTGTCTCCACCAGGGGGGTCGGACCCGCGATAACCCTGCGGCTTGAGCACCCAGCCCTGCTCACCGTCAAACATGGCGTGATTGAGCATCATTCCTTTGTCTAGGTACTGCCAGTTCAACGCTACTATCTGGGCGCCACAGCGCCAGAAGGAGGTCGGATCGTAATTGGAGGACGTTACGCGCAGCCCATACGGATAGACCCGCATGAAGTGGTGGCGGTTGTGCTCAAAGAGCGCGTCCCGCTCCTTCGCATATGCTGCCCGAGCCGCATTTTCTGAAAGGGAAAACACGTGTCCGGGGACTTTGGCCTCTGTCAGACGGGAAAAGGAAAGTTAACTTTTGTTTTGTCCCTGTCTTTGGTCCATACTGGGCTAATATGTGGATAGTCGGATCCCTTGGGGGTGGGGGATTGACATTCGAATCGGGAGGTGGGAAGGTGGTCGGGTAGCCATGAAGCTAGTCTTTTCCTTTTGTTCAAACTTACCTGGTTGTGCAAAGTGGCTGAAATGAAAGCCTTTGGTGAAAACGGCCAATTTACTGAGATCGTGTAGGATCTTCGAGGGCTTTTTGGGCGGTGGGGCAGAAGGATCGCCGGTGGTAGCTAAGCTATTGGATACACCCTGACTTGGTTGTTGGCTCGAGGATTCGAGCTCGTCCGTGCGATCATCCTCCACGTCGTCCGCCTCTCCTTGGCTCGTATGAGCCACATACTTCACCTTAATCAAGATCTTTCGTTTCAGAGCCTCAGGCGCTGGAAGGCTGTTGGTGGCTGCGATTTCGGGTGTGACTTCGACCAGCATCCCCTTCCACGTCTCCTCCATGATCTCCACCATTGTGACCTGTTGCTCGAGTGATGCATGCACTTCCAGACTCACAATGACCGGAAGGTCACTCGTCACGAACGCGTTATCCCGAATGACATGGCATACATCCCGAAACGTTATATCCTTGGTCAGCGTGTGACCATGGAGCACTTTGGGCTCTGGACGTGGCGGCACCGGCACCGCGGTGACAGCAGCCACGCCGGTTTCTTTGGGAGCAGACTCAGCATGATGAGGCGACCTGCGGCCCAACAAGCCTCCCAGTTTGGACGAAACGGATTTCATGCGGGAGAGCTTTTCCTTCTTTGGCTTTTCTTGCTTCTTACACCGAGTGACCTTCTTTTCGTCGGAGCTAGAGTCGTCGCTACTGCTGCTGCTAGTGTCGTCCTCAGATGGGTCACCGTCCCAGATGTCAATTTCAACGCATCGGCAACCAGTGAGAAGAGCCTATCATGCCATTAGCTGCCGTGTATCTGTGCCGAGAAACGTTGACCCAGTTTGGTTCTAAAGACTAATGCTTTATGCAGGGGACACAGTGACACATGGTTACACTTTGTTCCGCACAAACGCTCCAATCCGAAGAAACCAAGTAAGCGCTCATACACTGCGAGTGCAATGCAGCTTCTTAGGAAGGGCCTCGAATGGATCGAATGCGAGACTTTCAAGGGAGGAGGGCATACATTGGCATAAGCGCTCGCAGCTGCGTCACTGTACAGTTGGTTGCCGGTCAGGTAGGTATTGTGACTCGAGGAGATGAAATAGTCCGCAATTGGCGAAGAAAGCACCTGTCTCGGTGCGGGGCGTACTGCAGACGACGCTGTACTGGACATGTACGCAGCAAATGTATCCAAGGAGGTGAGAGGGTCTGCTGGCCCCTGACGAGTGACATTCACACCTTGGGACTCGTGTTGCACATCCCGAAGGAAATCGGACTCTGGTGATTCTTTTAGGGATTTATAGATACGACCCAAATGGGTGGATACGGGAGGTGAGAATTCAGCATTTAATCTGCTGTCGGCGGGCCCTGAAGAGGCTTCAAGACTGATATGGTCAGTATGGTCAGTGAGTTCGACAAGCTCTTTGACTATTCCCATAATTGATGATGAAAGGATGAACAAAAGGTGCTGTGCATAGGATGTCGTCTGTTATGTGCAATAACCACAGCACGTTTGCCGATATGCAGTCCCCCCCTGATGACGTTGGATCGGTGTGTGGTGGAGGATCAACACTGTGTCGTACCCAGCTTTCAGAGTCACAGTGGCCCAGGCACAATATCTTCCGGGAAACAGTGGACCTTCAAAACAACAGAAATTATGGAAAAAAAGAGAGATGGTTGAAATGCCACCAACATTCGACGTGATGGACGACAGGGCACAGAGGAAGGCGGGCTACCGACACGGGTTATCTGGTGAGTTGGCGGTGTTTCGTGATTTGTTTTTGGTGCTCCACTCGGGTGCTTGGCTTGATCACACGGACTGTAAAGGCAACGGCCCAAGCTGGTCAGTACATGAGAGCTCAAATGCGTTCTTTGGACCAGGATATCCTTGGTTTCAAGAGAGTTTTTGTGCGACTGTACATATGTGTCCTGCCGTTGGTCGGAAGTTGTTGTTGGGAACCAAGTGGGGGTCATAGCGAGATGAGAGAGACAAAAGGGAAAATGCCAGAGGAGCGTTGTAATCTGATGAAAACGATGAATGAGAGAGGTATGAATTGGAGAGGAAGCCACAGGACGCGGTAGACGCAAAAGATCTGACCTGAGGCAGCAAAGGCAGGTGACACTAGTCCAGTGCTTCTTCCCCCACCAAGGCCCGTTCCCTTCTTCTCCATACTACTCCGTAAGGCCTTTCCTTTGGCTGCTGTGGGATATCAATCATCTCTTTGCTTATTTGTTCTGTCTGCTTTGACCTTGGGAGAGTCTTCAACTTGTGTTCCAATATCCTCCGCGAGATGTCTCCTCTGAGACATCAGTGAAGCCTTCTAGAGGGAGAACGGCCGCTCTCATGGGCGTCAGGATAATCGGCTCATGATCAGCCCTACCCGGCGTCCGACCAGCATGCTGGATGAGAATGAAATTAGCTCTAGGAGACCCAATGTTTCGGGCCCCCAATGCTTAATAAAACAAGCTGTACTTGATTTAGACGGAGCTTCGCCGCATCGCTGATAAATCAACGGCATCAACCCCGCAACGCTCTCAATACACTATCCTCACCCGGCAAACTCCGATTAATTTTAAGAAAAGAACACAAAACAAACATGGCGAGACAACCCCCAGTGCATTTTTTCGATATTGAATCGACTCTCCCACGTACGACTCCCATGGTAGACAAGTATTTCCCCAACTCTAAACCCAGCTAGCTCACGTTAATTGCAGGTGACCTGAAACCATGGTCCCCAAATACGATCAAGACCCGAATGGTTTTGAACTACAAACGCATTGTTTACACACAGTCCTACATTTCTTATCCTGATATCGCTCCCTTGCTCTCCAACTTGGATGTCCAGCCTAACAGGGAAGGCATGCCGTACACCCTTCCCGCCATCTATCACCCGCCATCGGTGACGTCAAATTCTCATGGGGCTCTGATGGAGTCTTTCGCTATCGCAGCCCATTTAGACCAAACATTTCCATCGCCGCCTTTATTTCCGTCCCGAGATGCCAGTTACGCGCTAGCTCTTGCGGTCGACAATCTCGTAGCAAGCGTCAGATCCAGGTGTGCTTTCTTGGTGATCCCTCGTGTGGCGGACTTTCTCGATCCCAGAGGTCGCGAATATTTCATCAAGACTCGGTCGGCTCGGTTTGGGAAGCCTCTCTCCGAAGTTCGTCCTAGAGACGCCGACCAGGTTCAAGCGGCTATCAACGCCACGGTGGCCGAAATGGCACCCTTGGCGCAGATGTTGCGAGGCAGGTTAGGGAAGAACGGGCCTTTCCTGGAGGGCGAGAGGCCAGGATATGGGGACTTCTTGATTGTTTCGTTCCTGGCTTGGGTCGAAAGAGGCGATAAGGAGTTATGGACTGCATTGGTGAATATTGGGGAGGGGGAGGTTCGAGCTCTTTGGGATGCCTCTTTGCCGTGGGTAAATGGTCAGGGCGAGGATAAGGCTTGGGAGGTCCCTCGGTGAATCGTGCCTAGGGGAACACATGACACATTAGCAAGTTCTCTTCGATCGCTTGTCTTGCCTACAGTTCGTGGATATATCAGGCTTCTTCCTAGGTCGAGTCCCGTGTTAATATCGTATGCATATGCTGGAATGTGAGACACAAAATATATCCTTATGGTAAGTTGTGAAAGGGAGAGTGCGAAAAACCGTATACAAAATTGGCATTCCATTCAGCGCCTGATCTGCGGATTATAATAGAAGATGAATACAAGTCACGTAAAATACATCTGGAATGTCCCAACACGGGGATCCTTTTCACACGCACACGAAATGTCAGTCAACACAATTGTACAGAGGTAGCTCCAAATAGAACTCCACGCAACAGAGCCCTGATGACTCTCGATGCAAACCCAACTATCCAATAAATTAGAGTCCGCGCAGGAAGTTGGCCTCCCGGATAGCCTTTCTGCGGGCATCTCTGGCACTCTTTGTGATCTCGGAACGCTTGTCGAGACTTTGCGCGGCCTCGCCCAAGATGCTCTCGGTCGCCGATTCGCTGCGGTTGTATTCGGCAGGGGTAATATCGGTAGCGTGGTGGTGGATGGGGATTTGAGGCGGGAGGAGGGCAGCGCGAGCAGACATCTTCTTCTCGTAGCGCTTGCGCTGTTTCTTGTTCAGAGCTAAGAAACGAAGGCGTGGTTAGCAAAGGCTGGCATGATAGGTAGATCGGGATGGGAATGGAATGTCCATACTGCTTGGGTCGACTCCGCCCTCGGATTTCTTGGACTTCTTGCCATCGTCCAGCAACGTCCACAGCCAATCCGGATATTCGGAGTCCTCCCGGGCGACAACGTTCGGCTTGTTTTTGAAGTAGTTGAGACCATGCAGCATAGAGCCGGCCGGGCAGGAGCTTTGCGTAGGTCGGGGAGTAGGCTTGGTGGGCTTTTCGGGGGTCACGTCGGTGTGAATGCCCTCCGGTGTGCTCAAGGGTTGCGACACGCCTGGGGTAGCGGACGAAACGGCCGACGGGATCGAGATGTCGCCCGCGACGGGCTGTCTAGGGGAAGGAGGCGGCGGGGGAGCGGAAACCGTAGGTTTGCCATCGGTGCTGTAATTCCGGAAGAGGCTGCGCTGGATTGGAAGCTGGCGGGTGCATGATGGAGCAGACCAGGCAATCGAGGTTTGCGGCTGGAGTCGAGAGACGATGCTGGTTCGGCACCGATGGCAGATCATCTTGTCGCTGGGGGTTCAATGACCGAAGAAACCAGCAATAGGGACAATTTAAAAGACAAAAAAATTGCTCGACGCGATAAATTGACCCACCGAACTGTCAGCGTAACGTGAGGATAGGATTGAGAAAGACAGTCACCGGCACGGAGCAAGCTGGATGAAAACTGCGGGATGAATTTGATGCCAAGAACCCAGGGTCACGTGAGTCAGCTCATGAGATTGTACGCTTGGTCAATCCCTGGCAATGCTTGCCAGATTGGAGGAGCTTGTATGTCTTTTCAGCTGAATAAACATTTCTTATTGTTTTTGTGAAGCCAAAAACCATGATATTGACCACAAAAGGTGGCGTCTATCGGGTATTGGGTCTGCTCCTTGTGGCAGGGCTATCATGTGACCTTGCGGCTTGGCGACTGATCGCGCGCCCAAAGTGGGGATAGACCAGAATTGCCTCTTTAGGAAGTAACTCAGACATCACGCGCCGATTTCCTTAGTCAGTATAGCCGAGGACGCCTTTTTGTGAGATTGTGTCGCTGCATCCAGGCTAGTGATGTAGATAGATCTCCCGTTACGCTGTTCAGGTTTTGCAAGTTGATCTACCTGTTACGAAACATACCTTCAAGGATATCTTTGTCTACTGTTCGCTCTCCCCGGCTGCTGTGATATAGAATAACTCTTACCGAGGGGTACAGTACAAGTCCTGTTCGTACTTTCAGAGCATACCTAGTATTCTGCCATTCAACAGTTCTAGATCCTCCTTTCGCTTCCCTGTCCTTCCTATACGGTAGTTGCCTATTCGGTTTCGTCATCGTCCAATCAGCGCGGGCAGTCGAGTTTCTGCTTTCGACTGAAGGTCTTTGGTAGATCCCTGGATATAGGCCCTTCCCATCAGGAAGTCTCTGTCCTGCTGCGAATCAATCCCGGCCACTGTAACCAGACACTACCGATCAATCTCACATCACATCCCTTCGTACTGGCTCGCTGATATATTTTTCAGAGCACAGGACCTAGTACAGAAACTTGATCTCGGGTCCTTAACCACCTGTGAAAGAAAGCGTCCCTCCAAGTATTCAATGCAGGGCCACCTCAGCACACTTGCACCAGCCATGGGATGCAGTTCGTATTCAAACATCACAATATGCAAAGGTCTTACAACGAGGGCACTTTATCCCATCTAGACTCCTTGGTGTCTCGGCGGCGGAGGTGAAAGGATTTGGGGCGTTCTTGACACCTATTTTGCTAGTTATCCCTTGCTGGACTGACGTATATATAGATTCACGATCCAAGTAGGTAACGTCTGTGGAGAAAATGTACCCACCCGCCGGTCAGAAGACAGCTCATTTACCACCGAACTGTTTGTTGAAGACAATGCACTCTATTCATCCTTTGGAAACCTCGAGGAACGGAGATCTGCTGACCCTCCACAGCCCAGTGGAACCCTGTTCGTGATAGTTGGTGGCGCCGATAATGGAGCATGTGAAGTCGACTCGGCGCAAAAGAGGCACCAGTCTCCCAGCCATTCTCTGCAGAATATTGCCTGGCGGACGCGTAACAAGGCCACTTTAGGTCTTGGAACCGCCTGTTTCTGCGCCTTTTTGTCTACTGGTTACGTGGGATATGCCACTTTCATGGATGTGGACAGGGCCCTGATAAGAACACACATAAAAAGGGGAGCAACCCATCTGCTGCACGCTTATCGGTTCCACGAACTAGTGCATCACTCTAAAGAGTCAAAAGGTCAGACCATCGTACTTTTTCCCTTTTGCAACGATTGCGCATACGAGGGAATATAATCCTTGTTGGAATTGTTGATGATCAGCGGTATCGAGGGGTTGAAAGGGAAAGTGATGCTCGCCATGACTAAGCCACGCCCCCTCGATAGTTAACGAACAATCAACCGCATCCACAACTCTCATTTTACTTAATTTATGGGGAGACCCTGCCCCTCTCTCTCGTCAGATCGTCCAACTTGTCAGGCACCACCAAGTTCTTGCTGTTCAACCGCCATCGGTCTTAGGTGGCAAAGTTCTCTCTTTTGGCAAGTGCTACCAAAATATGAGTGACCGCCGGGACCGTTTCACCCCACGGGGTTGACACTTTTAGTCAAGTCTCAAGTTCACTACCAAGGACCTACCACCCTACGGTGCTAGTTTCAGGTTGATAAAAAATCAATCATCTCGATGAAGTAACAATTTACTTGATGGATTCACTATTATAATGAGATACAAGTGCTTCATGTTTCGGGTCGACACAAGGCTGAGAAATATGCTACAACGATATCAGAGACAGACAACGCTGTGTGGACTTGGATCTCGAAGGGGTGCCTTCTATAATGCAAAAAGAACAGGTAGGCTCATTATGAAACTGCCGAAATATGTTGACTTGGAACGGGTTGTTGACAGGAACACAGATAAGAGTGAGACATTCGATGAACTCGGGCATGGAAAAGAACGAGAAGAAACAAAAATATCAAAACAGAAAGGAGGTATAGAAAGAAATGTGAGGAAAAGAAAGGAAGCACCACCAAACGCCGCCCTATGAAGAGAGCACATCCATTATTCAAAACATTATAGATAGTCCCTAGGAGGACAGACCGCTAACATCCAGGAAATTACACAAGTTGACACAAGCATCCTTCAGTGTCTTTTCGGTCTTCCACTGAAGCTCTTCTTGCGACCGAGTGGCCACGGCAACGCAGGAGCCCACATCTCCTGCACGACGGCCAGCAGCCTTCCGTGGGATGGGTTTGGATGACACACTTTCCATGGTGTTGACCACGTCCATGACAGAGTGACCCTGTCCGGTTCCGAGGTTGAAAGTGCGGAAATTTTCGACAAGTCGTCCATCATTAGCAGCACCAAGTGCCGCAATGTGCCCTCGGGCAAGATCGGTGACGTGAATGAAGTCACGGACGGCTGTGCCGTCCTCTGTGTCCCAGTCGGTTCCAAACATTTGGAGCTCCTTATACTCTCCAGTCATGACCTTGACAACGACGGGCAGGAGGTTGGTAGGAATTTGTCTTGGGTCTTCTCCCAGAACACCGGACTCGTCGCATCCTATGGGGTTGAAGTACCGCAGAGCTACAATAGTCCACTCAGGATCAGAGGCAGCAAGGTCCGCTAATATGGCCTCACAGATCCACTTTGTGCGTCCGTAAGGATTGGTGATACCCGTGCACCCCGGCTTCACGACTTCCTCGGAACCTTCATGGCTTTGGAGGGGCTCCTCCTTGTGGACGCAGAGCTCCTCCTTGAGAGGGAGACCAGAAGTCGCCAACGTGCCGTATACTGTGGCCGACGAGGAGAAGACAAAAGTTTTGATGCCGAATTCACCCAATGTGGTAGCAAAATCCACAAGACCTCCAACATTGTTTGCATAATATTTCAACGGGTTCCGGATGCTCTCCTCCACTGCCTTGTACGCAGCAAAGTGAATGACGCCAGAAACTTTTGACTTCATCGAGCCCCATCTGGACTGGACCTGGTATTGCTCGAGCAGGCCGCGGAGGGCATCCGTGTCTCGGTAGTCGTGGGCGTGCAGGTGCATCGACGGCATCTTTGTGCCATGTTGCTCATGGTGCTTTGACGCTAGAGTTTTGATGCGGTCGAAGACGACTTGGAAGGAGTTGCTGAGGTTGTCGATCACAATTACGTTGTAGTTGGCTTTCAATAGCTCCAATGTTGTGTGACTTCCGATAAAGCCGAGGCCTCCGGTGACTAGAATGTACTGTTCGAGAGGGAAGTTCCGCAGCAACTCCTCGAGATTGCCATCAAACAAGACGGATGATTGCGTTGCCGGCGTATCGACGCACACGGGAGAGCATGGCTCCACAGGAGTGCTTGCATCTGATCGTCGAGGGCTCTCCATCATTGGTGGTGGGAAAGGGCCAAGGGCAGTCAATGCTGAACGAAGGACGAGGAAACGGGAACAATAAGAAGCGCCTGAGCAAACACAAGAGGAGCTTGTTTAAATGAAGATTCCAGAGGGCGGGTGACTCCGAACTGGATACTCGAAAGACAGACAGGAGTCCACAAATTTTATACTCTCTGAAAACGAAAGGCGCGCACTGCCACTGGTTCGCCGATGTAACCGCCGTATTCAGCTAAGTCAGGCGAAGATATCTGATTTGTGACGTGCTTTATTTACAACGAACGATGGGCATAATAAAAAGTCTGGATGCAAGGTAAAAAAGAGGGATATACTATTGACGCAGAGAAAAAAAAAAAAAGAAAGGGAAAAAAAAAAAAAAAACAGAAACAGAAAAAAAAAGGTCAGGAAATAAACAACCACCCACGGGTGTCAGATTGTCGCATGGGAAAGCGGCTAAAACGTCTTACTGTCTGTCTCCTTCAGTTGTTCTAGACAGAGTTCGCCTCTGTTGGGGGGCAATAATGAACGAACTCTAGCCGCCTCCACAGGACCGCATTCAGTACTTTGGTACGAGAAAATGAAAAAGATCGTGAAAAAACAACGGCAAAAGGATTATTTTTTACGAAAAAAAAAAAAAGGAAAATTCCAACCCTTGGAACCAGGGAAAAAGGAATTGTTCGAGAGCGACAGCTAACGATCCAAGACCTATTCTGCATGAGTAGAATCTGCCCCGCTCTATTTTGGGCCCGCGGCAGGCATAATGACCCTGGGCCATTACAATTTCTGCTAATCACCAAGTTTTAGAGGGATGACTTCTACTTATTTCTTAGTCTTCCGGCTCCGTGTCTGACATATTTTCGCGACGGCCAGACAAACCCACTCACTATTGCTTTTCGTTGCACTTTAATGCCCTTCGTTTCTATTACAGTCTTCTATAGCGAAACAAAATGGCGCTAGAAAAACACGTGAGTAACCGCCGCTGCCTTCAGAGCCGGCGCTCTCGCATTATTTTGGCCGTCCTTGTTTTTATTGCAGTCCTCGCGGTCGTTATACCCCCGGCAGTTGTGGTTACCCTACACAAGAAAAACAGCATGGGCCCTAAAGCTACGGTCTTTGTACCGCTCTATGTGTACCCTGCTCCCGGGGCCTGGACTCCATTGGAAGAAGTGTAGGTCTTTTTTCTCAATTTTTCCCCCTCTCTCCACCAACCAGATTGGAAAATTCTACCCACGCCATCAGCCATCTGGATTCTTCCATGGCCTGACACAAGAAGTGTATGGATGAAGTAGCTGAACGCCACAGGATTTCTACTCATCCGGATGTCAACTTTACGGTCGTGATTAACCCTGGGAGTGGCCCCGGGCCCGATGCCCTGCCCGACGCCAATTATACCCGAGAAATCCCCAAGCTCGTCTCCTTTGACAACGTGCGTGTCTTGGGCTACGTTGCTACCACCTGGGCAACACGGAATGTCTCTTTGGTTCGCAAGGACATCGAAACTTATGCGGCGTGGCCGACTAACAGCTCCAATCCCAAACTCGCGGTTCGGGGAATATTCTTCGACGAAACACCCCAGCAGTTCAATGCATCTGCATTGAACTATTTGCAAAATCTTACTGATTTTGTGAAGGATACGCCCGGGCTTGGTCCGGACCACTATGTATGTGCGACCCTTTTTCCTTCCCCATCCCCATACCTGATTGCCAAACGGAGTAATCCGTAATTTATCGATTACCTTAATGCTTTTCCTTTTCTCGCTTTTAGCACCTGGCAAAAATTGCTCTTTCATCCCCACCCCTGATTTTTTTGTTGTGTATTTTCTTTTTTAGTTTTCTTTAACTTTACTTTCATTCTTTGTCGGCCTCGTTTACCCCGTCATCAAATCTATACGATCTGGAACCTCGATTGGGTAGATCAGCAATGCTAATTCTTGTCGATCTAGACTGTCCACAATCCTGGGGCGATTCCTGATTCTCGCTACCTGCCTACTGCTGATTCGACGGTGGTTTTTGAGGCAACTTATGACACCTTCCAGGAGCGCCATGGTGCCAACCTGTTCGAGGAGATCCCGAACAGCACTCGCGGCCAGCTGTGCGCGGTGATCCACTCGGTGCCAGATAATGTCGAAGGATCCGAACTTCGCTCGCTCGTCAAGCAGGTCCGCAAGGTTGCAGATGAGATTTTCATCACCCATCTCAGCACCGACTACTACGCTAGCTTCGGAAGCAAGTGGAACGAGTTCGTGAACCTGATGGCGAAATGATCTTTGTGATTTCCATATTGGATGCATCTATTACGACATTGGTTTGTATCTCTGGAATGATTGGTTATTAATGATGTATATGAAAGGCGGTTTCAGATCTTGTTGGACGAAAAATCTCTGCACTTGGGCTTCATTATTATCATTGTTACTTCTTTTTTGTCTATTTTTATTTGTTCCCACTGAACCTTTTATCCACTAGAATTGACACAGTACGGGAATCGCTCCCAGCCAAAGAATCCGAAGGAAAATAGTAAACATAGAAAACTGCTGGTTACCACTAAGGACCAAAGGTCACTACTTGGTCTTGGCACATGTACTTATCCAGAACTGGTATAGCTTGGTATTGAATCGATACGGACTTAGAGTCGTAGGTAATTTTCAATCCCGACCAACCCGCTTGTCAAATACCCGCATACAAGCCCTAACTCAGACATAGGACCCGACCTTCAGACAACCAGTCGGCCAATATCCCTCTATTTCCAGGTTTAGAACAGTCCCAATATTTTTTTCTCTTTCCTTCTTTCCATGTGGGGGTGTTTGAAAGTGGATGTATCCTTACTCTTAGTCACCTCAATCATATCACTCACAAACTACTGTACGGAGTACATACCTCCATGCGTTCCTCTCTCACCATCTGCATCAGGGATTAATAATAGCGCGGACGCAAAATGAGACCTAACCTTGTCACCCTGCGACCAGGACCAGGGTCAGGGCTAGGACCAGCGAAGCGCCCAAACGCATTACCTGCTTTTTCTTTCTTTTTCTTTGCCCTTGATGGGTCCCATCCCAGGAGGATATCATTTGTTCGGCCCGAGCCAGGTGTAGCCAATAAGGTTTCAGAAGCTGTGCAAAAATGATGGAAGAATAATCAAAATCGAAGTGAGTCCTGACCAGTGATTTAGAAAGATAGCCTAGACATGGGGGGGTCCCGGATGGATGTCGGAATGGGCTGGAAATTAGTGGTGAGGAAAATTTTCCTGTTCAGCTTGGCTTTTTGTTTCTTTTCTTTTCTTTTTTTTTTTTTTTTTTGGTTTTTCCCCCCCTTTATTCTACTCTGTTCTATTATCTATCGGGTTTCCAATTCGGTAGGTCGAGGGAGGCGACGTCAATGGAGAGTGATAGATGGCGAATGACTGGTTGAGTCGGGTGGAATGTCTAGAAAGGATGCAAAAACAACACAAATCAGAGTCAGCACCCGGAGTTCCTGATGGAGTAGCCCGCTTCTTCTTCGTCGCCCGTTCTGCGGTGTGCACGCCATTCACACTTTAGCCTAGAGTGGGATGGGATGTTCCACGGCTGGGTCTAAAACATATACAATGAGTGACGGACAGATGGACGAAGTGGCCTGGTTGTTGTCTTGGGCCCTAATCAAATCCTGAAAGCGAGTTGTCTGCCTTTTCTGCCATGCTCTGCGTCTGAGGGAGACTTAGCTACAGTAGAGGCATCTATCTAATCATCTAGTCGTTTAGTTACGTTCTTCTGCCTTGGAAATCATGGTGGCCAATCTCCTGGGTAAGACATACATATTTTTAGTGTAGAATGCGTGCAGTCGGGATGAGACATGGATGAGGTGTTTATTTATAGTGTCTTATTCGGCTGTTTCGTGATGCGAGCCGAAGTATCATGATAATGACCATGATGAATACCTAGTCTACCCCTTGAGGTAGGAGTATTATTTGTATCATTGTTTGAGTGTCTGTTAGTGGCATTCATTTCTTTAGTATGTGCGTGCTGCGCCTAGTGACGAAGTCACCCGGACGTCATCGAGCTATCAGGAGACTCATCAGGCCCGCTCTGGTTTTAGGGCTCTGGTAGGGAGAGAGGTTACATTGTTCGGAGTAATTATGCGACGATGGTATCCCCCTGGGGCATCGGTAGCATGGGACGTACAGTAGAGAGCATGCATGTCGTACTCGATAGGTACATGGGGATCGACTGATCGATGTCCTTCGCTCCAGTTCCTCTCGCCCCTCCCCCCACGCTGACTACAAGATGTGACCCCCTAGTACATACAGGCTTACCTACATACTGTATACAATCTAGACACAGCAGATATTCCCGACAAACGCCTCAAAGCTGCTGACTTCGGGGCGGAAAAAAAACACAAGGTCGCAGAAATAAGGTGAATTAGGGCCGGGGCCCGAAATGCTGAGTCAGCCAGCCCAACCATCGCAAAGACCAAGTCAGAAATAGTCAAAATGTAGTTTAAAAGTACAGTCCAATAAGCCCCGGAATGTGCCTGCGGTCATGCCTTCGAGCCTCGTATTGCAATATGATATCCGCCGGGCCTGGATCACAGATCAATGTCATCCCAACGCAGCAACCTCACGGGCATCATGTCTGTCAGTCAGTCAGTATGTATGCAGTCATCTCTTGCGCCCCCCTCCCATACCCCGTACACACTACAGAGTGAGGTATCATCGCCCCAGGCTGAAAAAGTCGCCATCGCCATCCGGACCATCCCATCCCCGTCGACTGACATTCAATGCCAACGTGACACATCCACCGCCTCGATGGCCTACATTGTTACAGCACTGGATCTAGCATTATCTGCATCCCAAATCCGTACTTTACATCCTTAACTCCAGACTCACACAAGCCGTACTATAGATGCAGCCTTAACTCCCTCTAAACCCCTTCTAAACGCCGAACACCCAGACAAAGGCCGACAGGACAGACTGAGTGGGAAGAAAACGCCCAAGATATCTCATATCCACCGTTCTGCGCTATCCCCGACCATCGACCAACCTACTGGTCTACTTTACTCCCGAGGGTAAGAAGCAAACGCATGCCAAGAAGGCCGGCGGACAGGAATTTCAAATCGGGCTCTCGCTTCCATGCACGCGCAGGGAAATGGTGAGCGACCTTGGCCCCCCTTTTTCTTTTCTCTCTGAAAATGCCCCATACGCTTATCCTGTCCCTGTTGATGTTTTTTTTCGGTTGTCTGGTTGGAAACAAGTCTACCAGCAAATCGATATAATTAGACAAATAAAACCGAAAAACAAATAACGATCGTACTCATCAGAAAGAAAAAGAAAAGGAAAATCTTCTAAGCGCCGCCTCCCCGATGATGGTTCCTGAACACGACCCACCCCTGACCGATGACCCAGAGATCTCAGCAGGCGTGAAAAAACTAAAAAAACTAAAAATTCAGGAACAGCCGCCCCGCCGTCCAGGAACGGACCATTTTTCAAGCCGGTTTTCTTTTTCTTTGTTTGGTTCTGCTTGTTTCTCGTAATTGTATGTAGGACTACTCAGCGTACAGTACATAGAGGGAGGAGAATTTGCTTTGACCTCGTCTAATCTGGGTTTGTTTTGCTTTATCTGATTCTGGGAATCGGAATGATGTATGGTAGGTATTTAATCATACCATGTAATTTACGACGTAAGTAAGTAATGTAAACTATGTATGTATGAAACGCAGAAAAAAATACACCAGAGCCTGTGGCACAGTTCTCCATACCTTAGCGCCCCATCTCATCCATCAAAGAGGTAATTCGGCAAATCTGACGCTTTGGCACAAAAGAAGAAGTCCATCGTGACACCAACACCGCTTCTTTCGTATGCGAGGTTGTAGAAAGGGCTGGCTGGAAGTGGTGACGTTTGCGGCCGTATTCCTTCCTTTGTTTTTCTTTGTCGGGTTGACCCAGTTGCCTCGTATGGGAAAACTCTGACTCTCTGATTGAGGGGAAGTTTTTTTGAGACAAAGTACTGATTCGTGAAATCCTTCCTTGTCCTACTTTGTTTCATGCTGGAATCTAGATACTTACCTAGGTGGGTCGGTAGTCTAAGCGCACTTGTTACCTGGCCTGACCACATCAGGTACTGAGGCTGTAAGATTGTAATCCGGGGTGATGAAAAAATACCTTCGTACTTTCTGCAGCCTCCAATCGGTAATTATGGTAAGTAACAAAAAGTTCAAAATTACCTCCCCCCCTCCCCCCATTAGCTACAGTAAAGTACTTTTAGCGCCAGGATACAACAGGCTAAACTCCATCCCACGGTACAACACATCTACTAACCTAAACATAGCTCAAGTCTTCTTAGTGTCTTTCCTAAGGAGTAAAGCCCAAAAGAAATGCACGCTAGCCGACTTCAAACACCCCAATCGGCCCTAACGCTTGCCGCTTGAGCTAAGACCTGGCCAAACCGCCAAATATCGCCTGTTGAGTCGGAGGAGGGGGCAGGTCTCCTCCGATGCTTGGCGCGCGATTCGCCTTGGTCTGGTCCGGGATGGAGATTCACGAAGGGAGTTGGGATTGGTAGGTGGCAGGTGACTGGTCTGCTTTTCTGACTAAACCATACTATACTAAACTAAAGTGTACAGTAGTTGGGAGCTATGCGCCCTGTAGTGAAGTATGTGTACACCGTAGGCATAGTGTCGCTGTGCTGTGCCTCCATCCAATGCAGGATCGGGCTCGACTTGTGCTGGACTCCGGCCGGTGTCCCTATGAGTACTACTGTGTATGTATATGCTGGTCGAATGTTTTTATCTGATTTTATTCCTCCTCCGTATGGTTTTCGCCCGCTCGGCTACCTCCGATGCATAGATCGTTTTCCTGTACCTACTCCGTCTGATCGGTCTGTTGCCGTGTTTGTGAGTATGCACATAGATCCACGGTTCTAGCCGGCTCCGAGACCCCAATCTAGTCCTCCAGTAGTTCCGTACCAAAGTTGTCGGCTGTTTGGTTCTGGTTATTCAGGAACGGAAAACCCGTTATTGGGCTGCTGGGTGCCATCCTTAGGGGAGTCGGACTGTGGACAAGTGCAAGCAAATTCAGTACTGTAGGTAACTACGGAGGACGGAAGTTTTGCGGAAGGCCAAGGTTTTTTTTTTTTTTTGAGTGCCAAGACTTCGGACGGCGAAGACTCTGATTTTGGGGGGTCGTTCCGCTTGGGTCCTCTACGCTCTAGCTACGGAGTCTGTAGTATTTTTTTTTTCTGTTTTGTGGTTTTGGGGACTCTATTTTTGGTCGCTCGAATAGGTTCCTTTTCGAAGGTTTTCTCTGTGTTTTTTTTTTTTTTTTTTTTTTTTTTTTTTGGTGTGTTTGGTTTTTCTCCTTGGTTGTCTATTGTTGCTTGATAATGGAGTTGCCGACTTGATTGCCCACTTCGCGGTTTGAAGTTGAGACATGGTGTGAGTCGGTTCTATTTTCACTCGCATTCGGATACCTCGGGTGGGATGGGTTCATTGTTGGTGATACATGGTATGTAGACGTTATAGAGGCGTAGGAGCATGGGGTGATGTTTGTTGAATTGAAGGAGACAGGTTAGATAGGAATGAGGAATAATAATAGGAGAGGAGGATTAGTGCGCGTCTCATCTAGTCTCAGTGTGAAAGTCTTGGATGCTGGAAATAGATATCTTCTGTCAGCGATGGTTTGATATGCGTATGGTACTCATTTGACTTGGTGATTTACATGCTACGCTCGGTCTTCTTTTAGGTCAGAACTTACTCGCCAGTCCGTCACTATCTACCGTGTAGCTAGCTAATTATATACATGAAGATTTACATATTCCCCGGGCGGGAAGTAGATTAATATAGATTAATCGGTATGGGGTTTCCGTTCCTTGTGGCACTCGAGCCGCGAGCCGCGAGCCACGGCACTGGCAGAGAGAATGAGACAAGCTCAAGATTTACATAATGCATTAGTTCTGTCAGGATGTGCGTGCGTACACACGTCAAAGTTATATGGGTCTGGTAGATTACATCATATTCAAACTAGGTACATAAAGGTAGATAGTAGAAGAAATAGTAGTGGCTTGCAGATCCCAACTCCCTGCGCCCAATGCTCATGCTCATGCTCATGGTTCATGGTCATGTTCATGTTCACGCTCAAAACAAAAAACTTACAAGATGACTTTGCCCTGATCTACTGATCCCTGCTTAACAGGTCTGGACCCAGTTGTTCAGGTTCATGTTCTTGATCACCGTGGAGAAGTTGCCCGAGCCGCTGAATTCACAAGCGTGATCCTTCTTTTTCGTCGAGACGTTCACATTGTTGTTGGTGTCGTCACCCTTGGGGTACTCGATGTGGAAGACCGGCTTGTCCTTGTGCACAAAGGCCGCGTACGTGTCGCACTCCTCGTACTGCGCGCACTGCTCGTTGACGCTCCACTGCATCTTGTTGATGACCTTGGGGATAATGGCGCCCGCGTTCTTCAGACCGATGGACATGTTGCGCTTGTGCGTCTCGTCGGCCAGCCAGTTCATGAAAGTGGCCGAGTCGGATTCCTTCAGGTCCAGACCGTTCTCGTTGTCGTATCCGTCGACATTGTCGGGGTCGACGCCGTCGCAGCCCTTCTTGACCGCCATGTCCAACCGGTCGGTCATGATTTCCTTGACGTTGTCGCTGCGGATGTCGATCCACTTCTCATCCTCCCAGCCGTCCATGACCGAGCCGAGACTCGACTTCTTGAACTTGTCCTTGTCCGGGCGCCAGTTCTCGTAGCTGCCCGCGGAGAAGTAGCAGATGACCTTGCGGCCCTGCTTGTGGAGGTCGTCGATGGTCTCCTTCTTGTTGGTGAACAGGTCGATGTCATAGACGTCGACATCATACGAGGTGTCGTTGAGCGGGTACAGCAACTCGATCTGCCAGGTGGTACCGGCCTTGGGCTTCCATTTGACGCTGCCGCTGGTGGTGTTGCCGCCGCCGCCTCCGGTGGTGGGCGGGGTGGTCTCGTTATCACCGCTGTCGCCTTCGTCGTTGTCGCCGTTGTTCAGCCCTACGCCGAGGCCAACGCCCAGACCAACGGCCAGGGCGATGATGGCCAAGAGGACCGAGCCGATCACCAAGAGTTTTTTCTTCGTCGACCAGGATTTCCAGCCTCCTGCCGACTGACCCTTCAGGGCCGCTTCTTCAAAGTTGCCTACCATCGCGCCGGATGGGTAGGGAATTAATGATCGATGAGTCCAATGAATAGAAAAAGAGTGAACGAAAGACCGAATAGATGAAAAACGAATGGATGGGGTGGCGAAGCGACTAGTTGAAATTAAATCACGAGAAATGAAGAAGATAAATTAAAGAATAAAAAAGGGTCGAGTATAGAAGACGAAAAGTAAGGGAAAGGGAAAAAAAAAAGTGGGTAGCGATGGAGGGGCGTATAAGAGAGAAGAGCGAGGAAAAGGGGACGAGACAGGGCTGGTCGTCGATCAGGCGATAAGATAATCGCCGCTTGAAAGGCACGTTGCGTCGAAGGCCTGCGCCACACCCCCAAATTCCAACAGTTCCAACAGGATCGCGAAAGGATCCCACTTGAGATGAAAAGCTTCGACTTGTTGGTTACACCACTGTGCCTGACGCCTCGTCTGAGAGAGTCAATAAAATGAAATCGGGATAATGAGGGCCAAACGGGACAAAGAGAGAGGAAATGAGAATGCCGTGAAGGGGGAGGCGATACGACTCAAGTCCAGGATTGATGGGAGGTTGTGCAACCCCAGATTGCCTCGAAGTCGCTCTATTCTCCAGGGAAGTCCAGGCTCGATCTGCAATGCGACCCTACCGGGCAAGCTGGAGACTGATTAAGACTTAAGAGGGCAAGAGAGAGGGTCTAGGAAGAACGCGGAAGCCTAGCGCCAGGCTATTTGCCATGCGCCACACCTCCGTTGTTTGCCCTTGGATGTGTCTGTCTTTCAGCCTTTCTGACTTCGTTGATGCCGTCGGCGCGTACAACGACTCTGACTAATTATTTCAAAATGAACTTGTGGCTGAAGCAAGTCTTTTGGACTGCGGCGTGGCGGGCTGAGAGCATGGATGACTTCTTCGGATCTGTCTGGATCTCAATTTCGGACCAGGATTGCTCTCCTTATTCTTGCGTGATTGTGACACCTTTCCAGGCTAACTAATGCTGGCTATTGCTAGTTCCCTACCGGGTGCGACCAAAGAACGAGACTCTGCGCAGCTAGTCGAAATGGCGACTTCGGTATGCAGCTTCAGCCATCTCTAACAGGACTACTCCCTGGACCAGGCTTGGGGCTGAACTCGCCCCCCTAAAGATGCAGAAATTCTGAACCAAGTATTGCGAGGGAAAAGAGGAGTGATTTCTCCGTACTCCGTAGAGAGAGCCAGGGAAAGGGAGAGAGCACAAAGAAAAAGCACCAAGTGGTGACCAAACAGTAGTGCCGGCAGAAGAAGAAAAGGACCAAGTCACTTTTCATCCGTTGGGCCGCTTTCCTGACCGGGGATGGGGCCTGGAACCTCTTTTCAAATCTTTCGATCAGGACCTTCTACGGGGCTGGAACCTCGCCAATGAACCTGCTGTCTTTGGGGCGTGAAGGGGAATCTGATCAGTCCAATCCACTCCGTCCACGGACACTAACCGCTAAGTCCCGAGATGTCGCCGATCCGGTGGATTCAGTCAGTACAGTACATACTGTAATGTACCTTAGGTATAGGTGAAATATGGGAATACCGTCGGGTACAGCCCAGTCTGATCGCGTATCTTGCAATTCCCCGCCGGTACGACGCTAGTTCGGCCTAGTTTTAGGGCTAAGCGGACGGGATCTGCCAACTTTCGCCTACGTTGACTTTCATCTCTCAACCGACTCGTTCTCGGCTCGCCATCGCAGCACGTCGGCATCTTGCCTCTCTCTTTGACGGTCTGACCTCGTATGATAGGGCCTTGGCACTTTAACGCACACGGCAGCGGTTTGGAAATCCGAGAGCCGCAACGTCATGACTCGTCGCATTGCGGTGGCGGCCCAGGCTCGCTTTTCCCTGGTTTAGTCCGGAGACGCTAGTTTTACTTCTCTCCAGGGATTTGATCGCTCGGGTGTGTCCACTTTGTCTCGGACGGTCTGCGGACATTGGACGGAAAGAAGAAGCAAAGAAGGAAGAGAAAGAGAAACACGGGACAAAAAGAAAAACAGGGAAAGGAAAAAGAAGGCAACGGACCATGGATACGGAGGGAAAAAGTGTGTCCCATTCTACGAAGTGCTCCGTGGTCTTTCGTCCCCCCTCCCCCTTGCTCCACTACCACGTTTTGGTGGCGGACATCGCTGTTTACACTTTCGCACTCTAGTGCCATTTTGTCTAATGGGATACTTGGCATGCTGATTATTACCCCGACTTTACGGCCAATCAGTTTTCGCGATTCCTTTCGATCGCGACAGATTCCTTACGGAAACGCCGTGTGAGAAGTCATACTCGACGCGAAGGTTGAATGCAATGCCGTCGGCCGGAAGGCTTTTCTCACGCCAGGAAAAGCAGCAAAGGCGCAGGATGAGCAAAAAATAACAACAGGTCAAGCCGACAGGCCAGAAAAGAGTCATATTTGAATCCCGACCAGTCATGCCCCGCCAACGCATCATCCCCCTGGTCCCCTGACATCTCTGGCTTGAAGCTTGTCCTGCAGCGATTTCCTTCCGCGGTGCCAACGACAGTGCTTCCCTCACTGTGCACGTCCACCGCCTCATTACTGGTCTCAACTCAGCGCGTTGTTTTCCCACCAAAATAGCGGGGAAGAACGCCATGCTGAAGGGCATCAACGTCAAAGGCCGACCTTAAGAGATCTTTCGAGGCCAGCTCTAGCCCCTCTGCCCAACCTGACAATTGAGTTTGGATTTTGCCTCGTCGTTCCTTGTTTCTCGTCGGCTACAAGCTCGTCGGTTTGCCGTCCGCCGTCATCTTTAAGGTTGGGTGGGAGAGGGGAATCGATATGAATACGAGCTCTCTGTGAGGGGGAAATTCAATGTCGCACAAGCTCTGTGTTGAGTTTCGATTTTCTCCGAGTACGAGTCGAGTCGTACATGACATGACATGGCAGCGTGGCATGGCATGGTATGGTCTGTCTTTTCTTTTCTTATTTCCGTGTTGTTGTGCGGGATATGGATCGGATCCGGTGCCGGATATACCTACGTAGAATGTAACGGTGTACAGCACGACATACATATCATATCATATCAAGTGCTATTATATCACACCTTCGAAAATTTTTAATGAAACGCTTTTACTTTTTCCGGATTATGCCAAGCAGACATGGGTTCAGATGCACCTTGGCATAAGATAATTTGATCCGACCTTTCCATTGCCAGTCGGATTCCATGAGAGTATCTACAGTACCCACGGAGCACAAATATATACATTCACCAATACCAAACATCTAGACCACAACCCGGGGCGAAAAGGAGTAGAAACCCAAGACCAAATCCCTGCGACCGAAATTCGTCCGAGACATTATGCATATAATTCATTTCCCTAAGATTATACTGAGTACACCATTCAATTAATTACCGCCGGCCAGGTTCTCATCCATGCTAGGGCGTCCATTCGCGGACATGGGTATATCCCTAGGGCTTATTTTGTTGTGTCACTGGTGCGTCATTAGGTCGACATCAGTCAACAGTCAACGTGGCAGTGGTAGGGGGGTAGGTAGACACTAAGATAGACAGGCAAGCGAGAGAGGGTTGTTTGCGGGGTGTTGGACTGTTGTTGTGTTATTGTGGGCAGGAATGTTGGTGTCATGTTTTCTTGGTTGTTTATCGATTTATGCGAATCATGGATAACTATTTACAGTTGTAGGTGTTGTAAATCAGACGCCGGGGTTTGGTGCTCCAGGTACGGGCGCTCTGTTTGCGGGGTTCCTCCCCGGAAGTTTTAAGTGTTAGGCAGGAACAAGGAAGATCAATTGGTACACGTCAAAATAGATCGTTGAATTATGTATTTCACTATGGAGTAGAAAGTCAAAATTCATCGCTGGTTGGGTGGTACAACACTTGAAAACAAAAAAATTGGTGGCATTCCTTCATGAAAGCTCTATAGTCCATCAATTAACATTAGTTATTATGTTTTTGTTGAAGTTTTCTCAGAGCTAGCATAGATCCTGGTTCGTGCCCAGTCCATAAGGCTGGAATCTTCGGTTGGGTCAATTACAACGGAATAGGAGTGGACAGAGTGAAGGTGACCGGGGAGCCGGAGAGCTTGGCCCAGACGGTCAGAGGGTCGCTGCCGAGCTGTTCGGTGGCGAAGCTCTGGGTATTGGTGGGAGCAACGGGGAAGGTCACCGGGATGGGGGCGCCGCAGGTGTTGCTGCTGGAAGACACCGTCACACCGGTAATCTGGTGGTTGGCAATGGTGTACTGAAGAGAGTAGTTGCAGGCATCACGGGTGTGACGTTCCAAGAAGTTCGCGGACATCTAGATAACAACTGTCAGCTTGGCAAGCTTCTCTAGCACTGTGGGGAGGAGGGATGAGGAATGGCAAGGGTAACGTACCTGCTGGTGGGTGATGGTGACAATGGGCCACTTCACCAGACGCACAAACTCCTGAACCTGGGTCTCAACCCAGGCCTGGAAGATCGAGTACTGGGACGTGACGCCGTTGACGGTGATTGGCGTAACGTCGGCGTTGCGAAGGTTGGCCTGGTGGAACATGTAGGGATCGCGGTGCAGACCGAACAAGTGACGCATGGTGTCGGCCTTCTCGGTGGCAAGCAGGTCATTGAAGTCACCGCTGCCGGCAGACGTGTCGATCCATTCCTGGACGGTGCAGTCAGGGGTATCACAGTTGTAGTAGATACGGGTGGCCCAACGAGGGTTGACCTGGACGCCGTCGAATCCGTCGCTGTCGACGGTAGTGAAGTAAGGCCACATGTCGTTGACCTTGTTGAGCAGAGGGGAACGAGTGTTGTCACCAACGCAGTTGGTAATACCGTTATCCCACCAAGCCTTCAGGGCATCACCATTGTGAAGACCAGTGATGGCAGGGGGAATGATACCGTTGCTGGTGAAATACTTGGCCGAGGAAATGCTATTCTGCTTGAGCCAAGCCTGGTTGTAGGAAATTTCCTTGTTGATATCGGAGTTGGTGGCATTGTTCTGTTCCAGGTGGGTGAAAGTGTGGGAGATGTGACCGAACTTATCACGGTTGGCCGGGTTGGTCACCCAGATCAGAAGGTCATCCAGCTGAGTGCAGTCGGTGGTCCAGCCGTAGGAGGTCTGAGTCGAGGGCCAAAGGTCGGTTCCGGTTCCCAGGGGCTTCTTGAACTCCAACTCGGTGTCAGGGGGCGAGTCGTACTCAATACCGCCGCCGTTGCAGCGAGACTCGCCGTTCGTCTTCTGAGTAGCGGCTTCAATGTTACCGTTACCGTTGTGTCCCAGCTCGACCCAGTAGTCACTGCCCTCGTTCATCTTGGCGTTAATGGTGGGAAGCCAGTCAGCAATTCCGTTCATGTCGGCGACGGTGATACGGAAGTTGACTCCGGCAGGCTTGTAGACCTCAGTCTCCAAGAACATATCGTCAATCTGGGTGTTAAGGTTGATACGACGATGTCCCACATAGAGACCGCGAGTGATCCAGTTGATCCAGGCGTGCTGCAGATAGTTGGAGGTAGCACTCCAGACCGTGTCGAACGAGATAAAGAAGGCCATCTGCTCTCTGCCAGCAAAGTTGTTGATGACAGCGGCAGTAGATTCTCCCGAGGTCACAGAGTTGGCAGCGAATTTGGCGATTTCCTTGGTGGTAGTGGTGTTGCTGATGGTAGCCGGGTAGTGCCAGAGACCCTGGGTGCTGACGCCGGCGCCGGTTCGCAGACCGGCCGCGGGAAAGTCGTCGACATTGGAGAAAGAGATCAGCTGTTCCACGCCGGAAGCACAGCATCCGTCGCCCACGGCAGAGGCGCCGAAGGAAGGTCCCGGGAAGACATCGTACTGAACCATGCGTACACCGAAGTCGAGCTGGTAGGCATACAGCTGGTTCCATTGATCGGTAGTCAATGCACTCTGGAAGCCTCGGGTGCCACCATAGTCATAACTGACCTCACCAGCCACGACGATACCGCCGAAGTTTCCCCCGGAAGTGGTGTTCAGGTCGGGCAGACTGGCGCCAGCCTGAGGAACCAACAGAGTGGTGAAGGGGATGCCGTATGCGTTAAGTCCCGAGGACGCGACGCCGGCGGCAGCCGTGTCTCTCGCAATAACGAGAATGTTACCCGCAATGGTGCCCTGCGCGATCGGCGAGGCCGAGGGCGTGACGCTAGGGATGATGCTGGACGAGGTGAGAGACATCGTGCGAGATGGGCTCACGGCAGTGCTCGAGGACACGGGAATACTAGAAGAGACCCGAGTACCGGAGGACAGTGAAGTGCTAGAAGAGGAAGAAACAGAAGAAGACACAGAAACGAATGTGCTTGCAGACGAAGTAGAAGCGAACGAGGTCGAGGCAGAAGATGTAACGAAGGTAGATGAGTCCGAGACCAGGGTGGACGAGAACGAGGTGTCAACCGATGAAGTCTCAACGAAGGAAGTAGTAAACGAATGCGCCGACGAAGTCACTCCGGGCAAAGCGGTACTAGTCACTCCAGTGGAGCTGGAAGTAGAAGTCCGCGATGGAGGCACGGGAGCGATGACAGTCGGGAATCTACCAGGCCAAACACCTGGGGGAGTGGTGCAAGTTATAAGGCCGAAGTAGCAGCCAACGCGAAGGACCCAGAGAGGAACCATTTGAATGCGGTCCAGGGGTCAGACGACGAGACTGAAAAAGATACAGGAGTCTGCAGGCGAGCAAAAGAGAACGAATGACAGGGTGGACCTTTTCCGATCCAACCACGATGGTGCAGCAGAGTTAGACTGGAGATCGTCGTTTGACTGCGGATTCAATCACATTATGTATGCCTATTTATGCCGGTTGGAGACCAAGAACGGAAATTTTCTAGCTTATCGTTCCACACGCCACCAGGGACAGTCCGACGTCCAAGCCCTGAATGGTTCCACCGTCCGATCAAATCGAGAGTTCTTCCATATCGGACCCGGACTTAGGCCGCCCCTAGCAAACCGGCAAATCGACAGGTCGCCAGCGCCTCAAACGGCGGCAAGTTTGTCATTGACAATGCCAATATCGACCGATGGCTTGGGAAGGTGGAAATTGCCCTGAGACTTTTTTTGGTTCATTCATGGTTTTCGATTATTCTGAATTATTTTTGGGCAACGGAGACGGATAGTCCGTACCCACGGATCTCGCGCTAACTACTTTGCAGACGTTGAAAGGAGGGAATTTAGACGGAAGGGCGGCGAGATGTCAGAAATCAGAAATCTTCATTGCCCAAAACCCGAGATAGTGGGACGAAATCCAATGGGAGGGACGACCCATGCCAAGGGGAACAATGGGCGAAGATGTCCCTAGCGAAGAAGGGGACGTATCCATTCATTGACGGTTCATTAATCACTAATTCTTTATCCATGACGGACCAAGGACTAAACGCCTAAGCGTAAAAGGAGTTAGAGAAGCACGGAGTTGATAAGTTGGTTCGTCCAAAATTAGAGTCGCTAAGATCTTGGAAGGTGGGAAAAGAATCGATGAAGGGGAGGGATGTGGGGTAGCAAGACGATAATAAAGGAGGGTGGGAAGCGAGTCAGTCGGACTAGGGACAATCGATTGGCAATTGGTTACACGATGCTCGCTGACCGAGGCAATCTTGAGAGCGAGACAAATAAGAAGGAAGAAGGAAGAGTTGAGAAGTCGACACCGCGTATCGACTAGTATCACGGGGTATCGTCAGAGGGCGGTGAATTGGAAATGCCGGAATTTGAAAACCAGATGCCAATTACATGTATTACCGTACGAGACGCATTCAAATACCGAGGTGGTACATACATACAACATGTATCGTATTTCACCGGTACCAAATACACCTGCCGACGTGCAGCTCCGCTTTTCCTTTTTTCCTGTTCTTTTTTTTCCTCATCTCGTCTCTTTTCCCTCCAAGAGATGCTCTTTCGGTCAGCAACGCAGTCCATTTGGGCAAAACTGCACGTCCAAGTCTCCGTTGCCTCTGGTCGGACTCCTGCCCCCAACCGGGGGTAACGCCGACATCGTGGCTCATCCTTTGTGTCGCGGGTTTTTGGCATATTATTTTGCCCTTGCACAACTTGCTCGCGTCGGCCCCCCAGCAGTTGGGGGTTCGCAAAGGGCGGAACGGTTCTTCCTCATGATCGTCATGATCGTGGTCTGGATTATGATCGACGGTGGTCAAAGCCTGTCAAATGATCGGTTCTCTCATGGTTCTACAAGAATGTCGCTGGACACAAAGAACAGAGTCCGTAGTTACTAAAAGGCATCGTCAATCGCTCTTCCATGGCGACTGCCACGCTGTCGATGAGCCTTTGCCACTCTCATGGCTTCTGCCCGAGACTTAGTTTCGCCTGTCATCCGTTAACTTTTTTTTTTTTTTTTTTTTTAATTAATATTAGACTCAGACAGTCCTAACTACTTAGCGTCGAACTAGTCTTGCAGATTTTGGTCCTTCTCGCTATTTTTGTCCCGTTTACTGGGACTTGCCTGGAGCGTCGCCACAGACCCTAAACCACAGTGGTTCCATCCGAATAAGACATTGGGCGAAAGCAAGAAATAAAAAAACAGATAATAATTATTACGAGAAAATTTAGTGCTGTCAGTCTGTCACCATATCACTACTACTGGAGTACCATCTGCAGCTAAGCCAGTACTTACACCCTTTGCTTTTAGAAGTCCAAGATCGCAGCGGCTGGTATTGGATGATTGATCGTCCTTTCTCTCGTTGAACGCCAGCCAACTCTGTGCTAACTGATCCGATTTTTATTTTCTATTTTCTTTTCTCTCTCTTCCTTTTTTTCTCTTCGACTACTGCGCCTTCCTTTCGTTTATTATTCTTATTTTCTTCCTTCCTCGATCTTTCTACACCGTATCTTCCTCTCGTTAAACTTTTCGGCGGAAGTCCTATATCCCCATCATATTGGACTTCTCGCGGGGATCAGTGCATGACACCGTCATGGTTCTCTTGAGACAGTGATTGTGACCCCTCAACCTCCCCAGCCCTTGAGGGCGCTATCGTTTAATAGTATAATTTTCTCCTTATTTATTCGGTCTCTCGTTTACGCGCATCTTATTTCTGCTCGTCTATCTTAATCTCTAATCAACATGGCCGAGATCCTCGACGTCTCACCCGTGGGGTGGGATAACATGAAGAAGAACTGGTGGCAATTTGTAAGTATCCTGGGCCCGATGAGAACTGTTTGCTCTAACCCGCCAGTAGGTCTTCATTGCCATCTTGCTTGCTTGTGTTTCTATCGGCTCGCTCAAACTCCTCTACTCCGGGGTAACGCGCCTCTGGAACTATCACAAGGTAGGCACAGTTAAAATTCGCAATCAATTGATGATCTATGCGAGAAAGTTGATCTGACTGCATATCCTTGTGTCTTATAGACAAGACCGCGATCAGAGACCATACCGTCAGACGTCACCCAGCGACTTGAAAGGCTTTCAGACCGACAGCTGGTTTTGAGGAACTTTGAACGACGGAAGCCATCTTCTTTTGGCGTCTACCTGGGTACTTTCAATTCGCCCCCGACTCAGGACGAACTGCGCGTTTTGAATCAGTGGGATTTGCTAATCGTCGACCCTTCTCAACCTGGTACTCTGGAAGCGATCACCACCGCGGAACGGAAACAATTGGTTGGCCGAGTCGACCTCGATCGCATCATCTCTAAGGATGATTCATTGCTGCTGGCCATTGAAAAGTTCGAGAATGTTTTGATGGGAAGTTTCAACAACTCGGTCTTCAGCGGTATTCTGTTCGCCAACTGGGAAGACAAATTCACCCCGATTGTTTTCTCCAAGCTTATCGAGGTTGTCGATGAATTGTGCCTGGCAGTTTATTTGGAAACCGGACCCGAAAAATTCTTGAAGGACCACAAAGCCCTCCAAAATGGCGCCATATCCGGACTCGTCATGCGAAACGCTAGTATCATGCCCCAGGGTGAGAAGAGGGATTACTTCCAAATCGTGAAATTGCAGCCGACGATCAAGGCTTTTGTCTCCGAAGCTTGCATGAGAGACTTTGTGGTACTGGCGTGGGAAACCGTGGACGACAATGCCCCGTTGTCCAATGCCGTGGTTCAGAGATCTCTTCAGTGGTGCAATTTCTACAGCGCAATCCCTTGGATTGGCCGGCAGTCTGCCTTGCAAAATGCCGCCCTGAACGTGAAGATCACCGAACCGCTTTCTTCTTTCGGTTGGTTGAAAGACGCCGATGTTATGAAGGCTCACGATCGTTGGCGCTCCAACTTACACGTGGAAAATACCGTGGCCGACCAGCACGAATGGGACACCCTCGCTCAGCTCTTCCCGGCTTTGAACGATGTTCTTGATTCCTCTGAAACTCATGCGACTATGTCCGACGACCTGAACACCTCGGTTCGTGATCCGCCAGAGTGGGTTGCCCAGATCAAATCACAAGGGAGTCCATTATCCGTATCCATGGCCGGACTGGAATACAACTCACTGGGATGCTTTCCGCTTGGGTCAGAGGCAACGCCGACTGCTTTTGCCGAAATTCTCCAGTCCCAGCTACGCCTCAAGTCGCTCGCACTGCTCCATCCGGTCCCCGCAACAACGGTTCCTGATATTGGTAAGGTTCTGAAGAAATTCCTCCAAACCTATGTCGCCTCCGAGTTGAATACTTCGGACCAGCTCGTTGCCTCACTTAGGGAGCTGTGCAATATGGCCTCAAACGACTCTCTGCGAGTACATCTTGCTTTGGATTCTGGATTGCGCAAGAGCGTTGACATGCGTTTCTGGGCTGTTTACCAGATGGATTCCGATGGTTTCGAAGTGTTTGCTTCCAAGAACGCTCAAGGATTGGTCGGCACGGTGCTGCATACATTCTTATCCGCAAAGGGTCATCCTCGCCATGTTTGCTTCGAGACAGAGATTGCCTTCGCCAAATGGTCAAATGATTTGGTCGATGACACGGGGCTCCCCCGTCGACTTGTTCAGGATATTGACGCTTTGAGCCCGGAGGAGCGACTGCTTTTGTTGCAACACCTCTCCTTGACCGATTCCAAGAGCGAGGCTTCGGATACCATCTGTGCGTATATCCGGAGACAGCTCATCGATGCGCCTTCATTTGTGCAGCTCAAGGAACTTAACACCATCTCTTACCTCGAGGGATCCGTATCTCCCGAATCCTTGATTAACACTCGTGTGGCTTGGTATCAGGAACAACAATCGTCTTATCCATCTGCCTCTAAATGTCTCGCTCTCTTCAATCAGACCGATGCCGTCTTCACTCAAATCTTGAAAGAGCGCCGTGAGAATGACCTTGCTCTGGTTTCTAACAGTCTGTGCAAGCTTCTGCAGAATGATGCTATTGACCCGTATGCCGATATATTGGCGCTTTCGCTTTTCTGCGCCGCAAGGAAGGGTGCTTTGGATGAGATCTACGCCGAGGTGACCGATCGAAACCCCTTGTTCAACAATCAATCCGATCAGGCGGCTGCTTTTGCTGAATCGTTTGCCCTTGGCTCGCGATGCGAGGCGTACTTTGACATCTCGCCCAGTGCCTTCGGAAAACTGCTGTCGGATCGCTTCAGAAAGCAATACACGGACGAGAAACTACCGGATTGGATCAATGGTGCTCCTGAGATGGCTACGTCGTATGCCGGTGCACAGATTGACGTGAACCCAGACGATAAGGTCAAACCAATGCGGGGGTACCAGCGATTTACGTTCCTCAGTGTTTTTGCCTTCCCAGCCCTGATTGATATCATTATGCTCACCATCATCGGTCGCGGATTGTACCTGTCCGCATTCATGACGTACGAGGAGCAGGAGAGCGCCACTATTGCCCTGATGATATCGCTTCTCATGTCTGGAGCCATCGGTACATGGATTGCATGCGGCGGACCTTACTACCTGATTTCGATGGCATTCGCTGCCTCGAACATGTTTGTGCTAACCAGGCTAATTGCTGGTATTGCATTCACTGTCGCCGGTGGTCTGATCGGATTCGTTGCCATCTCCGGGGTTAACGGACCTCGTGCTGGAATTATCTTTTACCTCTATCTCATTGCGCTGACGATTTACTTCTCCGCCTTTGCATCCCTCGCCAGTTTCAGTTATCCCGGATCCAGCTTTTTGTCTGGTCGCACCGTTATTTTCGCTTGCATTCCCATTCTTTTCATCTCGCCAATCGTCACAACCTTCACTGGTCATGATTCGGCCATTTACCTCGCCGTCATTTACGTTTTCATTGGCTTCCTTCTCTTTGGCCTGCGAACGATCGCATCTAAGTGGGTAACCTGGTATCAGCACATCAGAAGAACAGATGACACTGAAATCCGGAAATGGTACGTTGCCACTCACGGTGACGGCAACGAAAAAGTTTTCGGGAACTTGAGTGATCCCGCCGTTCTCAAACTGTCAAGAGAAGCTCTGTTCAAGGATGTTATGGCGGAGAAGGAGCGTTGGTTCTTCACGAAGGCAACGCCCGACACGCTGGTTCTTGAGCTTGCTCGCGATTGGGATTCGACGAACTTCCTCCTCGACTGGTACTGCCGTTACGCAGACGTGCCCCGTCCAATTCCGTTCAGTTCTGGATGGAACATCCAAACTAAGGTCGCTCTTGACACGCTCCGCAGTTCTCAGAAAGGTATTCGATCTCACAACGCTTTTATCCACTGGCGCCAGTCAAGCAGAGAAATAGGATGTGGCATTCTGTACTTCGTCTTGGCCCTGCTTGATAAGTGGGTGGAGCTGCTGAGCGGTGGACATCTTGTCGGTCTCTCGGCCGCGCTGACGGATGCCTACCGAATGTCTGTTGGTTTCGGCCTGGCGTACTACCTCATCGGTGCGGTGTTGATTGATACGAAGGCCCAAGAGCTCCATGATTTGATCGGTAAGCACTCGGCTGTCGCGGTCGAAACCGCTAAGGATATCCGACCTTCGCAGAAGCGGGACATCAAATTCAAGAGGAAGGTCTACTGGAAGACATTCGGTAAATATCTTATGTGGCACGTCTGGAGTCTTGCCCTGGCCACCGCTCTCATCTGGAGCTTCCAATCTTCCGTGGAGGCCATGATTATGTTCTTTGCCTACGTCCTGGCCTATACCGGTTTGCTTTGGTACCAGTATACGAAAATCTTCACTGGACCTCATGCTTTGAAGCCCTTGCTAGCGGGAGTTGTCGTGGGTCTTCCAGTTGGTATTGCCCTGAAGGTCTGTCTCCCTGGGTTCTTGTACTCCCAGGTGATTGGCCTGGGGTCCGCTACGTGGACAACCGCCATTCTCGCCCTCTTTGCATCGAAAATGGGCATGCCAAAGAAGGTGGAATCCCCCGTTGAACTCGGCAAGTCCTTCCACGCTTTCACTGCGCCATGGGCGGATCCTGAGTGGTCTCAGCAGGAGCTGCAGACCTTCTTCGAGGGGATGTCCGTTATTCCCGCCGACGCCAGGTTGACTCTCACTCCCAGCATCCATCCCGGCGTGGAGGTGAAAAACATTCTGCTCATGCGCAGAAAAGAGCCAAGAATCGAAGAAGCGTTTCCGCAGTCGCAGGAGCTGGTCAACAAAGCCCTAGGAGCCTGGGAAAAGGGACAAATTGTGCTCGAGCTTGTTCCCCTGGGATCCCTGGGCCCGAACATCCAGGCTTTGAGCTGCAACACGTCAACTCAGCTTAGGATTGCGGTGTGTGTGGGACGTGGTCTTGATGAGCGCATCGACGTCAGTGCCAACTGTCAGGTTATTGCCGAAACCCTCCTCCACGCGGTGGCGGAGTGTATGCTGCGGATGCCGCACGACTATGCGGTGCTTGCCGAATCGCTCGTCACCGCAGGTGTAACCGAGACCACCGCCCGACAGCTCCGTGAGGAAACCAACACGCCGCTCGTCGTGCGCTGGGCCAAGAAGGAGCTTCTGCGTCAACTTTGCCTCGGGTTTGAATGTGACGCTCACTGGGAAAAGCTTCCGAAATCCGTGCGAACTGCCCTGTTGGATCGCTGTCTCGGCCTACCATCTCAGTTCCCCGATCATAACCGACAGTGGCTCCAGGAGAGCTTGCGACAATTTGACACGAACGACTTCGAAGTGCACGTTGCGCGGACCAACCTCGGCGCTGCCACGGCTGTTAGCATCCTCGACTATGCGAACTACGGTACCGGTGAAGCTGCCATCATCAAGGATAACGAATCTCCGGCATATATCCCGTACATCCCGAAGAGACCCCAGAAGGCCATCTCCATGCTGAAGAAAATTGGAAACTCCTTCTATTACTGCCTTTCCTCGATGATCAAGTTCACTGTCGTTGCTTTGGTGGCTGACCCCGAGTTCCAGAGGGAATTCGCCCACGTCATGAGTGATCGCCCTGCGGCCATCCGAGTGCCCCTTGTCTTCGTGCTGAATATGCTGTGGTCTTATGCCAAATTCTTCCAGGATATGTGTCTTACCTTTTTCTTGTTCGCTGGCCGGACGAACGTCAAACGGCTTTGGGACGAGACAAAGGGTATGACGATCAGCATCAAGAAGAGCAGGTACATCATTCAGAGCCTTGATGGAACCTTCACTGCTTTTAGACACGACGAGGCAGATGGTGGATTCAAAGTCTACATCTACCTTGGGGAGTCTAAAACCGAGCCTGAAGGAACGAAGCATCTCCGATACATCAACACATACTCCAAGGAGATCTTGTTACACATCCGACAGGAATTCAAAGACGGCAAGCTGCTTAACGAATACCACTATGACTACCGCGCTCCGACGAAAAAGAACTTCGCGCTCTCGAAGACTTCGGACACCAAGATTCCAATGGGCAGGCGTTGCGTGCGTGGACAGAACAACCTCCAAAGCATCCAGTACAACCGCAAAGGTCTCATTGAGGCTGGTTCCTACATGAAAGATGGCAATCTCGTTCGCTTCAAGTACCACTACCGCAAGAATCCACGATTCGGTGACGAACTCCTTCGGGCCGAGTTTGCGCTCTCGCATATCACTTGTACCGTCTCCTGGTGTGCACCTCCTCTTCGCCATGCTCAGAAGGTGGATCGATGGATCCCTCATTCCAAGGTCACAGAGGCCACTTTCGTCCAGGGAGCGGATGTTTATGAAGCTCGTTGGTTGTATGACCACAAGTTCCATCCGATGATTTTTACCACGCTCAACGGACAAACGGTACAGACCCCGCCCATGATTGAACACGACTACCTGGCCGTACTTGCGAAACCCAAGCATACCAGCTTTGTGATTGACAATCCTCTTGTCTACTGTGAGAGTTTGAACTCAAACATCTTGACCCGGTCTCTCGGACTGACAACCAAACGCTTCCCCGTGTCAACCTCCCGTGCTCGTTCCCTGATCTGGAAGGCTTGGAAAGACCGTGCTGACTTCGATGGTATCATTGTTCGATGGATGGACGACCGACTTCTCCGGCGAGACAAGACCCTTGCGCCCTACTGGCGTAGCCGGGATCGCGGAAACCTTGTGGCGGCAAAGAAATACTTGGATCTTCGTGCGGATTCCATTACAGCCAGTGCTGATCTGGACGACGACATCTCTAGCTGGACTCCTCTCGCGGTGAAGATGAGTGATTTGTTCAATTTTGGGCCTGGAGGTGATGCTGTCGTCAACACTCGATCGAAGGACTTTGGTTCGGACACCGAGAAATCGTTGCATGTCATGGCTGCTGATACCGGTACCTGGCCCAACGAAGGCGGTGGTGTCTCTGCCTGTCGACGTGATATGATCAATTCCCTGCGGTCCATCAAATGGCATATGATCTGCGAGTCGGCCAACGACTTCGGCGTACCCAAGCACCAGACCGAGCAGAACATTCTGTCCTTGAAGGTTGTCCCCCTCTGGGGTTTGGATTTCCTCACCCCTACCCATGGTCTCTTTAGGAACAAGCTCGACTCCGAGGTCGAAAACGTCACCTCTGCCAGCGACACTGACATCAAACTCAACTTCATTCCGATCCTCACTGCATTGGTCAAGGGAGCCCGCTCCGTCCATCTTTCAAAGGCCGACATCCATCAAGCCACCCGAGCCCTGGTCAACCTCAACACCTACTTCCAGGAGTCGCGTCATTGGACCCAAGTGTGGAACAGTGACATTGTCAAGGAGAGCTGGCGTAATCTGTGGCTTACTCAAGAGATGCCCAACGCCACGCCATCTTCCGAGTGGTTCCATACTGAGCTTCCCACACTCGCCTCGCTCGACGTCGCGTTGGAGCTGTGGTACCGGTATCTGTTCATCTTCTCCATCCCCATCCCGGAAAAGATTCCGAGCGTGTTCCAGGCATCTCACCACAGTGTCAGTGCCTCTTATGGAGTGGTCTGCAAGGTCAAGAAGAACTGCACTTTGCAGATTTGGGACCATGCCATCAGCTGGAGAGAAACCAACCTGTGTCTTTCGTCTGCCTTGTGCAAACTATCGCCGTTCGTTCGAAATGCATTGCTGGGCTTGATGCGTATCACCTCTGCTTTGACCCTGCACCATGCTGATATCATCCTCCCCTGTGCCGATTTCTTTAATCCCGGGTGGGAGGCTGAAATTGGTACCTGTCAAGGAAGTATCGAGCATCGCAACGTCTTCCGCCGCAAGGTCGATCCCGTCGTCAATGGTATCACGGATATGCAGAAGTTTGCCCCCGTCAAGGAAATCAAGTCCCAGCGCCCCACGGTTACGATGTTGTCCCACGTCTGGTATGCCAAGGACATCAAGACGGCACTCCTCGCCGCCGACATCATCATTAACCAGTGGAAATTCGATGATTACCACCTGGACATCTACGGCGCCATTGACAAGGCCCCGACCTATTCCACGGAATGTCAAGAAATCATTGCTTCCAAGGGCCTGCGTGGCAAGGTTACTCTTCGCGGCACAGCTGACCCAATGAAGGTGTTGGAGAACACCTGGCTCTTCCTGAACTCGTCCTTGTCGGAAGGTCTCCCGCTGGCCTTGGGTGAAGCTGCCCTGACCGGTGCGCCTGTGGTCTGTACCGACGTGGGTGCATCGCTCCGAGTTCTCAGCGACCCCGACAATTTCTCTCGCTTCAGTGCCGTCGTTGCCCCCAACGATGCTCTGGCTCTCGCAAAGGCGCAGATCTCGATGCTCGGAATGTTGGGTGAATGGAGCCAGCACGCCGAAGATACGGAGCCCGCTCCTGTGCTCACTTCGTCTCCCACACCGGAAGACGTCGAACGGATCACCCGCCGTATGTACGAGAAGAGCGACCACCGTCGCAAACTCGGAATGATGACGCGCAAGATCGTACAGAAGTCCTTCAGCGGCGATCGATACCTCCGTGAGCACGAGCAGATGCTCTGGATCGGCAAGTCAGCCAAGATCATGTCGAGCCGCCCCGGCGCCGGCATCAGCGACCCCGTTGACGTCGCCACGGCCATGCAACAAGCGTTGCCCATCGAGGAGGAGGTTATTACCATTCCTCGTAGCGCCGTCCACTCGTGGCGCTCCTCCGCTGCCTCCGGCATGTCGACTATGTACAGCAACGACAACTTCCCCATGCTGGGCGGCAACAACCAACGTGCCTCCTCCATCCGCTCCGGTCTCAGCAACATCTCCACAGACACCGAGTCCTTCCTGCCTCTGCCCAGCAATGCCTCGCTCCCCGTCTTCGCGCCGCGCCAGGCTCTTTCGTATTCCGGCATGTCGGGCCGTCTGTCGCCTTCCGGACGCGCTTCGCCGTCGGGTCGGCTTTCTCCTCTGCCTCATCGCCATTCGCACACGCGCTCCATCTCCACTGCCGGCCGAGAACAGCTGCGCGGTCTGCAGCGTGAAGATGTGCACCCTTACCGCAACTCGGATGTCAGTACTATCATGAGAGATGAGTTCCTTCAGTCGAGCATCTACCGGGGCATTGAAGGTGGCAACAAGTCGAACAATGTCTAAGGACATTTGACAAGCTCAAGTCCGGGTTTATTTCCAGTTTTTGGATTGATGTCCTGCCTTTTTGGATATCAGACTTTTCCCTTTACCCTCTTCCTCCTTTTCCCTCTTACCTACTCTCTCTCCCTCCCGTCCTCTCTCCCTCATCCTATCTCTCTTGGTTGTGATCCGCCCTGTACATACTACATCCATTTCCTCTTTGTTTCATCTTTTCTTCTTTGGAAATATCCCCTCGCTTACCTACCCTCCCTCACTCTTTCCTGGCTACTACCTACTCTCTTTCTCTTGTCCCAAATATTTCATTGTTCTTTGTATTTAGCATGTCATCTAACGTTTGCATCATACTGCTACTTTTTGTACAGAAAAGGCTGGATTAAAACAGTCCTTAATCATGTTATTCATTTTCTTGTTTTGGGTTTTGTTTTCTTGCATAGAAACTTCCAGATAGATTGAACCAATCAAATGAATGATGATGACCAGATAAATTAAACTGTGATTTCGTAACGTGCAATTTCAATAGTCACCTCGTGCAAACGCTCTCGATTTTTTGAATACATAAAGCGCAAAACACATTGATTGACCTGTCCTGCCCAGCTCAACAACAATTCTTGACCTGCAGCACATCCTGCACCAACCGAGTCACTTCCTGCGCAGATCCAAAAGCAAGCGACCATCCTGCGCCGCCATGGCCATACGCATGCACAATCCGACTCGGTCGCGCCCGCGGCGTCAGCCTCTTCTCACGCTCCACGCGCACATGGCCCGTCCTCATGGGTCGTCGTCCCTGCACCAGCGGACACAGCGGATCCAAGCGCGCATTCTTCAAACACGGCAGGAGATCCTCGCATCGGCGACGCATCTGCACGACCTCCGTGCACGACGGCGTTAGATCCAGCTGCCATGAGTCCTGATGCAAGATCGACCCCAGGAGCAGGGTCCGGTCGTTCCGCGGCACCAGGAACGCCATGTCCTTGAAACTCCCGTCCTCGCGTGTCGGGGACGACACGACCATGCTGTTCTCGATCTTGGGGAAGTCTGTTCCGTCGTTGATCACGCGCAGGAGCCCGCCCCGGAGCGGATACACCGTGGCGTCGTTGGCCGTGTCGCCGGCCCATACACCCGTAGCGTTCACAATGGCGTCCGCCTCGTAGATCTTCAGCAGGTGTTCTTCCTGGTCGAGGAGGGCCCCGTACACTGTATCCGTCTCCATGCGGCCACCCTTCCGTCGGATCAGGCGCATCAGGAACGACATGGCCACGTCCGTGTCGATTACAGGTGCGAGGTGCTCGTACGCATCTTCTAACCCGCCATGCGAGTCGGCGTTCACCCCGTACTTCTTGAGCAGCTGTGTCCCGTGCGAGAACCCCTCCAGCTCGGCTTCTTGGATATACCGCACTTTATCGCTCTTCACGGTATCCTCGTCTAAGCGGTTCATGTGGAACGCAGTGAACATGCGCATCTGGACGCCAAAGGCCCGCGCCAGTTCCTTGCGGTCAGCGAGCGTGCGGTATATGCGGAGACTCTCGAGCGCCCACCGCTGCGCCATGGGGATCTTCCCGCCGTACATCTGGGGCCCGCAGCCAGCAGGAGGCAGTTCCCAGAGAGCGCCGGCAACTTGCGAGGTGAGTCGCTCGTTGCAGTTAGCCCACTCGCGCGATATAACGGTCACCTGGTATCCCCGGTCCAGGAGAGACCAGGCCGTTGTGAGGCCGGTCACACCGGCTCCGATGATGAGGACTCGAGGTGATGACGGGGTGGGAGGGGTCAGTGGGCGAGGGGAGGCGGAGAGGTGGGTATTTATGGGTTTTTCGGTACTAAGATGGAGGTCTTTCCGGGCCATGATTGCTTTTCGTGGAGTTGGGTGAGGTGGTCAGAATGGCAGATGTATGATGGGTCAATTGGTTATGTATATGTGTCTAGCCAACCTCCTGACTCCAGATGAAACTGTCTTATATCAGGAGAGGAGAAGACTAGGGGCCGATTGGCATTCACGTTAAGGGCAAGGGTATGTTCAGTAGGTTGGCAAAGGCGGACAATGGCGCATGCATAAAGAACCCATTTGAGTTAGAGAGTAAATATCAAACCCAGCGAAAAAGAGCATACTTGCCGTCATTATATAGGCATGATGAAGGCCGCATTTCTTTTTCTGCCCGCTCATATATACTCCGCACCCAAACACGGGCGTTTTCTAAAATCAGAAGTCCGAATACCACCATGACGGCACAGTTCCGTACATATTGTGGCCCATCGTCCTGCTTCTGTGGAACCATTGTACCACTGAGATCAACGTTGGGCAACCCGTTCGCGGTGGCTGGCAGCCATGACAAGCCTACCGGTAATGCGGCTTGCGGGCGGCTTAGATTTGGGCAAAGTAAACTGAAGGGGCTATTGTCAGGATGGGAATAGTAGCTGTGGCTGACCAAGCTTAAATCATGCGGTGGATCCGACAGTTTGATGGAGCGGAGGTGGTCGGCGGGGATTTAGGTTAATGAGAACGAGTGGTGACCATGTTGGGCAATAGACGACATTTGATGGTAATTGTAGGGATTTGAAGGGATATGAAAGAAACCAGCGGGGTCATGCGACCTTTTTAGATAGATGAGCAAGAAAAGAAGGCGATGAAGTTGAAAAGAGGTATTTGGATGGAGCCAACATCCAGCTGAGGTAAATAAAAGATCGGGGAATAGAAAGTTCAATTTACCCTTGTGCGCACCGCATCCAGCAAATCAGCAGAAACCTGATATTGGCCCTGGGAACGGTAGGAGTGACCGGTTCTGGGGGTATGCAGATCGAAAACAAGTTGTGTCGAGAGGAGAACTGAGGGGGCGAGAGAGGAGCAGAAGATGCATGCATGCGCTTCCTCATTCTTCGGGCAGGAACGATCAGGAGAACATGTGACTTGTCATTGTGCCATTCGAGGCAGAATCACCTCTCCGGAGGCAGAATTGCGTTATAACCGAGTAAAATGAGGAAAACTGCCTGCCCCTCGATTGCGTGGGTATAAATCTCTAGGAACCCTACGAAATGGCCCTGGCTGTGTATCAAATCATTATTCATTCTTCTATCCGATCGCCGTGTCCAGTCTATGCCCATCCGTCATAAACAAATATCCCATATATACATGCGTGCAAAACAATCATTCATCCATCCCGGGAATTATTCATAAAGCCTACAAAGAAAACAATCACATGCGATCAATCAATCAGTCGTGAAGATCCCCAGAAAGCCAACAAGGTATCATCAAGTGCGCGACCTCGAAACAATGCGCCGGAATCTAGAAAACATAACAGTGGAGGTCATTATATGGCATCAGGTGAGAGGTGTCGAAGATAGGAGGTGACCTCCGTGGAAAGGTGAAAGTATGGTAATTAGGGAGAGTCGGATTATAGAGGCGGGATTGCGGCGTCGTGGAGACTCTCGTCGCTAATCGAGGTCGCCGGCGATGCCAGTCCCGAGATCACAGACGAGGTACCGCCTCGCGGTTCAATCTCGAGGATCGAATCCTCCAGCTGCGTTGCAGACGTGATACGCGGCTGCGTCGTGGTGATCGGCTTCGCCGCGCTCGTCATCAGCTCGTCAATACCCGGTTTCTCGGGGACGTGTTGGTCGAGGTTGGTGGCCTGATCCAGACTATCGAGAGCGAACTCCAGGAACTCGGCGTTCTTCTTACTGACGCTCAAGGTCCAGCGGTATTCGCACAGTCGGAGACGGTAGAACTCGCCCTCCTCTTTTGTCGGGGCGGTGATGCGCAGGAGCACTCCGAAGGAGCCGATCAGGGCAAAGTTGGTGCGCGATGCAGCAGGCCAGAAGGATCGGAGGTGCGGAGGACGGAGTCGATTGACAAAGTCCATCGCTGAAATCAACCTCGTCTTCGCAGCGGAGCGGCAAATGTGAGACAGGTAAGCATCGGCCGTCTCCAGGCCGAGAGATCGCACGATGCAACGGTGAAGGGTGATTTCCGTGGCGAAATACGACAGGTGCAACGCTCCGTTGCGGGCGTTATCCTCGTTGATCGTTTCGAAAATGTCGCCGCCCGACTCCATCTTCAATTCGGCAGGCAGACGTCCAAACCACTCCTTCAGGCGGATCTGTGCGGGTTTGGCGCGTTCCAGGATCATTCGCGTGCGGTTGGTGCCGGCTGATTTGAACTCCTCAATTGCCTGCAAGGTGTAAAAGCGGTCCAGGATATCGGAAAGGATGGTCGTCAGGGCCACCATGTGACAGAAGTAGAGAGGGCCGTGGCCCACGGGAGCATCATCGGACTGAGTTGACGGCGAGGGGAATGCATCGGTGAAATCCTGCTCCACCAGATCCTTCACCGTCCAGTTGAACGAAAAGATATGGGACGGGCGTCCGTGTACCAGCGCGGACCATTTATCCTGCATGTAAAGGGCCCAAGCCAGGCGCTTGCGGAGGCCCTTCTCCCAGGTCTCCATCCTCCATTCCGAACAGTCCTGGTGCAGGCCAAGCTCGAACCCGGCGGTGACTAATTGAGCGTTCAATGCGGATGTGGCGATGGTGGACTTTTCCATGAGCAACACACCTGCCTGGATGGTCGATATGGAGGCATGAGGCAACGACTCGTTGAGCAGTCTCAGGGCCGTACTTTCCAGGCGGCTGACATCGGGTCGTCGGGCGGCTTGAGACGCCAGGCCTACGTCCACAAACTTCAAAGCCAGCACGTAGACGGCACATAGCAAGAGAGGGGACATGCCTTGCCGGGAGCGGTACGACTGACGGAAGGTGTCCTCCATGAGGATGGGGAAGGTCGGATGAACATTTTCGAAGAATTTATCGATCAACGTCGGGCCATAGGGAGCGACCAAGCTTTCAACGGCATCCAAGGGAGGGGGCGGCGGTACGCCCGCTTGGGAGAGGGTGTTGACCACCCGCATGAAGGTCCCGTCGTCAGCGAACTTCCGGACGCGGGACGAAGCGACAGATCCTTCGAGGTTGTGATCCAGGGGGAGATATTCGAGGAGAGTGGGTTCCAGTTCGGTAGTTAAACCGATGTGCTGGGTTTGCTGATGCCAATACCCCGACGTGATTCGAGGGTGGCCGTTCAAGGGTGCACGAGAAAGTTCAGGTTTGGAAACTGGGGGGACGGTTGATTGCCTGTCAGCGGGGACAAGATTAGCGTTCCCACGTCTATCTATATGCGATGTCCGAAATCGGACTGGGATGTCCACTTCGAGGCTTGATTCATACCTCTTGGAGGATTCTACATCATTCGGGGCGGAATCGTCCAACTTTCGTTTCTTGGACTGCAAATCGGCGGTGCCAGGACGGCTCGCCACTGCAGACAGGGTAAAAGTGCAATCCTGACGATGAAAATCGCACGAATAGCACTTTTTCACCATTTCGTTCATAGCGCACCGGCTCTTTCTGCGCAAACAGGCGTCGCAACTGGGGCCATCCCGACCGGGTACAGGGACACGGGGAAGGGTACCAATTGATGCGGAGGGAGAGATTGGCGTGGAAGTCGAACCGGGTACTCGGGGCCGGATGATATGATCAGAGGATGGCTGCTGAAAAGAGGCCGCCGTGGCAGCCGCCGGCCCCGTCGTCGAGGACGACTGAAGAGTGATAACGGCAGCCATTCAGATCCGGCCAGAAGGATGCGACCCAGATAGATAATGCAGAGGGTGAGATTGGGGGGGGGGAAAGGCGAGAGATAGGAGATATGATTCCTCACAAAGGTAACGCGGAATGACGATATGATAGGGACCTCTCCAATCGCAACGGGGATTTCTTGTCACGTAAATGACCCGGGACGTTCGGAAACTCCACCAAGGAGCTCCGCACTGGGCTAAGAAGGAAGGTAGCTAAGAGTAAGAACCCCGAGATATGATGAGGATCAGGCAATGATGAGGAATATCCGGGGTTGAGCTCGAGGCTGGAGTCCTGGACGAAGCGGGAAGGAGAGTGCGCGGCCAACGGACCAATGACGGACAGGCAGATTGGAAACGGCCAGGGGGCTGAATGGACGTGCGAACCGCAGCGGAGAAGCTTATCAGGGCACAGCAGGCGCAACGAGGCCAGAGGAAGATGTCCAGTCGGGGAGTACAGAGAACAGACACAAGAGACCACCGAGCGCAGAGCACCGACCACAGCGGAACCGGAGCCTGGCAGATCGGGGAGGAGTCTCGGCGCAATGATAAAGATAATACGATTTGACGAAAGAAATCGGTGATTAGGGAATCGCGGTGGATTCGGGTCGCGATGCTGCTTGCTGCGCTGCACGCGAGATCAACGACCTTCCTACCTACAGGCCTCCAAGGAACAAGAAGAAGGAAAAGGAAAAGGAAAAAGAAAACGAAAAAGGAGAGAGAATCCAGACGCGAAGGGATGAACGAATGACCCCGTCGTTGATATTATGACAATTGAGATGGCCATGATAGTTAATTCCGGGACAAGCGAACAGTCATCAGGATCAATAAGAGAAAAGTCCGGAGCTTCGAGGCAAAGGATTTCCCACACGTAACAGATATGCAGCGGTTGGACGTCATGAACAACCACCGCTTTGGTTCCTGCTGCGGTTCGAGATAAGCCTCGCCCAGCTGATTGGGTCTGCGATCTGATGGCGGCCGAGCTGGGGCTTGGTATTACGTACTGAGAAAGGGCGGTGGATCGACTGATTAATGAGTACTCCGGAGTATGGCAGAACCCTGGAGTCTCGCGAGTGCAAAGTAATGTAATTGTACTGAAAGTAGTTATGTGAAGGGGTTGGATAGATCAATGGAAACAGATCAAATATAGGTAGTCTGCCGGCAACCCCCACTAGTCCTGTAAGATCCTGACGAACAAAGCTCACAGTCTCACCTCCCCAAAAGTACCGCGCAAAGCCGACAAACATGCCGAGCACTCCAGTCACGGACGATTACTCATCCACTCCAACCAATCACCATGTCCTGATAACACCACCCCCGCAGCCAATCACACCAGCTCGCCTCCAGCCAATCTGGCCTAGTGCCAAACCGGCAACGGGGATCGGCCCTGCAGCCGGCGGCTTTCCCCACAGCCTCCCAGGTCGGTCCATGTGGATGAAAGGAGAGTAAGAGCCATCTCCGGAGCAGACTGGCCCTAGGCGGAGTTCCTGCTGAGTTCAAGGTTGCTAGGAACTAATCTGCCCGTCTCCCATTGGCCATCCGCCCTTGGGCAGCACTGCTTTGGATAATGTAAAATGCTAATAATAACCTAATAAGAATGCCTTTCTCAGCGTAGAAGAAAAAAAAGACAGCAAGAGCCCCACCTCTCTGGAGATGAAGACTACTACTAGACACTACTCCAGTAGTAGTTCCTCGCTATGACCAAATCATGATTCATCTCCCCCGTCTTTCCTCTGCTGTCCGGACGGGAAACTGGAACGGGGTGACTCGGAGAGGCGATCGATCTCCGGAGAAATTGTCTACTCCGTATGCCAATCTTTTGGCAATTTCCTTACCGCGGACGGAGGGCATTGCCCAGACACTGTCCTCTCGCTATACTTCCAATGAGAGGCCCTGGCGGAATAGCTGTTATATAATGGATATCTAATAGCCTCGATTCCTATTTCCTGATGGAAGGTGACACGCTCGGGTCTACCGACCAGGCACCTGTTTAGGTAGTAGTGCTGTGTGAGCCTGTGACTCTGTTATGCACCCATAGCACCATAGTGGCAGATTGTATGTACTCTGTACCACCTTTTCTTTGCTTCCTGCGGGATGACTTTTGCCCCCTTGCCGAGATCTCATTACTTAATGCAAATGGTTATCATGCATCTCATACGGATTTCCGCTGCTCAGACGACGTTGCTCCAGTCCAATTAATAATATCTACAAATGTTTTATCATTATCAAATCCTTGCGTCGCAGCCAGCTGTATGATTGCGACTTTCCACTAAGCATAACCACATGCCTTGACGGAGCGCAGTGTCACATTTTCTTTTTCGTCATCACGAGTCGAGGCATTTTCTGTCTGATGCAGCCACCCTCTAATCGCACTGCCTTTGCTTTTTGTTTTTCAAAGATTCCCGTCCAACGCGCGACCCCTTCTATGTTATTCGTCGCCCGCTGATCTCGGAATGTAACTTCTCCCAGATGCCCGATAAACTCCCAGAACTCCCTGCTATACGAGGCTGAGGCCGTCGTTGAAAATGAGACAAATGTTACAGACAAACAGACCATGAAATAAATAATAAAAAAAGAGAGGCCAAGTCGCCAAGCAATAGATGACACGATATAATCTGTCAACAGTTTACTCGGTGAAATTCCGCAGCTTGGTCAACTCATCCAGAAGTTCTTGCAGATCCCCATCGGAGATTTTGTGCTGCAGACTAGGAATGAGTGACTTGGCTTCTTCGGCATTGTCGCAACACAAACTCCCTGTACAACGTTAGACTAGCCTCTGACATGTGATAACGACGGAAGTGACATCGACATCGACGACAACGACAAATCAACAAAGAAAAAGAACAAAAGCACCAAACCGGAGAAAGGGAGTAAGAGGATAACCATACCCAGCTGAGATCGCTCGAACATCTCCAACTCCGTGTGCGAATTAAGCAGTCGCTCAACAGCCTTGATATTCTCCTCGTCCTTGAATCTCGCAAAGACCTCCAAGTAGTCCAAGGTTTTGGTAAGGTTTCTGCATGTGTAAGCATGGGTCATTCTTTATCCAAGCCGGCGGGCGTCACAAAGAACGTTCGCCCGCATTCCTGCAGCTGCCGTAGAACTGAACTCACTCCGGCTCCTCGTATTTCTTGCCCCCTCTCCGTTTGTTCTCCAGCACCTTGTTGATGACGAGACGCGCTTCGGACAGCGACAGCGTGTGGGTGTTCTGGTCCGCGCCGAGTTTCAGCGTCGAGGCGGCCTCGAGCTCGCCCTGGGGCAAGGCGCGTTTGCGATGCGTGGCGGGGGGTAACTGGACGCTCATTTTGAAGACGAGTCTGTGCGTTTTGTATGGGATCTCGTTGTTTGTTTCGGTTGGCGGCGGTAAGGCGCGCGATGATTCTCTATGGATAATTTGACTGAACGGATCTCGACTCGACAGAGACAATGTTGCTGAATGTTGAATGTGAGGTCCACACGGCACGGGAAAACTCTCTCTATGAAGTTTGGCTCTGACAAATTTGGGCGGTGAATCCTTCACCGCCTTTGTTATCAACAATGAAAGAATCTATGGATCAGGAGCTAGCATTGAGGGAAAATAAAAAGAATAGATTGATCTCTTTATCTCGATATGCAGCGTGTAAACGTTCCATTAAGCATGGTTTATGTGGTACACAGTGGTGGGTTATCGGAACCTATAGAGAAGGACTTGCCAATATGCTGGGAGATTCCAACATACATAGCATCCTACAATACTCTGCACTAACTATACAGTTCAATTGAGCGAAGAGGGTATCGATTGAAAATTCACTATTTTTCTATCCAGGCTTTATACCTCATGTCCCAAACGCCTCATGCTATGCGACCATTCTATAAAATATGGTCCTGCAATCTATACTTTGCGGAATGCAACCTCTTTGGGCAGACGGAAGCTGGCACAGAACATTTGCTTGTTGGGACTGACCAGTCTCACGTTGTGGATGGAGAGTTCCAACTCCTGATTGCCGCTGCCCCCAACTCGGTCCTCCAAGTTGACAGGGTGCCCGATTCGTTCGGTAATGCGCTTGCAGATGTCGGCGTGGTCATCGGCCTCGTCTTCCGAATGACCAGAGAAGCAGTAAACGTGGACCATGGGAAGAGCCTGCGAGGTATGCGGTGCAAACAGCGACTCTTTACCGGCGTAGAGTCCGGGGAACGCATCGAGGAATTCCAGAGCAATGGCAGGCAGATTCATCACGTAGTGATCAAAGACAGTGGGACGGGTCATGACTTCCGGAGGAGGCATAGGGGGTTGTTCCTCCTTTCTGGCACTTCTCCGTTCCCTGCGCTTATGAGGGAGAGACACCTCCTGAGGGCCCAATTCGACAAGCTCCTTAGCAGACCAGCGGATGAAGTCTCTGCCATCCTGGTTGAACGGAGTCACAAACGGTTCCACGCGGTTCCTCTTGACTGCATCCTGCATGACTTCATATCCGTGCGGGTTGAGATCATTGGCCCAAACGAAGATCTTCTTCTTGCCGGCGGGGACCGCGAAGGGGCCAACGCCGGCCATGACATCGCAGACCATTTCACCAGGGCGGAACTTCTGCACCAGTCGACGGTGTTCCGTCTCCAAACGACTGTTCCAGTATACTCGCGAGTAGTCGAAGTGGAACACACAATCTTGCTCGCTCTGAACGACGTTCATATCGTCCTCACCGGCCAGCAACTCGAATGGGAAAGTGCGGAATTCGCTGTGCGCACCCACATCTTCCGTCTTTCTGATCACCGTCTTGATGTTCACATTTTTGTCCATTATAACCTGCGCAATTATGTTTTTATAGGGAAGATATTGTTCACGTAGATTGAGATGCGCTAGAAAACGTCAGTTTCAAGGCTGTTCATGTTACCTGCGTCGAAGTCAGAGGGACATACCGACATGACCAACTTGCGTATATCCTTGCGGGAATTCCGCCAGCAAATCTTCCGGTATAATAGCATCCATAATATCCGCTGTACAGACAATTAGTCTCGTTCTCCCTTCCAGAGTCCCCCATAATGAAAACAACACTCACCATACGCCCAATAGTCATATTCCAAGGTCAAATCATAACCTCTCATAGCAACGGTCCCCTTCTCCACAAGCTCACTCAGTGTCGGCGACCAAGTCGCAACATCTGTCTTCTATCAGCGCCTGCCTGACTCACATAATTCAATTATAACCAACCATCATGCTTTACTCCATGCTTCAGCAACAGGCACTTCTTCACAGCGTCATCGACTTTCACCTCCCGGATAATATTCAATCTCGGCGCCTCCAGCAAATCCTGGCTCTTGTTCAGCGTCCCGCGCACCTTCGAGATATCCGAGTTCTTTAACACCGTCGCAGCCGAGAGCGGCAGTGTCTTCTTGAAAAACGATCGGTCCAGCACTCGCATGGCACGGTTCACAGGCGGCCGAAACATGGTGGGGAGAGCGCTGGTCGACGGGTTCGAGGGCTCGGAGCGACTTGGTTGGGCCATGGACTGTGGTGGTTCAATCGGATCGGAGGAGGCGAAAGGGTTGGATTGGGGCGGTTTATCGGGAACTGGGGTATCTGGTCGTTATTTGATCATAGCGTGGGGTGTTCTTTTTGAGGATTTTCCCGATTTGCGTTGGGTTCGCGATTTTATCGGCACGTGACAGAGCGCGATAAGATCGGATCGCGATCGCATTTTCAAGTCATTCGATTTGATATTGAATGACTGACCAGGGAGGGGGTTTGAGGGTCAGTGAGTTGATTGTAAATGTGGGTATTACATTATTAATTCGTAGCTATGGCTAAATAGCAATCGTACAGGCACACCCTATCCTGCATTCTGGAAGAACAGAAAAGCACTACAGTATCAATGCCAACATTACCGCTATCCCCAAACACCAGGCGAAGTACAGCGACAGGCCCATAAACCAGCTATGACGAGCTCAGCTCGTTCAGCAAAGCCTGGTCCAGCTTGTGCTGTCTCTCTAGGACCTCAATCCTATCCTGGAGCTGTTTAATTTCCTCGTTTTTCTTCTTTATCTGCGCCCAAGAGATTTCCCGTCCGCGGATGACCCCCTTCGTTCTCAAATCATGCTTGTTTAGTAGCTCGGTAACCTCCTCCTGCGCTCGGCGAGGTAGCACCGCATTATGGCTCTCGAGGATTTTCACCACTTGAAGCGCAAGGTCTGACGGTTCCGCCCGCGGATCGCCCGATAGCGCATTGTGATACTTACTCGGCGTAGGGGTCATGCACAGCTCCGCCGAAGGCGGCGGTAACCGCCATGACTCGGACTGCGACCAGACTGATTTCGGAGTCTCGGGGATATCGTTTTGCATATCAGACAGCTTGCGTTTGCCAGGCGAGGTGAACGAATCTGTGCGAGCCGCCTTGGACTCGGATTCGAAGGACTCAGTTCCCAGAGTCGAGCTAGAGCTACCAGCCGATGCGAAAAGCTGGCGCGGCTTGCCCAGCGATTTCCCCGGCGACTCATCAAACGTATCATCCCATTGGAACTCATCCGAATCCTCAGACATCATTTTCGCCTTTGCACTTTGCGGAAGCGCTTGGGCTCCAGGGGGTCCCATCGCGGGCGCGGTGCGGAACGGTCGCTCGGTTTGCGGCGTGAGAAGCCCGGATCTTCCATAGCCTGTTGGTTTCCAGGGGGTTTGCGGGTCGATCGGTTCAGTGCGCGAGTTGGAAAGGACCGCTCTTTCTTCGCGAAGTTTGGCATCGGTTTCCCAGAGAAAGAATCGGCATTGTTGAGAAGGGGGTTTCTGACATTTGTAAACTGCGATGTGCCCTACTAGTCAGTCGTTTATGGCTAACACCGCCCACTCTAAAAGGTCACCTTACACCACTTTCCGTGGTTTATCCCGTGCTTCTTGGTCTGCAGTTTGACAGCAGGGGGCCGTCCGGAACAGTCACAGCGCCAGACCCCGTCGGCAAAGAGGCCCCGCAATGGCACCGAGGTGCGCGGAGAAAAGCCTTTGGATGGGGACTTCTGAGGAGAGAGCATTTTGGGAAGGTGATTTGAGAGGGAAGCGCATGGTGCGATCAAAGACAACTCTGCGAACAATGGTCTTTGATATTTAGAATGTCGCTATGGTAACTGCCTTCTTTGACAGGCTGAGTCAGCGCGATGCGGGGCAGCTACTCCGGAAGGGGTCTAGCTCCCGTACGCAACCAGCAAACCTTACTGGCTAAATTCATTATGTCATCATGTTCAGTGGTCAATTCCTGCCTCAGGCATCAAGTGCATTGCTTTATCTCTTGGTCTGTCTTTGTCTTGATCTATGAGAAAGTCCATCGGACTATACAAATCTACTCCACACTTTAACAGACGTCTCTTTTCACCAGACAATGTATTGCGGAACATAAAACAATAAATCAGACAGAAGGATGGTATATGATGGGGTATCACAAGGAAACTACCGACTCTATTCTGCAAGAACCTGCCGCAGCATCATGCTGAACGAATCGGACAGCTTGAGTATCTCTTGGATTTCGGGCTTCACGGGTTCTCCAGCCGTGCGGCGGAGCTGATCCTGTTGCTTGCCCCGGCGTTTTCGTTCGGCGTTGATGGGGTCGAGGTCGTCCTCCTCATCGAGCTCCTCCGAGTTCTCCGATTCATCGTCAGAGATAGCGAGATCTTCCAAGTCACCCTAGATAAGAAGTTAGTCTCGAAACCAGTAGCCAGCGTAATGTATGACATACCTCATCTAATCCAAAATCGCTTCCCCTGAACGTGGCGCCAGGGAACGTTTCATTTCCAGTGCCTTCAGCCGCCATCTTTTGCCGGGTCTTGTTGAGGTGCCAACGTTTACGGTCCTCATGCCATTTGATCAAGGCATTGATCTCTTGTAACGCCTTATCCTTATCAATTTGCCCCACATCCTTAGCCCCATGCAGGAGGGCATTCATGTCTAATCGACCGCCTTGTGGCCCGTGGCGCAAGAAGTCCAGAATATCTTCGATCCACGCCATCAGAGAGCCGAATAGACCGTTGTCATGCAAGTGAACCTCATGCACAAACTTGTAGAAGCTGCTCTGATGGCGTTCACAGAGATCGATAAAGGCCTGGACGGTTTGGTTCGGATCGGCGGACACGTCCTGTCGCTGGCACTTCTCGATGACAGCGATCGCATCGTCGGCGAACTGGGCAAAGTCCGTGATACTATTGTAGACATTTGCCGACTTGTATACTCGCACAAGAGGCTCGTAGAAAATGGTGAAGAGATCACGGAATAATTGAAGAGTGACCGGCTCTTCAACGATACTCAGCATCATGGCCTTATCGCGCTGTCGCGTATAGAGCTTGAGTAGCTGTTTCAAGTGAGCAAACCACTGAGCACCCTCGCGCATCTCTTGGTCAACGTTCTCGACGGCAAAGTTCCAAGCAACGTACGCATTGAATACTTTGCCGACTTGTTCGGTGGTGATTTCCGGAGCGATATATTCAGAACGGAGGATGGCGACAATGAGATCCACGTCCTCCATAGCCGCCTCGTTGCGGATCTCATTCTTCACCGTCTCGTCGGCGTCGGTAAAAGCCTTCAACTTCTGGCAGAGAACGGGGTCGTCAACCTTGGCGGCCAGTGCGTCGATCGACTTTTGGAATGCCTTGATGCCGTCGTTCAAAGTCATCGAGAAAATGCGCTGCAGGAGAGAACGTGATCCAAACGGTTGGGCCAGGAAGAGATCTAGAACCCCAGTCATAACAGCGGCGGGGTTGGCGATACGGATCACGTTCTTCATCAAAGTATATGGGACAAGAGAGTGAATCCGTTTAAATTGCGCAAATAGTTCCGGCGAATTGTCTTCGGCTAAGAACAAATGGTATAGTGTTGCAGCAACCCTAGCTCTAGTTAGTGATCGCATCAAACGTGGTCATTCTCAGCGGGAAGACGAACTCGATTCGAAGCCATTCGGCAAACTTCTGATATTGGGGACTGAGATCCTCTACTGTAGACTTCTCTCGTATCTCGGCGAAGAGCTTGGTCAAGCCATCTAGAAGGAAACAGAGATGTTAGTAAAATGCGTGGTAATCTTTCGGGCTGCGACACGTACTGCTCTCTACGATGTCTCGGCGAAAGTTCTCCATGTAAACATCCAACTCAGCTGCTCGCTGTCGAGCGATCTCGTAGAAGCGCTTCTGCTCCTCTATTCTAATGGCATCTGCTTCCTTGCGACGTTGCATATCTATCATCTCTTCCTCATTCAGAGCAACAGGCTGCGCAGTGAGAAATTCTTCGAGAGCTTTCGATTCGGCCGCCCGTTTATTTTGCAGTAGGGTGCGAAGGAAGGCTCGGAGCGATACCCGCTGTTCTTCTCTGTATAGGACGGTCTCGCGAGAAACCTCACCTGAAGCTCTCGGGGACTTTGGGGACTTCCCAAGGGCGGACCTCATAGACGACCGTGATATCGAACGATGAAGATTGTGGTTCCCGGGTGTCAGGTTTCTCGAGCTCGAGCTCTGGCTTTGGTTTTCTTCCGGGGTACTTGTACTCTGGGTGGACAACGACGATACGGAAGACGCATCGTCATCTGCGGAGGAAAAAAAGCTGGACGACGTAGAAGTCTTGTTCTTGCGTGGCAAGGGAGGCAGTGGTTTTCCGGGGAATTCAGTTTGCAGCCGTTTCTGAAGCTTTGAAAATTCGCCATACCGCCGGGCCACGAAGATGTCAGACTTTCCTTCCCGTCGCACGCGAATAATGAACTCCTAGTTCCAAACATTAGTAGTAGACCTTGGTGCGACATTGATCAAGGTTGCTCACCGCATGTTGATGGTACCGTACTGTTCGCCTAACGGAAGCGACGCGCACCGCAGCTACATTGACGTCCCAGCCATGGATCGCATTCCCTTCAGGCATATTGACTAGAAGTCCTGACTCGTTGGCACCACGCTCAACAACCTCCATCTCCGAAAATTGTATCCGTTCTTCATATCCTGATGCTGTAGGGATACCAGACACCATCATCAGTTCAACGAGCTTCTCGCACTTCCTAGCCAGCTTTCGCCGTTTGGTCTCCTCCAATCGATCTTCCGACGACGAAACATTCTTCTTGGCGAAAGATTCAAGAAACTAGGTACTTGACATCAGCTGCTGCGGGGAGATGAGAGGGGGAGGGGCCACACGCACCACCTGCAACTTGTCCTGCCAAAACTCTTTTTCGCGGGCTTTATCGAGAAAGGGGAAGTTCCGCACATGATGAACGAAGATATGACGGAGGATTGGGAGTTCTGAGTCCACGGGAGCGACTTCGCCGAATTCCGACTTGAACGGGGCACCGAAACGACGGAGGGCAGTGGGCGAGTTCAGCTCGGCGATTTCGCTCTGCACCTGGCGTGCAATGAGTTCGCGCTTCAGGTCTGCAACCGTTAGAAATGTGTCATTGTGCGCTTGAAAACGAAAGACCAACAATGTTCTTGCTTTCCCGTCAGGATTTGACCTGGCGGGGTAATGTTCTGGGATTCCGATAGAGCGCCGACCGACAGGCCATCGGAGCTCTGGACAGGGTTCTCAGAGGCCATGGTGAACGACAGTTGCGTACGATCGCTCAACACCACTCGCCCAAATGACAGATCATAAACTTATAAGGAAAAAGAAACCCCAAAGGAAAGTCCACGAGAGCCACAGTAAAAGATCGGGGGACGGTTCCTGAGTACAGGGCAGAATCCGTCTGCCTAGTGGCGTAATGCGAAAATGACGTTGATCGGGCCAATGCCGAGATACGAAGGTGCTGGGTGGCTTCTTGGTATTTCCCAGCGTAGGAGGGGGAGAATGGTGCCGATCAGACGGAGGAAAGGAGGGCGGCTAAGGATAAGGGAAAGAGGGAGAGCGAGAAGAGGACGAATCCGTGGAGATGAGTTGAGTTCAGTAGAAGTTGGGCAGTCACGGGAAGTCGATGATCGCGATATTAATCTTTCCCTTTCCGACCACCTCATCTTCTTCCCTCTCTTTAGCCTTTATAACTAAGACCACGCTAACACTCATAACATTTTCCGATGGAGGACCCCCCATCGTCAAAGCCACTCCTCCCTTTCTTTCTCCATACCCTCTTTCCCCCTTTGACGCGTCCATTGAGGGGGCTCAGCCCTGTAGCCCCGCAGGGTCGAGAGCGGATCGACAGCGATACTATTTATTGTTGGCATTCGCAAGATGATGCCTCGCCAAGTCCCTCTAGTAGAGTCAATATGGCTCAGTTCGACATGCGCCAAGTAGGCAGCCACCAGACAATGGTCTCTGCACCTTTCCCACTTTCATCCATCGATCGTCTGCAATAAATCCCCGTTTTCTGATGGTTGTGCTTTCTCCAATCTAACTCACCAGATGGCACCAACTAACATAGCCACTCTGGCCGCCCCCTGAGGGAAGACGGAGTGGACCGAAATAGAAAAGGTTCACAACGGACACCAGCACTGACAACTGATAACTGAGTCACTGACAAATAGGCAAGCAAACAAAAAGAAAAATCTTTCTGCAGGAAAGAAAGAATGTCAAAATTACTGGGCTCGTCGGCCATATCGTTTGTACCGATTCCGGAGGTCCTCTCGGCGATTCTACGCAGAGATACTGGAGAATGGCCTTGTTCCGCGTCATATTTCGTTCAATTAATGGTCATATGATGGAGACCTGAATTGGGAGCACTTGGGAGCACATGAGTTGATCGACCGGATTTGATCACCTGTCAGTGCTAGAGTCTTCGGTTGCTCACGTTGACCTAATCTACCACAAACAACATGAAGCCAAAGTCGGGCGAAGGCAACTTGTAGTTCGGGTGAATGCGTTGGTTGGCACCGGAGTTCTTGTTTACCACGTTTTGATACTCGCGTCCGGAGATCCGTCTACCAACACATTCTGCCATCACATTCGCATCATCGAAAGCCAGTATTACATGTTCACAAGTACCTGGTTTGGGCACGAAAGCCTTTGCCTAACTTGAGGGGTCCCTTCCTTCCAACTCACACCACTCTTTTCACTTAATAGCCTCTCCCATCTTCCTTCATCTTAAAAATTTCCCTCATCTTTGGCCAAGAACAACTACAAATTAAGCATAATGTTATTCAGCAGACTAAGGAGATCTGTGCGAATCCAAAAAACAACCGGCCATGCGACAAGACATACTACAGCGCATGCGACAGTCACGCCAAAACCCGATGAACATAGGCCGAGCTTTGACTCCGCCTGGACTTTGACAGGGGACAGTAGCGTGGACTTATGTGAATGCAAACAACTGGGTATGGAGATTCTCCATACCATTGCCGGCATCCCCTCCTTCTCCGAATTCGAGACCAAAGAGTCCGGCTTGCTCTGCCTTGAAGATACAATCAGCCTATTGGAAAAGATGAGCCTTTGTCCAAAGTGCTCCGAACATGAACATTCTCCCGACTTTCTCGGCATCCTCTGCAATAAGGTTCTAGCCCAGTGTCAATTGTTTCGCGGGTTCTTGAACGAGATGCTAGAACAGAAAGATCAGGAGGACCACCAGTCCCTTTTACAGCGGGACTACGCAGTCGCCACGAGCCAGGAACGAATGAGCCTTCTCTGCTCACTTACCTACCTCCAAATGAAGAAGCTCCACGGCTGTGTGGCCCGACTGAATGAAAAACTTGAAGAGCAATCTACGTTCGACGAAGACTCCTGGTCAAACCTAAGGGGACAGTGTTTCCAGCTGGCGATTGATTCGGCCACCCTCTGCTCGCGGGCGACTTATTTTAGGAATTCTGTTTTTTGGTGATAATTCGACGATTGGGATGATTTACGATGCGAATGTCTCGGCGTTTGAGGTTTGGGTTTTTGGGTTTTGGTTCCTAGTTGTTTGGCCTCCGCGATATGGTCGAAATTGGTTGCATGGGCTCCATGGCGTTGAGGCTGTCTGGATAATCTGGAGAACAATTGGAAAAGTCATAAAAGGTATCGGGCGGGGTGGATAAATGTTTGCGTTTCCCATCTACACCGTAGAGTGGTATGAAGCTCTGGGCTCCGGCATTGTAATAACCAGTCCGTCATCAAGCCAAGCAACTATGCCGAGGTATGTGATGATAGTCGTGTGTAGCACTGCAACAACGGTCGATTGCCACATCGGACAACGATTCATGTTACATGCGAAGTTGGCTTGATGAGTCTAACTAGTGTTGGGGCTCAGTAGACCGACCGGGGAAATCCCAGTTGATGGCCGGGAACGGTGCTCAATAATGAGTCGTGAATAATGCCCGCAAAATAAGGCTGACTGCCAAGACTTCGCCACCCTCCGCCTTTCCTCCTGTCGCGGCGTCTCACAACATCCCCAGCGTCCCTTTATAACGTCCGTGGTTCGACATGGCCCATTGCCCTTCGGTCTTGGGTCTCTCTCGTTTTCATTCTTATATATCAGAGGTTCATGAGCCTTGATTGCCACATCGCACCCACCTGCGTCTGTCCATCGTGGCACCGATAATCATCGAGCCTCGGCTGTTCTCCCCTATCTCAGCGGCCTAGTCCGAGGAGCTGTAATCCGATATCGCGCTATCATCGCTGTCGTCATAGCTGACTCCTGCCAATCCTCGCTCTACATGCTGTTCTAATCATCATGGCTAAGTCAGACGCCGATGAAAATACGGAGTTCCTCCCCATGACTCGCCCGAGATCCACGTCGACCGCCTCTCAAACCTCCTCCGATTCGGGCCTTTCTGTCGAATCGTCATTCTTAGGAGAGAACAAACGCGATGCGACAATGACCGAGAATCTCAGTGCAGCTGAGGAGGCCAGATACCGTGATATGGAAGATGGGGATGCTGCGGCGGATGACCCGTTCCTCCCTGGATCGAAGAAGCCGATTACTTCAAGTCGAACCCGCCGGATATTCTGGGCTTTAATAATCCTCTGTGTGGGAGGCTGGGTGCTGGCTTTTGTGCTATTCCTCACCCAGGGTCGGTCGAAATACCAGACTGCTTCCGGTACTCTGCAACTGCACGAACCGGATTCCAACTCGGGGAGCACGAGCGCGGGGAAACCCGTGACGCTAGATCAAGTACTCTCGGGCGAGTGGTCGCCTACGTCGCACTCCATCTCCTGGATTGCGGGGCCGGAGGGTGAAGACGGCCTCTTGGTGGAACAAGGCGAGGGTGGAACCGAATACCTGAGGGTTGAGGATATTCGTAGTCGCAAGGATGGTGATGACACGCTGGAGGGAAGGGTGTTGATGCAGAAGTCCATTGTAAAGGTGGATGGACATGCCTTTGTGCCTTCCAAGACCTGGCCGAGTCCCAACCTGAAAAAGGTACTACTCATGTCTGACCGGGAGAAAAACTGGAGGCATTCGTACATTGGGAAGTACTGGATCTTCGATGTTGACACCCAAACCGCCCAACCTTTGGACTTTAAAGTGCCTGATGGACGAGTACAGCTGGCAGCTTGGTCGCCAACCTCGGATGCGGTTGTCTTCGTGCGTGAAAATAATATGTACTTGCGCAAACTGTCGTCGGAGTCTGTCATTCCGATCACCAAGGACGGCGGCAAAGATTTGTTCTATGGCGTTCCTGACTGGGTCTACGAAGAGGAGGTAATTTCGGGAAACAGTGTGACCTGGTGGTCGAATGATGGGAAGTACATCGCCTTCCTTCGCACCAACGAGTCTGCTGTTCCTGAGTTCCCGGTCCAGTATTACCTGTCGAGGCCATCGGGCAAGAAACCTTTTCCAGAGCTGGAGGATTATCCCGAGGTCTCACAGATCAAATATCCCAAGGCCGGAGCTCCGAATCCAGTTGTTAACCTGCAGTTTTACGACGTCGAGAAAAACGAAGTGTTTCCCGTTGAGGTGGCCGACGACTTCGAAGATGACGATCGGATCATATTCCAAGTGCTGTGGGCTACCGAGGCGAAGGTTCTCATCCAGGTCACCAACCGAGAAAGCGACTACCTGAAGGTATTCTTGGTCGACACCAAGACTCGGACGGGAAAGCTTGTCCGAGAACAAGACATCGCCGCTCTTGATGGAGGGTGGATAGAACCGGCGCAATCCACCCGGTTCATTCCTGCAGACCCCAGCAATGGGCGCCCAGAGGATGGGTATGTCGATGCCGTGGTCCATGAGGGATATGTGCATCTCGCTTACTTTACGCCTCTTGACAATGCGGATCCTGTCATGCTCACGACGGGTGAGTGGGAGGTCGTGGACTCGCCATCCGCAGTGGACTTGAAACGAGGACTTGTTTACTTTGTTGCGACGAAAGAAGCTCCGACCCAACGCCATGTTTATCGAGTGCAACTCGACGGGAAGAACCTCCAGCCCTTGACTGACATCTCGAAACCGGGATACTTTGATGTATCCTTTTCCGATGGATCTGGGTATGCGTTGCTCAGCTACAAGGGGCCTTCGGTACCGTGGCAGGCGATACTCAACACCCAAGACGATCAGCCTATTCTCGAGAAGACTATCGAGGACAATCCGCAGCTCTCTCGCATGGTGGAAGCATTTGCGATCCCCACCGAAATTTACCAAAACGTAACCATTGATGGCTTCAAGCTTCAGGTTGTCGAACGCCGCCCGCCGCATTTCAACCCTGCAAAGAAGTACCCTGTGCTTTTCTATCTTTACGGAGGCCCCGGCTCGCAGACTGTGGATCGTAAATTCGCTGTGGATTTTCAATCCTACGTTGCGTCTAGTCTAGGCTACATCGTCGTCACCGTTGACGGACGCGGCACTGGATACATCGGTCGAAAAGCCAAATGTATCACCCGTGGAAACCTTGGGTATTACGAGGCCTATGATCAGATCACGACTGCGAAGATGTGGGCTGAAAAGCCGTATGTTGATGAGGCCCGCATGGCTATCTGGGGCTGGAGTTACGGTGGCTTCATGACTTTGAAGACCCTCGAGCAGGACGCTGGAGAGACGTTCCAGTATGGCCTGGCCGTTGCTCCTGTCACCGACTGGAGATACTATGGTACATTTTACTCTTTTCGTTTCGAGTGAGCCCTTACTGACCTATCTTATTTTAGACTCCATCTATACAGAGCGTTATATGCATACACCCCAGAACAACCCCTCGGGGTATGATAACTCGTCCATCACCGATATGTCTGCATTAGAGCAATCAGTGCGCTTCCTCGTCATGCACGGAGCCTCGGACGACAACGTGCATCTTCAGAACACACTCGTGTTAGTCGACAAGCTGGACTTGTCCAATGTTCAGAATTATGACCTGCATTTTTATCCGGACTCGGATCACAGCATTAACTTCCACAATGCTCATTATATGGTCTATAGCCGTAAGTATACATCTCCACTTGACAGTGTCATTCAAGGACATGCAACTCACTTCTTGTCCGATAGGTCTGTCGAACTGGCTCATCAACGCGTTCAATGGCGAGTGGCACCGAACTGCCAACCCCGTTCCCGACGAATCGATGTGGGGGCGTATCAAGCGATCGATTCCTATATTCGTGCATTGATTTCGGTTCAGTGGTAATTTATGGAAATGCTATATACTCATATACGTAAATTCAATTGGGTCTCATATACTCCTTTGTGGATCATCGTTGTTCATTGGAAACTCTTCAAATGCCAACACATCACTATAAATATTTGCAACAAGAAAGAGCAGTAACGTTCAACACTAAAACAAACCCATAACCGCCGGATTCTCGTAATCGATATTCGCCTCCGCACTCTCGATCCTCGCACTGCAAGTCCCAAACACTCGATCCCACACACGCGTCTGCTTCCCATAATTATGGCTCTTCTTCCACCCCTTCCGATGATGCAGATCATGGTCCTCAATCACCAGCTCGGCATCAAACATCCGCATTAGCCACGTCAACGGATTCGGCGGCGACGCATGGATCCGAAGACCGCTGTGGCCCGCCAGCTCCGCGAACAGCACATATAGCTGACAGATATGCCACTCGTAGAAACCCATCGGCAGGCCCATCAGACGCATTGTACCCCACGTCATCAGCGGGATGCCCGCGATGTCGAAGAACTCCTGCTCTGAGTCTGCGTAGATTGTTAGGAGCGGGTTCGGGTGCTTCGTGAGGTGGTGCGTCCGGTGGTATTTCCAGAGTCCCGCCACGTCGTGCATCAACCGGTGGTACCAGTAGAACCAGAAGTCGAGGATGATGCCGTATAGACTGATTTCGAGGGTTAGGTATCGCCAGTCTAGGGATGCAGGGGCTTCGTTGGCCCGGTATGTGAGGAGCACTGTCATTAGGGGCCGCACGAGCCCGGCGAGCATGACGGACGTTAGGGCCTTGCTGACCCCGACGTCTGGCACGCCGTCGCGCTCGTGATGGTCACCGTCTAGGAAGCCGTACTTGTGTCCCATCTCTCGCAGCTGGCGCAGTTCTCGCTGCGTGAACACCCGCGAGGCGTAGTAGTAGTATAGGAAGGCGATGACGGGGTGGAAATTCTGGCCCGTGAGGGCGACGTAGAGTTGGTGGAGAAGCAGCGGGATGCTGCCGTAGACGAGCACCCAGCGGTGCAGGTGCCAGTCCGGGACGTATGGCATTTTCTCGCTCTTAGAGTGCTTGGGCACTTCGCGGTCCAGGTCGACGTGGTAGACGTTGGCCCATTCGAAGATCCGGTGAGGGAGTTTCCACTGCGAGCGGTCTTGTCGCCGCCAGGTGGACTTCATCGAGTCTTTGGGATTTTGATGGGTGCTCATCGTGTGCTCTGTATTCGGTGATGTATTGATACTCGGTCTAGATAGGTGTTATTCGCATCTTTTGAGATGGGGTCTCCGAAGTGGGGGTCCCTTCATATAAATATCACTCGTGCCTAGGGCCCATGACAGAACTCTCATTCAAATGAATCATCATGAACCGAGGTCATGCAGATCATTGCACAAGTTCCAATTCCTGGTGCCTGAAGAACTGGAAATTTTGGGGCTGGCAGCCCATCGTTAGGGCTACGGACAGGCCCGGGGGCAGAGACCGAGTCACTGTGCGAGACAGGCGTCATAACGTTAAGCCTGCACATGTGATGAAGCCTGGAGCTATGAAACTTGATCCAGTAAGCAGACGAATGTTGGATAATCATGTATCATTGTGGGCGAACACGAGGGGAGGGGGAGTTCCGCGGCTGTCCCAGATCGCAAGAATATCCAAGGAGGGAATAGGTTGACCAAAGGCCATTCAAGCAGATACGATCAAATACAGAGACACCATCGGTCATTCGCAAGTCTTTCCCGGGCAGGAATAGCCCCAATTTTCGGGCGCGAGTCGATCACCTCCACTCGATACCCCAGACGGTCAGGATCCAAATTTGGGCGCTTTTTCTCGGCTGTCGGCCGCTTCGGCAACCTCGTGCAAACCGTATCTCCTGCAACTTATAAGACCGACATGCGGCCATTCGAGATGCTGGGCAGATTCTGGGGCTGCGAGTCGAGATCTTGGTCACGCACGGGGTTCATGTACAACCAAGGCAGCGAGCAATGCGCAGACGTGCATCCCTCAAGAGTCGGATCTGACCAGTGTTATCGACTCGCGTAATTTGGAACCTCTAGCACAGCTCCAACCAGCTATTTAAAGCCTCATCATAGTCGTGATGCAGATAGCTGAAGACAACCGCCCGGGTGATGGATGAGGAAGACGCCGCCGGGCAGCGATTCGAGCTCGGCATGTTGCTTGTCCCCGAAGGATGACAGTCGACGCAGGATGACGCTCAAGTCAGCAGGCTGTGAAGGCTTGGCTTTCTGAATCAGATCGATCTTCGCCGTGTCAGTGGAGACGGAGGTAAGTATTTGAGTATAGAGCTTTCGTTTTGTCATCGGCAGTATTAGATAGATATATAGTTTGGTTGGGCGTAGAACAAACCGAAAAACTGGCAGAGAGACTAGGAACAAGCAACGTCAGTTCATTGTAAATTCACTGTTCAACACAATCCAGGAGGAAACTAAAACTTTGTAGAAGAATCAGGTGCTTCGAGCAATCCGCCAAACCCTCGCTAAAGGCAAGTTCCGAAAGCCTTTATATGAAGCGGAAGGTTCCATGGAAAATAGGCGGAAATCTCCTGAAATAGCACTGAATCTGTCAATATAAATAGGGCCTCCCTACCCCCTAGTTAGCATTCAAGCAAGTCCAACAGAATTCAATCAATTCATTCGTTTTCTTCCACTTTGGTAGCCTACCCCTGGCACCTCGAAGTCCTACAACCATGATGTCATTAGATGATCGTCTAGTAATATGGAGAATCAGTTTTTCATTTCTCTTTCAATCTTCGATATATATGATCAGATATATGACTGCCCTTCAATGCAGTCTTTCTCTTCTAAGATCCCAATTATCTGTTTTTAACCGTCAGCTTACCGCTGTATACTTGTGGGCTTATGCGAATACACCATGACACAGTATACCGAGCCATGGTCTTACCCAACGCTGACCTTACGAGTTTCCTGTCTTTGTTGTAGCTTTTGCTCTTATCTGTTGCACGAAGTACCTGAGTTCAACTCACAATTCTTTTAATGGAGCCGTCCTGTTTATCCTGATGATTCTAGATTCTCTGATGGCAACGTCAGCAAGACAATCCTCAAATGTCTTGCCCCACGGGCGCAATCTTGGGTGGTATGCCAGTATCAATTCTCTGTCATCATGATCTCAAGGAATCCCCAGTCGGAAACTGCTCTATGTATTATAAGCCCTTGTCATGACCTAAGTCATGGTCTGTGTGGCTGTCTCGGCTGCCGACAACACGCCGGGCACATGAACGACCGAATTTTTCCCACCAACCTGGAGGAATCCTTCGCGACTCAAAATCTCTTTAATCGGTGTGGGCGTATTAGTTGATAATTATTGGGTTGCATGTGATTCACCGTAAGATGGAGGGTTATTGCCTTGTTATGACATGCATGACACTATTGAGCTTACGGTGCCGCATGAGAGATCCGGAAAGTACAGGCGACTCGGACTATTGGCAAGGAAAATGCATGAGGCTGCTGCCTCGATTCCAATGAATCGGCCATTGCCTGTAGATGGCAAGAGCAACCCTGTTTACTCCCAGTTTCCCATCCCCTTCCCGGGGTCTGGCTCTGCCCTCCCTGCATTCCAGCATTCATTCCTCTTGCGCTCGTTCCGAATCCGCGGAGGAAGACATTTATAAATATTGTATCACCTCCATATTATAGACTCTGCTCCTGTTCGCAAGGATATACTTCCATCATGCGCTTCCTTCCAGGGCTCGGCCTAGTGGGCTTTGCAGCGGCCCAGGCAATCTCCCATCTGGACCTCTTCGACTATGGCCAGCGCGGACCTATTCTAGGATCCTCCTTTGGCACGCCCGGAAACGCAACCTATGACTATGTGATTGTAGGAGGTGGCACAGCTGGGTTGACTATTGCCAGTCGGCTGACACTGAGTCAATCGAACCTAAGTGTTGCCGTCGTCGAGGCCGGCGGCTTCTATGAGCTTGACAATGGGAATATCTCCGTCGTTCCTGGATACGGAGCGCAGTTTTCGGGACTTGACCCCAGAGACACCAATCCACTCGTCGATTGGGGTGTAAACACCGTGCCCCAACGGGGCGCCGCCAATCGAGTAATGCATTATGCGCGTGGAAAGACACTCGGTGGTAGTTCGGTCAGAAACTACATGTTCTATCACCGACCCACGGTTGGAAGTATGCAGAAATGGGCCGACGAAGTGGATGACCAGAGCTTCGTTTGGGACAAAATGTTGCCCTATTATAAGAAGTCCACCCATTATACGCCTCCGAACCCAGCGCTCTTCGCAAATGCAACGAACGCATCCATTCAGGCACCGGACGCCTTTGAACCCGCCGGAGGTCCTCTTCAAGTTTCCTACAGCAACTTTGCCTCTTCTTTTGCCGGCTGGGTTCGTCGTGCCCTCGTTTCTGTAGGTCTACCGCAGATCGAGGGCTTCAATAGTGGCAAACTGCTGGGATCTGGGTTTGGAACGTCCACGATCAACCCGAAGAACGCACATCGATCATCGTCCGAGGCTAGCTTCCTGCAAACGGCACTCAACAGTGGTTCCAACCTTGTAGTGTACAAGAATACCCTGGGACAGAAAATCATTTTTAGGGAAGATAACGTGGCCACTGGCGTGCAGGTTTCGACAGCCGGCACATTCGGAACGCAACCCTTCACCTTCACACTCAGTGCTCGTGAGGAAGTCATCCTCTCCACGGGCGCCTTCCAGTCTCCCCAGCTTTTGATGGTATCTGGTGTCGGGCCATGCGATGAGATCTCCGAGTTCGAGATCCCCTGCATCAGCGATCTGCCTGGTGTGGGCAAGAACTTGCAAGACCACGTCATGTTTGGGCCCTCACATCGAGTGCACCTTGAGACTACGTCCGTGTTCTCTAACAACGCAACTGCTGCGGCACTCGCCGTGCAACAATACCTGCAGGATGCGTCCGGTCGGCTCTCCATTGCTATTCCAAGCTATTACGGTTGGGAGAAGCTGCCGGAGCCGTATCGCTCACGGCTATCCGATGAGTCCATTGAAGCGCTTGCAGACTATCCGGAGGATTGGCCAGAGGTTGAGTGGCTTCCTGTCGATTCTTTCCAGGGCGACAACTCCTTCAGGACCGGCCTAGACCCAGCAGACGGACATAACTACGCCTCGATTTCCGCAGGACTCGTAGCCCCGCAATCGAGAGGCACTGTTAAATTGAACAGCCCGGACATGAACACTCTTCCACTGGTTGATCCCGCATTCTTGGAAGACCCAACCGACGTCGAGTTGGCCATTGCCAGCTTCAAGCGTTCTCGCGAGATCTGGGGAAAGCTCGTCGACTTGGGGATTGCGGAACCGGAGTACTATCCGGGTAAAAATGTCACAACCGACGAGCAGATCCTCGATTTCATCCAGCAAACCATGTCGACGGTCTATCATGTGGCCGGCACCTGCAAGATGGGTAGTAAAAGCGATCCCATGGCTGTGGTCGACAGCAAAGCCCGGGTGTACGGCGTGCATCGCCTCAGGGTCGTCGATACCAGCGCCTTTCCGTTCTTGATCCCGGGACATCCGCAAGCGACAGTCTACGCTTTGGCAGAGAAGATCGCGGATGAAATTTTGAACGAAGAGTAGCTTGGAGATGAGACCTTGGTCACCAGGGTATTAGCGCAGACTCATCCGCAGGATCCATATTCGTAATATTGTTAGTTAATGCTGTAAACACACCATGAGGCTCAAATCAAACATTCAATTGCAATTATAGAGTACAAAATGCAGTCAGTCTATATCTGTACATGCCAATCTCAACCCAAGTATAGGATACAAAACACCCTTTTCTTTTATAACAGATTTTTCATAAGCTTGATCCTCGGACTCTTCACGTTTACTCCTTCTGAGCCATCTCGGCATCCTCCACAACGACCGCTCCCTCCTCCAACAACTCATCGGCCGTCTTGACCTTCACATCCATGACCTTCAGAATGGTATACCGATGCTTACTCTTCACCCGACGAATGTGTCTCTGCCTCCTCTTCGTCTTCTCCTTGATCCTCAACGGCTCCGACTCCGTCCCCATCACCCGCATCCGACACTCAAACAGCCGTTCATCGAGGTACGGCGCGCCACGCATCGTAAACTCACGCGAACCCAGCACACTCGCGCGGTTGAATCGCAGCACATCGCCGGGCTTGACCTTCGGCATCAAGAACGGGAGACGCAGCTGATCGCCCTCCGTAAGGAGGTAGGGCCGGTCGTGCAGATGGGCGGTCACGTAGTGCGGTCGCTGCGATGTCAGGTACGGCAGCTGCTCGAACAACGACTTGCTGATCTTCAAGGGTTCGGTGAATTTCGGCGGCCAGGGCTTTTTGCTGCGAGGGTCCGCGTGCGTCTGTGTTTCGATTGGAAGCACTGGGGAGGTAGATGTGCTTGGGGGTGGTGTGGTGGTACTGGGGGGTTGTGTTTCGTGGCTGCTCGAGGCGATGGAGGTGATGGAGCGGGAGGCGGCGGACGTGCTGCGGAAGTGAAGGCCTTGTTGAATACTGCTGCTGATGCTGGTGCTGGTTGCTGGTGCTGTTCGGAGACTCTGCGAGATGGGCAGAGCAAAGGCTCGTGGCACCGCGGTGGCGCGGGAGAACATGGTGAGTGGGTGGATTGAGGTCTTTGGCGCGAAACAGGTGGTTAAGATTAATTGGCAGAGGTGATTGAGTTCCGCGGCTGCTTGAGACCGGTGGAGAACCCGGGTGTGCGCAGGACTGGGAGAGTTGGGTGTCTGGTGAAGGTGAAGCGGTTCCCGAGTCGAAGAAATTCCCGATGAGAAGGTCACGTGATGTGGCTGGTGGACTGGCGGTGCGGCTGCTTGCAGTGCTACACGATAGAGACGGGTTTTCTGTCAACAAACAAGAGCTCGCAGATAGAATCTAGCTCATTCATTACAAACCGGGATCTTGGGAATTCCCGCTCAAGGTCAAGGGTAAAAAATACCGTGACATCTGACCGATATCAGCCGTATCGCGAAGCACAGAGTACCTATGAGACACCGTTTCCTACAAGACTCCCAAGCCTCAGGTACTCGATAATAATTATTATATTCCAATATGCTCCACATATACCATCGCTGATCAAAGCTTCCCATGCAACCCTGACGTATAGAACATCTACATGCAATGCTGGAACGCGATCACAAAACACCAAATCCCCGTAAGCCAAAAAAGAGGGTAAATGTATAGATCAAAAGTGGAAATGAAGTGAGAAAAGGATGAAGAAGCACACAAAGGAGACCAATCCAAGTAGTTAGGACTTGAACGCCGGATCATCGGATCATTCAGGATATCAAACGCATAATAAACCAATGGCTAAAGCAAGAAAGAATTACAAAGGAAAAGAAAAGGTTGAGTCCAGTATCGTCAGGAGTCTTCTTCCATGGCCGCTTTGATTTTTGCGAAGAATCCAGCAGGCCATGCAGCCAAATCTTCGTCCTTGGGTACGCCCCGAACACGACAGTGGTTCACGACGTTGACCAAGATTCGGTTGAGCATTTCTTGAGTAATTGGGACAGTCCCCTCAAGCTGTGAATCGGGATACAAGAACGGGTCCCTTTGGCTAAGGAGCTCTTCCACGGTTGGTCGCAATGTCTGGTCCCGCTGTAAACAACGCTTGAGCGTTCGGATCAATCCTGGGGGGACCATCACCCCCCCAACGCCGTACGACGGGAAATCGATTTTCACGTGAGGATTCGGGATCGCAAGGATGCGCTCGTAGTATTTGGCGATTTTCGCGAACGGAGGTTGGCCGTAGACCATCTTGTAAAGTATACAGCCCAGACTCCATACGTCACTAGGCTTACCAAGCTTCATCACCTTGCCCACACTAGCTGGGAGACCAAGAGATGCATTCGAGTCGATCAAGGCTTCTGGCGACATGTAGTTGGGAGTTCCCACCTGCTGTTCGCGGTGCACATTGACCGTGTTATCCTGGATGGCATTCGCGATTCCGAAGTCGATCAATTTGAGTCTGCCCTGGACCAGCAGGAAGTTGGCAGGTTTGAGATCCGAATGCACGATGTTGTGATTGTGTACAGCCTGGACGCACTCGAGCATTTCCTTCCAGTAGTATCGGGTGAAATTAGTGTCGAACACGGCGTCTTCCGCATTCAGACGATATGTAAGGATCTTCTCCAAATCCGATTCGCCGATCTCCATGAGAACACTCAGCGTGTGCTTGTCCGAGTTCAATTCCCAATCGAACAGACGAACTACTCGGTCGAGGTTTTCTAATTTCTTCAAGAGGTCAATCTCACCCTTGTAGCCAGCCAAGGTCACTGGATCTACGTCCTCCAGGTTGACTCTCTTCAGCGCAAAGATCTTGTAGTTCTCCGCCATGACACGGTACACACGCGAACTTCCACCACGGCCAATGCAGTCCAGCCGCGTGAATGGCTTGTGGTTTACTGAGACTTGATTGCGCTTCCTGCGAGAATGAGAGGCCGTGGCCGCCCCTCCGGCTGTAGCCGTCTCGAGGACTGACATCTTGGGAGGAGGTGGTGCCGGTCTATGCGGCGTGTTGCTGCTTCTGGTGGCCAGAATCTTTCGCGGCGAATTTCCCGCCGGAGGGTCCATATTTTCTTTCTTGTCTTCTCCATAAACAACGGAGTGTTTCTCGGGCTTATCAAGCATATTAAACCCTTGAGGCTTCACACGCTTGAACGTTGGTGGTGGGTCATTTTCCTGGTCTCGGGTAGCAGGCAATGTGGGCGGCGGGGGAACCTTGAAAACAGGCTGCTGCTGCTGCTGTTCCTTCCCACTCGGGGGCTTGGATGACATCTCCGAAGATGATCCTGGGGTTGTCTTGGAATATGATCCATATGATTTGGGCGACGAGGATCTGGAGTAGGGCGCATTTCCAGAAGAGGTGCTGATCGGCTCCGCTCGGTGGTCCTCCCTCTGTGGCGGGCTGGGGTCTGCCCATGATACTTTCGGGGAGGATGATCTTGCTGTAGTCTTGTAGTTGTAGTTGTATTCATCACCGTTGTCGGTAGGGTATAGGACTGAGTCCTTCACTCCGTGCTCGGGGAGATAACTCTGCAGCTCGTCGTTTTCTTCACTTTGGCGTCGCAGAACGCCGCGCCGCGCCGGTCCATTCAAAAAGGTGCCGGTGAGTCTTCCGACTCTTTTGACGCGCAAAGAGCTTTGGGCTCCGAAATCCTCCAGGTTGCGGGTGCGGAGCACTGATGACGTGCCGATGCGAGGGGCGTAATCATCTTCATATCTCGTTTTACTCTCACTCTCCGATCGTTCCGCACTTCCCTGTTCATCTGAAAAAATTCTTTCCGTCGATCTTTTTTGAGACGGCGATATCGATGCCGGGGACCGTGTTTGACTACGCGACCCGTTGATGCGCACACTGCGATGTCTAGGGGCCGGCGTAATGAAGTCCTCTGTTTGGGTTCTTGGTTCGGGTTCAACTTCTGCGTTCTCGGCGTTGGACAAGAGCGATCCTTCCCTTCGAGATCTGGCGCTGGGGGCCAAGGCGGGTGCGATGCGTACGACTCGGGGTGCCGGGCTCCCATTAGATTGATCAAGGGGAGACGCTGTGCGGGATCGCCTTTCTTGACTTGTCGCGGCGGATCCTGCACGTTCGCTCGAGTAGCGATGTCCCTGACCGCCATTCTGAAGGCGTGGGGAAGTCTCCAGGCCGTCTTCGTCGAGAAGCGCCTTCACCGAAGCACTGAACTTGGGCTCTGGAACTTCGTCGTCGGAACTATCCCCAGCGGAATAGCGCTTCGAAGCCGACGTACCATTGCTTCGAAATGCAGCCAGGTTCTGGAGTTCTGGCGAATTGCGCCTGGAACCGGAGCGAGAGATGGACGAGGCGCGGGACATTTGTCGGGAGGAAGGTTGTTGACGCAGGCCGCTAGTATAAGCTGCAGAGAGAGAATCGGGGGAAACCATTATCGCAATTTGGAGAAAGACCGCATGGACGTGTCCGCCAATGCGTCCGTCCCAAATCCCAGACGTTAAGGGGAGGGCTGGCTGTCGGAGGTTAGTCGTCGAATTGTTGTATGCTGTTAGTTAGTTTTCGCCCCGGCAAGAATCAACATCGCGGGTGGCTGGGAAGACCGGTTGGTCATGTGATGGCGTCCATTGCTACGGCAACCGCTCGAGTCACAACAACAGATCTCCACCCCTCTCTCTTCTGTCGTTCTGATCATGCGCAGTCATGTCGCCGGAGGGGAATAATCAAGATTGCTATTGACAGGTCATTCCAACTCACTCCCCTGCATCACTGCATATTGTCACGTCAAAGACCTTGTTTCGAATGGTTTTCAGTCTGGAGGGGATCGGTGTGTCACTGTCCTGGGCCTACTTCCTCCCGAAATATATCTAATGACTACTCAAGGTTGGGTGTGTCACCTAGATTACCGAGTATAAGAAACTATGACGCTCAGAAATATTTATGCCAACAACTCTTATCAAGGCAAACTTGACAGCAGGCGCCCGCCAGACAGTCGCACCAGTGACCAAGTACTCTCTCTTTGGCCGAGAATTGTCCGTATCACTTCCCAGAACACATTTTCGGGCGAAGTTGGGGCGTTACATCATTGATTATCTCTGGCGACACTCTATTGAGTACGCCGTACGCTACTAACGTTGTCCCCAGAGATCGATCTCCGTCCAACACATGGAGCAGGCAATGAGCCAGCTAGATTTCCGGACAATGTGTCTTGCTCGGTATGTTTTGCATGGGCACGACCGAAATTGCAACGCACTCCACAATATTGCTCCGATGCTTCCTAAATCTCAAATTCTATCAACTTGGTCGTCCGGAGCCACATGGACCGAAGTGGCTGAAGACCATTGGAAAGCTATTGTCCGCAACCCACGAGGACTAATGATTAGGGTTCACTCTAACCCGTAAACTGTCATCTCTACATCTTAACTACACTAGAGTATGTCTCGCGACATCCCCAAGTCGAATCGACGAATGCATCCAGGCCTTCCGAAGTTCTCCCGCATACCTCCGTAGCGCTGGAGGTAGCTAACCGGTCCATCCGAATGTCACATACCCTACGGTAAGGTGCACATACAATGGCATAGATGGCACGGAGTATTCGGTGGGATGCAGATAGATGGTAAACGTGTTCAAATTGTAAATTTGGTATCACCAACCTAGTATTTAGTATGCTTCATTCTCAAACACCGACAGATGTCAGTCGGGTGCTGGCACCTGACATCACCTGACATTGCCCCGACTCCTCCCTTTCTTCCTTTCCATCGTCCTTCCGAGTCCTTCGACTCCTTCGACTTTGCCAAGTTTGCTGCTCGTTTTCGAGTCGGTCAAGGGTCGACTTTCCTCCCATCCAATGAGATGTTCCGATCCATGGGCCGAAACACTGGCCAACTCTATTTCAATCCACTCATTCTTTTCCCATCGTTAGTCGAGTTTGCTCAAATTAGAGATCTTGAGACCTAGCGTCGAGCTACGAATCCGCTCTTCGTAGGGCTAACTATCGCAAAACCTCCGTTCTCCCTTCCAGAGTCGAGATCCGACTTTGTAAGACTAAGGGTTGTTTTTTTCTTGGGAGCCACTGCGATCTCGCTGGGAAAGATCTTTGGGTGCCTCGCTGGGTGGAAGCGGGCTGCTCAGGCCACCCACCGTCACACACAGAGATGTGGAGCTGCAGGAACCATGGCTTCAAGTCAACTAGGCCAGGAACGCTTGTTCGGGCAGTGATCTCCACCTCCCCCGGTACCTGAATATCAACCATTATCAATTTAGCAACCATCGGCGTGGGCAGATTAGAAGTCTGGATTCTAGATTCTGGACTCTGGTCCCTGGCATTCTGGGCAGCGACCTGGATGCAGGTTAGTTTGCGTTGGTATGTGACTCGGCACGACTACTGAGGCACTGACTCGAAAAGTCGGCCATTCCGCCCATCCAGTGTTGTTGTGCGGTGGGCCGAGGACGTGATGGCTTCCGTGCTCGTCCCTGACTAAAATTGACTAGTGATTTAGACGCATCCACTTAGCTCTCCTTTTCCACCAAAATCCCCCTCCCCCCTCTCCCCTGTTTTCCACTCCAGGCTCTCGCTTTCCGCGTCGACCGGAGAGAAGGGAAAACTTACGGATAGACCGGGGTTTCATCACGCCCAGGCAAACCCCAGCCTTTCTTTAATTGAAGGCTTGAAGGAGGGTGTTCGTCCGTGGAAATGACAATTTCTATAATTGGAATTTTAATGCCAGTTTTCTGCGGCAAGCCGCCCATCATGACGAAATGAGATCGTACTCGTTTGCGAATGTACACCGTGAGCAATGCCGTCATCACGGGGACTGTGGAGGATGGGTTTCTCCCTGTTCATGCCAACAGGAATACAAGGAAATCATGCACTACGGCAGAGACAATGTGATCTGCCCCAATGCATTTGTCACCTCGCATGCGTTCTTTTTGTTGCCTCCACCATTCTCACATCTGCGCTACATTTCCATTACACACGCCTTGAGTGAGAAAAAGCAAAGCGACCAAGGAAAATCGCAAGAAAAGTTTAATCTTTGATAGACAAAAAATCAACATAAAGCATACGGAGTACGAAGTACATGGATGAGCAAAAAGGCAAAATCAAGCTATCACAAAAGCCCATGTTTCAGGATATCTTTTTTTGGGCTCCAGGGGAAGGCAACCTCTGGAGTCAAGAAAAGTTGGGACAAAACACCGGTCATGATGATCATCCATGGGTCGACTCGGCGACAGACCGGACTCGACGATTATCCTGACTTCCTTCCCAATAGGGATTGGCAGGCCATCTCATTATTGGCTCAAGTCGAAAGCAAAGCCACGATCGTTGCGGTTTGTAGGCCATCCCCTGGATGCAGTTGTGCTACCATGCGGAATGTTTTCCATGCTGACTTTACTGCACGAGCTCCACTGACATCCACAATGCTTTTCTTCCCCTCTCCTGATTTTGATATGGCTTGGCACGGATGGTCCATGAATTGGGAGTTTTCAACCACGCTATTTTGCCTCCGGCGGAGCATTTACCAGGGGATTGAAACGCCCAAGGGGTGCTTGCACTGCTTGGTCAATTGACCAAGACAGGCTAATGCTTCTCACATGGGGATTCATGTTTGCAGGTTACCAAAAAAGTCCTAGGTGGCGGACCCATAGAGTGACCCGCAGTGCTCGGAACTCATACCTTCCCAGTTAGCAAGCTCCGTTGCTTGAAATAGTATTCTCATCCCGGCTGGACTGTTTCGAATGTTCCCACCATCAGCGTTAGCCCGATATCATTTGCCTTTCGAGTTTCCACTGGCAGCCGACGCTCCACCTGGCTAGGTTGGCCTTGAAGATCCGGGTCTTCGATCACAATGGCTCCTCTGCTCCAATCGTGGAATCCGGACAGAGGGCTGGAGGCTCCATCGCACGAAGGCTGTGGGCACGGGGGAAGAAACCCTCAGGGGTATATAAACCTCGCCGAAGATCACCTCTCCGGACAGAACGTTCAAGCCTCTGTCAATCGCTTCATTTTGGTCTTGTCCTGTCGGCGGACCTGTCCTTCTTTTTTTGTTTGTTTGATTGAATTATTTTCATCAGTCTATCGTTAAACCCGTTTTGGCTGTTTACGGCCATAATACTTTCCTTTCTTCCCCACGGTTACACAGTCATTCCCTGACATCTTGTTGACTTAAAAAACATTTCTTTTTCCTACGCAACATGCGTTCCAACAACCTTTTGTTGCTCGCCAGTTTGGCGAGCTACGGTGTCGCTCTTCCCACTGCTGACCTGGAATCCCGTACCTTCGGTCTCATCCCCGGTATCGTGTCTGGTGTCGCCCATGATTTGACCGGTCTCATCGGACTTCTCCTCGGCGACGGTGGTCATACTCCCGCCACCATCCTTTCCGGTATCAGCGCTCGGGCAGCTGCGGCTCTGGAAGGTGGTGCTCTGGGATGCAAGGCCGGTGACGTCCATGCTCATGCCCGTGCTGAGTTGGCCGCCTGGGTTCGCGCCCACGCCGACCTTCACCTTGAGGCCTCTCTGAAGACCGCCCTTTTGGACTGGTGTGACGGCGAGGAATCCGCCACTCTGTCCGTGGGCACCTGTGCCGGTCTCTCGCTCTTCATCCCCACCTGTGCCGACATCGCCGCCAAGGGCGATCTGTACGTTACTATCGACGGTATCTTCTCCACCGCCGAGCTCGCTGCCGAGGTCGTTCTCAACGCCTCTGCCCAGACTCACCTGTCTGCTTTCATCAAGGGCTCCATTGGTGCCGTTCTTGATGCTAAGATCAAGGCTGGTCTTGGCCTTTGCGCTGGTGGCGGTGTTGTCACCGACCTGTCTGCGGACATCAAGGCTGCCCTGAAGGTCTGGCTCCACGGCTCCGACTGCTCTCTGAGCGCCTCCCTGAAGGCCTCCGTGATCGCCTGGTTGGAGGGCAAGCTGGAGGGCGAGGTCGTTCACCTGGGCTCTCTCCCCACCGGTGGAGTTGCCACTATCTCTGCCGGTGCTGCCGTCGAGGCTCTTATCGAGGAGAGCGGTGCTCTTGCCGCTAGTGCCCAGGCCTCCCTCGCTGCCTTCCTCAAGTCCGACGTCTCCGCCGGCATCGAAGTCGATATTGAAACCGCCCTCAACCTCTGCATCAAGGGAGGCCTCGCCTCCAGCCTCGACATCGAGGTCCGCACTGCTCTGGCCACCTGGCTCTCCAGTTCCAGCTGCCGTCTAGGAGCTGAACTCAAGTCTGTTCTTATCCTCTGGCTCTCGTTCGCCGTTTCTGGTGAAGTCTCTATCGACATCCACACCGGCATCATCTCTGAGCTCACTTCCTTCCTGGAGGGTACCGTTGAGACCACCCTGGGTGGTAGCATCCGTGGTATCATCTCTCTTCTCATCTCTGGCGAGAGCTTCATCAACCTCTCTCTTGAGGCTCGCGCCCAGCTCGTCGCCATCTGCGGTGGTGCTGCCAGCGTTGAGATCGACAGCCACATCCAGCTCATTCTCATTGGCATTATCTCGGGCTGCGACACCGGTGCCGGCACTGGCACCAACACCGGCTCTTCCTCCTCGGGTGTTCCCAGCATCCCCGCTGTTACTCCTTCGGGCTCTTCTCCCGTGATCCCTGGTGCTTCTTCCACCGCGGGCGTCCCTGGAGTCTCTACCCCTGGTGTTCCCGAGGGCCCTGCTCCCACCGGTACCGCCCCTGCTGGCGGTGACGTCCCCTCCGGCACTGCTCCCGTTGAGGCCACCTCCACCCCCTGCGACACCCTGACCTCCCAGAACGTTGTTCCCATTGTCACCGGTTCCGAGGGTGTGCCCACCGGCACCGCTCCCGCTGAGCAGCCTGCTCCTTCTGGCACTGCTCCTTCCGGTGGTGACGTCCCTGCTCCTTCTGGCACTGTCCCCGCTGGTGGCAACGTTCCTTCCGGTACCGCCCCTGCTGGAGGTGATGTCCCCGCTCCCTCTGGCACCGCCCCCTCCGGTGGTGAGGTTCCTGTCCCCAGCGGTGGTGCCTCTACTACCCCTTGCGACACCCTGACTTCCGGGACTGTCGTGCCCATTGTCACCGGCTCTGAGGGTGTTCCTACTGGTACTGCCCCTGCTGGTGGTGAGGTTCCCGCTCCTACCGGCACTGCCCCCAGCGGTGTCAGCCCTACCGACTCCGTCAGTGTTCCTGAGGGCCCTGCCCCTACTGGTACTGCTCCCGCCGGCGGTGAGGTCCCCGTCCCCAGCGGTGGTGCTTCCTCTACCCCCTGTGACACTCTGACTTCCGAGACCGTTGTCCCCATTGTTACTGGCAGCGACTCCCCCGCCCCTACCGGCCCTGCTGGTGGCGAAGTCCCCGCCCACTCCGGCACTGTCCCCGCAGGTGGTAACGTTCCCTCTGGCACTGCCCCCAGCGGTGTCAGCCCTACCGACTCCGTCAGTGTTCCTGAGGGCCCTGCCCCTACTGGTACTGCTCCCGCCGGTGGTGAGGTGCCCGTCCCCAGCGGTGGTGCTTCCTCTACCCCCTGTGACACTCTGACTTCCGAGACTGTTGTCCCTATTGTCACCGGCTCTGAGGGTGTGCCCACTGGCACCGCTCCCGTTGAGCAGCCTGCTCCCTCTGGCACTGCCCCCGCTGGCGGCGATGTCCCTGCCCCCTCTGGTACCGCCCCTGCTGAGCAGCCTGCTCCTTCCGGCACTGCCCCTGCTGGCGGTGAGGTCCCCGTTCCCAGCGAGGGTCCCTCCACTACCCCCTGTGACACCTTGACCTCGCAGAACGTCGTTCCCATTGTTACCGGCAGCGACTCTCCCGCTCCCACTGCCCCCGCCGAGCAGCCTGCTCCTTCCGGCACTGCTCCCGCTGGTGGTGACGTGCCCGCCCCCTCCGGCACTGCCCCTGCTGGCGGCGAGGTCCCTGCTCCCAGCGGTGGTGTCTCCACCACCCCTTGCGACACTCTGACCTCGGAGAACGTTGTCCCCGTTGCCACCAAGACCGATGCTCCCGCCCCCAGCGGCCCCACCGGTGTCTCTCCCGAGATCACCACGGCCCCTGTGCCCGCTGCCAGCTCCGGCCCTGGCCCCAAGGTGGTCACCATCACCACCACCGTCAGCGTCTCCGCCTGTGAGCTCTAAGCTCCTCAGGCCGAAGCCCGGGATAAATTACGAGATGAATCGCAATGCAATGGCAGAAATGGTGAATATACCTGTACATAACTAATTCTAATTCTAATTCTTCAGAACGTGTTTCCGAACTCTTCAATATCAAAGAGCCAATATCAAACTCATTACTTGGAACGCGTGACTTGTCTGAGGATCATGTACTGTTTTATATTATATTTCACCTATTTTGGTTCTTTTTCTTGATTCCCCCTTCAATGGAGTACATTCCTTATCCGTTCTTGACGGGATTCAAAGGTCTTTCAATGTACAGGAGTTGGACTAGACGAGAAGTGTGCTCCTAAGTAATTAAATGTTTAACGGCTCTAATCATGCTACCTGAACCATTGTAGACTTGTATTCATACCTTGCCCTGTAGAGTACATAGTAGACCATCTAGAGCCCTCGATCGACTTTAAGAATCATGCAATTGTACCGAGTAAAACCAAGCAACTGTGCTATCGATCACTACCGAAACGGGTAACTAAGTCAACAATTCCCATTTCCCTCACTCCGCAGAACACTACTAACAACCACATGCAAAAAATACTAATTAAAACCGGCTAGGTCTTCAATGCAGAGAGGAAGGAAGGATGGAAAGAAGGAAAGTCCCCCACGAACCTAAAAAAAGCAAACCAACAAACCAAGCTCTCTTACTCCGTACTCCGTATGCAGTAACGAATCCTTCTCGCCCATCTGACCTAATCGCTGATGTGTCGCGGTCGATCACAATAATCACTAACTGGGATCCAACGTTGGTGGATTTTCTACCGAAGGATTACTGATCATCGCTTGTCAGAATGAAGATCACAGAAAAATAACTAAAATGAAATACTCCGTAATCACGTTCTACTGTGTAACTACACCGTAGGTGTTGGTTTTCTAATCTATACTAGGTAGGATCTACGGGGCGGATGGAAAGGGGGAATGGAATGGAATTGATTCCGTCCTGTCGGTCAGTCAGTCTACGTAGGTACATGATGGTCTGGGCTTTCTGACGTTCATGTCCATCATCGAGGAATTAGAACAATATTTCGAACTTTTTCTACTGTGTCGGCACGTGGTAGGGACATTACTTCCCTCTTCCCTCTTCCGGACTATTGATGACTGACGTTATCATGTGGATGGCACTATGGAGATTATACTGGGGTCGAACCGTTGTTGACATTCGTTCTTCTAGCTATGTCCATAAATCATCATCCCGTTGACTTCAGTCTAAACTGATCTATTGGATATTGGATTGATTTTCGGTCCTCGTGGATCGTCATTTGTCTCGGTGATTATTGATGATTTAGTTCTTCAGGAGAGATACGGACAAGGAGAGTGTGGAAGAGGGAGACTAGGCGAGGGTCGTCTAACTATTTGACTTTAGAGGAACCACGGGATGATCTTGGGTTTATTTCGCTTCCGGGGTCAATAGTTGGGAATTCCAGTGAGTTCTCCATTCAACTTTACTTCCCTGTCTATCGACAGCGGTTTAGCTAGACTTTCAGGAGTTCGTATTTAGTATTTGCCAAGTATTTAGGCAGACTGGACTCGTCACTACAGAGTAGCTATTGGAAGGGCGAACGGAGAAACAAGGCCGAAAAATTGGGATCATTAATTTGAGATAAGATCACCACATAGATGGTTCAAGATTGAAAAAGGAAAGAAAACTAGAAGAACATTGCCGCAGATGTACTGTTCATTGTGCTGATACACCCCTTTTCATTTGATCGTGGGTGTTTGTATATTGACCTTTCGCTAGGTTTGGGCAAGAGATTCAAATCAAAAGTCAGATAACTGACTGGGATCTTCCTGGCCGGAAGATTTGACCATTTTCATGGAGCGAGTAGCCGAGCGAAATTCCAGGTGGTCGTGAGTGCCCCTCCTTTCATCCACTGCAAAGAAAACTACCTACTTCGATGACTTCGAGTGGCTACCTACCTGGTCAGTGGAGGCGTTTCGTCGCATGGCAACCAACTTTTCGCGAAGAAGTTTCTCGCGCAATTCGGTGCGGGAGATACGGGCTCGAGTAGTGGTAGTTCGATTCTAAGAGGTTATCCGATTAGCATTTTGAGGAGAAGCTCTAGGGTCATGGAAAGTGTAGAATTGTGGACGATGTTGGGACACACATCAGGGTCATACATAAACATTATTATCTCGGCGTGTAGAGTTTAGAGAATATAATACCTTCGAAAGCTTTTATTCACCCACCTCTTCGGTATCCTTGGGCTTTTGATCCGCCGAGCTTGATTTCTCAGGCGGCGGTGGCGAGGCCGAGCCTCGTGCGGAGGGTTCTTCCTGATCAGTCATCCTCTGTCGTTTATCACTACGGACGGATACGGAAGAGGTGTTACGACGACGTCGAGCGGCAGGGGCATATCGTTGCAGAGAACGACGTCGCTTCCTGTCTCTAGGGCCACGGCTGCGACTCCGACTGCGCGAGTCTCCTCCCCGCCTCGGACTAGAACTGGCAGTGCGAGAACGGCCTCGACTGCGACTGCGACTGCGGCTGACGCTTCTGGAGTATCGACGCCTGCGGTGGTCGTCGCGTTCTCTGCTGCGACTCAAGCGACGGTGGTCACGGGACTTGCGGGCCTTTGCAATATCAGCGGGGGATTCTCTCTTATCAGCTCGTGAAGAATAAGGCGAAGATCTCCTCCGTCTAGCGGCGCCCTTCTCCTCCGGTTCTAGCGGCGACCGGGATCTGGACCGGGATGAACTGCGGGAAGACACGGATTGGGGTCTCCGTCGGTCTCTTCTGGGAGAACGTGAGCGCGATGAATCACTGTGGGAAATGGATCTAGCTCGATCACCGTAATCCGGACTGCGCCTTCGCGGCCTTTTGTGGCGGTTCCCTCGTTCCGGGGAGACGGAGCTGCTCACCGACCGGCGGCGTCGGGGTTTGTCTCTGTTCCTGTGCCTGTCTCTGTCTTCCCTGTCCCTGCTTGCGTGGCGCTGCCGACGAGGAGGCGACCGAGACGAGGATACCGATCGCGAAGGGTAGCGACCGCGACGGGGACCCGAAGGCACATAGGAGTCGAATTCGCGGCGAGCGGGCGGCTCTCGGAAACGCTCTCGACTGTGCCTTCGCGGCGGAGACCGACGTCTATCAAAGTCGCGCCCTCCGCGGGCCCCGCCCCTTCGGCCTCCCCGGCCGCGATCGTTGCGCTCTCTTCTCCGCAGCTGTTCCATTTCGCGTTCTCTTGTCCGCTCTTGTTCTTTCTGTCGACGAGCCTCTTCCGCAGCTTTCTCCGCTTCGATCTATGCAGGGGCAGCGGGGTCAGCATATTCAAACAGACAAGTGAACAGCAAACACTAGTCTACCTTCTCCTGGATGAGTTCCAGCTTCTTGGCCTCCAAGAGCTCCTTCGGCACGCCCTGAGGGTTCTCCTGCGCACTCAGACATAGAGACCAGAGCTCCTTGCAGAATTTCGCCGTATCCTTATCCAAGAAGCCCGTAAGCTGGATTTGTAGGGACTTGACATCGGGCTAACATGTAGACAGAACGTATCGTTAGCGCAATCCACAACACATGAACACAGAGATCAGACCCCTGTTAGGAATGACATACAAAGCGGGACCCCTCCAGCAGATTAAAGCACAGCTCAATCACGACGTCATCTTCATTGCCTAGGATATCCGAGATTTTGCCCGCAATCCATCTGTAGAGCGTCAACAGTCAGTAAGAAACTTCCAGCGCCCACCTCTGGTTGAGGAAAGTCGCGACACTCACTTCTTCATAACCTCGATATTGACCTTGGTCATGTCCACCTTCCGACTGAACTCGGGAGGGAACTTGGTCTGCTTCAGCAGCTTGGCATCCACGGTAGTCGCCATGGTGTGTTTGCCCTGCCAGATCAGCCCGGATAGAAGAGAGTTGTGATTTGCAGGAAGCAAGTTGACGCGTGAAAAGCCGGTGGGTGAGAAATATGACTGATCGCTGGACAGGATTCGGAAATTCTTCGCTTTGGCTGATCGCGCCGGACGAGGCTGCGCGGCTGGTCTGAATGCCTCACCGCACTGGGCCGGAGATCGGAGGAACTCTCCGCCCGGGGGTCTGGGATGGCTTCAATCTTGCCTGTTTGGGATTGTTGATCTGCTTAGACAGGATGAAATACACGGGTCTATACTGTGTACGGTGGACAGAGGGGTAGTCATGCAGAGTTTCAAAGTATAAATAGCTCATGCAGGGAATGGCTAGCAAGCCACCAAACAAACACCATATCAATAGGACCTACCACGGCAAAACCACGAATCAAACCGAACACCGAAAAACAGACACCCAGTAATCGTACAAGCATAATGGCGACCAATAGCAACAGTCAAGACCAAATTTACCTCCCCAGGTCTCTCAATACCCGGTCTACCCCCTCCCTCGCCTGCGCCAACTCCCCATCCACTCGACCATCGACGTGTCGCGCTTTGATCTCATAATGTAATTCCACCAGCTCTTTGGCGCGTCGAAGGTCATCGTCGGCCGAATCGCCTTCATCTTTTGTTTTCCCAGAAGAGAGGGGCTCGGAGGGTAATCTCGACGCGGAGAGTCGGTCGTTGACGGTGACTAGCGCGAGAGCGTCATGGTGGTCCTGATTCCGTCAGTTGAATGTGTTTGTAGGTGACGAGTGTAATGGCATCGTAGACAATGTGCCTAGCCAAATAACGAGATGATTATTCGCGCAAGTATTGTGAAGCATTAGACTCCATGTGACATGACAGGACTGCGGGGAGTGGGACATGATCTACACGTACACAAACTCGTAGGGACGTCAGGTCGGATAGGATTTCGGCAACCTGCATGGCTCTCTAGGGTCTGGACTCGACTCGAGTTGGACTTGGGATTCAAAGATGTGAGTCAATTGACGCAACGAAGTGCTCTGAGGAGGAAGACTGCGAGGGATGCAGGGGTGAGACAAAGAGCATGCATCTGTAGAGTAGTACAGACGATGATTAGTGACGTAACGCCGTCAGACGAGCTCAAGTCGCAGCCCTGCTACAGGTACGGCATTTCCCATGAGTCGAGATCGTGACTCTATTACACATTCCCCCACACAATCCTATCTAGACATATCAACACATCGACATTCCATATCTACCTGCAATGACCGGCAAACGCGCCGAGTTCGGAGAAGCCGACCCCAACTCCGCAAACCGTCGCGGGCCAGCGTCCCGGCGCATCGGCTCTCTTCCGACGCTCTGCCCTTTTAAATTCCCGCCTTCAGTCATCGCTCGCTCCTCCTCCCCTCCGCACTCTCCACTCTCCCCAGTCTCTAATCCCGACCCAGACAATCAATTGAATAAACACAATGGCGGCCGCATTCAAGGCTCAATGCCGCAAGGTCATCTGCATCGGTCGCAACTATGCGTATGTGAAGTCCTGTCCCCCGAGTTCAAAAGTTCCCCGGCTAATCGCAACTCTCCTCTGTCCGCAGCGACCACATCACCGAGCTTAACAACACCAAGCCCAAACAGCCCTTCTTCTTCCTGAAGCCGGCTTCCGCTATCCTGTGTCCCGGTGAAGGCCCCGTGCTTCGACCCCGCGGTACGAACCTGCACTACGAGGTGGAATTGGGTCTGGTGATGGGCAAGACCGTTCGGGATCTGGACCCGAACGACGAGAAGGGCGCTTTGGATGCGATTCACAGTCAGTGCTTCCCGTTTCCCTCTTAACAGTATTCTTCTATGCGTCCTATACGCCTTTAAGACCACACATGCTAACGGGTTCCAATTGAATTACAATACAGGCTACCTCCTCGCCATTGACATGACGGCGCGCAACGTGCAAGACGAAGCCAAGAAGAAGGGTCTCCCCTGGTCGATCGCCAAGGGCTTTGACACCTTCCTGCCCATCTCGCAGCAGATCGCGAAGTCGCGCATCCCGAACCCCCACGACGCCTTCCTGCGGCTGAGCGTCGGTTCGCAGCAGCGCCAGGCTGACTCGACCAGCCTGATGCTCTACCAGATCCCGCGCCAGCTGGCGGAGATCTCGCGCGTCATGACGCTGGAGAAGGGTGATCTGGTGCTGACGGGGACGCCGAAGGGTGTTGGGGAAGTGAAGTCGGGTGATATCATGAGGGCGTCGATCGAGGTGGATGGGAAGGAGATTGAGGAGGGCCGTATCGAGGTCGAGGTTAAGGATCGGGAGGGCCGGTATGTGTATGGTGAGACTTAAGAGGTCTAGACCGGGCACTGGACTTGAGTGTTATGATGCGCGTGAGTAAATAGAGTTATATACGTATATACATACCCTTGCAATGAAACAAAATTTATTAGACGAATGCTCATCCTCTATTCAGACACCACCTATCTACCGACAACTACCTCTGATATACAGGTCATGATATACCAGGCAATCCCCGTCCATACGCATCAATCACAAGCTGTTCCTCCTGATCAGGCGGCACAATGGGAATAAACCTCTTCCTCTTCAGTGCCGACTTCGCCGGGAACCCATTCCTCGTGGTAGCCTGTTGGACATCAGCCCCAGGCTGCATAGCACGCTCACCAAATTCAGCATCGCCCTCGCTCTCTCCGGTCATCTCATGCACCATAGCCCTCAACTCATCCCACGAGCGACACCCTGCAACATGCATCCGTGCCTCCAACAACACCCTCGTATCGGTATCATAGATCGACCGCACAAATGCATTCATATTGCGCTCCTCGTTGTCTGGGTTCGGCCACCCCATGTATAGAGGACTGACCCGGTGGTAAAAATCAGCAAGACGGCTTCGCTTCTCCTTCGTGAGCAGGCCCCATCGTCCTGTTCCTTCCGGGTTTGGATTGGTATTGGCACTTCGTGCCTGCGATCTGTTGTCCTGTGTTTCTCCGTCTTTGGATATGTAAGAAGAAGTCAAGGTCGTTTCGGAGAGCGAGCGCACGTAATCTTCTGGACGTAAGAGCGGGAGAGGCGAGGACTCGTTGGCAGGCATGGAGTCGGGAGCGAGGATCTCTGAGTCTGTTAACGGTTTCGATGCTGTGGTGTCTACACCACGATGAAATAGATCAGTGATCACTGAAAGAAAAGCAAAACGGACCAAACGCCAAAGGAATCGGCATTTAAAACCAAGTGAGTATACTGACTTATACTTTGATCGTGATCTAACAACCCACGACTCCGCGCACTTTTAAACACACCATTCTCGCATGCGATTCTCAAGACCGTGGGCTGTCGAACCGGCGACTTCTTTTGCCTCTGCCTCTGGGACACTAAACCGGTTGCTTCGCGCTCACGGTGCTCCCCTGCCCGCTGACGCTCAGCTTCAAGAACCTCAACTCTTGTATTTAGAAGCCCGTTCTCCGTCTCGAGGCCGTGGATCCGCTCGAGCATGATATGTAAACGTGTATCTAACCGGCCTTCCAACAGAACAAGCCCCCCCTGTGCCAGAGCATTACACATTTTGGTGTCCTCAACCTGGCGGGTGAGTTCCTCAAGACCCTGTTGAAGATCATTCATGGTATCAGTAGCGACGGCGATATCGGTCTTCAGAATGTCGATCTGCTGGACGAGGTGGATGTGTTCGCGGCGGATTTGGTGTGCCCAGAGAAGAGAGGAGGGATTAGGGTTCGGTGGACGGGATGGCTCCATCGATGGGTATGAAAATAGATATAGATGGAAGTAAAGGATGCGATGGTGGGAAGTGGTTGGTGAGATTGGCGAGAGACAGTAACGGGGAAGAGAGTGGAGGGGCCCTCATACATTATGATCATTCGAGTTGAGGGCATGACTATAGCCCATGGACCTACGAGGAGTGAATAAGCAAAATGAAATGGCATTCCCTCTTGTCTATCGTATTGAAAGCAGGTACATCACCATCCCAATGTCATGGGCACGTTGCATCCACCCAGATCGTGTCGAGACCAGCATTTTGGAACGAACAAATCACATTTTTTTGCTCGATCTTCTGGATAAGCATGAAATATCCATAACCAACCAGAGCGAGCTAGGTACAAAATGGGAGGAAATATAGTAATAGGAAAAGGGTAAAAAAAAAAAGAAAACCGATTCCGGCAGAGAAACCATGAATTACAGCAATCATTCGCACAAACATGACGCATCTCCGTAAACACAGAAAACAAAGGAAACCATTAGCGAGAACCAAGAACCTGACTAGGGTCAAAACACCATGCTAGCCTTTCCTTGATAACCCCCGCCAGTAAAAAGAAAAAATGCTGGAGATACAGAAAGCCACTTTTTGAAGGATTCTCCTTAGTCAAGAGAAGCAACGATGATGTTAAAACGCCTTTTCCACCGCAGCTTACCCTTGGACCGTGATTGGCAACTGCATTCGTAATCCGCATCGAGAGACATAAGGTGGCTCGGAATTGAGAAGTTTAGATGAGGTCTGCAAGAGTCAATGTTAGCCAGTGGAAAGGGATCAAGGAGTGGAAAATTGGAAGACATACCAGCAACGTTCATGGGCATCTCCTCAATCTGGGTGCTGTAGAACTGCTCGATCTCACGCATCATACGGACGTCATCAGCAGTGACGAAGTTGATGGCAACACCCTTACGACCGAAACGACCACCACGACCGATACGGTGAATGTAGTTCTCACGGTTGGAGGGGAGGTCGTAGTTGATGACCAGGGAAACCTGCTGGACATCAATACCACGGGCCAGCAGATCGGTGGCGATCAGGACACGGGAAGATCCAGAGCGGAACTCCTTCATGATGATATCACGCTGGGACTGCTCCATGTCACCGTGCATGGCGGAGACGGTGAAGTCACGGGCAGTGAGCTTGTCGGTGAGCCAGTCGACCTTTCTGCGGGTGTTACAGAAGATGACAGCCTGGGTAATGGTGACGGTCTCGTAGAGATCCGACAAGGTGTCGAGCTTCCACTCCTCCTTCTCAACAGCAATGTAGAACTGCTTGATACCCTCCAGGGTGAGTTCCTGCTTCTTGACAAGGATACGGACGGGGTCGCGCATGAACTTGGTGGTCACCTCGAGGACATCCTGGGGCATGGTGGCGGACAGCAGGGTGACCTGGGTGGACTGGGGAAGGAGCTGGAAGATGTCGTAGATTTGCTCGGTGAAACCACGCTAGAGGGGTCGTTAACATTCATGCGCCTGATGGACTCTTAGAGAGAAAAACTTACGGACAACATCTCATCAGCCTCGTCGAGGATGAAGAGCTTCATCTGGTCGGTCTTGAGAGCACGACGCTGGATCATATCGTGGATACGACCGGGGGTACCGACAACGACCTGGGGACCCTCACGGAGGGTGTTCATGTCCTCACGGACACCGGTACCACCGATACAGGCGTGGCAGGTGATGTTCTCCATGAAGTCACCGATGGCGACGACGACCTTCTGGATCTGCTGAGCCAACTCACGGGTAGGAGCGACAATCAGGGCCTGGCAAGCCTTGAGGTTGGGGTCGATCTTCTGGAGGGCGGAGATGGAGAAGGTGGCAGTCTTTCCAGTACCGGACTGAGCCTGAGCAATGACATCGTTACCTGTGATGCAAAACCGTCAGTCTCAACTCTGGCGCCTCAAACCACTCTTTATCAGTGATCAAACCCGAGAGAAACCTACCCTTGATGATGGGCATGATGGCACGCTGCTGGATAGCAGAGGGACGCTCGAAACCATAGGCGTAGATACCTGTAGACAGTCTTATCAGCACAAAAAAAATTCTTTTCCTACAAGTCCGACCTCACTGTCGTTGTAGGGAAATCACATACCGCGAAGGAGCTCGGCCTTCAGGTCCATGGAGTCGAAAGAGTCGGTGATCTCATCGTAGTTAGAGTCGATCTGTCCTGTTGTTGGCGAAAAAATGACATTAGTTACTGTATCTGAGGACTTTGTGTGGTGCGTGTCTCTTTTTCTCTCTCTTCTCTTTCCCTCCGGCGTTGGGCAAGAATCCCGCCACAAGGTAATCAAGACGAAGAAAAAGTCGAAATCCAGAACAAAGCAGGGAAAAAAGGGAAGAAGAGCATACCCTCGGGGATCTCCTCCAAGCCCTTGTCGTTAGAAGCCATGATTGCGGTTGTAAAATAGAATGATCACAGAGCGAGTTGTGCCTGTGACCGGAAAGAAAGATGGTGGGGTTTTGGGTGAGAAGTTTGTAGAGGTTTTTTTTCTTAGCGACAAGACGATTCCCAGTGGGGGTTGGTCGCAGCGGCAGAAAATCACAGTCAAGAAAAAAGACGGGAAAAAAACGCTGACTAGTCCAAGCAGTCAGAAAATTTTCTAAGGGAAACTAGTCCGTGGGCAGTCGGCAATCTGGAAGTTTGGTTTCACCGAAGTGTGGGTTTTTTTTTTGGGAGGAAATGGGGAAAGGCCGATGAAAAAATTGATTCTTGGCGCTCATTCTGCCCTCACACAAACCTGACCGCCTGCTGCTTCGAGGCGTGCTAACCGGAATTCGCCTCGTGGGGTTTTTTTGCCATCGTCCATTTGTATACCTAGGGTTGTTGGCCGGATGCTCGCCGACGGTTGCTGGGCTGTTGGTTCCTTCTGATTGAATGATTGTTTGGGATTTTTTTATTCCGGTTGAAGTTTTGATTTGACTTTGGCAACTTCAGCAACTGTCACCTGTGGGTAGCAGGTACTTTGAGTGTGTGTTTGTGCGTGTCATCATTCTCCCCTACCAAAAAGGGAAAGCCCCGGCCTGAGGCTGTCCAGTCATGCCTGACATCACCTCCATCGACAGCCACTCGGAACATGGCTTATTAGAGGATGACCCTGGACACGATACAATCCCTGGCCATCCTATGGGTGTGAAGCCCAGTGGCAATTCCTTGCTCGCCACGGAGAATCTCCGAAATGTCATTGGCACGTTCAAATTACTGCCCGATGAACTGATCTTGATGTTACTGGAGTGCCTGGATGGCCCGGCTCTGCTGAGTATAGGACGGACGTGTAAGGCATTCTATGCGTTTACTCGCGCGGAAGATCTGTGGAAGGCGCTTTTTATCCAGTAAGACATCATCGTACCTGGCTATATTATACCTACGTACTCGGCGGGCGCAAATGGCCCCCAACCAAGTAGGTAGTTTTGATATGCTCCATGCCGTACTAAACGCTACATCAGGTCACCTCCCCCTTCGTTTGCTTGGAGAGGAACGTGGCGGTCAACCTATCTCAATTTGCCTCCGACCAAGGTCGCCATCCTGGACTGCTCGAATCTCTACTCCGACGCCCTACACCGACCTTTCTATTGCGCGCACATCTCCCTGGACCCCTTCGTTCGCAACATCCCGACGAGAAATCAGATCGCTCGCTTGCCGGATCTGTCCCCGGACGAGTTCCAAGAGAAGTGGACCGACACGCCGTTTATCCTGACCGAACCCGTCAAACAATGGCCGGCCTATCGAGATTGGTCTGTTGAGTCGCTGTTGTCGCGGCACGGCGACGTGGAGTTCCGTGCGGAGGCGGTGGATTGGCCCTTCAAGACCTACGTGGATTACATGCATCACAACTCGGATGAGAGTCCCCTGTATCTGTTCGACCGGGCTTTTGTCTCCAAGATGGGGATCAAGGCCGGTCCGCGAGACCAGGAACCCGAGGCGACGTACTGGCCGCCGCCCTGTTTCGGAGAAGACTTCTTCTCCGTCCTAGGAAACGACCGTCCGGACCGACAATGGTTGATCATTGGACCTGAGCGATCAGGAAGTACCTTTCACAAGGATCCGAATGCCACCAGCGCCTGGAATGCGGTCGTCCGAGGCTCGAAGTACTGGATCATGTTCCCCTCGTCGTCCAAGCTGCCCCCGCCGCCTGGGGTCTACGTCTCCGATGACCAGAGCGAGGTGACGTCTCCCCTCAGTATCGCGGAATGGCTTCTCGGGTTCCATGCCGAAGCCCGGCGCACCGCGGGCTGCATCGAGGGCATTTGCGGCGAGGGCGAAATCTTGCACGTGCCTTCAGGATGGTGGCATCTCGTCGTGAACATCGAACCGGCTATCGCGGTCACACAGAACTTTATCCCTCGTGCTCATCTGGGCGCCGCCTTGGACTTCTTGTCCAACAAGGCCGACCAGGTGTCCGGATTCCGAAAGGACGTGCACGATCCGTACAACCGGTTTGTCAACCGGATGCGCGAGACTCATCCGCACATTCTAGAGCAGGCCGAGGAAGAGCTGAATAAGAAGAATGACGGCAAAAAGCGGAAATGGGACGAAATCGTCCACGGAAAGCCGGATGGCGAAGGAGCCGCAGACGCATCGGAAGGAGGAGGATTCAGTTTTGGCTTCGGAGACGACGGAAGCGACGTGGAAGTTCCCTAAAACTCAAGCGGTCAATCGTACGACAAGCATGGACATGAGACTAAATGAATGGACGATACTCGGATAAGATTGTGGAAGAAAAGCAGAATATACTATCATGACAAAGCACACGCCTGCTTCCGCTGTTCAGTCTTGATGTGCAACTTTCATAAGCTCAACTTGGGTCTCGAAAACTCAAAAACCGGAAACCAAAATTCCCAAACATAAAGTGCATACGAACGCTTAATGACAAGCCACCGTCTTAGAAGCCGACGTATTGTCCCCGAAGACCAGATATCCTACGAAGGCGCCGACAGCCACGGAAAGCATAACCCAGCCGTTATAAGTCATGAAGAGTAACCTGGGAAGGGCTTATGAGCGGTCCGCCGAGCACGCGGAGAAGGCAGGTCGGAAGCACTCACATGATAAAGAAGCTATAGAACACCTGCACGGCATACAAAAGGGCCATGATGATCTTGCCCCTCTGCTCCAGTCTCCGGCGATTGTCGCTGCCTACAAGTAGCGGTGAGCTCGCGTCGGGAAGATGAGTCGCTGGACGATAAGGGGAGCCATCCGGGGCAGAATCGTCGGCGAAGTCATTGCCTTGATGGTGTCAACGAGACTGGACTTGAGTCCGGTGCGATATGCCTTGACCTCCGATGGGGTTCCCAATACGATACAACCATAGCATAAGAATAATGACAAATTTATATGGCATGGAAATGGAAATGATCAGTAACAAAGATAAAAATCAGACTTACCCCCGGTCGTAGCAGACGACGTAAATGCATTCAATCGTCTTGCATGGGCCGTCTCAAACCGCCTCGTCAGTTGACGCACTCCCTCGTACCCAGCCGTCAAAAGTACGATCACAACCAAGGAGCCCAGAAGAGACGCGAGCCCGGTTACCTGCCACTGACGAAAGACGATGCAGAGGCCTTTGCTGGACCAAGTGAACAGCATCTAGCGGGGTTTCATTAGTACCGCCATAGTTTGTATCACATAAGCATGCCAATCATCATAGATACGAATGGGACGATGAGTGCCATCTTAGGTGGGGAGGATAGATCTGGGGAAGGCTTCATACATTCATACTACACTGTCCTTCGCCCATGTCCATATCGCCATGACCGCCATGACCGCCGTGGTCCATGTCCATGTCATGGTGCATTGCGTGGTGATCCATGATGAAGGCCAAGGGGTCTAGTAATGTATATGACCGCGAGAAAATAAGAAAGAATGCAGCGCTTCAGGAGTATACACAAGAATATGTGAAAATTGATAAACAATATTATTCTCAGAATGCTGTACACAGCGGGGGAGATAAAACCGGGGGATGAAAGGGAGGAGAAGTAGGAGTAGAAGCAGCAGCATGGAGAAGCCGATCGGGTTGCGCCATCATGCAAACCAAACAAACACACCGATAAGATGCGGAAATCCAACCACCACCCACCGGCACAACTTCCAGTACCTCTTGCAACCGCCGACCTATCTACCAAAGACCAGAGCAGACCAGAGCAGACACGATAAGACCGCAGAAGAAACAAAAGACAATTATACACCGACAATGAGCGAATCCGCCCCTCCAATCCCCAATCCCAACATCCAGGGCACGAATTCCTCCGTCGCGGTGACCGCCACGGGTACTGGCTCCAGCGCCGGCAATGCAGATCAGACCGGGAGTCGCGGACTTCCGTACTATGAGAAATTGAGGCGCGAGCTGCGCGACACGTTACAGAGGAAGCGATTGATGGATAAGGGCATGGTGAGTTTCCTGCCTGTCCCACTTCACCATCCATCGCCTCGGAGATACGATAGGATGCGACGATGGATGCTTTCTTTCCAACACCATGACTACGCGCATTCGCCTCCCCATTCACCGAGATCGCATATCACAAGGACAAGCATAAGAAACAAAAAGTCTAACCAAAGCACCCAAACCCCTCAAACCTCCAGGCCCAACTCGAAGACCAAATCTTCCGTTTCGAACAATCCTACCTCGAAGAAACCACCGCCGGAAACATCATCAAAGGATTCGACAACTACATCAAGGGCTCCTCGAACACGGGAGTCGGCGCGACCTCGCTCTCGTTCTCCGGCGGCGTGGGCGGCGGCGGCGGTGGTGGCGGCGGCACAAGACGCAAGGCCCAGGTGACGGACGCGGATCGCGTGTTTTCGAGGAGTTCGGCGGGGTTTATGCGTGTATGTTTCTCTCATTCTTGTCCTCTCCCTGTTCTTGTTCGTTTCTTTTTTCGCTGTGTTGGGAACTGCGGATCTAATCATGCTTTGCTGCAGGATTCAACGCCCTCTTCATCTCAGACGACGCCCTCGCATGCGCCAACACCAACGTCGACGTATAACGGATCCACAGGGAAACCGAACGGCGAGACGGGTTCAGCATCCGGCAGTGTAAAGGGTGGATCATCGTCCAAGAACAAGAAGAAATCCAACAATAACAGCAGCGGCAACAATAAGGATAGCAAGAATGACGACGACGACGAGGGCGGCGAGAAGCCGCCCACGAAGCGGTTGAAGATCAGTTATGGGAGGGATTGAGTGATTTGCCTGGATTTTGTGTTTGGGAGTAAAAAGGATCTGGAGTTTTGATTGTCTGGGGGCTGGGGAGCTAGGGCGTTTTGTTTCCCCGTGGTATTCTCTGGTGTAGTGTATGATTATATGGGTAAGGTTTCTCTTCCTATTTCATGATATCTTTTGTCTTATATTTGAGAGGCTAGATCATAGATCATATCAAGTCAAATTTGTCAGGAAAAGTCAAAGTCAACTGTAGCAAATGAACTACTGTCATATATACGTTTCATGCCAGGTGCGTCCTAGCTAATGGGGTAATGTGTCAGGCTACAGCTGCAAGCGGTAAGTAGCCACTTCATATGCCCTCAGCTCGATGTCAACATCAAGGGAGTCGCCTTTCTTAAAAAGTGACAGCGAGGTCTCGTTATCCTCAAGCACATTACACTTCCAGACCTCTTTAACGGGGAGCTTGGTGCGGATAGTTCCCCGACTTTTACCGCCGAGAGACTCGTAGATGCGGAGGATGATGCTTTTGCCTGGACGGCGAGGCAAGTTGTCCCGAGACACGTCCTCGTCGTCTTCTCCACGTTTGACGGCGTCCAGGATGAGAGACGGCGATCCACCGAGGGAAACAGATGTGAAAACGCTCGCGTTTTCTGGACCAGTGGCTGGCTCCAGCACCAGAGGGTGATTGAAGTTGTATCCAGCCCGCACAATACGAGCATCAAGGGGGCCGGCATGCGGCACGATGGCATAGCGGATGTGATGGCGGCCCATATCGGCGTGAGCGTCGGGTGCTTTCGGTGCACGAAGCAAGGAAAGGCGCATCAGGTTACCGCAGGTTGCGAAGCCGTACTTCGAATCGTTCAGGACAGACACGCCGTATCCATTCTCGGACAAGTCGGCCCATTTGTGACAGCATACTTCGAATTTGGCCATATCCCAGCTAGATGCCATTAGTGTTATATCTCGCCGGGGAGTAGTTGAGCTGAATTGTGGACATACCTCGTGTTGTAGTGGGTTGGACGCTTGATCATCCCATACTGGGTCTCGTAAGATGCCTCCGTGTTGGTGATGTCAACAGGGAACTCAACCTTGAGGAATTTCATATCCTCCTTCCACTCAACCTCGCTATGGAATTCCACGTACGACGGCTGATCCTCTGTGGCAGCGGCAAGGCTGATGGTAGTCTTAACCCAGCTCTTGTCACTGATCTTGGTTTCAGTGACCACACTGGCACGGTAGGGGTCTTTCTCGGAAATGCTGCTCTTTCCAGATTGCAGCTCTTTCCTTGACTCGAGATGGAAGACCTCCACATCCCATGCTTGCCAGTACAATGGCTTATCGTCAAAAATGACCAGCTGTCCAGCCTTGCCATCCTTGGCAATCACCTCACGATCCTCCTCAACGTCGTACAGTGAGGTGACCACACCGTTGTGGATATCAACTCTTAGCTTGGAGTTTTCAAGACGGAACGTGGCAGGGCTGATCTCCGATGCCGTGACAGTGGAAGCCGGGCGCGTGACGGATGGGTTACACTCGATAGGTCCAGTTTCACCACTGACGAGGGCAAATTTCGAACCCGTCGAGGTTTTGAATTCATCGGGAATTCGGACTATCTCAGAGCGACGCCAAGGCATGGTATTGATGGCCTGAAGAGTCTGGCCACTGTCTGTACGACCATATCCGAGAGCCTCGAGCGCTTGACGCCTGGCCTTCTTCCCTATCTTGAAGATCTCTGCATAAAGCTGATCGGAGTCATCGTAACACATCTCAATACAGCTTCCGGGAAGGCAGTCATGGAACTGGCACAGGAGGGTTCCCTCCCACATGTCGTCAATGTCTTTCTTTGGGTATTCATATTGGCTTTTGGTCTTAGTTATGGACGCAAGAGTGGCCAGATATTCAAGCTCGCGGAGCAAGAACTCAGCCTTGCGATTGTTGCGCTTGTTGTTTGCTTGCGTGGTATATGTACCGCGGTGGAGCTCAAAGTAGAGCTCGCCATACCACGTAGCAAATTCGGTGCCATTCGCTGCTTTCTTTTCCAAATTTTCAAAGAAGTCGTCCACGGACTCTCCCATCTTCACACGCGGGAGTAGGCCCACCTTGTCACTCAGACCACGACAGCGGCGAAGCTTTTCGAGATGCTCGAAAGTAGGTCCTCCACCGCCATCCCCCTTTCCGAACACCAAAAGCGATGTGTTGTCTTGGTCCATCGACTTGTGTTGGGTCACGCTACGCTTGACATCACCAAAGTGAGCACTGGCAGTGTATGTCTCCGAAGGGGACATATGGCACATGACTTGGCTGCCATCCAGGGAAACCCATTGGAAAGTCGTATGGGGAAAGTTGTTGATGTTGTTCCAGCTGAGCTTCTGAGTGAAGAAGCGGCTCATTCCCGCCAAGCGACAGATCTGAGGGATTTGAGAGGAATAGCCAAATGTATCTGGAAGCCAGAAAGTTGTGGACCGCTCTCCGAAGTGGCTTTCAAAGAACCGCTGTCCGTAGAGAAACTGTCTGACCAACGATTCTCCGCTAGGCAGGTTGGTATCATGCTCGACCCAGCTCCCGCCAATGGGCTGGAAGTGGCCTTTTTTCACCCAGCTCTTTACGCGGTCAAAGACGGTAGGATAGTACTGTTTCAACCACTTGAACTGCTGTGCTTGTGAGCAAGTGAATCGGTGCTCGGGGTATCGGTCCATGAGATCACACTGATTCGACCACGACCGGGCCACCTTGCGCTTGGTTTCGGCCCACGGCCAGAGCCAGCAGGTATCGATGTGGCAATGACCAATACCGTAGACAATTGGCCGCGTCTCCGTATTGTACACATCGGACGAATCGACTCTATCCCCAATATATTTCTGAGCAATCTTGCGCGCCTCTTTGATCGCTTCATTGCTTCCATTCCCGGCAATGAAGGCATCCATAATGGCATTACCGACCATGTTTGCCTCGTGAGACTCCCAACCATCACCGGGGAACTCTCTAGCCGCATCTGCATTATCCATTAGTGAGCCGTACCTCAACACACCCAATTAACCGCATATCACCTACCTCCAATAATCCAGAAATCATAGAAGAGAGCCCGCGCCTCAACATTGACGGCAGTGATGCGGGCCGTATGAAGAGTATAGTACTTATTGGGGGCCGGCGGTTGGATCGAATCGCCGCCGGGGGCATTGCCAAACATGCCATTGCAAGCCATCTCGATATAGAACGTATGCTCCTTCCCATCGCGCCAGGCGTTAGGGATCACCCACTCGATCCGCTCACCTCCGCCCGTAAGGCCCTGCAACGGCCGGCCGTCCTCCGTCCACACCAAACCCTCATTGTTGGCATCCCAATGGAACTCCAGCCGTTCCTTTTGGCGCAAGTTCTCGGGGATGGTTAGTCGGATGCGAAACCAATGTGTAGACCAGCTGGGACCGAAGGATGCGCCTATATGAGTGGGCTGGAATTCGTGTGAGGTGGCCTCCTCGAACGAGGGACGCTGCAGGTTGGGGACGGAGTAGACTTCGAGTTTGACGTGGTCTTCGTCGGAGTTGGTGGCCTCGAAGAGCTTCCTAAGTTGGGGTCAGCATGAACATCAATAATTGAAAGTCCAGTAGAAATAGATAGAAGCCTACGAGATCAAGTTCTGGCCCTCGTACTGGCCAGTTGCAGTGAATTGTTTCAACCGATCGGTGTAGATGCCCTTGATCCGCTGGCCAACGGGATGAGCCGGAGTCCGGGGAAGAGAGCTCGGAGCTTGTCGGGGCACGTCTCCACCCATGGTTGCGCGGTGGGTACGGGGGTGGGTTAAGATGGGTCTGTCTGCAAAGCGTAGGCCCGATGATAGCATCAACAAGCAGATGAGAAATTGGAGGGGATGGCGATAGAAGTGGGTTTGATGAGGAATGGGGGGAAGAAGGAGAAGAGGAAAAGAAAGAGAAGGCTGGAAGTGCGGAGGAATGCAGGAACGGAGGGGGGGGAGCAGGTGACGTTGTTTGCGGAGATCCGATTTACTTAATCATTTCAAGGCGGGGGGGATTTGGGGGGATCGTGAGAATGTGACCGGTGGGGTTTCAATTCACACCGTTTTGCATGCAGAATATCCTGCAATAATCCTAGATAATCCTGGACCGTGATGACTTTTGCCATCAGATGATGTCGACCTAGTAGTGGTTAACGGTCACAATGTTACATTCTGCCCCTCTCGGCCCTTGCAAGCCTGCACCTACTCGCAGGGGTGCACTCGGATGATCTACTTCTGTCGAAGGCAACAGATCCAATGTCAAGAATAGGTAGATATTCATTCTGGCTAGAAAGTAAAGTATATAATCATGCACGCTATTGACCTGGATATATTGTAAGAATAAATGATCACCGATGGAGCCAATCCTTCCGGGGAGACCTCCCATAACGCCCAGCACACACGGCCTTGGAACCTCAAATATAGATGCAAAAAGAGACGAAAGAGTGACCAAAAAAACAAAGGAATGACAGAGTAATATTTGACGGGAAGAAAAGCGCTTGCAAAACGAGTGCCAACCGGGACAAGAAAAGAAAGACCAACGAGGCTATGATAATAATAGTAGTAGTAGTAATAACAATCCAGGATGAAATGAAGACAAAGAGACCCAGTCGTGCACTAGATCCAGGGATCGACTCCATCGCGTTCAAAGGAATTCGGTGGACTGACCGGTCCGACTAGGCGGATTTGCGATTTCAGCTCCATCCGTTTTCGATCCACGCGAGCTCCAATCATCTTCTGCTTCGCTGCGACTAGGACTTGACTCGTTCCATCTTGCAGAGCTCTCAGCGGGTTATGTTGGACCGGTGAACGCGGTGGTGGTGACAATGGAGCCGTGGCATTCGCAATCCCCTCTGGTTTAGAAGAGGAGGGCTTCTTGTGATACCGCGGGAATCGCACATTCTGGGTTTGTCGGTAGCTGATTCGTTTCTCGCGGCCTGACTTCTCCCAGATTGCTGCACCATACTTTTGATACGGTGACATGGGTACCGCCAGTTGTTTTCGTCGATGGAAAGCGATCGGCTCCAACGGCTTCCCCGGACCCTCGGAGCTAGAGATGGTTGATATGGATAGTCGTGTCAGATTCTCGGCCGAATCGAGGTCGTTCCTTGGGGAAACAAAGCTGTCATCGTCGGAGTAGTTGCTTGACGGTACTCGAGGCGTCGGATGGCACTTTTGCGTGTATTCCGAGGGGGCGGTAGCTGGCCGTGCCCGTTTTGCTTTCTCTTTGTCGACGGAATGCTTCGAGATCCTTCGTTGAACATATGATCGGATAGACTTCCGCATGTCATGCGCCAGAGTGAGTCCGCTCCGTTCGGTATAATTCCAACGATTTCCCTTCTTCGCAAAGTCGAACGTTCCTAGATTCAATCGACTGGCATCCTTCTTCCGTTGCTTGGACGGAAGCTTGGGTGATTTCGGTGGCAGCTCCGACGGGATGGCCAGCTCCGGGAAGAAATCCCACTTCTTCTCTCGAAAATAGTGATTGGGACGCGACCGATTGGGAGTCCAGGGCTGAGAGCTGGCATATGGGTCCTGGGATACAGCTGCGAAAGCCAAAGGTGCCGGACGAGGTTTGGAGAAAGGCTCGATGGGCGACGAACGATCTAGATTGGCGGCCGGGGTATGATCGACTAGCTCGGCCAGATCGTCGGAGGGTGACCGAACGACGACCGGATAGCTGACGGTCGATGCGTTCGAAGGGCGTCGACTCTCAAAGCTGTCGGCGAGGCTGCTGTCGTCGCTCCATGCCGTCGAGACTTCCATCGACGGGGTCGCCGGCAACGGCTTCGACGGCAGATCGGGAAGAGGCTTGTCCAGCTTGAGCGAAGGACGAGCAGGCGATACGGGCGGGATGACCCGCTCCATGCCCTCGAGGGATCGAGACGGCCTGACGGGAGGAGCCTGCCGGGATACGACAAAAGACGTTGGCGACGGCATGTTGAAAGTCTATATGGGAAGGATATAGAAGGTATCGTCGAAAGGGATTCCCAAACAATACGCGGGGGGGGGGGATATCTAAGAACCCTTCCCCCGGGGGGACAGGGGACCGAAGAGATGGGAGAAGGAGAGTAAAGAAAGGAAAAGAGGGAGAGAAAGAGGAGAGGAGAAGGACAGTAAAGAAGAGGAGCGAAAACGAGAAGAGGGGAAAAGAAACGAGGGACAAATAAAAAAACGGCCGACAAGAAGACGGAGACGATTGAAACAATAAAAAAAGGCAGAGCAGGCGACCATTCACAGCCTTGTGTCACGATGGAATGCTGGGATTTTCCGGGAAATCAATCCAATTATATGATTAAGATTCCGAGAAATAAAGAATCGCGATGCACTTCAGATCCTGGTCTTTCTTTTCTCGTTTTCTTTGGGCCGCTGCGATCACAAGACCCCGCCAAGTGTCGCTCGAGCCCTAAGTCGGGCCTGCAGAATCCGTTCGTCCAGCCAAAAATCTGGGAATCGCATCGTTTAAAGGATGCAGAGAAGGGGAGACTCGGGCGGACCGGAGAAAGGAAACGAAGCAATCAATGACGACAACAAAGAAAGCCTCGATAATGTGATATAAAGGGGTGGATCATGCAGCTAAACGAGGGTCTCCCCCTAGTTAAGCTGCGAGAGAGAAGAGAAGAGAGAGCAAGAGAGAGGGATCCGAGATGGTGGCCCCCAACAAATGGAAGCTCAGAGAATAAAAATAAATAATGATGAATGTTAAGTAATAAATAAGAGACGATAAATGATAAATAATGATAAATGTTAAATAATAAACAAATAATGCCAAACTCATCCGAGCCAGAGCTCTCCGTTCTCCGGAAAGGGAATGGACTATGGAGAAGGGAAAAAGAAACGAAGAGTTTGGCTGCAGGATCGTCATCATCATGAGCGGCGATAACCTCATGGACCAGCCGAGTGACACACCACCATGCAAGGGATGTGCCAAAACAGCCCATCGCAATCATCCCTGGAGGAGTTCGTCCCCGGGAGGAGGGAGCTCTGAAACATAACAAATCGTGGATGAATTCTCGCTTGCTCTCGCCAATGGCTCCTTTGAAGGAAATCATCACACTCCATTTCCGGCATCGAGAGACGGAGGAGAGGTGTCGCGGTGGAATGGGGATGTAGATACCGACCAGGCTGTAGTCCGGGGCTGAACAAATCATCGGGTTGTCGTGGACAACTTGATGAGAGAGTGGAGCCGGGCCAATTGACAGTTCATACCGTAGTCCACTCCGTTAGTTTACAGTCGATGATTCCATGGGAATTCCCTGGGGCAGATCAGAGCGCAAAAAGTGGAGCCCCCGTCAGCTCCCAGAATAGCGAACGAACAATGATGAATCAACTCGGCGACGCCATTGATTGATTGCGCGGGATGGCTGTCTTCGCAGGAACAAAGAAACGCAAGAACCCTGGTCGCCATGACTTACTCGGGGTACTAAATTCTCATCCTCGCTTGGTTGCCTTTATGCGGCCGATGTGCAAGAATTGGGAGGGACAAAGATTGATTCCTGCACGGGGAAAAGAAAGCCGTCCGGCCGAATTGACAACGCGACCAGAATGCATTTGGGGGCTTGGGAAATGGCGTGCAGTTCGGATCCGTCACATCCTGTTCTAGCGGTGAACCATTTGATCTCATTATTTTATTTTAATTTCTATCTACGTATTTACTTTTTACTCTATTTTTTTTTTTTTTTTGAACTTTCAATATTCTCTCCCCAGGGGCAAATTCTCCTGCAACATTCTTTTGGCGTCAGAAGTGTATCATCCATAGCGAATTGTTGGCCAGATCTTGACGAGTGCCACCATCGCCAACCCTAGACAAGATCTGGAACTTGGTAGCGAAGCGCTGTTCGCCGAGTTAATTCTCACTTTCCAGGATCTACCTCTATCTATCCATATTTATATGTCCAGGATCTATGGTGTACCTGTATACCCAACAAGTTTCGCAAGCAACGCGCAAGCAAACAAGTAAACTGAAGCCCCAAGCATTAATTAGGAATATTCACAGACTAGCAGCACCTTGACGCCACATTGACCGCCGACATCCACCCTCCAGCCCTCTCGCTCTCTCCGGTCCAGGACTCCAGGAACTATCGACGGAGTGAATACATTGTACCTAATAACGAGCAAGCAAGGAACACTGTATTCAGCGGCAGGTACGGAACAGCCACGTACGGACTCGGACTCCGGGACATGGTCGATGCTGCACGAATGCAAACCACATGGCAAAAAATTGGCAATCCATGAGGCTAGAATCTCGATCCTCTGGTCTGAGTGGGGGCGCATTTCTCGCCTCTGACATGCCCGGATCTGGTACCTGCTTATAGCCTTATCTGGAGTAGTTTATCCTCCTGCTTCCTAGGTACTGACCTGACTTACTTCGAGAGCTACCTAATCTTACCAGGTCTAGCCCAGTCCGGACAAGTCTTTCTCGTTTTCCTACCGTAGTTCGTTTAGACCATCCCCGGTCCAAGCCAGGTTCAGGACAATTTGCCCCCTTGAATCCAATCTCACCCTCGGCTTTACCCCTTCCCCCTCTTCTTCTCCCTTTTCTCCTCCCAACGTGTTGTCCGTCAGCGTGGAAGGGAATTAATTCATTAGACCCCTTTCGGAAAGAAGAGATTTAAAAAAGAAGAACATAAAGAAACTCTATAACGCACCATCCCTGGAACTTAGGGCCCAGATTGCCGGAATTCTCTCTCGGGCCCCCCCTCCCTCTCGGGTGGCCGCTCCCTGTCATGCCCATTGAATTACTTACATTGTGCACGATGCAAATGCAGGCAGGGGAGGCAGCAGGCGGGTAATCTAACCAAGCAGACAAACTATCTACATAGAATGACAGAAATTCCACTGCAGCGAGCTCGCTTCGTAGAGTAACTCCGGTCGTTCGCATCGGCAGTGAAACGCAAGTCTATCTAGATTAGATCTATACCACGCGATGTGTTCCATCCCCACTCAGAAAGAAAAATAAAGTCCCTTTAGTTCGTTCGGATCTGTCTAGTTGACTGTTGACACTGACAGATACCGTTCTGGATCTAGACCCTCGCCACTAGCCAAGGACTGCCTGAATCATTCAGTTCACCCTTTCCCTGAATTGTTCCCCGGGTCCGTCCGTCCCCTGGCAAGTACATAGTTCCCGTTACCGGCCGAAGGGAGGAACAAGACTAAGAGTCAGTCAGGGACTCCTCCCCATTCGATCTGGCTAAATCGTTAATACCTACCTTAGTTACCTAACTAGTTCACTCACCCACTTAGGTAAAGCCCACCAAGCAAAGCAGACTAGTCTAGGCCACTCAATCAGCCCTCTTGACCAGGACCAAGTAAGTTATGTACGTTACTGGAAGATCCGATCGCAAAGAAAACCGTGGCTGGCGTCGTTGAAAACTCGAATGTTCCTCGTGTCCAATCGGCGCAAGGCGTGGATGGGGAATGCTCTAGATTGTCCAGTTGAGTTGAGTTGGGGCAGTCCGGGGCCTCGTGGAATACGAATGAATGGAGCCGCATAATAATGCAATCCACTTGTTTGGTGTGGTCTTATCCATGGGACTTGGTCTTGGAGTCTGTCGGACATCCCGAGAGTTAAGAATCTATCGTGGGTTGCTGGGTGGGTGGTTGGTCGGGTGGCGAGTTTGAGTTTCGTGGGTTTTGCGTCGCTTATTTGCGCTGGAAGTTGGGATGGGGTATGATGATGGCTTTGTATATCGCTAGAACTGTGGATGCGGTTATGGAGCCATGTCCGAAAGTGTTACTCCGTGCTGTTGTCTACGTTGAATCGATTGCAGTAGATATGGATGAAAGATTTATTACATCAATAAATCAGTAAACTCAACCCATCCGAATGAAAGTATGAGCATCAGAAGACCTAAACTACTACACCGTTACGTACTCTACCTCGAGACCTGAAACATTCTTTGTCTACCTTCTCCATTCATGCCCAAATCTCACGCTGTGTCATCCCCCAAAGCATAAACAAAGTTACCATCCCCAAGGAAAATCCATAGATCTAAATAACCAGAATCCCGAACAGAAACAAAACAAGTCCGGGCTATGACCCTTCAGCCACCTCATGCCACGAAGCTGTCAGACCGGACCCGTATAGATCCGGCCTGATTGGTTCGGGGACCGTGACTTGGGCCCAAAAAGGCTGCGCCTGCTTGCAAATATTTGTCATTATACATATCGTGGTCGGTCAGATGGGTCAGGGATGGTATGGGTTGCTTCGTGGCATGTCCTTGTTTGTCTTCAGGGTCTGTGGTGGAGGGAGAGTGAGGTAGGCAGGCTGAAGCTGAATGCCGTTCGGGGTAATTGAGGCCCATTTATTTGCCGAGGAATTTCAACATTCGTATGCATGGCTTGTGGTGTTTCGGGGTTGCCGGGATGGGGAGATGGGTATACGGAGTTGAGGTTGGTAATAGTTGTGTGATTTGGATGTTTGGGAAGGGCTGGTATGTTGCTGGATAGGCATAGAATGAAAGCAAGATTCTATCGTCATATTGTCTGCTTGCTAGATTCATTGTCCAAATAGTTCTAAGAATGGCGGTTTGAGGCACTCAAAGCATATCAACCATATAGACACTAGGTATTCTACTAAATCACTCAGAGATATTCTGGCTCACCTGGGTATCGATGTTAGCTCAACTTCGCCGCCTTCTCCATATCCTCTCTCGTCAGCACGTCGCCCGACCTCCGAATGGGACTCAATCGTCCCATACGCCGCAGCCTCGCAATCATCTCCTCATCCCCAAGGTGGCTATTATGCTCGAACGCTGGCTCCCGATCATATGCCACCCGGGCCACATCCACCACCAAGCGAGCCGTCATGCCCCAAACGCGATACCGAAACACCTCGCCAGCCTTCTCCTTCTCCTCCAGCTCATTAAACGCCGTTTTCAGATGATCTGACCTAGTCCTGGCCCGCGGCTTCACCACCGCCTCTGGCCGAATCGGCACAAAGAACTGATGCATCCGCCAATTCGACTGGTGCCACTCCGTCCACGCCCCTTGGTACCAGTCCTCCGGCTTCACTTGATTGCTACCCCGGTCTCCCACCACCCACTCTTCTTCATCCCTCATGCTTAGGAAGTTACTAAACGGCGCCGTGAACACGGCCGCTACTTCGCGCGCATCCAGCTTCGGAATCAACGACACCTCCGGATCGGCGTTGGAGTTCGTCGTCTCGTCGTAGGAATGCAAGAGCGCCACGCACGGTCGAACGACCAGTTCCGTACGTGCCAGGCTGGCAGGGAGCTCGCAGAGATGCTCGACGGAGAACGGATGCGGCAGGGCCTGTCCGATGTCCGCTAGGCCGATTTCTTCATGTGCTTCGCGGCGCGCGGTCTGGAAGGGTGTTTCTTCGACGGAGTCCGCCTTTCCTGGATTTTGGTTTTGTTAATATCGTAGTCGTTTGGAGATTGGTGCTCTCGCGGTGATAGGGATCACGTCATCTCGGGGATCTTAGAATTTTTGAGGATGTAGCTTACCTCCAGGGAGGGCCGCTTGGCCGGCATCTGTATGGATGTGTTAGCTACTTGCTCGCTGCGTGTCTTATCGCCATCTGACCCATTCCACCAGGGCAATGATAGACAATCAAACTAGCATACAGGAACTCAAGGTTTTCGCTCGCATGGTCAGAACCACCCGAAGGTCGCCCTTCGAGTCAGCATAGAGCAGGACGAGAACAGCCGCTCGGCGCGACAACGGCACCAAATCATAGCTGGTCGCCGGGGGCTGATACGATCTCAACCGATCAATTGCTTTCTGCAAATAAAATTAGCCGATGTGTCATGGTAATCTCTATTGGTGCATGCCTGAAACACCGAGGATGGTGGGCATGCGATGGTGTCGTATGTCAAGGAGGGTAGCTTCAAATCAGTACCTGAGAGGCTGGGTTTAACCGCGGCATTTTCTGCACCAGGCTAGAGGAGCGTTGAGTACTGAAACTGCGGTTTATAGATAGGAGCGAAAGAAGTCGTGGACTCCGCATGGCCGTGTTTCGCTGTAAGACGGGGTTGGTGATGCATTGTGGTAGATCCGAAGGGTCGATTGCCGAGGTTAGATAAATCCCAGCTGGGGCCGATGATTCATCGGTGCTTGATGTACGGAGTAGTTATTGTCTGATAATAAGATACTTGCAGTCAATCAATCAACGCTTGCTTTTCGTATTCAGAATAACGTGTTCTATTTGATTTTAAGGTCCTCTCTACTAACATAATACACAATAATTGCACCACCCAAAATCATATCACGCCGGGAAATTGTCCAAACTTCGGCCAAGCTTCGAAGTATCAGCTGGGTTGATGCACCACAAATCAGAAACATGAGAAGAGCAAATATAGTAATAAACAGTAGATCATCAAGCCAGGAAGTAGCCAGTAGCCGCAATCGGTCAGAGAAGAGTTATAAAGAAATCTATCGTATCAACACTAAGACAAGTCAAGAAGGGAGAAAGGGGGGGGGGGGGGGGGGGGGATGAGGAAATAGTCTATAGCACAACCATGTCACAAAGGAAAAATTACTGAGAAGGCGTTTCCTTCTTTTCGGTCGGCGCCGAAGTGTTTATGGACTGCGAAGTCTCGGCCTTATCACCCTCCTTGACGGCCTCAACCGCCTCGTCGGACTGCTTCTCGTACTTGGCCTCGATGGTGTCCTCCTTGTCATCGATGTCCTCGTTGTCCTTGGGCGCCGACATACCCTTCTCTTCGTTCTCGCTGTTCTGCTCGTTTTCTTCCTCAATGAGCTCTTGCTGTTCCTTGATAACCTCGAGACGCTGCTTGTTCGTAGCGGCACCCTCGGCATTGTGCACTTCGAGCTCGATTTCGTGGAACAGCTCCTCAGGAATGCTAGACAGAACAGACTGAAGAGAGTCGATCTGAGAGGACATTTCCGCCTCCTTGCCTCCCTGTGCGTAGACATATGCATTGCTAAGAACCAGAAGCGTGGACGGGACGCCCTGCTTGAGACGAAGGTCCAGCCACATAGAGAGATCCTCACGCAGGCGAGCGGGAGAAACCCCGTGAGTGCGAATGCCGCGGGAGGCAGAGGCCATCTGCAGCTCGGGAACCGAAAGCGACGACACTCCCTCGTAGAAGATGGCGCGGTCATCGCGCTTGATCTGGCGCATACGGTGGCGAATGTTATATCTGAGCATGGCGTCGGTTCCGAAGGAGTTGAGGTTCATGTACTTGCAGATACCGACAAGCTGGGGACGGGACAAATTGTCGAGGGTCAAATCATCCTTGAAGATCTTGCAGACCTTAATGACATCCTCGGTCGACGGCGTTTCTCCCGTAGTCCGGATCTTCTTGAAGAATTCCGCAAACTCCTCGTTCTTGACGGTCGCAGCTGTCACAGGGAGACCGCTTTCTTTCAAAGTGTCCTTCAAGAAGGCAGAGACCTCTTTCCGCGTCGAACTGAGGCTCAGCGCCTTGGTTTCACGGGCCTTCTGGCCCTCGTAGGTGCTAGGCAGCAAGTTGGGGAAAAGCTTAAGGGCAACGGGAAGGAGCAATTCGGCGAAAGGAATGATGATGAACATGGAAAATGGCACCAGGCGACCGAGGTCCTTGACGGTTCTTTGCAACTAAATGACAAAAGCAGTTAGCACATGTACCGGACCCAACTGACTGCGCGGCACTTAACTAACCTGGCGGTGTTCACGACGACTGAGCTCGTATCCTCCGGCCATCTTCAATGCCAGCCTTGAGCTGATCTTCACCTCTGTCGCAAGAAGCTTAGTTCCATCCCAGTAGTGCTGGGCCTCCTTCTTGATCTTTTGACCAATTGTCAACTTCTTCTGCTCCTTTTTCTCCTCTCCAGCCTTTTTGTCATCCTCCGCGGACTTGGCCACTGCGACCTCGCCCGTGTTGTTTGTATTAGTTACTGCCGAATCGCCCTTGGTAGCAACTTGCTGAGTTGTATTGGCGCTTGCTCGTTGCGCTGCTTCGGGCGAGAGAGGCTTCTTGGCCTGTTCTGCGTTGAATCCTGGAGGTGGCAAATTGTCGGAAGATGAAGAGGTGGATTGCTCCGTGGCATAGCCACGCTGAGAAACTAAGAGTGCGATAGCTGATACCTGCGATGGAATACCCCGGCCATTAAAATGAAGGTTTGCGGCGGTAGAGGCGCCCAATGCCCCGGAAAAGCGCGGCCGGGCTGCGTGGGGAAATCTCATGTTAACCATCCGCATTGCTCAATGAAAGCATAATATGCTTGAGATTTCACGGGTATAAAATCAACAGATTCTAGTCACTTACCAACCAAGCTCGACCGTAAGGCCGAGTTGTTGCGCACAACTCTGGCCGATCTCATCGAAACGGACATAGTGGATGACTGGATAGGAGGTGCTCGGGAAAGCGAGCGAAGAGATAGAGTAAAAACCACTATTTGGCAGTAGAAATTCGACTAGACTTTAAAGACCTCAGAAGATCGAAGACACAAGACGGAAAAAAAAAAGATAAAAGATTGACCTTCGGAATGATAGTCACGGCTCGCCGTTGTCGCTCTCCGAAGGACTGCGAGGAAAGAGGTGGCTCTGCACGTGATCTGACCGGCCTCGGCGTTTGCGGCCCGTCGCCGCCGGAGATAAACAGCGCCAAGCTTTCTTGTCTAAGTTATTTCGGGGCAATTTTGATTTCTTGACAGACTTTATTGACCATTGTTGTTGATGGCTGAACGGTCACAAAAAAAAGATGTTGCATTGTCTAGCGGTCACATTTAGTCTAAATAATCATATTAACATTAAAATGTATTTATTTAACAGGTCAAAAACCAGTAACCCCAAGTAGAAACGCAAAAAAGCAAAGAACGGCTGGTGGTAGGTTTGGGTATCAACGCAGTCGAATAATTCGAGCCAAGTGGAAAGGACAGGGGGCGAGGGCGTGCAAAGGCGACGGCGAAAGCAAATTCTGAGTAGCTTAAAATATAAACAACATCCAAAAAGTCAAGTGCATCATTATTTCCTTTCACGCATCGATGAGTCGCCTGCAGAGTTCTGGTCTTGCAGGCTCGTCGAGGCAGCACTGGAGTCAAGAGAAGGAATCTTGTCAATACCGGACTGATCAGACAGCTCAACACCTGCAATGTACTCCAAGCTTTTCGGGGCTTGCTCTCCTGTCGTAGCCGTCTCATCGGGCCCGGCGACCGTGGCGTTGTTTTCGGGAGACGACTGCCAGCGTGCAACATCCTTCTTTAGTTCCTCCAATTCTTTCTGGAATCGTTTGCCAAATACATCGATATAATAGGTTGCACCGTTATGAATGCTCAGAATAAACAGGCAGGTCAAAAAAGCCCCACTGGCCCACCGGTACCACAGCCACAGTGGACAGGGAATCATAGTCAGCATAGCATAGAGGTACTGGATCAGCATAAACGCTGGAGCCTGCAGTGACTCCGGAAGGCTAAGCACAATCTTGCCAATCCAGGCTTTCGAGTAAGATTTGCGAAGCCAGGTGAAGCTGGTCGGCCGTCCAGCAGCGATCTGCTCTGCTCGGCGAACGGTGATAAAGCAATGATAGGCAAGCTGCCAGACAATGTACGGTACGGTCGCCCAGCCCATCATAGAGAGAAGAGAAAAGTGTTCTGGAGACCCAGGATCGCTAAATTTGATGCTATACACCGCGGGGAATCTCTCCTTCAGTGTTTCGGCCGAGGTCAGGTGAACCAGGCAATGCAAAGTCATCGGAGGCATGATGTGAATGAAAAGGCTGCGAGCCCGGTTAGTCGGTCGACAGTTCAAGCTTGTTCAAGATGGATATGCCATACCTCACAACCTTATCCATGCTATGGAATACCATAGAGTTCCGCCACATGGCAATTGCAACCGCATTATTCCCGAACACCAAGCAAAACGTGCTAATAAAGAGTCTCGGCGAGCCTGGAAAGACCCAGAGACTCAACAGACAAAGCACATTGGCAAAGTAGCACAAGTCGGCCAAGAAGTAATGATACCCCTTCTTGTGGTATCGGTAATACCGAATGGGCATGAAGTACGCCAGCTGCGCGCTGAACCAGATGTAGAAATATTCGGGGTGTGCGCCGATGAGATAGCCACTGATGAAGATGTTGAGAACACCAGCGATGAATGATATCTTTTCGCGCAGAGTGACTGTGGCCGCTTCGTTCCATTGTTTCCCTAGGCGTTCAACCCCGACCTTCATCCGCCGACGATACTTGTCCAGGCGCTCGTCGGCCGTGGGAACCCGCTTTTTCCATTCGCCCACGACGCGCTCCTTTGCATTTATAGATGTATGCTTCAGTCTCTCGCGTTGTTTTCGCACTTTGTCTTTCTGCGCATTGATCGCTTGCTGAAGCTTTTCGAGCCGTTGCGAAAGGGAAAGGTTGTCGAGCAAGTCGAAGACCGACAGCTGGTCGAGGGATGGAAAGGTCTCCCAATCATCTTGATACGAGAACGAGGGACTCCGGGACAACCTCCCTGGCGAACCAGGTGGCGAATAGTAGTTGTCGGAGTCTGCGAGCTCGTCCATATCAGATAGGTCGTCGTCGCCTGCGGCCGCGCGCAGCAAAGGCGAGTCATTTCGCGAGGGGAGCTTTTGGCCGGAGCCACAGCCCTCCATTATGAGTTTCTGTTGGAAGACAAAAATTGTAGGACCGTCACGGCTATGCGGATAGGGTCGACTAAGGAAACGCCCAAATGTTAGCATCACCATAGTTTCGGTTATAAGCCAAGCAGCAATTGCCGAAGCTGGAGTGACCGAGGAATCTCGAGCACAAGACCGAAGAGGGCAAGAAGCGAAGGGCCTTGGAGTGATTAAGAAGGTAAGGACAGATCAACTCACCAGATCGAAAAGCGATACTGCCAAGCAGATAAGTAGAGTATACTACAGACGTGCTATCTCCGATAGGGAAGGAATGGAATGAAGGAACCGTGGGCCAAAGAACTCTGGAAACGATCAGGTGGGATTTGCAATGATTCAACGGACCAGTGTTCTTCAACTGTCGCAGCGCATGACAGAGGAAGATGCACCCGGATGAAGTCGAGAACAGACAAAGGCAGACAAGTGGGAAGAAGGAGGTTCTGGGTGTGCACGCGTTGCAGCTGATGGTTGGCCAGTGCGGGAGGGTCGCGTCAGAGCACGGGATCGGCAACTAAAGTGCCTAGTTGGACCAGTGAGAGGGCCGAGTTGGGTAACATGGTCCAGACTACAGAGTATGGAGTACCTTACTCTACTCCCTTGCTACTCCGTACGACAGAGGACAATGCAAATTGGTGGCATTATTCTCCTCTATTTTCTCTCTTTCTTTTCTATGAATGCTTCAATGAATATACCCATTGCAAATGTGGACACTCTATATCAGCGTCTATTATAACACAACCGAAGCGACAGGCTCTAGGATATTTCGAGAAAAATCACATCACACGCCTGGAAAATGCAAGAAAAGGAAACAACTCTTCAAATTGCTTTGAGAAAAGCATGAAACAAAACTCATAACCTATCCGTACACCCTGAAGTAAAAAGCAAAGGAATGTGAAGAACGAAAGCGAGAGGGAAAATGGTCTTGCCCACTCTCAGTACCCTTGAAATCCAAGTGGCTGATGGGAGTGTGACAGTTGACCCCAGAGTCCATTTTGGGGGTTTTGCCCGGAAGATTGAGGATTCGACTGCTGCTCATAATAATTTGCCATAGATGGCGGCTCTGAAGGTTGCACGGCTCTGATGGACTCATTCGTCGCTAGCCCACATGGAGTCATATTATGCGAATAGCCCGTCATGTTGCTTTCTAGCGAGCTTCGTCGGCTGACGGCTGGCGACGTATTTGGAGTTAGTACAACATTGGAGCACTGGCTTTGTCTCTGGCCCGGTGGGAGGTGATCAGCTCTTGGTACCGTGTCGTGGTTGTTGGATACGGCGATCATTGGAACGGACTGGTCGCCAACGTTGTCACCAGTCACTTGCTGACTGGGCACCGAGGTCAGGCTGGCATCAGGCATCTGCACTTGAGAGACATGTATCACAGTGTCACCATCTGTAGAGCGAAATCAAGGTTAGCCTCAGCTCTAATTCGAGAACTAGGCCGTGCCCAAGGGTGCATACCAATTTTCCCGTCCAAGGATAACTCCTCCATGTCTCGAACATAGTAAATCTCGTCGAGAACTTGCAATCGTTCTTCAGGCACAATTCCTCGTCTGACATCCTGACCGGCGTCTTTGAGTTTCTCCGAAGTAATGTTGTGGCTCTCCCTGAGTTCACACAAAATATGAACGAGAAGCCGAATTCTCTCTGTGTCAACAATGTTAGTAATGGGTGATTTGTTACAAGCTTTGCTTTTCAATCGCGGCTCTCACCGAACTTTAGAAGATGATCGGGCTCTCTGTGTCTTATTCCTTCAGGCCACCACTGAGGCTTGGTCAATTCGGGGTCCACTCGTTGAGACATTCCGGCCACGGTTGATCGTCCATTGTAAGGATGGTGCACCTGCTTGCGAGGCTCTACCAACTTGACGAAGGCTTTCGCAATTGCTCTGCAATTCAGTTGCTGGAAGTTCTCAAATGCCATTTCGTAGTAGCGTCGCAAGAGGTCCTTATTCCCAATGCGAAGTGGTGTCCATGTGATTGCTGGCGTAGGCGAAGGAGAGTCCGGGCCGATACCCGAATCAACGCGCCTCAGACTTCTCCTGTGACGCCTGTTCTGAACTGATTGCCATTCAAACGGAATGAGCCCGTGCTGATACCACCCCGAGCCGTGGTGCAAAGCCATGAAAGAGTTGCTTGTGGTCGGGAAGACCTGCGTTCTCCCCGTGACATCGCCTTCCATGTGACCCCCGGAAGCTGCTACCCGTCAGTATCAAGGCCTGGCTAGACTTTGTTGCGCTTTGCATCCATCCGTTCACGTTCACTTACTGGACTGGAAGTTTGGCATCCCTGGATGCCAAGTTGTCTTTGCTGCTGCCCTCACAAATCTTTCCCTCACGTCCGGAGTGAAGATGGCCGGCTCGTACTCCATGATTGAGGGCGACGACTGAACTTGAGTTTCGCCATTACGATCGATATACATCATTGTAAAGTGAGGATACGGGAATGCATCTGCCGTTGATGGTGGGGCTTCAAGTTCCTGTGTGCCAGATCACATCTATCAATGACACGTCTGATGGGATGGAAGAATGCTGCCTCATACCGTTGGCTTTGGACGAACAGTGGCATCATGGAATGGTAGCATCTGAGACTGACCCTCTTCTCTCATGACCACGGGCTGACCTGTCGTATCCATATTCAGTGACAACCTCTTCCAACAGTTGAAATTCGCAGAATCCTAGTAGGAGAAGTCACAAAAAGGCGGCCGCTACCCAGCAGGACAAGATATGTACCATCGATGAATTTATAATGCTCCAGGGCCGGTCACGATGGCTCGGCGATTGTCATTTATAATGCACTGGCCAACATAAAACAATAACTTCGACTGGCATGCGCAACTAAGAGAGAAGAAAAAGTACGTTCTCCGACATCCTGGCCAACGGGTCATGTCATCTGAATGCTACGCAATGTGTGGCTGTTACGACCTCAAACTAATGCAAGGAAAACAAATACATAAGAATTCAATCATACACTTGATTTTACAGCCAAGGTGAGTCTTCTCCATAACCGTACGTGGATGGGTCTGTCGGAATCTCTTTTTTTCCTTTTGATATTTGAATTTTTGATTTTGCTCTTTTGACCAAGACAATGGAGAGAGTGGGAGAAATGCAGAAAGGTGTTTCCATTTTTGGCATGATCACATTAATCCCCACAGTTTTCTGTTTACGACCCGGCAATCGATCGGATTATCAGCTAGGGAGGCGACTTTAAAAAAACAGAGATACACTGCCACTTTAGAAGCGAGTCTAGGCCGAGAGTTCACAATAAAGCCTTATCTCTATAGGAACTAGCGTTCCGAATGGGCTTTTCTGCGTTCATTGGAGAGGAAGATCTACGACCATGAATGAAAGCTGGACCAAAGTGTCCGTACATGATCAAAAGTGACGGCCTTAAATCCTGAAACTTCCAGAGCCCCGAAACTCTCTGATGGACTAATCCGAATAACAGAAAAAACCGACTTACAACCTGTCTAGGCCCTACGGGAGTACATCGTCAAGTATTGACTTTGAGAGTCGAGTTCTGACAAAGTGGTGACACCTGTGCGCCTCTGAAATCATGCATTGCGCACGTCCTGGTTTGCGAGGCCCACCGCTCCTGATTAATAGCTAATATAATTTCTCGATCGACATTTTCGAGAGCAATACGAAGAATCGTTTGGCGGAAAATACGGCTTCTACTTCTCGCGAAAATCACCCGTTAAGACAGGAAGAAATTCACTATCATATTGACGTTACAGACCGTTGGCCTATTCTCCGTGACAATGAAGTCTACACGGAGTACCTAGAGACTAGAGGTGCGGACTTCAGTCATGATGAAGATCATGGGATCTTTAAGCCCAAAACTGAGGCTATTTTAGTAAAGCCCGCTCTTGACATTTTTCCCGCGGCTAACGACAGGATGTTTACATTATTTAGTCCATCATACAGCAGAACACGCCGAGGCTACGTTTATTCCAATGACTTTGCGGTCATGATCGGAATCCAGCCAGTGGGATAGCCCCCCTCGATGATCCGCACTGACCGAGCCTTACATAAAAGAAAAAGAGGAAAGATAAATTAAAATAAAAACAGAAATAGGGCGTACAGCTAAAGCGCGCAATAGCCATACCCTCGCAAAGGCGATACCTACCCTACGGCTTGACCGCTGATCGCTGTAACTCCGTGACAGTGGCACCCCAGTGTCTCAACAAATAGAGTTCAACTTGTACATAATGAAACGAATCCACGCCGTCATGCCTAGGCCGATGGCGCGAAGGTCTGCAGGACTCGACCATTTTGACACGATAAGGTCCGAACGGGCTACATCCATATTAGAATCGAGACGAGGGGGGTTGTCAATTGCTCCTGTAGACCACTGGGCAGACCGGAAACCATCCATGCCACTGCGGATAAAGGTTCCAGGATTGACCATTGGATCTCCTAATTCTATTTGGCAACAGCAATAACTCTTATGGGAAATGAGGGGGAAAGGTGTGCGAAAGCAAACATTTCGATCCTTCAGGTCTCAAAAGGGTAAGCCGGCAAGTGGTCAGCCGCGGAAGGCTGCCGATATTGTTGTGCAGCAGAGTCTCAGCCAACGCCACAGTTGACACCAATGCCTAACCTAATGTCACCGGGCCTGTGGGCGAACCAGCGAGATCGAAGAGGGGTCATTATGACTCTCCCTCACATCTACGTATGCGGGAGAATGGATGCTTTTCGCAGTTTCCTTTGGTTCTGACCCTGCTTTTCCCTCATTCTGCTTAGTTGGAACGATGGAAAATAGGGCCGGCCCCGTCCCGATTCCCGAGAGACCTGCATATTACAACAACGGAGTCCTAGCGACAGTGAACCAGGAAAGCTGCCACGTATTCTCTGAATACCTGATGCAGGAAGATCGGGTACCAGGAATTTGCTACATGATGGCTTGCAGTCTGGGGATCCGAGCGAGACCGTCAGTGGCGCCGAGAAAAAGGGCCAGCGGGGAGCCAAAAACAAGGTAAATTGACAGATGAGCATTGTGGTAAACGTTGGGCTTCCATTTGGCGCGACAGGCCCCTCGAAAGATTGTCCAGCGAATGACACGACGCCCTTCGAATAGTGGTTGCCTGCATGAAGGACAAGCGTGATGTCCGAGCACTGGCAGGAATGGATGAATCTAATTGCTACCTGTAAGTTACAGAGACCGTCAGCCACTTGGATTTGTTGGTCCGTGAATCGATCAAAAATCGAAGATCCGATGGATAATCAACTCCACACCGAATATTCGATCAATAAGATCCAGACTGTCAATGTCCCGCTTCCTCGACGACTGAGTCTTGTAAGGCGACACACGCATGAATGCTTACCGCTCTGGCTCCAAAAAAAAAATGAGAAAGAAGGAAAGAGAACCAACACTAAGGATGAAAGCGATTGTTTCAAGAGAAGACTTTTTGCCACTTTTGCACCATTTTCTCGATTATTTCTGTCTCGCAGCACACTATTGGTTTCGTACTTGCGGATATTGATGCAAAATGCCCGGCCGTATTTTCAGCGTTTTCCATCCCATCCTCCGTCCGGAGTATGATCCTCCAAATCCAATGTCGTCGCGCCGTGGCTGACGCAAAGAAATCCTACATGCGACGGTAATGAATCATGGAAGCCCGTTCGTCCTGTTTGACAAATGTGAGGTATCGTCGGAATAGAAGGGTGACAACCCCTGAGCGGCACGGCGGATAGTGTACTCCGCAATCCGGACTATGAGATTCTTGTTCATTTGAGTTTAAGTCGAGAGCTCTTTGAGCTCGCTCCCCCACTGATTGACACTGCTTATTACTGTCCCTGAAGAGGTCGATGCTTTGCCTCGCACAAATGGGAGGCTCACCATCGGGCCCAGTCAGACGAACTCCGTTCAAATGACGGCGTGTTACGGAGCGACTCATTTTTTAGGCGCCCAGGAAATCATGTCTTTCAAAGCCCGACCGAGATAATCAGGTGGGCAACGAAATGGATACGTATGCTATGGGGGAATAGGTTATAGCTATCCGGATTCACCGTGCATATGTATCTATTCCCGACAACAACCGTCCTCGGATAATGCTCCACCTCCAATTCCAACAAATGATTGCTCTTCAAGTTCAAAGTGATTCCACCGGAGAAGAGCACTGCAATCTCCACCGCCCCGTTCTCGTCCACGGACACCGGTTTCTCCTTTCTCAATTCATACTGATACGATCTGCCAACCCAAGTGATCCCGGTGGTGGCGTTGCCTCCATTGGCCAACAGGAGCCGGACCCTACCCTATCAAGGAGATGTCGATGAAGGCAGCTAGGAACAATGAGGATTTCTTCGTGCATCGGCGGAACTTTGCCCGAGTGAGTCGAGTACTTGAATTTCAGATTGACGATGGTCATCCGGGCTGGGCTTCTATTCACGATGCGGCACATGCGGTCTTCGTCTTACTGGCCACTGGCGGATGGGTATGATGCAGACGCCTTCGCTGCCGTGTAGCATCGCCGTTACTATGACGTTCTCTTACTAGGGCCTATCTACGGTAAGTGATTGCTCCAAAATTACGAGAATGAGAGTTCATTAGACTTGGCCGGTCTAACAGCTTTGAATCCAAATGAGTACGGAGTACGGAGTAATCTATATATAAACATTTTGGACTAATAGCTTGCTTAGCTTTGTATTTGTAGGCATTCTACATGCCTAAGGTGCAAGCTGGCAGGCATTTCTCCGTTTGTCTATCCCTCGATGGCCCACCGAGCTTGTCCAGCACAGTATCTATGTAGTTATATGCTGTATAGAAATACCACTATGCATTATCCGCTAGGGCTCAAGACGAGATGAATGACGCTGCGCTCGGTGAAACTTGAACATCTGGATGATCTCTCTCCAAAACGAGCTTGGCTGTTCCGTTTCGCTGGCTTTATATAGTGCCACAAGATCTGATTCCCATTGTAAATCGACCTCAGAGGGTCGTAACCATCTGGTTTTACGGACGACCTTCCAAGAAACAAACAAGATTGGGGCCAGCACGACCATGGTATAATCCAAGAAAATCTCTCGGCACTCCACGGGGCGAAACTGCGGTATCCAAAGCAGAGCAGCATCAGCGTCATCCACACAGTTGAGATGTAACCACAGTATGGCTGAAAGCGAGCGTAGTAGGGTAGTTGGGATCGGTCGAGCCCTTGTGATTGGCATGTGCGATAGAAGCACTGATAGGTGACCGATATGACAACGTAATCGATGAGGACATTGGCGGTCGTGAGGCAAATGAGCTAGTTGAGTACGGCCATGGAGTTTCCCGACAGCTGCATGAACTAGATACACCCAAATGTTATGACCACGATGAAGCAGTAGATCAGGATGCCTCGGGCCTTGGTCTTGAGAAAGAGACGGGGAGCCGGACCATCAACTGCCAGGCCGTATAGGACACGCATTGCAGCGTAGTAGTATGTGTTTCCGGCAGAGAATACGGATGTCAGAATGAGCGCCGTGGCTAGATGAGGCAAACCGGTGATGGCGAGATTCTCCATGGCTATGATGTACGGCGACGAGGCGGCGGAGGACGTTCCACTTTCGATGACATCGACCAGCTTGGGGTCACTGAAAGCTAGGATCACCCCGACGCAGATCGCACATCCAATAACAAAGACGCAGAATCTCGAGTAGACCACTATGAAGGCTTGTTTGAGGTAGACCCGTGGATGTTTGGCTTCGGGGGATATCATGGAAATATATTCGGGCCCGGTCACTATGAACACGGCAGTCCAAAGAGATTCAAGAAAGCCTTGGAAAAAGCCAGACCCTCCAGAAGACGCGCATGTTGCAAAAGCACCGGGGGTGTTCCAATAGCGAAATCCATATACGTCATGGCTTGGATTGTCCCCGACCATTCTTATGAAGGTGAAGGCAAAGAGGATGAGAATGAAGAGGACCTTCCCCCCTGAGAGCCAAAACTCAGCTTCACCGTAGGCATTGACGGTGAAAAGGTTTGTTGCACTGCAGACGATATGCAAATAGTCAGTATAGGGTGGGTCAAACCCAACTGCATCGTGACTTACTCATAAACAGCAAGACAAGCCAAACATACAGCCCACGCGGGAATGTCATCTCTCCAGAAAGTGAGAAGCACGTTGACCGCCGAGATCTCGAACGGGATATAAAGTGCCATAAAGATGAAGTTCCAACCAGCGAGAAATCCTCAAGCATCGTCAACCCACTTTCCAGCGAGGGCAGTGAAGCCGCCGGTGACGGGCATGTAGGTCGTCATCTCGGCAAGGCAGTTGTTGAGCAGACTGACCATGGCGCATTGAATGATGACGGCAAGTTAGCAAGCTGCCCGGGCCACCCTTGTAGAGAGCACCTCCGATGGCGATAAACAGACCTGTGCCAATAGAACCACCCACGGCAGTCAGCTGGATGTGGCGATTGCACAGGCGCCGGTGCAATCCACCAGATTGGCCGTGCCCTTCTTGCAGCTCAGGTCTGGGCCGATCACTTTCGGGGCTCGAGACGTGTTTGCGCTCATGCATTCCTTCTGGTGCTTTGTAAGAATCCTCTTTTCGCAAAGTTCCAGAGGCGGATGTCAATATCTTATGTGAAGCTGTACCCCATATTGGGAGCCAGATACTATCTTAGCTACGATATTGAAACTGCGCCTTCCTGCAACATGCCAGGACAAGATTAAACATTCAGATACGATTGGCGAAAAGGTAACGCCTTCTAATAACACCCTTGTAGTGCACTATAGTCTTCTTTAGTTCCATCTTGGAGGCATGTCCGCACGGCCGAAAGCGGGCACATTGTCATACTGCATAGGTAGTTGTTTGCGCAGATCGCATGACTAATTACTCTGGCAAGTATGGTCATCACACACTGCATCTATCTTATCTCTGCCTGGGTGACGGCAATTGTGCTCCAGCCGGTGCAAGTGTGGAGCCAATATAGATCATTAACGGTACGATAACTTCGTGTGTATATCCTTGGGTTCGTATGAATCTGAGAAAACTCAAATTTCTTAGAATGTCGATTTCTAGGTCATGCGCATGATCTGATATGCTACACTTATTTAGCTGTAGAAGAATCTATTCAATGGGATTCAATTACATCAAGCAAGAGATTTAGAGCAGACAATGGTCGTGAACAGAGTCAAGGAAGACGAATGAGGATGCTCTAGACACAGAGATCGAGACCAGGCCGCATAGGTACATTCAATCCTGCTTAACAAACGCAAACCAAGCAACATAGTTGTCGACCTGACACCAAACCGAAAGGTCATGAACAGTGGCAAATCTCACTCACGATGCATCCGCACTACCATGATCCCCACCAGCATCTCTGGGTCCGAGAAGTTCGAGGCGACGAGCAGGATGGCAGTAGACCCAAAGTCACCGCAGTGTTGACGGCCCAGGATATCAGTAAATCCTTGCATAACCGCCGGGGCATCTTCATGTTTCCGAATCAATAGCTGAGTCCTCACGATCCTCTCCGCTCCGCGACCACCTAAGGTCTGAATGGCTTTAATCACTTCGTCCAATGTCACTCGGGCCTGACCCCGAGCATTGCCAGGACACAGCACACGAGGGGCGTCTGGTGGAATTCCGGATCGGCGGCCGTAGTGCCGGACACGTATATTTGCTGGCCCATTCGGATGGCGCGGTAGTGACCGTAAACCCCCTCCCAGGGAAAATTGGTAGCGTAGAATTGTTTGTTGCAGATGAAGGGGAAGGCACAACTTTGGAAGACATCTTTGTAGAGGATAATGCGTGGGTAATGTAGTAGGAAAAAGAGATTGAATGTGTTTAGTATGACGAAGAGTAGAAAGTACATGGAGAGCGCGCGGAGATATTAATATCCCCGCTGATAACCCCGTACGCCCTCCGAAATCATTGTACGTCAATCAGGCCTGATAGGCGGGCTCTATAACTCTATGTGGAAGGTCATGTATAACCAACTAGATCAAAACCCCCAGCTGGGCGATGGTCAGTCCTTGCAGTACCTCCCTGCAGTACCTGATATGTCAACACTATATACTGCTGTTTTCCAACCAGGTCAATTTGAACCTAAAGAACGCAATATAAATATATTTTTTGACGAAAGATGATGGAATTCTAGAAGAGTGCAGTATGTATTGCCTGGCCTGGCTCTTACCATCACCTACTCTAGATCCCATTTCACGCATAGTATTACTTAAGGGCAAAGAATCCCTGCGACTGAGTTCCATCCACGCTGCTAAGTGAATAGCAGGGCAGGACTTGATCGTCTCCACCCTGAAGTTCCACAATTCCCTTGGTTGTCGGGAAATCGACTTTGATGGTCAGGCGTTGATTCAGTTTGTCTTGGATTGTCCCGATGGACTTGTTTAGAACGCTAAAATGAAGTGTTATATCGCGGTGCTCGGGTTAAGCCAGCCTTTAATGCATTGTCTGGGATCAGGTATTGGGTATTCTCTATGCCTTTACGCTGGCCATCACTCCATAACAGGGAACGTCAAGACTGGCGGATCTCGAAAGCTGCTAGTATTGCGTCGCTCTGGTTGGATGATATCCATCGTAAAGGAATTCCACCGCACGAGCCCTCTTGAATCTCGGCCTTTGTGGCCCAGAGATACGCCTGGTGCTCGCGTTGGTCAATCTGAACTTGCAGATCGCCGTCGTGGGCTTCCACCATGACCAAGAACATGAATATCTTCCATGCCGTGATCGGACAAGGACCACCGGCTCTTTAATTAGGTTCGATCCATTCAAATTCGCCAATCATGTCCACGACAGCAGACGCTGTCAAACCAGCCTCTTCCTTTAGTTCACGGACGGCACATTCAATCGGTGTTTCATCACTCATAGCTCCGCCGCCGGGGACTTCCCACAAGTCTGGACAGTCGTCTTCAGAAGCCCTCTGCAAAAGAAGGACTCGGCCATTGTGAATAATGATCGCTGCACCAACAATTCCGGTGAATTTCACTCGTTGAGAAAGATAGCGGTCAGCAGTCACCTCGTAAGCTTCGAGGGATGGGGGAATGCTGTAGGAGCGACGTAGTGGTAGATCGGCCATGGCGAGGAAAGATGTTTGAGAGGTGTCTTGTGATGATAGCCTCTGTGAGCAATTGAGCAGTCAGGATTGATGGAATCGATGGAATGTGTCTGAAAAATTCGAATGGTAATCGAAGTTTGCGCCTTCCGACCACAGACTACATGCAATCCAGCGCGGCGTTTGGTTTGCCCCGGCCAGCGGCGACCGGAAGCGGTGTTTGACTGCATTACGAAATTCTCCTCCGAACATCGCCTCGCCTCGACTGCATCAACGAGGCAGGATGCAGTCGACTCCAAGAACACCCAGCCGAGCTGCCTGTCTTGCCTGGTCAGTTGTCGTTGTCTCATTCATTGTAGCAGTCTCCCGCATGGAAATTAACTGCTCTTGCTTAGTCGCACGCGCAAAATTCGATGCGATGGACGGAATCCTTGTAGCAGAGTAAGATCTCTCGTCAAAATTCTCACCATCTTGAGGTAACAACGAGTCCATTACTAGTGCTCCTATAAAGGCTTGAGCTGTGTCTATCGCCCCAGTCGTCGAGGGGGTATCCGACGCGGTGCGAACAAGCCGGTCACCGAGTCTCCGTCTCAACCTCCCAATCTCACGTTATCTCCTTTTGTCCCTCCAATCTCTGCCTCGGCCGATGCGGTGGAAGGGGATGATCTAATTAGCATTTCCCATCTGCTAAGTCCCCTTGGCGGCATTCGAAATCTGGATGTGGACGTGATCGACGGGTCGAGACATGAAGATTGGAGCGGTGTGCCAGCCTCCGGGAACAGTGCTTGTGATCCCACTGGCCTTCTGGGGTCCAGTCATGTCCCTTTGCGCGCATATACGTCCGATGAAGACATGTCAGTATCCGCATCGAAGCTGTGACTTGAGTGACCGGTGGGTCGTAACTGACGCTGGCTTTAGTCTGAATGCCTACTACCTACACATCCATCCCTTCCTATCCATACTTCCGCCTCCTCTATCAGACCAAATCAGTGATCGGCCCGTATGGGTCGAGATCATCGAAGTCGAGAAGTCCTCTCTGCCGCACTGGCCGGCTTCTGCATTCACCCTGGCAATCTCTGCTATCCTGGCTTCAATTGTGCTACCTCGGGACTCTAATCAATTCACTGAATCAAGGATCTCAACGAGACGCTCGGCTGCACAACTTTTCGCGGAAGCGGCCTTCCGCGAAGTGGACAATGAGATTGATCGGATATCCCAAGTATCGATCCAAACAAGCCTCGTTACAGGACCTGGCACGGATGTCAGCGCCATTTCACCATTATCTCCTGTTCTTGCTCTCATATTACTAAGTATCCATGAATACTGCCAGAGAGGAAACGTATCCCGCATGCGGAGTCGCGCCAATCAGGCCATCACGGCAGCTATGGACATTGGCTTGCACAGCCTAGGAGCTGCAGCGACAGAAGCACAGCGCCGGGCATGGTGGAGTGCAGTTTGTTCCTCTTTATTGTCGAATACCTGGTATAGGGGTCCTGATGAGTTTTGCAGATGTTCGTGCTTTTTCTATCCTCCATTGATCACGAAGCCGTAAGTGCTCCTACAGCTTCATGCCCTTCCCCCTCTCTCCAGTCCTTATTGCCAACACCTGTTCTGACAAGTAATGCTAGTCACCTATAATCTCTCGTGATGACGGGAGAATAACTACTCCTTATCCTTCATTTCATGGTCAACCAGAGGTATAGTCGGATCTGGATAAACCCAAGATCCAATTCACTGATCTTTCTTTTAGTTATGGCCATTGCTGCTCCAGGCTGAAGACGCCGTTCTATCTGTCTCGCAGACTCTGAGTAACCACAACGCCCACTCAACCGTAGAATCATCTTCATCGTCGAATATCTCCGCCAAAATCACACGACTTGACTCTGATTTGTCCAAGCTGACGCGGAAGCTAGACCGCTCGCCACAGCCTGAATCCGGGACTGGCGCCGACACACAAGGGCTGCAAACTATGTGGGCAATTGCCCAGGCCCTGGTATATTCGTAATGTTCCCAGTTCTCCCAGCCCCTACATATCTGACTCCCCCAGGGCCCGTGTGCGATTACATCGGGTGCGTGCCTTCTCCGACATCCCCTTATTCTTCAACAATCACTGCGACTTGAATTCCTACCAAGAGACCAGAAATCTGCCCCAGACAGTTTCTAGTGTGTCAAGTGCCTTCCCGTTCACAGAAGCGCAATCCTCCCTGATCTGTCTCAAAACATCCCTGGCCATGGCGCGTGCCTATGAAAGAGTCGCAATATTTGCTGAGGGTGGTCCAACACATATCGTGCTGCCATTTTTCATGTGCGGAGCGATGCAGGCTTCGTATGTCTTGCTTATGATACACTACCGACTCCGAGTAGCACTGCGGTCGGAGGATCAGGGGTCGACATACAGCCACCTGCTTCATCAGCCCGAGCCGGGATTCGAGGTCCAGGATACGGAGCGATTGCTGCGCGAGCTGCGGCAGGGCATTGACTCGATCTTGAGGATGATGAGGTTGGCTATCATGTTCGAAGGGGTAGGAGGCATGGGTGGGGAGATCCAGACGGCGTATGACGGTGTTTGTGCGGGAGAGTTCTGAGATAGACCGCTCGGTGTTTATCGAATACGCTAAAAGATAGATAGGGGGGTCAAGTGTGGAAATATTTTTTAAGAATCGCGCAGGCGAATGGGCTGTCAGTGCGGCGATTGATCGGTCGCCGCGGCAGGGCCAAAGTATGGGTATCAAAGCCCGCGGCGGGTCTATTCTGTTTTATACTGCACTCTCACATACTGACGAGGGATTGTCAGGTCGAAAGAGGGAAACTGGCTGATGATCTATCTAATGACCGAACTATGCTGAGTCTATGTCTTCACAAACCGCATGAAAAGCCTGAACAAGGTCCTGCTTCAAGTCTTCGACATCCTCCAAGCCACAGCTCACTCGCAGCAGCCGTTCATCGCAGCCATTGTCACTCATCGCCCGCCACTCGATCAGACTTTCCACATCCCCTAAACTCGTCGCATGCTGAAAGACTAGCATCTTGCTCGGCAACCGCTTCGCCTGCTCCGCGCTCTTCAACCAGATGGAGAACAGCGGTGCGAATCCTCCGGGCATCTGCCGGCGCAACCAGCCATCCTGCAAATCCTTCGTCTGCAACGATGCATGCCGCACGCTCTCCACCACCTGCCCTACTACAGAAGAAGCTCTCTTCTGCATCTCCTCCACCAACCAGGCCACCAACCGCTCTGCCGTCTCCGATTGCCGCCGCACGCGCAACTCCAGCGTCCGCAGCGATCGCAGCCCAAGCCATCCCTCTAGATTCCCCATAACAGCCCCCAAGACCAGCCGCTCCGCGTACAGGGTCTCTAACCACCCCTCGCGGACTCGATCCGGATGCACAACCAGAATCCCGCACATTAGGTCCGAGTGGCCGCCGATATACTTAGTCCCGCTGTGCAGCACGAGATCGGCCCCGAAGGACAGAGGGTCCTGCAGCGGCGGCGGCGCCAACGTCGAATCTACCACCAAGTACGCTCCGGCTGCGTGGGCCTGGGCACGGTAGTAGGCCAGGTCTCGCGCCTCACCCGTGGGATTGTTGGGCGTTTCGATATGTACAACGTCGCCCTGGCGTAGCTGATCCAGGTCTTGATCTTCCAGCCCTAGTTTTTGCACGCCGCTTAATTTGCCGACGAGTTCAACCACGCTGTGCACGCCGTGGTATCCGGGACCGACGCACACCCTTCGCGGGTTCAGTAACACCATGGCAGCATGGAAGGCAGCGAGTCCCGTGCTGTAGGTCATTATGCCGCCGCCACCGAAAAGGCTCTGGAGGACGGTTTCGAATCGAGTGGCGTTAGGGGCGGAATAGCGTCCGTAGACGTGAGAGTCGAGGGGGGCATTGGGCTGATTGTTGGGCCACTTTTGGTTAGTCTTCGGAGAAGCCGGACTGAGAAGAGAGATGTATAGGACGTACGTCTTTGTTCTCCATCTGGATGAGCTGGGAGGGTTCGCGCGCATATCGATATGTGACGGCCACATGCATCGCCGGCGCTATGGCTCGGTGTGCGCTGACACTGTCGTCCGCGTGGATGGCCTTGGTGGCCATCGCCATGTGCGGCAGTGCTTTGGACAGGTTATCTGGGGTGGATGCCATGCTGCTTGCGATATAGAGTTCCAAAATCTGGGCTTGACTCTTTTGCAAGGGAACTAGCCTACTTATCAGCCATCGTCGCAATGAAAACTATGAAGATTGACCCACATCAAACGCCGCTCCGATTTTGAGTCGCCGCTCTGGGTCCAGGGACTTCGGTGTTTTCCCATCTGTTGACTCAGACTTTAGTCGACCTTATTAGAGCTCACCTGATAGACCCAGGTAGGAGAGTCTTCTTGGCATGCACTAGATACCCTCCTCGGGTAGTGCTATACCATCTTCCCCTAAGTTAGGTTCATACCTGTATCTACAGTCTAAGTCCCCGAAGGAGACAATTCAATCTGCACCGTGGGCACATGGTTTCGACTGCCTGCCAGCGGTTGTCGAGCACCTTGCTTATCCGTCGCTCTAGCCTTGACGTGATACCTACCGGGCTGGGTGATAGAAATCTGGAAGCGAAACAGCTGCCACTCAAACTGCTTCCGCGGTGCCACGCTCGCCTCAACCCAGCTGTCCCCATAGTCCAGGCTAATCTCGACGTGCGCGATCTCTTCTGCTCCCCATGCCCGTCCCCAGCCCTCCACATAGGCAGGACACACAAACGCTTCCTGGGGATGAGGCCGTACAATGATCGAGTTTGGCTGAACCGCCCACACGGGCCTGGTGCGGTTACCCCCCAAACCCACCGGACCAGGCTCATTATAAAACACGGTAGTGAAAGGCCCTCTAGCTCTGGTGCCCTGCACAGACAGGCGACACAGCCACTTTGTAGAATTCGTCCCAAACCATCCCGGCACGACGAGTCTCACCGGCCCGCCGCGCTTCTCACTCAACGGCGCCCCATTCATCTCGTACGCCACCAGTACCTCCGGACAAAGGGCTTTCTCAATAGACAAGTCCTTCTGATACCGGTCTGCCTCTACCCCGGCAAACTTCCCCGAGTCCAACCCGTCCGACCACACAAATAGCCCTCGATCAGCGCGTGGCCGCGCAAGCGAGAGGAGATCTCGCAACGGGACCCCCGTCCATTGCACGTTGCCGATTCTCCACACATTCTTGGTCGGAGGAGGGTTGAGGGGACTCCCGTAGCATTCATGGAATGAGATAACTGACATTTCAGGCATCTGTCGTAATTGTGCCAGATTGATCGAGAATGGACGGTCGACGAGCCCATCGAGGACCAGTCTCCAGCGACTCGTGTCTACCACTGCGGTCCCCATATGAATGGTTTGGAAGAGACGGGCGTCCGCGGTCAGGGTCTCGTCTAGCTCATGCGGTGCTGGGGGTGGACGTATGAAAAAGCCTTTGGGTTGAATGTCGATTAGGGCTTCGCACGCCGTGTCCATGATGATGTCATCTCCACGAGCGATGAAATTGACTGTAGCCATATCACTGGCGATGGAATTGCTGGGGGACTTGTAATAGCGTCACTCAATAACAAGGTGTTTGGGGCAATGACTGTTCTCTTTATTCTGATGAGAAAGTCATAAAATTTCTGTTGAAGTCCGAATCTTCTTCTCCGCCAGTGCCGCAATATCCGTGCGCCTTCTCCGAACATCCAGAGCAAAGGCCGCAGCAAAAGCCGCGAAGCATTTGGAACAGTAAGAGCACAAACCATTTTTCTCTGAACCTTCAGGATCAAGCAACACAATCAGCATGGAAACTGTCTCTGCACGAGGCCGATCATTTGCAGCACAGCAACCGACCTTCCGCGATGCCTTGAGTGACTCGTGGGACCCACAGTCTAACCCCAATGGCATTGTCAATCTGGGGCTGGCTGAAAATGTAAGCACGTAAGACATACATTGGTTCAGATGAATGGGCCAACCTCTAATTAGACCCTCATGCATGAAGAAATGCTAGGCTTTGTCAATTCCAAGGTAGTCCGTGCAGTTCCCCTCCGTTACCCCCAAAGACGCTGTCCTGATTAGAGTGATATCTATAGATCCAAATCGACGCACATACATTAACATGCGGCGACGGATTCAGCGGGTCGCATCGGCTTAAGAATGCCCTCTGCCAATTCCTGAATCGTTCTTTTCGGCCTTGGACGGCGCTCAGCTCCTCCGATCTAGCCATTACATCAGGGGTTAGCAATGCGCTAGAGCATTGTGCGTGGGCGTTGGCCGACCCAGGTGACTATATCCTCGTCGGGCGGCCGTACTTCAACGCCTTCAAGACGATCTTTGCGACGCGACTGGGGTATTACCAGTTGCTCTAGTTTCATCCTGTTGACAGATAGGCTGACGCTGTTTGCAGGGTTGAGTTCTGGAGGTCGCATTCGCAGGAACAGATCCGTTTAGCATGGCTGGAGTGCAGCAGTATGAAAAAGCTTATGACGAGACGAAAAGCCGCGGTCTTTCTATTAAGGCGCTTTTGTTGTGCTCACCACATAATCCTCTTCGTATATTGTTCCAGAACCACTTATATAGAGAGCCAAATGTTCACTGATCGCTTTGTTCTAGGACGCTGCTACCCCGAAGAGGTCCTGCAAGAGTATATGTAGTTCTGTGCGTGGAATGGGCTTCATCTGATTAGTGATGAGATTTATGCCCTCTCAATTTGGGCAAACGATCATCTTTCGGATGCACCGGGGTTCAAGTCGATTCTGTCCCTAGATATCAAGAATTGAATGGACCCGGACATGGTGCACGTTGCTTGGGGTCTCAGTCAGGTAAGAAGCCTAAGGTAGCCTCAATTAATCTCCCCAGGAAAACAAGGCAACTAAAACCTCTTATGCAAGGTTTCAGCGCTACGGGCCTACGGATTGGATGTTCAATCAGTCCATCTAACGCGCATTTCTTGGAAGCAGCCGAGGGCATTTCGTGAGATCTCCCATGGTTCTGTGATTACTATCCATTGAAAGACTTGCTGACCAACAGCCCTCACCCTCATTATAGCCTTCATAATTCCCCATCTAGCGTCGCAGATCGGATAGCATCATCTCTCCTCCTTGATGAGTTCACCAACCAATATATCTCGGCCAATCGACGTCGGTTAGCCGGGAGCTACAATTTCGCTACTGATTTTCTCCGCGCGCACGGAATTCCATACATCGAGTGCTGCGCTGCCTTCTTCATCTGGATGAACCTGGGAGCTATGGTGAAGGATCAAGGGGCGACTGACGCAGACATTGTTGCTCGACTGCGACGGGAAAAAGTCTATATATCGGCGGGAAGGCGCATGCGGCGGAAGATGCAGGATGGTTTCGTTTGGTTTTTGCACATCCTAAACACTTGTTGGAGGAAGAATTGAGAAGGATGATTCGTGCGATTCGAGTTATGTAGTTAGAATTCACGCCCTGCGTCTCTCAAGGGCTTTGTTGTCACCAGACGCCCACGCTTAGGGCTCAAGATCTCGCAGGTGAATCATGCCTAGCCCTTTCAAGTTTCCCTTTCTTTCCCTTCCCTCTATCCTTTTGTCTGCATACCCTTGGACCTCATATGGTCGACCAAGTAGGTATGGAGTGTATTGTATTGCATGAAACTTTGTGATCTGGACTAGGATGATCTGTTTAGAGTCACCGAATAAAGTCATCCCACGAGGTTCTGCTCACCATAAGGCATCTGTTTCTTATGATAGCTACCTGGCTTTCTGTCCAAGGACTGGGAATAATCCCCAATGTAGTCTTCATTCACCCTGGATTAGATACGGAAGGATGAGTCTGGAGCGAAACGTGTCCGGTTCCTTCCTCCGAGGACTCCGTCATGATGACAAGCGCGGCCAACACAGCAAGACAAGAAAGAAATAACACAAGGCGAGCGGGTTTCGAACCATGAACCTTTAAAAAAAGGGTAGCTTCTCTTTTTCTTGATTGAGCGTTTCACCTCCCCCTACAGGGGACCTTATCGAGCAGGCATCGGGCGGGCCTTGCCAACTAGACCATCAACCTGCCCAAAGGAATATTAAAACAATTCCAATCATAGCCTAATAGATTAAAAGCCTGGCTAGTTGCTCTGAGTGCAAGTGCTGGTGATACCTAGAGCCTTTTAAGATTTAGACGTGAAGCTCAAGCCAGCGCCAATTTCCAACTGCGCCGTTGAATTGACGAAGTCCATCCGAGTCGCTCACAGGCTACCCGAGAATTCCAAACATCTTCCAGAACCAGAAGAGTTCTCGCAATATTTCCAAATCGCAGTCTGTCGTAAAGACCTTTCATCTGGTTGTGTATGAAGGTTTGCTGGCCTGCCGTGGTGGCGCCTACCCCGGCAATGAAAAGAGGGAACACCAGCGCCGGTCCAAGCGTTGAATCGAAAGGCACGCGCTGCAGGCAGGTTATCAGGTTCTCATGACAGGTATTGCCCTTTATTTTCATCGTGTCGATGAGCGGTGCGGATGTTTTCAATCTCTCGAGTGTTCGATACAGCAAGCATAATGCTGAGGCGCGGTAAATTTCCAATAAATGCTCGAACAGAAGCCCACTGGAGCTGCACGCCTTCGTAGCATGAAGCCTTTGTTCGATATCATTGGCCTCGATATAGAGCGGACCGAACTGCGCAGGTGTGCTTCTATTTGTCATTGCTCGCAGCCGACAAATGCGAGCTATCAAGGTCAAAAGCATCGAATTTGCCCCCGAAATAGAATGTAAGTTCTCTGACACTATCTGTTGCTCTTCCTGTTGGTAAAAGACCGGGTCCAGTGCGGTTGATGTCGACATAGCAACGGCGGCAACAACATCATGATAGATGAGAAAGCGGGTTAGGAAACGATGAAACACGACGTTTCGAGGATCCAGTTTGTCGCGAGCCCCATTAACGATCGCAATAGCCCCTTGCAGATGATGATACCACTCGCTGGTGCCGCCTAAAATAATGTCCGTAAACGTCAATAGCACGGCAGACGTTGTCGCTCTCTCAAAGTCGACGGCGCCAGACTGCAAGTATTGGGAGAGACGACTCAGAGCCCTCCCATATTCTCGTCGGGCCCTTCGCTCAAAGAAATCATTGGCATCCGTCTGCAGCATACATTGCATCTGATGTGCGGAGGCCGAGGCTAGGAGAGCGGCCATTAGCTCTGGCTGGTGGAATGCTCTCGAAATAAGCATGTAAAGTCCAGACTGTTCCACTGAAATAACTGTCCTTTTCGAGATCAGATGATTGATAAAGTATTGAACGAGTTCCCGGTCTTCTCGGTGATATTCGGGTTCTATTGTGCTTAAAGCTGGGCGTAGGATGTAGCCAGAACTCGCGATGGGGCTGCTCAGACGTCGCACTTGCTCCCGGGGAACATTACCAGGGAAAGCCCCGAAGATATTCGAGACAGCTTGATCAGTCGTGTTAACGTGACAATAATTTACTATATCCGAGTTGTGCGGACTAGCAGCCGTGAAATGTGCATTCCTGGGTGCATAGCAATCGAGCCTGAGTCGGACACATGTCCGACATGAGCCGCTCGGGTCAAATTCCTCGTCGCATCTTTTCTTTCTATGAGGGTTTGGTTCAGTAAAAGGGCGCTGTGCGACACAATTGGCCACTGTACCTTTCACGACAGGTGTAACAGCCTGTGCGACGTCTGTGGTGTTTGGGTTTTGTCCTGGCACTCATGGGGCGCTTGTAGGCCAATGGCTAGGGTCACGCATTTACATTGGACAGTACTGGGTAACGAACATGCTGCACAATGAAAGAGGCAAGAATAAGTAGACCATGAAGAGTGAAGACAGTTAGTGAACATCAAACCCGGAGTTCTGCAAAATCTCCGGCTGGGGGGGCAAATGCTTAGTCATGAGATATGACGCACTGCTTTTCTATACTCTGGTTTTTATTTGGCATGCGAGATTGTTGTTTCTTTTTTATTAATTTTCGATGCCAGTTATAAGTGCTATATACTGATATAAATACGACCGGTCCGTCGAGGACTTTCCGGCGGCACCTCGACCGCAGTCAATACCTAAGGAGACTGCAAGAAGTCGCATACCGCTGATATAGCACATATAGTCAGTATCATGCCTGGCCTCGGATTTAGGGATCCTTACTCTGTCTAAATTCTTCCGGTTCTTCTTGAACGATCCAATGCCCACAGTCAATATCGACAATTTTTGAGCTTGGGAATAAAGAAAATATTTGTGGAAAAGCACTGTCCGGTATATAGTAACTGTGACGAGCCCGAAGAAACAATGTGGGTTTGAGGAACTTTGTAGAACTAGTGTTATAAGGAAAATCACCTAGTGGGCCCAATGCGGTTTCCAGAATGTCGAGGGGAAGGCGTGATCTCAGGAATTTGTGGTGGTTGTCCTTGATAAAGTTGCTCAGCAGAAATAGTCGTACAACTGGGGACTGTCAAGTAGTTAGCCAATTGTTAATGGAGGCATCATAGACTGAAGGAAAGAAGAAAGAAGAAAAGAAAAGAGGCTCTAAGTACCTCCTCGAAATCTGCAAGAATTCGCTCTCCCTCGGCATGAGTTCGGACCTGGGCCTGTTCTACCTTTGCCAGGCCATCCATGTACTTTTTGAAGTCGTTCGGTATGGGCAGAGCAATTGGACCGTTGTCAACCGCAACGACATCTGACACAATGTCGGAATTATGAAGAGCGAGAGTCAATGCTGTTTTAGCGCCCCTAGCACCAAGATCAGCGTTCAGCTTACATAAAAATACAAAAACACTTGATAGGGGTCTTACATCGAGTGGCCGATGACTGTTGCGCTCTCAAACCCATGCTTTTTGATGAATGACTCAACGTCTAATGCCATCTCCATGTAATCGTGTCTTTGGTGGTGACCTGAGTCACCATGGTTCCGGAGATCCTGGTGTCTCGTCAGCGTTTGAAAGTGATGTAGTCAAGCTATAGATTCCTACCAGAGCAAACACCCGACGTGATAGATCTTGCGACAAAAGCCTTAGAACGACAATCAGCACGATTCACAGGAGGAAGTTGACAATTGTAGATCGAAAACTTACTTGCTCACCCGCGAGTTCTCCCTCTTGGAGCCCAGGAACCCATGAAGAAAGATGATCGGGGGTCGATGTTCGTCTGGCCTTTTGCTCTTTGGCTCATGTACTTCGTAGGCCAGTGGGACCCTGGAAGTTGCACTGGGAGCGGAGGTGTGCATACGTCGAAGGTGACATGTCAATTGTCTAACGGCCATTACTGCGCGAGTGTCCGGAGATCAATGAATTGTAGGTAATGCTATCTCATGGCCGAAAGACAATCAGGACAGGCCAGTCTGACATTCCATACTTCGCACCTCACGCGGCCTCGCCCCTTTCGGCTGGTTTTCTCGGAGTCTTGCAGTGGACTCCGGCGTGTCCAATCACAGGGCCAGGGCGGCTATAGAGTTCAAGGCCCACAAAAGATATTGCATCAGTCCTGATGCGGAAAGAATCGTCGTGATATACTGGTGATTCTGTTCACGCCTGACAAAGTAGTAGCTCCAAAGGCTCAGGTGCATAAGCCCTACGCCCTACGCCCTGTAACGTCAACTTGATATCTGCTCCATGGATAATTTAGCGGAGACGAAATTTGACAACCGCTTACCTGTTATCATTTGACAAGTTATTAGCCGATGGGCCCACTGACGACAATTATGGAGAACCGAGAATGTTTGGAGTTGATACCGAACACCCCGATGACACATAAGGGAATGAATGAATCGACCATAAAACCAGAGTCGTCTCTCAACATGCAATCTGTTGTTCGTGCAGTACCATCACACACTACATCTGTAAAATGGCTGCTACTACCGCAGCCTCCCTGGAGGCATCGCGCCTTGACGTCTCCAGACTGACCTACTCCTATACAATCACTCCCCGCAATGTTCCCTCAGAAGCCACCATCAGAGGCAGCGACGAGACCATTTGCACCGACCACATGATCGTCGCATCCTGGACCGCCAAAGAAGGCTGGGCCGCGCCCGAACTGAAGCCCTTCGGTCCCTTCAGCCTCCTTCCCACGGCCTCTTGCCTTCACTACGCCCACGAATGCTTCGAGGGCCTCAAGGCCTACCGCGGCTACGACGGCAAGGTGCGCCTCTTCCGACCAAACCGGAACGCTCGCCGTCTGCAGATGTCCGCCTCGCGCGTCGCTCTACCGACCGTGGACGATGATGCTCTCGAAAAGCTCATGATGGCCGTTCTTTCCGTCGACTGTCCCAAATGGTTACCGCAGGACCGCGCCGGCGAGTTCCTCTACGTGCGGCCCAGCATCATCGGCACGAACTCGCAGCTGGGCATCCAATCGCCCACTAAGGCCATGTTGTACATCATCGTCGGGTATATGCCGCGCATGGACATGCCGGCGGGCGGGAAACGTCTGCTCACGTCCCCCGAGGACACGGTGCGCTCATGGGTCGGAGGTTTCGGGTATGCCAAAGTCGGCGCGAACTATGGCCCCTCGGTGAATGCGACCCGGGATGCGTATAATCGCGGCTTTCATCAGATTCTCTGGTTGTATGGATCGCAAGGCGAATGCACTGAGGCCGGCGGGAGTAATTTCTTCGTGGTGTGGAAGCGCAAAGACGGACGGAAGGAGCTGGTCACGGCGCCGTTGGATGACCGGCTGATTCTAGATGGAGTCACTCGGCGAAGCTGTCTGGAGTTGGCGAAGGAGAGGTTGAGTGATCAGGTTGAAGTATCTGAGCGCAAGTTCACCATCGCTGAATTGTTTGAGGCTGCGGCTGAGAATCGTATCGTGGAGTCGTTCGCTGCTGGTACGGCTGTAAGTTGTCCCCACTGTCCTTTATTTGATTGCACAGGGATTCTTGAACATGACCCGCTGATATATTACCGGTTTTATCCGTAGTGGTTCATCTGTCCCATCTCGTTGATTCACCACCGAGACCGGGAGATCACTATCCCCATGGGACCATATGATACGCCGGGGGAGATCACGGGCAAGATTAAGAATTGGCTCAGTGATATCATGTACGGACGAACCGAGCATGAATGGGGAGTTGTGATCCCGGAGAAGAATTAAAGGGGTCGTATGTAAGGAATTATCGAAGCCTGTTTATTTAGCTTGACATATATGCAGAATGAAGGCTGGGCCATGTGCCTTGCCAGTAGAATATGGGTTGATAAAAGGGGTTTCGGCTTTGATCAATGAAGAGCGAAAGGATGATTGAATAAAACCTGGACGCCAACCTGCAATAGTTGACCCCATGGGTGGTCGGGACTTGGTTACCTTGACCACCGAGCTCGATGGCGACTATGTCCTACACATACAGAAGGCAAGAGCCGGTCAGAATGACTGTGAGGATTGCAGGTCAGACGCCTACAGCAGAAATCCATTAACCCCCATTGAAGCAAAGCAAGAAATGACTACCCATAAAGAAATCATGTCATAAGCGGCCAAAGTTGATAGCTATTCTACACGCACGTCACAAGAAATAAAGGAGCAAACCCGTAGGCTCATCGCAGAAAGTAAAGAGATAATGAAATAACATTCCTAGCCATTTAGTTATATTTCCGTAGCTGCAAGTAAACATAGAGGTCAGTAATCGGCCAAAGTCACGCCTGGAAAGGGAGTTGCTTACATCAAGCGTCAATGATTTACTGCTGTTCTCAGTCTGGTCCCGGTAGATACCCACCAGGGCCTCACTGTTCTGGAACAGGCCAGTCTTCAAACTGATCACAATGAACTGCATTCCAGGGGCGGCGTGGTCATGGATGTAGTTGGCAATTCGCGCCACGTTAGTGTTGTCCAAAGCTGCATCGACCTCGTCCAGAACGAAGAACGGCGATGGCTGGTATGAGTGGATTGCGAACAACAAAGCCAAAGCAGCCATGGTTTTTTCACCACCGGAGAGATGTTCCATGTCGCGGAAACGCTTGAGTGGGGGCATCGCATGGTACTTGATACCGTCAAGGTAGGGTTCATCCGAGTCCTCGATATCCAGGTAGCTGCGAGACGTCTTACATCAGTATGAGTAGTTTCATCGTAAAGAATAATAGTCAACTTACGCTTGTCCACCCAACGGGTAATTGGCACTTTTCGTCAACTCGCGGTAAATAGGAGCAATTTGATCAGAGATATGAGTGAAGGCCTTGTTGAACAGGTCGGATCGCTGGCGCATGACGTCCTCGAAGTCTTCCTTGGCCTTCCGAGCATGTTTGCGGGCGTCGTCAAAGTCCTTTTCGGTGCCACGGAGTTTGTTCTCGACACTCTCCAGACGCTCAATGGCTCTCGTGTTGGGCGCCATCTTGTCAAGTTCACTGCTGAGGTTTCGTACTTTGTCCAACAATTCTTCTTCCAGCTTGTCATCGTCCTCCTAAATATCCAGTAAGCGTCAATCTTTCCACAGCCAGGGCCATATCCCACTCACCTCCTTAAGAGTTTCTCCTAACGAATCAAAATCGACCTCAATTCCGTAGTCTTGCACAGTAAACGTATCACCTGCTCCGGCGCCATCCTCGTCAACGTCCATCGCATCAGGGTCGGCTGCTTGAATAAGATCATCAATGGGAAGTTGTTCGAGAGGGTTGGAATCCTCTGTCAACGGGATATCAATGTCTTCAAGTTTGCAGCGTCGTAGAAGAGCATATCGGCTGGATGAATTGCGCTGGACGTCTGTTTCCAACGCGTTAACATTCTTCAACGTCCCTTCGACTTCTCTGCTGCGCTTTTGAAGTTCCCTGCGGTGTTGCGCCAAGTTCTCGGCGGAGTGCGCATAGGCCTCCTTCTGTTCTTCAAGTCGCTCCCGGAGAATGTCAAGTTCAGCATTGTATTCGTCCATACGGTTTCCGATTTCTTCCTGTTCTGCTTGGAGCTCCTCGATCAAGTTTTGATCGCGCTGGTGTTGAGCCTCAAGGCTGGCAATGCGATCACCAGTAGCCTGGAGTCGCTGTTTCTCGAAGCTCAGCTGATTCTCGATTCGACTCTTCTGTGTCGTGAACTCCAGCTTCTTTTGAGCAGCCTCTTCATGCAGGGAGCCCTGTTGGACTTCATACTCGCGGATGTTGCTGTAACCAAGGCGCTTGCAGAACTTGCGGTAAATCTCGTCCTCCACATTGCTAACCGATTCCTGCGATTCGGTGATGGTTTGGTCAAGTTCCTCCAAAGCTTCCTGCCGCTCAAAGTACTTCGGCCTCAGCTCTTCCAGCTGGCGCTTAACGAAGTCCAACTCCGTGCGCTTGCTCTCGAGGTTTCTCTCCAGAGCCTTGAGCTCATCTCGAGCATAGGCCAGACGCTGCTCAAGACCGACGAGCTCACCCTGGAGGGTTTCCTCTTCGGTTCCGCGGCGGTGGCCCTTCGGAAGATTGGTAAGATCAGCCAACAGTTTGTCCTTGAGCTTGTACAGATTCTCCACCTCGGAGTCCTCCCACCGCTTCGAGTTTTGCTGAGGACCTTTACCACCGGTCATTAAACCACCCTTATGGATCACCGTTCCATCGAGAGTGACCGCCTTCGCGTCCACGTGTTTCTCGTAGCAGAGATACTTAGCCGTGGCCAGGTCGTCACACACAATGGCGTTGCCACAGGAGTAGCTGATGGCTCTCGCAACCGAGTCATCGTAATCCACCGTTTCGATAGCCGGGCGCATTCCGCGGTGCATTCCCTTCAGGTTGGAATTGAAGGCTTTCACCTGAATCGTCTCCAAGGGAATGAAAGTGGCCTGTCCAGCTCTCTGGTCACGCAGGTGCTGGATACACTCCTTGGCAGTCTTCTCATTGTCAACGACAATTGCGTCGAAGTGCCGGCCAAGCACGGTGCTAACAGCTTCGGCGTACTTTTTCTGCTTCGGTTTGCAGAGGTCACTGACTCGGCCCTTCACACCCGGGAAAATACGTCTCAAGGTCGAGATCAACTCCTTCGCTCGGAGCTCCTTCTCGCTCTGCTTCTTGCCGTCGTCAGCCTCGAGCAGCTTCTTCAAGACCGCCTGGAGCTTCTCCTCGAGTTCCGTCCTCATCTGAGAGACACGCAATCGCTCAGAGGTCAGAGTGTTGAGCTCCTTCTTTTTACGGTCAATATCCTTAGATGTCGTTTTGACCGTATCATTAAGAGATGTTTTGCGTTCAGCCATAGACTGGGTGTCAGCCTCCAGAGATTTGAGCTGCCATTCCGCGCCCTCGAACTTGGATTTGAGACTGTTGTAGGCCTCGGCTTCGGTCTTTCGCTGGCGCCGCAGGTTGTCGAGGTTCAGCTGCTCGGCCGAGGATCGCTTATTGACCTCTTCCTTAAGCTTGTTGTATTCTTGCTGGTCGGCTTCACTCAACTGGCCACCCTTCTTGCTGATCGTCTTTTGCCATTCCGCTTCCCACTGGGCCTGGGCTTTCTCGACAACCTTGAGGTCTTTTTCCAATTGCTTCGCGTTAGAGGACTGAGCCTCCCGTTCTTTGCCGATCTCGGCAATCCGAGAAGCAAACCGTTCCACCTTCTTCATGGTGATGTCGACTTTCTCATCGACAGGAACAAGTGCGTTGGTAGACTCCTCGATGTCCTTTTCTTTCTTCGTGATGTTCTTCTCAGCCTTGGCCACGTCCCGACCAACCCTGGCGTGTTCTTTCTTGGCCTCCTCAACATTGTGCTCATATTTCTCAACGTTGCGGCGGAATTCTTTGAGCTCGTCCTGGTACTTGAGGATCTCGGCGCTGGACTCATCGATCGTGCGCTGGAAGTGGAAGAGCTTCCACAGGATATGGGTGATGATGGCTTGGTCGCGCTCCTCTGCCTTGCGGGCATAGTTCTCGGCCTCGCGCTTCTGCTCCTGGTACTGCTTGATTTCGGAATTGATACCTCGGCGGCGGTTAAGCTGCACAGTCTGTTGTTCCGCGGCCTCCTCCGCCTCGGCCTTCAGGCGCTCGTATTCGGCTTTGTATTCGAGACTGCCGGAGATCTGCTCGATCAGGCGCGTAAGATCCTTTGGCGACTGCGATGCGATCGCTTCCACATCACCCTGGAAGACAAGGAAGTTGCGCGCCTTGATGAGAATGTTCTCGGCCTCAAGGGCCTCGTTGTACTGTTGCGCCGTCACCGTGCGGTTGTTGATTCGGTATTCGCTCACACCTCCGCTGGTGATCGATCGTCGCCATTGCTGTTCCTCGCCCGCATCATCCTCGTAGACGGCCATCACCCAAGCCGTGCGTGGGTCATTGGATCCGCTCGGGTCCTGCGATGGCTCGATGTCGTCGCCGTCCTGCGCATCTCCGTTGGTTTCTCCATCGATGGCATTTCCGTCTGCATCGACTCTGGATGTGCGCAGTACACGGCCGCGGTAAACAAGATCGCGGAGGTTCGTCGATCGTAGATGGGAGGACTTGATACCTAGGACGAAAGAGATCGCATCCATACTGGGGGGACGCATTAGCGCAAACGACACTTGCGGACTAGTCGGGCTAAACGCGGGTGTGGACGAGGGGAATATACGTACGAATTAGACTTTCCAGACCCGTTAGGTCCGATGATAGATGTGAAGTAGGCATCGCCAAACAGGAGAGTATGGTGACCCTTATAGGACTTGAAGTCTAGAAACGCCCGTCAGTCATGATCAAGCAAATCCACAGAACGGGGATCACCGCGTACTGTACAGCTCGAGACGAATGAGCTTCCCCATCTTGCAACAGTCCGGCCGCTTTCTAGACCACAGCAGCAAGGACGGAAGAGCTGGGATGTCGGCGAGGTCGGTGCCAGGTGAAAGTGGAGGCGCTGTTTGGAGGGGCCCGCGCGATAGAGAGCTTGAAGGCGCGTCTTCCGCCGGCCGCAGGGAGGACGCGCCCCGGTCACGTGGCACCCGCGGATCTCTGCGACATATGGTCTACCTTTCTTTCTATTATCTGTTCAATTATGAGAGATACTATGGATTATATGAACTAGATAAGCTTCCGAATGGGTTTAAATCTTTGGAAAGAGTTGATTTGTATATGTACACGGGAATCTGCTGCAGATGCTGTAAAGTGTCGCGGCAATGGAGTACAAATGAGTAATTAGACATCGACAGAAGGAGAGATAGATCACCAGCTAGACGGCCCTTGGATCTCCAGACTCACGATCTGGGAGAAGGCGCAACGCTCAACGGGTTTCCAACGACCAAAAAGTCTTCCGACACGAATCCCGTGGAGTCCATTCGGAAAGCACCCTTCTGGCCTTCCACCTCGAGGAGAATGAAATCCTCACCAGTGAAAATCTGCCGCACGGACTGGAAAAGACGCCAGAACAGAAGACTCGACCTCTTCAGGGGTGCCCTGAAGAAACTCGGCTGAGACGGCGGTTCGGTCGAAGACATTCCACCCTGCTGCATGCGAGCGACAGACTCAGGCGTGACTACCAGACGACGGGAAAAGGCGATTTGACGAGGCACGGCATCAAACTCATAGGGCCGGCGGAAGGGGATCGTGCTTCGGACCTGGAAGCGAAGCTGAGCTCCGGCATTGGTGCTGACGGCCGTGACGGTCTTGATCAAGCGTTGGGTTTTCATAAGAAAGACGGTGCCCATGGCGCTCATCACGATGCAAATTCCGCCAAATAGAGTCTTTTGCCACGTAGGAAGAGGCACGATTGGGTCATGGAAGACAATTTTGGAGTTGTATACCGAGTAGGCAAAACAGAATACGGCGATACCGTAGGCTCCTAGAACATAACTGCGATGCGACGGCGACCGGAAAAGAAGAATCTGCCCTTCCCTAGCAACCTTGCGCTCGAGTTTTCCGAACCCCTCTGGCCGTCTGCCAGCAAACTTCAGCGTCTCTTCAGCATTGGCGGACTGGGTCCGCGTTGTGGGTTTCGGGGGTAACTGTGGTTGCTTGCCCTTGGTCGCGCCTTTCGTTCGCGCCGCACTCGAGGCGAAATGTCTCCATATCGAGTTCGAAGGAAAGACTCTAGGCGATACGGCGACCCCGGGACACTGGTGCGAGAAAGCCCGGAAGGCAAACGATCTGGCGAACATGATGCTACCTGCTTATCATTAATGGGTCATTAGCATACTCTGGATGAAGGTAGAGCAATCGAGTCTGCGCCACTTTTGGTGGACAGCCAGAGCATGTCCAGGCATGGATATCTACGATCCATAAACCCAAGACGCATCAAAATCAACAAAGGTCATACAAAGACGTACCGGAGTTTCAATCGGAGAGGCCGATGGCCCTTTTAATGTCGTGACGGGCAGGAATCCCGATCTTCTCCGCGGCAGAAAAATGTTCCCGTCCGGGCGGCCGGTGAAGCTCCCAACAACCTCAACATCTCCAAAGCGAACGCCCTGCTTTTACGCCGACACAGATACCCCTATTTCGGATCTGTCAATTGATCTCCGATTGCGACTCCCCGGCTTGACTATTACGGACTAAACTGGGATTTTGGCTCCGTCGCTCGTGGTGGTGGGTTCTTTGATCGACGTCCCTTGCCCGCCGAATCCGACAAGCATACCGTTGCGCAAAGAACATCGATCAGAGAGAACTCCCGGTTCATTTCTCGTCACCAGACCCTCATCCACTACCGTAAAAATGGCCGCTAGCTTGCGTCAAGTCCCGGCAGTTCTTGCCAGACGCCAGCCTCGAGTGATCGGTACCACCAGACGTGAGTTTGGCCCGCGGAGAATCTTTTTTTTTCTGGCGAAGATAGTCGCTATGTCCATCCCGTTTCCCAGAATACATCCCGCTAACAGAAGCATTTTCGCTGTACTATACAGGTCTGGCATCCTCCACATCTATTCAAAGCCAGAACCCCGCCTATCCGCTCTACCCATCGGTCATCCAACTCCTCCACGAAAAGGGCATCCCGGAGTCCGATGTCTCCAAGATCCCCGCCTCCGGCCCCAAGGGCCGTCTCCTGAAGGGTGACGTTCTCGCCTACCTGGGCGCCATCGCCTCCGACTACCCGGCGACCCAAGCCGCCCGGATCGCACAGCTCGCTCATCTCGACCTCAGCAACATCAAGATCGTCGGGCCCGAGCCCAAGGCTGCCGCGCCCGTCGTCGAGGAAGCCCCCGTCGCCAAACCCCCTCCCACCACCTCGGTCGCCGTCTCCATCTCCCTGGCCGCCGTGCTGTCCGCGCAGAAGAAGCTGCAGGATTCACTGGGCGTCAGCGTCCCGCTGTCTACGTTCCTGGCCCGCGCCGCTGACCTGGCCAACGACGACCTGCCGCGCTCTCCGCGCGCAACCCCCTCCGCCGACGAGCTATTCAATGAGGCTCTGGGTGGCGGGCCCGTCACCACCTCCCGGGGCGACTTCGTGCCGGAGTTGAATGCCGTCGCGGCGCCCGTGGAGACCCGGCCGGTCAAGCCGGTCCAGGAGGATATCATTGACATTCTGAGCGGGAAGGTGTCCAAGGTTGCTGCTGCTAGCCGACGAGCGTCCCGGGCCGAGTCGGCTCCTGCGGAGCAGGCCGCCAACGTTTTCAGCCTGACGATCCCCGTGGGCGAGGAGAAGCGGGCTCAGACTTTCTTGGACCGTGTTAAGACCCTCCTGACGGTTGAGCCTGGCCGGCTGGTTCTATAGATCTCTCTCCATTTTACATTGTAAGTTTGCATTCGGCACCTCCGTGTAACCGGAAACTGTGGCTTGTTCGATGATTCACTGGGGGCTAATTTGTTAGTATAGTTGTAGCATAGTAATAAACTACCCGCGGGAGCCGCTTCGAGCTCAAAGATTTCAACGGGACTTGGTCTTTTCTTCTTTTTTTCTTATATAGGAATGTACTCGAGCGCTATATGATTGTTTTAAAATAACATCTGCAGTTTCATTCTCATTATCGAGGACCATGCGCGAACGCTCTCGTAATTTGCAAAAATTTCTTAAGTACCTAGTAATGCAGTCCCCCGAAGCCATGCGGCGAACAAGAAATAGAAGGGTGGACAAAAAGTCATCTCATCATAAAACAACGCGAGGAGAAAGGAGAAACAAGAAACAAGAAAAACGCAGTCGCAAGTGAGAAAAAGAGACACATGCCATATATGGAGGGGTGATGGGAAAGTTCAAATCATCCTTCAGCCAGTTATGAACATGACCTTCGACCACCTCTGACAACACCAGGAGCGCCATGGATTGGTAGTCGTTTCGCAAAATTAGAATCAAAAAGTCAACGCTGAATGCCGACAGTCCCGATTGCCCGAATGAACAAACACGGGTCAAAAAGAACATAAAAAGGGATGAGAAGACAAGAGAGAAAGATCTGGAGCACAAGAAAGGGCCCAAAGTACATGTCGAATATCGAAGGGAAATAGAAAAGGAAAATAAAGGAGCCCACCTATTAATCGCCTGCAAAATGCTGTAAACCCACAAAATGCGAGAGATGCCAAATTACACCCTGATAAAACCCTGCTTCAAACCGACCAAAGATATACCCCGGTTTGAAACAACGCCAAATCCCTGGAACGCCGCGTCTAATGCATGTTGCAAAGCATGATAAGAAACCCAGTGACGCCGTAGCATCAATCTCATCGAGACGATCGACAGCCTCTATCTACCGAATGGTACCCCATTCGGCCAATTTGCTGCCCTCGCGTTCCTGATTTCGTCCAGGTCGTCGATTAAATATCTTCCAGAATCTCAAAGTCTCGTCTCCAGCTCCCGTGACTACCGTTTGGCCGTCAGGGCTCATGGCTAAGTAGAGAACACGGAAGGTATGGCCGGTCAGCGAAACAACCTGCTCCATGCGCGGATACTTCCAAATGACGATCTGGTTCTGGCTGTAACCATGAGTGCTGATGATCTCATCGGAGTTCTTCGACCAGGCCAAGTTGCAGACCTGGCTGCCGGTGTCGACCTCTTTGATCATGGAGCCGGTTGACGTGTTCCAGAACTTGATCGTTCTATCGGCCGTTCCACCACCCGACGCAAGTAGATGGTGCTGGTGGGGTGACCAGGTTATGGCCTTGACGGCAGCGGTGTGGTCAGAGAATCGATAAAGAGGCGTTTCGTTTAGCTTGTCCCACACCATCAGTTTGTTATCATTACCACCAGAAGCTAATTGACCGTCTTCTGTGTTCCATCTCAACCCGCAGACCTCTTGCTTGTGACCGGACAGCCGGCGCAGGTATTGATCTGGAGAACGGACATCACGGTGGAAAATCAACCGATCTCGAGATCCGGACGTGAGGATATGGTCGTTCCATGCGAGAGCTCCCACACGATTGGTATGCCCAACCATTGTTCGAAGTCGTCGACAACGTTCTGCATCCCAAATCTGTACCAAACCCTTTCCGGTACCGATAGAAAGGTGAGTTCCCTGATTATATAACGGTTAGCCGTTACGTGGTGCGTAGGAGCTGGGTTGCCTGGCTTACCCTTTGAATCCAGCTGACGCTGGTGACTGTGTCGTCCTTCAATTCGCAGAGTTTAGTGACTCGTCCCGACTGAGAGTTCCACATGTAAACCGAATTGCCGAGCCCCACTCCCAGAACGTTACTACTGCCCCAGTCCACCAGGTTGAGATAGAAATCATCTTGCAAGTCAGGCGCATCCAGCACCTTATACGGAACCTTGTTCACGTAGCGCGGTTGCTTGCGAGGAGTTTCGAGGATGCGCTGACTATCATAGCGAATGGGAGAGAGGCTGTAGAGTTCGGATCGGACGTTGAGGTTCGGACCATGTTGGCTGCGAGGCGTCTTCGACGGTGTGGGATGGGCGGAGCCAGTGCGAGGGGAGGCGTAGTTGAAGAGGTTTTTGTGCGGCGTGGAGGGGGTGATGCTAGCAGGGGGTATATTTGACACGACGTGTGAGGGAGGAGTGTGAGAACGAGTTTTGTCAAGGATGCCGCTGCCGAGTCCCAATAATGGATCCGGCGATAACGAGTCGAGTTCCGCCTGCGGCACGGTATTTCCGAACAATTCGCTGCGCAAGACCCGCGAATACATTCTATTTGCTTCTTCGGCTGGAAGACAATATTAGCACTTGAGTTTCGGGCTGGCGCCATCTTTCTCAGGGGGTCCAACTTACTCTTCTGAAAATGGAGTTCCGAATGCGGGGTTCGACGCTTCGACTTTGACGGAGTAGAAGGACAACCGTCTTCATGAAGCAGACTATAGGTCGCTTGAAGATCCTGTCCGTCTCGGTTTGGGATGAATCTGTGGCAAGCGCCGTAAATCAGCTATTGTCTTTCATACACACCCGTGGCGGTTACTAGCGACGCTGCAAGGGACCTTTCCGAGTGACATGGACCAACACCAAAGCTGAGCGCAAGGAAAAGATAAAGACTAACCTATCACCATACACTCTCTGTCTTTTCCGACTCGGACTTGTTCCAGGCGTTCTTTCGCGCGGGTTTCCAGCATCCTCATACTCTTTCAACGCCTTGGCTAGCGCATTGGGATCAATGGGCTCGGAGCTATTGCGACTTTTCTGTCGGCTGCCCTGCAGATCTGGATAAAACAAGGTCTTTTTGGAGGGCATGCTCGGTGGTGTTCTCGACCCAGGCGGGGAGGCTAGATTCAGTCCATTCGCTGCTGTAGACGTTGCCTTCTTTGCACCCCCCGCAGCACTGCGACCGGCGGCAGCATCGGGCTCTTTCTTGCCCTTGCCCTTGCCCATAGCTGCTAGATTGGCGCTTTTCGAAATGGCTTTATTGGCGATCGAATGCAGGAGGGTTTGAGGCTCAACTGAGGGATTGCGACCAGAGCCTAGGGTTGAATTGCGAGAACGGCGGGGTTTATGGTGGTGATCAAACGTGAGATTCTTTCACAGACAGAGACGACAACACAACGGGCTGCTTCGTTGCTGAATCGGGGGGGGGACTTGATCGTAGGATTGGCGAACGCAGACGTTGCTGGGGAGGTGCAACCGGCTTTGCTCCGCTCTCCGGACAATAATAATCAAATAAACGAACTAAGCGGGAGGGGAGCGACAAGAGGGGGAAGGAGAGAAGATAGAGCAATGACTCTCACCAGACCCAGTGCTGAATGGAAGGACACAGACAACTCGGGCAGGTCATTTGAGAGCGACCTGGCCACCGTCTGGTGAGGAAGAGAGAGGTGAAGGGACAGGGAGGGAACCAAGGGCTGGCGATGGGATCGCCTTGGGGGTGACGGACCTGCGAAGGGGATTCCGCCCGGTCACGCGTCGGCTGCGCTAAACCCTTCCGAGACAACCTGCCAGGGAGGTTGGCCCGTTGCTTTGTTGTGATCCTTCCTCACAATTAATTCGGGATGCATCATCTTGATTCCTGCTGTTCTTCTCGCTGTGGACTAAGAATGGGTTCCCCGTTGGAGTCTGTGGATGTGGGGTCTGTGACTATCTCTGGCTGCCGGTCATGAGCCAGAGGGCCTCCATCTGATAGCCCGACTGGTCATTTTTACCTGTCTCAGAAGTCGGGGGAACAGGTCAACTTACCATGTTTCTCAAGTATCAGAAACCCCTCTGTCCGATCGAGTGGATCTCTCACAAACGGAGTATAATGGTTATTATGATTGTGCACTATACTGTTATCCTGACACGCCCGTGACGCGAGCTGCCACCGTTGCACGCGCGGGAGAAACGCGAAAAACGCTTGGGCCACGGGATGGAAATGTTCCCCAGCGATCGTGTCGGTCTCGGTCTGTTCATGGAGTTTGGGCCTGCCTGCTGGGGCGGTTTGGGATTCCCCAATCCCCGTGCTTCTTTTTGATTTCTTAGACATGGGCTAAAAGATGATCACCGGGGTAGGTCTCTTGATTAAGCTCTTCTAGTTTCCAGCTTTTCTCTTGGTCGCGTGGAGCCGATGTCATCCCGGCAATTAATATTGGTAACGGGCCAACGGCTTCTACAAACTGTTTCCTAGCTGTGACTATATTCAGAAAATCTGGCCAGGCTCTCCTATACTTGTATACCTAATATCACAAGGTAATGGTGCTCTCGTTCCAACTAATATACCTACTCTATAGTAGAATACTTTCAAACCTGTCTAGTGTACTATAGTGCAACAATGCTCGTAAGGTTAAGCAATATCATATTCCGTGGCACTCCGTAAGTATTGCCAGATGTGCAAGACATATCGCCGACAGTCTCCCCTGCATGATCTGAATAATATCACGATCATGGTGACTGAGGGCGAATTCTCCCAGCACGAGGCTAAGTTGTCTCCGACGGCAACCCCAGACAAGGCCGACCGCCAAGCACCGAAGCAGCCCGAGTGATCTCATGCCAACGGATTCTCCTCCACTCTCCGTCCTCCGATTTATTATCCTCTGGATTCCTTCCCCTCCCTGATTGTCTCTCCACAGTCCCCAAGGTCCCGAACGATGACTTCCAAACTCGCCCAAAACCTTAAGCAGCCGGCTCTGGACTTCCTGTCCTTTGTCAATGCCTCGCCTACCCGTATTGTCCCCGTCCCTGTCGCTCTGGTCGTTTGTTTGCATGGCTGATCTAGTCCCCATCTAGCTTTTCATGCGGTCCAATCCGCCAAAGAGCTCCTTGCCAAGGCTGGTTTCCAGGAAATAAAGGTTCGTAGATCAAAGGATGCTCGTTTTCCTTTTCTATCACTGACAACCTTCTTCAGGAAAAGGATTCCTGGGCCTCCACGTGTCGGCCTGGCGGCAAATACTACCTGACCCGCAATCACTCGACTATCGTCGCTTTTGCTGTCGGTAAGAAATGGAAGGTATGTCTAGACCGCAGTGTAACCAATGTCACGAAACACGTCGTCCAAGAATGCTAATATCTCTCCTAGCCTGGAAACTCTATCTCCATGATCGGTGCCCACACGGACTCTCCCGTGCTGAGGATCAAGCCGGTGAGCAACAAGCGCGGCGAAGGCTTCGTCCAGGTTGGCGTTGAGACCTACGGAGGTGGCATCTGGCACACATGTATGTATCCAATGTCTCTCCATGCTGTTGCTCAACAATTGCTAATCTTTCCCTAGGGTTCGATCGTGACTTGGGTGTTGCCGGTCGGGCTATGGTCCGCACAGGTGATGGCTCCATCACCCAGAAACTGATCAAGATTGACCGCCCCAGTATGATCCTTGCAAAATGATATCACCGACAAATAGAACCCAACTGACGACCCATAGTTCTCCGAATCCCGACGTTGGCCATTCACCTGGATCGCCAGGAGACTTTCGCCTTCAACAAGGAAACCCAGCTCTTCCCTATTGCCGGCCTTGTTTCCGCCGAGCTCAACCGCACCGGTGCTACAAACGGTACTTCCAATGATTCTAAAGACTCCAAGACTGGCGAAGAGGAGAAGGGAGACTTTTCTCCTCTGAAAGCGATCACGGAGCGTCACCATCCCTACATTGTGGAACTCATTGCCGCCGAAGCCGGAGTGAAGCCGCTTGACATCCTTGATTTCGAAATGATCTTGTTTGACACCCAAAAGTCTGCCCTGGGTGGACTGCTTGAGGAATTCATCTTCTCTCCTCGCTTGGACAACTTGAACAGCTCCTTCTGTGCCACCGTTGGCCTGATCGATTCGGTGGCCGATGCGTCAGCCTTAGATGACGAGCCTTCTATCCGCCTCATTGCACTCTTTGACCACGAGGAGATTGGAAGCCGCACTGCCCAAGGTGCCGACTCCAACATTCTTCCCGCCATCATCCGTCGCCTTTCCGTCTTGCCCTCTTCGACCACTGACAATGCCAACCTGTCGACTGCCTACGAGGAGACGCTGTCTACCTCCTTCCTCCTTTCGGCAGACATGGCACATGCGGTGCACCCCAACTACTCGGGCAAGTACGAACCCGATCACCGGCCGGAGATTAACAAGGGACCTGTGATCAAGATCAACGCCAACGCTCGTTATGCTACCAATTCTCCCGGCATCGTTCTGTTGCAGGAAGTGGCCCGGAAGGCGGCCCAGGACGGCGGAGAGGGCGTTCCGCTGCAGCTGTTTGTCGTGCGCAACGATTCCAGCTGCGGAAGCACCATTGGTCCCATGCTGTCTGCAGCTCTTGGCGCTCGTACCTTGGACCTGGGTAACCCGCAGCTGAGCATGCACAGCATCCGCGAGACCGGGGGTACCTGCGATGTGGCTCACTCGATCCGGCTGTTTACCAGCTTCTTCCAGCACTACTCCCAGACATCCCAGACCATCTTCGTTGATTGAGTCAAGGGTTGTCCCCTGTAAATAGCAAACTCAATTCCACCGTTCTAAATTTTCTCGCCTGGTTGTAGAAAGCGTACCTCGGAATACTTGCCTCCTCTCCCCCCAGTAGACGGATCGGGCCGAGGAAAGTCCGCCGCCCGCACTCTCCCACCTGACGTCCATCCTCCCATCGCCGACCTCCACTACTATCCTTGCATCTTCTTCATCTCGGCCGTCCGTTAGCTCACGGATTTCCTTTTGTTGTTCTTTTACCCTGATCCCTCCTAATGTCGTTGATGCCCTCATGACCCTCTATGACAACCCCAGATGTCTTTCGAGATGCGGAATACATCGCTGACGTGTCCGGCTTATCATATGGAAGCGTCGCGGACGTCCCTGGAGGACGGTCGAGCTCCCCCGACCCTCAGGATGGGCGCATAACGAAGCTGCAATCGGCTGCGAAGGTCGCGCTAATTGATAGGCTGCTCCGCGATCTTGATATCTTAATATACTGTCAACTTTCTGCGCTGTATTATATGGAGTGAGCATTCCCCTGAATATACTTCCTCTCCCATTCCCCACATTCAATACTCCGGAAGGCTGTCACCTCCCCGACTCGGCTTTCACGAACCATGCTCACAGTCTCTAGTTGCTCCATCGTCCTCTTTGCCGTTCGTGCTATCATCCAATTAATCTTCTTCACTCCTAAAGCCCCCCCGTTCGATCCGACCCGGAACCAGCCTTTCGTCGGCGCCATATTCGCCAGCAACTTATTCTGTATGACGTTCCACTACTTCTTCGTTCACCCAGACGCCGGGGAGTCCACGCGTGGCTACCTGCACGGCGGACTCTTGATCGACTTCATTGGCCAGAAAGCGCCCGTGCCGGTCGCTCGGCTCCTCTCTTTCGATGTGTTGGTCATGCTGCTCCATCTTATCATGCTGGGTCTTATCGTTGAGCGGGTTAAAACTACCGAGGCAACGGCTGCCGCCACCACCGCTGCCGTATCGCCGTCGCCGTCGTCGTCTGCGCAATCGCCTATCGCCGAGCGAGATCAGGACCATGATTCCGAGGAACGCGGTGTTCTGCGCAACGACAGTAACCGCACAAATGACACCTCTGGTTCGTCGGAAACAACTAGCCAAGGGCTTGGACTTGAGGACGCTCCTGGATCCCGGGAATTGGGGTCCGGGTCCCAGTCTCGACTCGACCTGAACGAGGAGTCCGAACGGGACGAGCTGCTGGCGGACCCCTCGGAAAGCGGACATGCCTCTGGTAGTAAGAATCACCACCCCGTTGACTCGTTTGCCTCGGGGGAAGCGGTCGTCATGGACCTTGGTTTGCTCGAGGTGATTCGAGACCAGTGGCGGTATAGTCCCGTCGCTGCGAGACGCACCTCTGCATACGTTCCCTCCGACCAGACGGCGGCTTTTCTGCGACAGCGATTCGGACTTCAAGTGCGGCCGGACGGACGGTTAGAGAGAATCGGACTAGGTGGCTCATGACCTTTCTCTACCCTGGTTTTAGATCTTACAGCTCACTGGCGTTGGAGTTGGTATTGCTGTTTCGTGTACATATGACAATATGAATATAAATGACCATGATCTATTGTTCCTCGTCTCGACCCAGTCCTTCCATCATGAAGAGGGTCAGACCATCTCCCGGGCGATCATAGTTATACAAACACACAAAACAAGATAAGGGTATGCCATGAACCATAAACCACAAACATGCATCTTCGACTTTCAAAACCGGTCACCGAATCAATCACTCCTTCTCCCCCTCTGCCTCCTGGACCCTGCGATCCAAAACCTCATCCACAATACCCATCTCCAGCGCCTCCTGCGCTCCCATGAAATAATCCCTCTCCATCAGCCTCTCGATCTCCTCCAGCGACATCTCCTTCTTGCCCGTCAGGTGCCGCTTGTAGATCTTATTCAGCTGCTCGCGCACACGCAGGATCTCCTTCGCGTGGATGGCGATGTCGCTGGCCTGCCCGAAGTATCCGCCCGACGGCTGGTGCATCATGATGGACGAGTGTGGCAGGCAGTACCGCTTTCCGGCGTGGCCGCCACACAGCAGCAGGGAGCCCATGGAGGCGGCCTGGCCGACGCAGATCGTGGAGACTGGGGAGGCGATGTAGCACATTGTGTCGTAGATTGCGAGGCCTGTGTGTTTTGTTTGAATATGGTTGTTAGTGGAACGCGGGGAAAGGGGACTGCTTCGCGGGAGGCGACAGGGATTGTACTAACCAGCCGTGACTGATCCTCCCGGAGAATTGATATACAAATGGATGGGTTTCTGAGGGTTATCGGCTTCGAGGAAGAGGAGTTGCGCAACGATCGACGCAGACATGGATTCGTCGACTTCGCCGTTTAGACAGATGATTCGTTCCTGGGCGGTCAATTAGCACAGGCTAGGCCGGGGGATTCTGTCTGGTTATGTTAAATACCTTGAGGAGTCTAGAGAAGATATCGTCTGCAGTTATTAGGAGGAAGTAGTTAGTTACCGCTGCGGTGAGCGCCGACCGGCATCAGGATCAGATCGATTGAGATCATGACGTACAAGTGTGCCAACCACCTCCCTAACATCATTAGAATTCTTCCTTACCAATGCGCACGAAGATTCAAAAACATACCACAGTCTCCGTGACGAACGGCGTAGGAGTCCATCCCCGCGGAGAGCTCGCGCCCTTCGATAACGACGGAATGGAGCTGGCGAAGCTGCGCGATGCCGCGGGAAGACCAGCAGCAATGGAAGAGCGAGGGAGAAGGCGACCCAGTCGCGATACCGAGCGGGCCGGATTCATGCTGTATAAGAGGGGTATATTTATAATTGAGAGAAAGAGGGGGAGGTGTATGTCAGAGAGGGAAAGCGGAGGTTGAATTGATCAAATGAAGTAGATCGATAAGGTCGGGGCTGGACGAGAGCAAAGTCCCGCCAAGCTTTCGGAGCTTCGTTTCTTCTTCCGTCGCGCTTTCCTCTGCTTCTCTTCCTCTTCTACTACACTCGCTCCAAGGCACAAATCCACATAATGCAGTGTCTGCATCATATTCCATACGCATCATGGCGTTTGACCGTGTACCGACAGCTTTTTACAACCCCTCGCCCCTATACCTTGTCTTCTACCTCTCGACGTACCATCTCATCCACGACGACTCAGTCCCAAGCACAACAGCACGACCAACAAGATGCAACACACGCAGGTCAACCCAACAATGACTCTGAGGAGTCACCTGCACCCCGACCATCCGACCTACTTCCTCAATCGCCCCTCCTCACAGACCCGCACATCAGCCCCGTGAAGAAGCGCAGAAAGCAACGCCCAACCGACGAAGACCCCAGCGGCCTCCGCAGGAATCCCTGGGCCCAAGCCCTCGCCTCGCCCATCCGAATGTGTTGCATCACGGGCGCCCGAGCGCCGCGAGATTTGCTGACAACCTGGGGCCTAGTCCAGCGTCCCAACTCCAGGGGACTGTGGATGTTGCCCGTGGATTTGCTGAAGGATGAACTAAGCGGACACGAGTCCCCTAAGGGCCAGAAACCCGCGCCGCCAACCGAATCCTCTCAACGAGAACAGGCCTCCGTCTCACCTCCGCCCCGGGCTCTGCAGCACCTGTCGGTGCGACTCGTCGATAGTATCCAGCTGCTGCGGAGGCTGTGCAGGTCCATGGCGTCGCACGAAATCGGAAATTACTCGGCCCTGGTCAAGGCCATCCCGTATCGTTATAAGCACCCGGTCGGCCCGCTGACCTCGTCCCACGCGCGTTCGCTAGTATGGAGGCAGGATATGCCGACGTTTGTACTGAAGAGAATGCGAATGGAGGCAGTGAAGCGGCTGGAGATAGTCACCGTGAATCGTCCAAAGCTGGGTCATCATAACGGAGTGTGGCAGGAGGTTGAAATCGAGGGGCAGGTGTCGGAGGATACCCTGAAAAAGGGGTTGGAGGGTATGAAGGCGGTTGATCGCATGGAGTGCGGCGCCGTGATCGTTATGAGAGAGCAGCAGATCGAACAGGATGCGCTGCCGCGGCTAGTGACTCTCCCGCAGACTGGGTCGCATGTTCCTGTATTTGATCTGTCCGTGTTACTTTCGGATTCTGACCGAGAGGCACTGCGCAGCGCTGATCCGAGGTTCCAGAGAACATGTCTGTTTTTCAGACCGCATGGTCCCAAGGCTCGTAAGGCGATGGTGGCTTTGTGGAAGCTGCAACATTTTCTCAATGAGGACATTCGATTTGATTAGGGTCATCTAGGATTCAACTGGGCTTTGACTATATACCGCGTTGTATGCAGATCTATGAAATATCTCGAATATATCGTTCTATCAACAAATGCCATGTCATGTACATCTCCTCCAATGTCGTTACTCATAGCCCGTAGATCCGAATGTTCCTCTATCCCACGTCTATCTATCTACTGCGAATCCAGCAGATCCGACAACTTATCCAAGTAAGCCGCCGGTCTGACCTCACCATTCTCGAAGTCCTCCTTCGAGCTCACACCCGTAAGCACACCCAGCGTGCCACCCAACTTACCCTCCAAACCAAACCGAATATCAGTGTTCGCGCGGTCCCCAACCATACACGCGCGGCTGCGATCGAACTTGAACTTCCCCTCAATGGCATCCATCATCGCCTGATTCGGCTTCCCCAGGGACACGGGCTCCCTACCAAGCATCATAATCAGGGGCGCACTCATCGACCCAGCGCCAGGGAACAGCGTCCCGGAGTTCGGCAACGTCGAATCGATATTCGTCGCGAGGAACACCGCACCGCGCCGAACATAGTGAAACGCCAGCGCCAACTTGAAGTAGTTGATGTGGAAATCCAGTCCGACCAGCACCACCCCGACTTCCGGGTCGATCAGCGAGGAATCACCCGCTGCGATGCGCTTGTAATCCTCAGGCGTGATGTCTCGTCGATACGCGGGGTCTGTGCCCCCGATGAAGGGAACGTTCTCGGAGCGGAGCTCCTGCTCGATGCCGGTTTCGCCGAGGACAAAGACCTTGGGCTTGGTTGGGGGGAGGTTCAGAATGCGGGAGATGTAGATCGAGGCGCTGTAGGAGGAGGAGAAGATTTCTTCCTGCAGGAGGGGTTAGTTTGTCTGACGAGTGGCGATGAAGGCATATTGTGGAGTCGAGAGGAAGAGGCATACCGTCGATGCGGGGATGCCTAGGGACTCAAGTTTTTTCTTGTAGTCTGCTCGGGATTTGGTGCTGTTGTTCGTGACGAAGACCACTTGCTTGCCTGGTGGGGATGAGGAATTGGGTTAGCTAGAGCTCGATTTGGTGTTTCCTCTTCGAGTGAAGGGACTCGGTTCAAATGGGCATGCCGTACCTCGACTTCTCAACAGTTCCAATGTCTCATTTGTTCCGGGGAAGAGGTGATCGCCGGACCAGAGGACGCCTGCATCAGTGAGTCTCACTTAGTATTGCCATTCGCTATAATCCGGTCTTGTAGAAAGGCGATTCAAAGGGTCCCGGAGTGAACTCCGAGAGAAGAACGGGGACACACACCATCGCAATCGAACAGGAACACCTTTTTTAAGGAAGTCAGTCATCCATACACCTACACAGTCGCGTAAAGACGTCATCCAGTAAAACTCACATCGAACTTGTCCAAGAACTCACGGATTCCAGCTCCGTCACCGCTCAGATAGCGGGGTACCGCGGGGTTGGTCTGCGTTACTTCTGTGGCAGTCATGGCTTGTCTCGGTCACCCTTTGCTCAGCAGCCGGGCAAAGAATATTTTCAAAAGATCTACAAGTCTTCGAAAAAAGAAAAAATATCAAAGAATTGGAGGAGAGTTCATCGGGGTGGCGGTCGAACCAAACCAAAGGTATCGGAGAAAGGCGGTCCCGCACGTGGTTTGGCTTGACTCAGGCACGCCACGGCGTTGGTCCGATCTGATATGCAACAATAGACAAGGGAATTGAGGCAAGACAGGGTTTGGCGAACAACTAATATTATACAACTTGCACTAGATATCATTAAGCTTCATACAATCGTGACTTTTTGGCAGGGCTCTTGAAGGCATGGCAATATCTCCCAAGATGGTCACATCTCAGCGCCGGAGCTCTGTAGTCCTGATCCGCTGCATACCCAGCCCAGCATTGGTCGACCCTGCGATGTTCAACGGTGAGGTCTCTCAGCTTGACAAAATTGGCATGGATCCAAAGGCGAAGTAATTCAGGCCATCGGTATAACTCTGTCGCTACGTCTGCCTGTCACCGAGAATGCTCATTGTTATGCCCAAGAGCTGCGGTCCCCCAGTATTCCTGTATTCCTGGATGGTTACCATTAGGATTCGCCAAGAATGCCAGAGATCTTGAGAGAAGTATCCAAGACTGAAAGGTGTTCATCGGCACCATCAATCAGTCTCTTATCCATTTCTGAGAACACCATAACAATCTTGTTCTTCTGATTGTCAGGAATGGCATCGTTGTAAACAACTCGTCGGTACAACTATTGATCAATTAGCCTTGTGCATAGTGCCGACGAAGCACAGAACAAAACTCACCTGCAAGAGAAGCTGCGTCGCGCTCCACCCGTCCGCAATAACATCCGTAATCACCTTCGAGACAGACTCGTACGAAGAGCCGAATTTCTTGGGCTGCATAGCCTGAACCAACCGGTCCAGAATGCTCTCAGGCACCACGCCGGCGATCTCTTCGATCATGTTCACAGTAACTGCCTGCGATCCGGCATCCGTCATCTCGGCATCATCATCACCGTCCTTCTTTCCGCCGCCACCCGTAGCACCCACCAACCGCGCTGCACTCTGTAGATACGTAATTGCGCGTCGCAAGTCACCCTCACTGCATTGAATGAGTTTATCCACCACCCCTTCTTCCACGTTGACACCCTCCAACTTGGCAATATCGCTCAAACGGTCACCCGCAGCGGCATTGTCTAATGGCTTGAATCGGAACTTGCTGCATCGACTCGCCAGCGGCTCAATGATGCGAGTGACATAGTTGCAGACGAGACAGAAACGCGTGATCCGACTGTACTGCTCCATGGTTCGTCGGAGAGCCGACTGGGCGTCTTGGGTCATGCTGTCTGCTTCATCCAGCACGATGATCTTGAACGGCGGGCAGGGGTATTGGTCGAAATACGATTTATCCACTCCGGTAGGCTGGCTCAATTGCATACGGGCGAAGTTCTTGACTTTCTCACGGACAATCCCGATACCACGTTCGTCGGAGGCGTTCAGTTCGAGGATTCGTGAGCGGTAGAGCGCCGGGCCGAATAGCGACTTTGCGAGGGCGAGGATCGTCGAGGTTTTACCCGTACCTGGAGGACCGTAGAAGAGCATATGGGGAAGCTGATGTCATGAGCGATGTTAGTACTTGAAGCTGGGTTCTGAATAACATGAAAGCACATACGTTGGACGCCTGCAGTGTTCGCTGAAGGACTTTCGTGGTATGATCTTGGGCAGCGACATCATCTAGCGTCTTCGGGCGGCTGTTTTCTGATATTAGCAGGATGACGTGCCAATGGTCTTGCGAATTGTCGTCTCGTACTATTTCTCAACCCATGGTTGATTTTGTGCTTGCGCTTCTTTATCTGCGCCTTTGGGTTTGGAGCTGCTTGGCGTCCCTGCAGCTGCAGCTGCAGCGCGAGCTTTGTTGTTGAAGAAATTAGCAGCCATGGTTGGCTGTATGTGTAAGTGGTAAATTTCAAAGCAAAATTCCCTAATTCATGAAAAAGGGTCAAGAAAGAATACGCTTGATGAACGACCGACACCCGCATATGAGGTCGTGTTGAGACGCGTCCCCACGTGATACGCGCATGGATGCCAAGACTTTTATTGTTCTGATGCACACATCCCATGCGGTCTACAGAGCACGGAGTTCTCATTTGAATTATTCTATAGTACTATTGATACTTTCGTAAAACATTATCTCATCTATCTATAGTTCATCCCTTCTATTCTCCAGCACCTCGGTGGCCTCGTACATCCGCTTCTTGGTATTTCGAGGCGGTTCATCCTGCGTCCGCGACTCTTCCGGCAAGAGCTCTTCTTTGATTAAGGTTTCTTCTTGATCAGCACTTGTTTCCACCATTTCCGCGATCTGGTCGATCATCCGGTCACTATCCGAATCTTCAGTTGCCGGGGGCTGGTCCCAAACGGCTTCGCTAGGCGCAGTCTCGACGCTGGGCTCTGCCTTTGGAGTCACAACTGGCGTTTCTTGCACCAGCGTTTCACTAGCCGTGATAGAAGCAGAGGGTTGGACGGCTGTGCTTGAGATGCCAACAACGCCTAGAATACTGAAAACGAAACGAAAGACGAGCTTAAGAGGCAGCCACAGCAACCACCACAGGGGCCCGTAGAGTATGCGACGGAAGAGAAGCCAGGTAATTGTGCCAACCAGGATGTAGAAAGCCGTCTCAAGGTACCATGTATCAGACTTTTGAGAGCGAAGCAACGAGCCGATAAGATTGCGTGATGACGAGAGAAGGGAATCCAGGCCAGTGTAAGACTCTGAAAGAGATGAAAGGACGGCGGTAGATTGTTCTGTGCGTACAGGTCAGCAAAGACTCCAACTCACGGCGCCCCCTAACCTACCTAGCGTCTCCTGCGCGAATTGACTGCGGGAGAGTTCGGCCTGTATCAACTGATGTGTTCTCCTCAACGCCGCGGTTACGTCGTTCGATGCATTGATGGTGATATCATCCTGTGTCAATTTCTCGTTTGTCTGCGTCTGCCTCTCCCCGCTCTGCGACCTCGAGAATAGCAGCTCTCGTTCTTTCCGTTTTGCGAGTTCGGCATTCCGTTTGGCTTGTAACTGGGCACTTCGAAATTCGCCTCGCGTCCTACCATCATGCATTAGCAAACCCTTGCAATCCTCGACCCGGGCAATTGAAAGGCACTCACTTCTTCAAATCATCCGTCAACCTGCCTGCCCACGCAACAATGCGCTCCCTCTCCAGCTCCTTCTCGTTATCCACTATCTTCCTCCTACTATCCGAGCCGAACTCAAGCGCTTCGACATCCACCTTCAGCAATTCGAGTTGTTCCTCCGCCTCTTTCAGCAGGCCGTGGATCTCAGCACCCAACTCTAAACGAGCTTCATCGCCCTGCCCAACCGCGGCGGTGAAATTGCCTAGCCGAGAAACAAGCGGGTGGATTCGACCAAGAGCTGCAGATAGCTCTTTCAAGCGTGAATGTAGTGCAGAAGTAGAAGACATCGTATGCGGTGTGGTAGTAATGATCGCAGTCGTATTCTGGCCGATCAAGAGTGGGGGATAACGAAGCCGGCGTGAATTACGGGTCCAGAGGTGTCGATAATTCAAAACAGACCGCACATCGACATCCTAGGCAAGAGCGGGTGGTTTAGCAGCAGCGTAGAAATTAAAACGAGACAGCTGGCATCAAATAAGAGGGATTCTGCCGATATGGTCGAGCTGGCCGCAACAGCGTCATCGGGGCCCGTTCCGTTCCTGAGGCCAGCCAGGCCGCAGACCTGTTTGCATCTCCGTCAAACACCCACTGCTTCTTCTCTTCCGCTCTCCGACAGACGATTTTCCCCGGGAGATACAGCGACAGCTTTTGCGCCAATTGCACCTCCTCTTTTGACTCGGGCCGGGTTGCTAAGTTTCCTGCTTCTGATTTTCATATATCTCCAGCGTTCTAAGGCCTGGTTTATCCGGTTCGCGAGGGTTAGTCGCATCCATCCTCCCCAAGCCGATCATTTATCCTCTCCTTCCATCCGCTCTACATGAACGCTGAACTAACATCTACTTTAGAAACAAAACATAACTACCTAATCCATTCACATAAACCCCAAAAGTCCGCCCACCATGACTATTCCCGTTCACACCATCGCTACCCTCCAAACCACCTTCAACCCGTTCCGCGCCTCCTCGCGGCCCTGCAGGCTTTTACTCTCCCTGCTGCGCAACCCGTCCACGACCCCGGCGGCCAGTCCCACGCATGTCAACATCAAGGTCAACCAGCTGCCGCGTCTATCGACCCAGGAGCCCGAGATCCTGGTCGGATTCAAGGGCGGCAAGGAAGTCAAGATCGAGGTGGGGAAGCGGAAGATGAAGATTGGCGATGTGGTTGAGGAGCTTGCGCGAGTGGGACGAACCATTGAGAGAGAGGAGAGCTTGAAGGGTTAATTGGATTGTTTTTCCTGTGTTTGAATGGGTGCTTCATGCGTCGATTGAGGCGGGCGTGCCTAATGGCTCGAGATGGGATGCATATATCTATCCTATCCGTTGGACCCTGTTTCGGTGCCGAACTTTCGGAGACATTGAGACTGATGGAGAAGACTGTTTGTTTACTATCTGTAGCATTACGATACCTTCATGTGTATATACTACCATAGCTGTTGAAAGATACTTTCATGTTTTTATAATTGTTTCTATGCTGTCTCCTTCAAAGGCACTGTTTGTAGGTCCACATAAACGACTAGCTCGATGAGACCTAGGCTTGTAATTGCGTGTAAGCTGTATCATGATTTTCACAACGAACGACTACATGGGAATAGCAGTTTAGCTCTCAACCCATTCTATGTACTACACGGACGAGGAAAGATTTTGAAATGCGTTCACCCACAGGGTGACCTAGGAGAATTTGATTTTCTTTTTTATGATTTTCTCTGGGGATTGATTTAGACGGCAGCACCAGAGATGAAGAACCACTTGTCAACGCTGCCATCGATAGGGGCAGGAGGCAAGTTCTCGCCCTGGGGAATGGCAGCGATCTTGCTGGGGTCAGCACGGTCAGCGGAGCCCTCAACGGTAGAATTGGCCCTGCACATATGTTTAGCATTCAGAACAATTATAGTCGACTAAAACGAAGGGTTCTTACAGGCTGATCTCGCCACGGGGAGCCTTGCCGGAGATGAGCTTCTCCCAGGCGTCGGCGCACTCGCGGACAACGTCCAGAGCGTACCTAGACAAAAACAGTCAGTTCTGATGAACTACATAACACCACCTCAGATGATGATCTTACTTCTTGTTCTTGCACTCGCCGGAGAAAGCGAACTGGTTCTCGGGCTTTCCGTCGGGGATTTTGTAGATACGGAACCACTCGTTGGTGGCACGGAGAAGGCCGGGGAGGTGGCGCTCGACATCCTCGATGTCGTGCAGCTTAGCGGCCAGAGGGTCGTTGACGTCGATGACAATGATCTTCCAGTCGGTCTCCTCCTCGTCGAGCAGGGCCATGACACCGAGGACCTTCACCTGCTTGACCTGACCGGGGTAGCCGACGAGCTCACCGATTTCGCAAACGTCGAGCGGGTCGTTGTCACCCTTGGCCTTGGTCTCGGGGTGGACGGTGTTGGGGTCTTCCCAGGTCTGGTTGAACGCAATCAGCATGGTGACACAAAAGCAACGGAAAGGACATGCGCATGCTCCAACATACCTGGGGGAAGGCACCGTAGTTCCAGAGGTAACCCTTGTGGGGGAAGCAGTTACGGACGTAACGGAGCTTGCCCTTCTTGGTGTCCTGCTTGATGGGGTTGAGGAAGTCCTCCTTGGAGATCTTTTTGTGGAATATCAGGTCAGCATGTCGAGTTCTCGCCACGAACCAAATCGGCGTTTATATCAAATCGCAGTCGGGCGGAGTCGTACCTCCTGCTTGGCGTTGGTCCAGCGAGGGATCTCAACAACCATGTTGAGGATGGTCTGCTGCTCATTGGCGTAGAGGGGGATGTCGTGGAAGGGAGAGACGGGCTGGCCATCGCGCTCGATGAAGACACGGTGCTCCAGGGTGTTGGCCTGGCCAATCTTGCGAACGGTGTAAGACATGTTGGGCGAGGGTGGTGGCGGGGCAGTAGAAAAATGTCTAGAAACAAGAGCAGCACGAGTTGACGCCGAAGCAAGCGAGCGATCAACTCTAGGAAGGGAGGAAGGTGAGGATGAAGAGGGAGACAAAACGGCAGAAGGAAGAGAAGAGGAAGAAAGAAGAGAAGGAGGGGAGAGAGAAGAGGAGGAGGAGGAGGAGGAGGAGGAGGAGGGAGGGGTGGCTTGTTTAGTGGGGGGAGCCAGCGTTGCGGATGTGCGCGAGAAGCGGGCGAGAATCGGAGAGGCGGTGGGCAGCAATCGGCTTAATGGAGCTCGTCTGGGCACCGATGACGACCCCAGGGACATTGAGTGTGGACAGACTACAGAGTGTAAGACTGTAAGACTGTAAAGTCAAGCACAAATTGATTGGCAGAGGCACTCAATCACGGCAGCGATCAAAACCAATTGGTCACGCTCGAGAGATCTCGTCTTTGCTGGGCTTCAATGGATGGCCAAGTGTCTTTAAACCCCCGAGAGAAAAGGAGAAAGGGAATTTGTCGGGAGGAAAATCGGTCTCCCGGCATGTCCTTCCGAGGCTCCTGATTTCCGTCTTGCTTGGTCTCTACATATTTTCTTTATTTTAACCTAGGAACTACTGATGCTCGGTCTACATCTCCCCTCGTAACTCGGGTTAGGGTAAGGTAAACCTCAATCCCTGCCGTCAGGGCCGAACGGTGTCAATGCGGATTGCCACCATCGACCAAAGTGACTCCAACCCCTTCCACCAGGTTTTCACCTTCAATTCGGACTGGGCCTGTCCTACCTGGTCTTAGGCGCATTGTCAATCGTCCTCCTTGTGCTCTCTTTCGGTGAAATATTCTGGACGAGCTCCACCGGGTCTGACCCGTTCCACTCATATGGGCTGACGAATCGATGAGGTTCGGTGGTTTGCCATCCCTCCTTAGTCTCGGATGGTTGGAATAGACTTTTGACTTTGTAGTGGAAGCAAGGTCCAATAACCAATTCCTGTGGATGCGAAAAGCAGGCAAGTTGAGGGGCAGTTCACCTATTCTCGTGTAGAGACTATCGAATCGAACTTCGTAGAACGACGCATCTAGTTATAGACAGCATGTGCGTAAAGAATGCCCAGAATGGCATCATTGCGGTTCCAAGTCTCCAAGACTTGTTCTGTTCTTTCTGGTCAGAAACTAGTCAGACAGTAGCTGTCTATGGGGTAGTTGACGCTGTTCTGGGAGTGTTGGAGAAGAGAAAAGAGAAAAATCGATGCTTGGCAGGAACAACGTCACGTACCGGTAATTTACACGGTCGTAATCTACTTTTTCTTATCGGCTATCATCACGTGCACTTGACTTTTTCTCTCCGCCTCCATGACTAACAATTTAATTAATTTATCCATATACCAAATCGTGGAGTATCTCCAAATAGCCTCAGGACCGACAGATAGGAGTCTCTAACTAGACAAGTCCGTCTGCTCCTCAAGGCCATCTCTCTCATCATTTCCTCACCAAGCTATGCTATGAAAAGATTCCTTCGCACCATGACCTCGCTCACTGCACCACCCCGTGTGCCCATCCCCGCCAACGGGGTGGACTACCGTGGCAAGCTCGTCCTTGCGCCGATGGTTCGATCGGGAGAACTTCCCTCTCGCCTTCTCGCCCTCAGGTATGGCGCCGACCTCGTCTGGGGCCCCGAAACGATTGACCGCGCCATGATCGGAACCACCCGTCGAGTCAACCCCCGCAACGGCACCATCGAGTTCTTCAGGCGGCCCTCCAACGGCGGCCGCCCTGACCGACCCATCTACGACTCCGTTATCTACCGCATCGATCCGGTCCGGGAGAAGGGCAAGCTCATTTATCAGATCGGCACCGCCTCGCCGGAGCTGGCCGTCGAAGCCGCCAAACTAGTCGCCGGCGACGTGGCCGGCATCGACGTGAACTCGGGATGTCCCAAGCCGTTCAGCACGAGTGGTGGAATGGGTGCTGCGTTGCTGCGCACGCCGGATAAGCTATGCGCGATCCTCGAGGCGCTGGTCCGCGAGGTCGGAACCCCCTTTCAGATCGGCATCTCGGTGAAAATTCGCATCCTTGCGCAGCCTGAGGAGACGGAGCAGCTGGTGACAAGACTGGTCAAGACGGGCATCACGGGCCTGACGGTCCACTGTCGGACAACTCCCATGCGACCTCGGGAGAAGGCCATTCGAGACCAGCTGCGCATGGTCGCCAACATCTGTCACGAGGCCGGCGTGGCGTGCGTCATGAATGGCGACGTGACCTCGCGCGAAGAAGGCCTCGCCCTGATGGAAGAATTCGGCGTGGATGGTGCAATGATCGCTACCGCCGCTGAAACCAACCCCTCCTGCTTCCAAACCGAAGCTGAAGGCGGTCTCCTCCCGTGGAGGGACGTCGTCCACGAATACGTGCGATTCTGCCTGGAATCCGAGAACCGCTTCGGCAACACCAAGTACCTGCTCAACATGATGATCCCCGGCAAGAACAAGGAGTTCAAGATGGCCAAGAACGCGCGGTCCTACTGGGATTGCTGCCACCTTCTGCAATTCGATGACCTCTTGCCTCTTGCCGAGCAAGTGGACCAGACACTCAACATCGCAGACCGATCCGTCTACAAGGAGGAAGCCCGCAACAAGGCCGTCCAGAATGCCCTCGAGAACGAAACTGCTCGTGCTGCCGGCGGGGCCCCTCGCTCCAAGCCCACCTCGCCCGTCGTCGCCGCTGCCGGAGGTCCCATCCGCACCAACTCCATCCCCAAGCCGACGGCAAAGCCCGAGACCATGGCGGCTGTCGAGACCGCTCCTGTGCCCGAGCAGACGACTCAGCAGCCTGAACTTGCGGCGTAAATCTTTCAGCCCATTTCCATTTTCCCTTCATATACATATTCGCTACTATGCAGGGATTTCAATTCCCCGCTGTTGCATTGCCTTTCATCAAAGTTCTTCACTCTTCTGGTCTCTCACGTCCAGATCGCATTGTTACGGTGTTCAAATACCGGTTCGGTTTTTACTAAGGTAGTTTGGAGGTTCTCATAGATTCCCAAGGTGTTTCGTTTCAATTCGTGTCTTCTTCTGTCCCCACTTATACATACACGCAAAGTCCGCTTCAGTTAATTTTCAACCACATACACGATCGATCAAATCCACGAAAATAGAAACCAAAAGTTATTCATCTATCTAATTATCCCAAAAAGAGAAAGCATAACTCCCGTGCAATCAACCTTGTTCATGTATAGTACAGTACTCCGTAATGTCTTTCCAGGCCATAAAAACGCTCGCTTGCGAGTCCCCGAACAAAAAGAACGCAAGAGCCAGATCTTGTGCAGTAATCTATTAAGCCTTCCATCTGATCGTGGAAAGGTAGTGTCTCTAGCTAAAAAACCAGTTGGACTCCTTTTTCTAATGAACAATTAACGACAGGGAAGAAACGAAAGAGAGAGAGAGAGAGAGAGAGAGAGAAGAGGAAATGGAGATGAACATGAACATGAACATGAACGGCTCCCAATACACGGTATAAAACCAAGTACCCTCTTGCTCAAACAGAAAAATGTTCAAGTAAGACTCCACTGGGGCCATGGAGGCTTCGACAGGATAGAATGTCCTGGCAGGATCAACGGCATGTAGATATCCAGTTCGCTAATTCGATGGCGGATGAATGACGTCGATTCAAATGAAGATCATGAAACAGCTCCAAGTCAATCAAACAAGCGGTATGTTCATAGCAAGAGGGACAGGTGTTTTCAAATGTTCTTAAGAAAATATCAGCCAATGACAGAGATATGAGATCATGTGCTTTTCTTGTCTTGGTTCATGTCCGCGAGGACCATGTCTTCGACGGCTTTCATCCCAGCCTCCTCCGTCTTCTTAGACTCCGCGCCATCTTCACCGGCAACTGCCTGGTCGAGGGCAAGCTTGGTCTGACCAAGGGAATAGATTTGCTCTTCAATAGTATCCTTGGTCACTAGGCGAATGACCTCGACCTCCTGAGTTTGGCCCACTCGGTGGGCACGGTTCTCGGCTTGCACGTCCTCCTGGGGATTGAAGCTGGAATCGAAGATAATCACTTTATTGGCACACGCCAGGTTGATACCAGCGCCACCGGCTTTGGTCGAAAGAAGGAAAACCGGAATTTCTGTCCGTTCATGGAAGGCATCGATGATTGACTGGCGATCTTCGACATTTGTTCGTCCGTCAATTCTGACAAACTCTATTTGTTGGTGTTCAAGCACGTGTTCCAGGATATCCATAACCATGGTGAATTGAGAGAAGACCAAGGTGCGATCCCCCTTCTCTTTGAATCGCGCAAGGAGTTCGCAAAGCTTATCAACCTTGCCCGAATCCATCCACTCGTCGTTCTTCAAAACAAACTTTCCTAAGGATTTAGGATAGGTGACGCACATGGTATGGCATTCGAAGTCGTTGTAAGCTTTCAGCTCGTCGAAGATGATGTCCGGGTTGGACATGGACCATTGCTCTTCCTTGAGGCATGCCTTGGACATTTTGCTCAGGGTGGTGTCATTATAATGACGTCGGTAAAGGAGGGAATGGATAGCGGCCTGGCGCAGCTTCATCAGAATGTTGGCAGACCGATTGCCGGTCTTTTTGCCAGCTGCTCGGTCAGCCAAAAGCTGGCGGACCTCCTCCTGCTCGTGCTCGTAGATTTCTTTCTGGGAGGCATTGAGCTCGCAATACTCCACATGGGAAACCTTTGGCGGAAGATCGATGACTTGGTGCTTCTTCCGTCGCAGGACAAAAGGCTTAAGCATGGACTTTGCCCGTTCGATGCGTTGAGCAGACAAGAGCGCAGAGTGCGAGTCGTCGACAGTCTTCGCTTTGTTCGCAAAGATATATTGAAGTTCCTCTTTGCGCTCGTGAAAAACCTTTGGCAGGATGAAACCGAGCAAAGATGCGAGCTCCTGAAGGTTGTTCTGGAGGGGAGTACCCGTCAGAAGTAGCCTGAAGCGGGCCGGAATCCTGATCAACTTTTCATACAAGACAGACGTCGAGCTCTTCAGCATGTGTCCTTCATCGTAGACGCAGACACTGAAATTCATGTTTCGAAGGAAATGAGCATCAACCTTGCCCTTCGCGATGGTGTAGGTGGTGATGATGACATTGATGTCGTCCCTGTTATCCTCGATTGTCTCCCGAATCACTCCCCGCTCGGTCTGACCAGCATAGTAGGGCATGACCTGGAGGGTGGGACAGAATTTCTGGAACTCTCTAAGCCAGTTTTCGATTGTGGAGGAGGGAACCACGACCAGATGAGGGCCCTTAATGCCCTTTTCAAAGAGATGTGCTAAGAATGCGATGACCTGGCAAGTCTTTCCAAGTCCCATATCATCCGCCAGAATACAGCTAAGCTCCTTTTCGAATAGCAGCGAGAGCCAGTTGATGCCGACAATCTGATAGTCTTTCATCTTCAAATCTTCACGCATAACTCCCGGTTGCGAGATGAAGCGCGCCTTGCGTGATCCGGAGGCAGGGCCATCGCTGTCTTCCTCAGAGCGCTGACTAGCGGGAGTTCCAATGCCGGAATCGTGGGAGGCCCCGGGATCAATCGATACCAGCTCTAGTTCACCATCACGCTTGCCGAAGATATCCACGCCCCATTTCTTCATCTCGGTCGCAATCGGTTTTCCTAAGGCTTCACACCGAGCGACCAGAGAGTCCACGGCATCGTACCCCACCCACATGTCCAAGCATTTGTCAACAATTTTGTCACCAATCGGCTTGGGTGTCTTCCGTCCACGACTCCCTTTCGGCTTCGCGGGCTGGTTGGCTGTCGGTGCAGGAACCACGCGCACCTCGTCAAGAGACGCAAAGGGTCGATGGGAGATGATGTGCTCGGCAGTATCTTCGGTGATCGCGGCGATGTCTGCAAGGTCAAGCATCTGACACTTGTTGAAAAAGTTCAACACCTTGGTTTCCAGCGGTCCTCCTTCCTCGGGAGCGTCCTCGACTGCAGAGTCGGAATCGTCGGAAATCTCCAAGGGCGCCTCAGGTGATTCAGAGCGCTCAGGAGAGACGCGTTTGCGACCCTGGATCAGTCGACCAGGCTTCTTCTTCGGCGGCGATTCCGAGCGAACTGGGCTTGGAGATGTGGCCCGACTTTTCGGTCCTCTCATTAACCGTCTTCGAGGTTTCAACTCCTCCTGGGAAGGCTCGGCTTTCTGGCTGCCCCGGTTTTGCAGGTTCATCGCGGCCCATTTGTCTTGAATCGTACCACGAGCTTTGATCTGCTGCTTCACCGGCGCGGACGCGTGTTTGTTCGTACTTAACTCATCGTCCGACGAACCATGCGCATCCACTTCTTCGCTATTGACCAAATGATCTAACGCATCGTCGTAATTCCCACGCTTGAAAACGAGGGCCTGCAGACAAGCCTGCACAGACTTTTGCGGCATCACCTTCTGCATCCGTTCAACTTTGACTCTCATCTGGTAGTCTTCGATTTCTTGTAGCGATGCGATATTCGAGGACACAGGCTGCGCGCGGGAGGGGCCGTCCTGGCGAACTTTCTTAACCGGGATCCCCTTGGGCGCAGGGTCCATCTGAGCCGCAGGGCGTTTGGCGGTCGTAGGGTTGTACACTGCCGACGCCGTGATCTCTTTGAAACGATTCATGGAATCGCTCCCACCTTCCGGAATTCGAGCAGATTTGGTAAACGTGGAGGGTTTGATGTCCGTGTTCATGACCATTTGAGCATCGTCATCGGAGGAACCACCTCGATACATCGGAACATCGTCATCGAGGTCAATCGCTGGCGCACGTTTGGCCGGACCTGCGGAGACAGGAGGACGAAACTGCGTACCGTTGGGCGCCATGACGCTCGAAAGACGACCACCGACCGCGGTCGGTCGCGAGGGGGACGAAGTAGGGCCCGGGGGAGAGGAAGCAGCGACCTGGACGACGGAGTTACTTTTCGCAGAATGAGGGGGCTCGATCAGTTGGGTGGGTTGCGTTAGTCGCTGAGAAGCCGGGGTCAATTGGGTGGTCGGGGGATGGTGGAGGTTTCCCAGCGGCACGGTGGCAACCGTCTCATATTCTGCGTCGGCGGGCGGAGGAGTGCTGTGAATGATCTTCTTGTCGCTCACAGGCGTATCGGGAACGGTGTCATCCATCTTGAGAGGATGGAGGAGGAAGGGGGAGGGAAAAGTCGAAATGAAAGAACACAGAGAGTGACTGTTGGGGGGGGGAACCCAGTCAGGGAGGACCTGCTCGATCGACTGAGTGAAAGGCGTCCAACCTCTTCAGATCGGATTGGATTCTCCGCAAAAGAGAAGAAAAAAAAAAGGGAAAAAGCAAAAACGCGCCCAGACGCGCAGCCCGTCACGTGGGTTGGCGCTTCAATTAAGACCGACAGGGAAAAGTGTCAAAGTCTAGGGGGAAAACAGGTCTGGGTGTCCTTTCCAGTTGAAGGAATACAGAGTTCAAGTAGTATATAGGAACAGAACAGAACAAAACAGCAATGAGTGAAAGAAGCGTTGTTCTAGAAAGCAGAAGCCGCGCCACCGACCGAACGAGAGGCTCTTCGTCGTGGGGAAGAACCGTCCAAGCTCCGGGGCCAATGAGATCCGCGCTCTCTTCGTATCTCCTCCGCCCAGATGAATCAACAATGAATATTGAATCAATCTACTTCCTTCAAGAGACCTTTTACTCCAGTCGACTTGAAGACAGGGTGTTTACAGCGCGTCTCGGCCTTTGTGTCTGACTTTCACTTTCAGCAAACCTCTCTATACCCTCTGCTATCCCAACAGTTTATCAAATCCCCCAAACTCCTCCGTCCTGGGTTCATATTGACCACGGAAACACACATCCAACATGGCCAGTCGTCGCCCTCACTCCCAATCTCCAGCAGATGCTGTACCCCCGTCAGTATCCGAGAAACCATCGGATTCTGACGTTACGCCTGCAGTCCCCACGTAGGTGCTACCCATCTCCTGCCTGATGCCACATGGCCACTGCCCAATGATCACGGATGCGAGATGAATGGTCAAGCCGTGCAACCACGTCGGATGCGCATTCACCAACTCATGGAATTATCCCTCTCGCATATATCCTCGTCAATCAAATCTGCAAGACTGACTCGTCTTCTCTAGTCATGTGATCTTCAAACTGCTCGGGTTCACGGCAGCTATGATCTCCGCCCCCATTGGCATGTACTTCATATCAGTATCTTTTGGTTGTGAGTAATAACATTTGAACCTTCCTTCTTAACACAAGGGCCCCGATCTAACGCCTGCGCAGCGAGCGCAACCATTGCGGGTGTCTTTGCAGCCATTACCGCAAACATAGTTCTCTTCGCCTACATCTTCGTCGCGTGGCAGGAGGATCAAGAAGAGCGGGAAGCCTTGGCGAAGAAGAAGGAAAAGAAGGCCCAGTAGGCTGGTACCGGTCTTGTCGACTACATTCACTGGATTTCTGCTCCATACCCATGTCCTTTGTTATTTGTACTCGTAGGAATTCGGGTGTTTGTTCTACGTTTTCAGTTAATTGGGCGTATTTAGGCTTATATGGCAAGCCTGGTTGTGTACGAAATGAAGAATTTCCTTGATTATGTGAATCGGGTTATCGATTTTGACTGATCGTTTTTGTTGCTTAATCTTCATTCACCAGAATCTTTAGTGCCGCTAATAGATACTTCAAGCGTACTCGAACGCCAGTACTTCGACTACAATTGCATACACTTAGTAGCATCAGTCTAGTGGAGCCTGCATAGTATATATTCAGTCCATGTTGAATAGCTGCGCCTGGAAATGCACTAACAATATGTGTATCAAACATGTAACATAATCCCAAGAAAAGAAAACCGCACCCTAGGAACCAGCACGCCATCACGGCCGTCTCTTGACAAACTCCTCCAGATCAGCCTTCGTAGCCACTCCCAGCACAAACTTCCTTGAGGCGTCCGTCACAACGGCAAAGCCCTGCTTCTCCCTCTTCTCGCCGCTGGGGCCCGCCTCGCTCTCGAAAAACTGCTCCAGCTCTTCCAGCGGAGTCTCCATGGTGATCACCTGGTAGGTGCCCCGTTTGCGGTTGAATCGCTGCATCGCGGCGGACACGGAATCCGATTCCTTCACGGCGCCTTCCATCAGTAGCTCCCTCAACCGGGGAATATTGAGGTATCCGAGCAGAGATCGTTTCGTCGACGAGATCACGGTGAGGTGGGTGTAGTCGCGCTCGTAGGCGGCCATCAGGGCGGAGGAGATAGGGTCGTTGGGGGAGACCGATAGAGCGAGAGGGGGGTCCAGGTCCTCGACGGTAGCCTGAAACCAGCAATGTTAGTATGGTGGGTTTGTGTCGGTTCCCAGCCCCGAAGGATCGTTGGGCCAGGATCGGAGAGACGGTTAGATTAGCAGAGGAGAACTGACTCCGCGGTACTTGTCGGCCCAGGAGGCTTGCGATGTAGATTTGTCCGCATTGGGGGCGAGCTTCTCGCGGGCAAAGGCCTCGCTAGCGGACATGTAGGAAGTCATGATGATCGGTTAAGTCGTGAGAGAGGTGGGTGCGCGAGAGAGGTAATTGAGTCTGGTAGCAGCAATGGCAATTGAGGATGCTGAATATGTCGGGGTTCGGTATGTTAGACTCCGTCTCCGTCGAGAGGGTGGTGGTGCGTATTCTGGAGGGAAGATTGAGGGGTGACCCAATGATAAATTTGAGGCGGCCCACCTCGGGATGTCACGCTGCGACGTCATGGTCGCTGAGTCACGGGGTCCCGGGGTCCCGGGGTCCCTCGCCCGCAAACGAGGTATTTATTTACAGTACTTTGCATCCTCCCTCCCCTGTTGGCCCCTGATAGCAGGGTTTCATCGGGTCCAGTCAAAATTAAGGTCAGTGGGCTTCTCAATCTCTTTTATTCTGCCCGTCCCCCTCTCCATTGATCGTTCTCAATGTCCTTCCCGAACTACCTACTCTTACTTACTATAATAAAAGTGGAGACGATCTTCGGTCGCTTCTATAGATAGATAAGGAACCATCAGCATTACGCTCATCAATCTCGGAATTTGTCTACTCGGAACAAGACAACTCTCATTACGATTGAGTTGCAATAACGGTCATCGCCATGCTACCCTCCGAGAGCGTCGTTGCGAGCGCTTTCTCCCACCATCCGCTGCGTCGGGCTGAAGAGCATTCGGCTGCTCCGGCACCGAAACAAAGGAACCCTTTCCCCGCATGGAGTGTGATTGATGACCCCAAGAAATCGGCACAGTCTTTGGCAAAGGAAGCAACTCGCGAGTTCAATGTCGCCAGCCAAAAGGTGCAAGCTAAGACAGGACATATTGAACCGTGGACTCCCAAATACTATGCGGCTTGTACTGTCGGTGGACTGCTTGCTTGCGTGAGTATTTCTTAGGCATCATTCGGGCCCCGCTATTAACTGTTCATCCTGCAGGGCCTGACCCATACAGCAGTAACGCCGCTGGACTTGATCAAATGTCGGCGGCAAGTCGACCCGCTACTTTACAAGAGCAATGGGGAGGCATTCCGCAAGATCCGTGGCGCGGAAGGCCTGAGAGGAGTCTTTACTGGCTGGAGCCCTACCTTCTTCGGGTACAGCGTAAGCTGAGGGGATCAAAGTTTTGACAGATATTCCCATCACTGATTGACTTTTCAAGGCGCAAGGAGCGTTCAAATACGGTGGTTACGAGTACTTCAAGAAGTTCTACAGCGACTTGGTCGGTGCCGAAAACGCCAATCGCTGGAAGACCTCCTTGTACCTGGCAGCTAGTGCCTCGGCCGAGCTCATCGCAGATGTGGCCCTCTGTCCTTTCGAAGCCGTCAAGGTGCGCACGCAGACCACGATCCCGCCAGAATTCAGATCGACCTTTGGCGGAATCTCCAGCATTGTCTCGAAGGAGGGCGTGGCAGGGTAAGTATACTCCAGTCCAATGCGGCTCGATGACACTGATCGAGACCAGTCTCTACAAGGGTCTGTACCCCCTCTGGGGTCGTCAGATTCCATACACTATGATGAAGTTCGCTTCTTTCGAAACCATTGTGGAGATGATCTACCGTTACCTGCCTGGTCAGAAATCCGACTACAACAAAGGAGCCCAAACAGGTGTTGCTTTCACTGGTGGTTATTTGGCCGGTATCCTTTGCGCCATTGTATCCCACCCTGCCGACGTGATGGTGAGTAAGTTGAATGCGAATCGTCAGGCGGGCGAGGCTTTTGGCGCAGCCACCAGCCGGATCTACAAGGACATTGGGTTCAAAGGCCTGTGGAACGGTCTTCCCGTCCGAATCGTTATGATTGGAACTTTGGTGAGTTTTTCCGGCTCGTTAGGTAGATGTGCTTTTACTAATCATTGGACTTTATGACAGACCGGACTGCAATGGATGATGTAGGTGTTGCCTGCTTCGATTAGATTCCTTTGCGAAACAATGCCTGCTAACGAATATTAGATACGATTCATTCAAGATCTTCATGGGTCTTCCGACCACCGGTGGAGGTCCTGCTCCTGAAAAGAAGTAACAAAAAGAATACTGATTGTCGTGGTCGGTCGGTAGGATCCGTGACGGATATATTGTTGGGTTGTAGCGCTGTAGGGACGTAGTATGGATATTTGAGCAAAGCAGACTGGCTTCGGGCATGATGAGTTTTCACTGATGAATGATATGGCACTCTCCTCTCTTCCATCCATTCCTTCTCCCTAGGACTACCTTACTATTCCTAAGGTAGCTAAATGCCATGACTGACGAGATCCTCGCCAAGAATTGGTTATCAGCAACCACCGTTAGTCACGGGCGGGACCAATCACCCGCCGGGCCTTATCTTATCATCAAAGGGACCCGACGTCATTCGTATTCCCATTTTCTTGTCGCATCGCCTCCAACGAGGGTTCGTCCCTGAGATCACCCGGGGCTGATCTAGTCTCATCTGGCCCGTGTGACTTTGAGGGACATGGTCTTTGGCTTTATATAAGATCCGGTTCTTTCCTTTGATGCCCGAAGGGCTGCATCTTACGACCTTTGTCTCCATACACCCACCATCTGATCTAGAAACCCTAAACAGGCGCCTAACATCTGCGATCCATTCATTTCAGGTACGAGCAGTCTGCTTACGCCATGAATCGCTTTCATTGTCTCCTGTGTCATATTACATGACTGTGCCTCTGATCGGTCTTTTTTTCACCTTTTTTTTGTCGTATACTGACTCCGACCCCTCGACTAGACTCCCATCAACCTACAGCCCCGCGGTCCATCATGGGCGAACATGAACCTATCGTGTCGCATGGCCGAGGAGGTGCGCACATCCCTTGAACCCATCTATCTCGGAACCTCATGCTGATATATCACCCCTCCAGGTCAAGGAAATATCGGCGCCGACCCCACTCCGTACACTCCCTCCCCCCCCCCTTTCCTACGTCGTCTCCAAGAATATTCTCCCATCCTTCTAACATCCCACAAGCTACGTCGATGGCGGTATAGTCCGTGAAGGCATCTACGGCGACCAGGGTGATGGCGCCTATTCTGCCGGTGTAAGTATCCAAAAACCCATATGGACTGAGCAGAACCATACCTTCGCATCCCACCTCTATCCTCGATTCATATCAAATGACTCATCTCGCATAACCTCTATACCACAAATCCCATCTAACAGATATCTAGCGAGGCGGTGCCGGAAACATCGGCTCTCCACATGTCCGTCCGACGAGCAAATCCCCTCACGACGCGGAGGTGGTTCCTGAACTCGCGATCCGCAATTCCGGCGACGGAGATTACCACGTCGGGGTATGTCATTCTTCCTTACCACCCCATCCAGCCCAGTACCTACCTATAGCTCCGTCCATCTGTTCAGTATCTGTATCTAATATGACCATGACAAATTCAGCGCGGCGGCCAAGGCAACGTGCACCTCGACGAAGAGCACAAGAAAGAGAAAGAGGAGAAGAAGCACCAGAAGTCTCTGGCTCATGAGGGACTGGCGGATAAATTGAAGCATAAGTTGCTGGGGAGGAAGTAACCTTGACTCTTCCTACTGTGTCTAGACTACCTAAATAGTCTGGATTGTTTGGAAGGCTGCTGTGCTGGGTTGTTTATCAACGTTCAACTGCCGGTCTGCATTTGCCTATCCACTTGACCCGTTGAATTGTCTTTGATGTGTGTATGTATGTATTTGTGTCTGTGTCTGTTTCTCTGTTCTTGTGATTCCCATTGTCTGTTCAGTGTGTTCTAGTGTCTGCTGCTTGTCTAATGGCAACTGTTACCTTATAAATGTTCCCAGTAATCTACAACATGCTAGTGATCAGATCGGCTCAGTTCATTATCCTACGTATCACAAATTACCCCGTAGACGAGATCTTCACTGCCTACAGTCTCTATTGACATTCTATCACAGATCGACAGTGAGCTGCCAGCTGACTAGTTGAATCATCTACTTTGTGATTGTGATTAATCACATCTTGCAGTTTCATCCACCCTTTCATGATCAAAGAGATATTTTCAATTTGGATATTAAACTTGGATATATCACTGGAAAGACAAACAGAAAGAAAACTTAATAAACCCACCCATATTACTAGACATGGTCAAGAACGGTGTTTATGAAAACGAAGAAACAAGATAAAATAGATAGATTCCGTCGTGCGTCCCATGTAAGTCTCGTGGTCTCGTCAACAGAAAATCAGACAGAGAACAATAAACATAAAAATGCTAATAGAAAGATAATCATGGCAAGCTGAACGCAAATATTATTCCCAGGTTATCCCGTTCCGAAGTTCCCGTTGGCTGTACTCGAGAAAAAGAAAGAAAAGCAAGAAACGCCAGGTCAATTATTACATGGGTAGAAAGATAAAAAGGGGTGGGAAAGAGGACAATGACCACGCATCAGGAAAGAGAAAGAGAGGGATGGAGAAGTAACAGGAAGGAGGGGTAAAGGTAGAAAAAGGAGGTGTGGAGAAGATCGACTAATTGTTCTTGCTAAAGCGTCGCTTGAACCAGCTCTTGCGTTTTGTGTTTGTATCGCTGACGTCCGAAGCATTGGTCGCTTTGCGCAGATGGCGACGAGTGGGTGCGGCAGTCGCAGCTGATGGTCCACCAACAGGCCCGCCCACGGGGCCGCCAGCTGTCGGATCGGTGGCTGGGGAATCTTTGCTCAGGTTGATCCTTCCGGGCGCCGGTCCAGCCGCCCCGGACATTGCCTGACCCTCCAGGTTGGGCCCTGGGCCAAATCCCTGGAATCCGTAGTTCTCTGCCATCGCTCTCTCTTCCATCCGTTGGATCTGCTGTTGCTGCTGAAGCTGGTCGATAGAACTGTTCACGGAGCTGGGATCAGTCGAATTGCCCCATTGGTCGGTGTTGCTGCCTGAGCCTGACGCCGCCGTTACATTCTCGTAGGATTTGTGGTAGCCGTTCTGCGAGTGCCCATTCGGAGCATAACCATTCTGACCGTAATTTTGCCCATACATTGCGTGCTCGGAATTCATGCGAGGATGGCGTCGCGGTCTCCTGCCACCCTGATTATAGGGATAATAGTTCTCCGGAGGGGGCCCGTCGCCATAATTATCGACGAAACTGTCCGGTCGCGAATACGTCCCTCGGCCATTATGGTATGCGCCTTGTTCGCTATAGCCCCGATTCAGATGTCCATTGGGTGCTGCACATTATCATCTTGGTTAGCAGGGCGATCTTCAAGCCAGCACAGGAAATTGAATCAAGAATAGGATGAGGTACCTCCAAAGTAGCTGCTGCGTCTACTGGTATAATCAGGTCCGGGAGTCGGCTCATAGTCTGGAGACAAATATCAGCAATTGCAATGAGACAACCGAAGGGCATGTGTCTCACCTGTTTTCGCGTACGAAACCGGTCGACTACTGTAGGTGCCATATATTGCGGCCTCAAAGGACCGAATGGTGTCCAACGGGCGCTCAAAACGAGGACGGGTTGGATTGGAGAGATCGGGTTCGGCTAGATTCAGGAGGAAAAGGGGAGAAAGTTTAGTATCGAATTCAGTTACCAAAGATCCCGAGCGATCTCAAATAGGGGGAGATGGGAGGAAGGCGCCAACGAACTTATTGCATTCCCGTATTGATCCTTGTGCTCCATGTCCCTCAACGAGCCCAGATTCGATTTCTCCAGAGCAACCGTCACTAGATGAGATCTGTCAGTCGGATCATGGGTGCAAATCGGTCGGAAATTTTTGACAATGCGGTGGGGGTTGGACAGGCAATAGCTGGATTTAAAAAGCGAAAGAAAAGGAGAGAGCGCGACTGCCAAAAATGTGTGGAGCAGGGTAGATAAGGGTACATACTGGGTTGCGCTTCGCTCATAGCAACCATCGGGTCGGCTTTGGTATGTAGATTGCGTTTGGCCTTCTCCTCGGCGGATTCGGTGCGATGATGGGTTTTATTCTTGCCAGAGTTGCTGGAATTATGGGAGTTCTCCGACCTCAGACTGAAACCTCGACTGCGCCTAGGAGACGCGACCGGTTGGGGGGCCGCCATTTTTTATTATCACCCCGTTGTTTTTAGCGCCTGATAAAACGGGTTTCCTTGGAATCCTTGCGATCTGCTAGAACTATGGCGGCCGTTGTGGAGCGCAACCACGATGGGGTGGAAACTGCCAAGGAATGTATGATGGTGCACACTGATTGATCGAGTATCAGGCGCTTCGAGACATTCACTTTCACGACTCTGCAGCGCACGAAACTTTGACTGTCAAGTGGGGTTGAATGGGCTCCGTTGCCTGAAACTGGCTCGCACGTTTAATTTGATTGAAATCTAACTAGAGAAACAACTGAAACCGATACTGAAATTCGAGTCAAGTCGATGAGCTGATCTTGGTGAGTTTTGTCTTTACCAAGTCGTCCAGACAATCAGAAGATGCAATGGCAGGACCGAGGGTTGCCACCGCAAAACGAGAGCGACGAAGAGGTGGTCGTGGTCGGACCACAACTGGCTGCAAATGAACCCTGCAGGCAGGGAAAAAGCGATGGTTGGAGGGGTAGGGAGGCAGTGGCAATAAGCAGACTCAGTAGTGTAGTAGTAATACAGATTGTAGGAATGGCAAAAGTCGAAGGAGAATACAAATCCGGCGAAAAAATTGTTGCTGTCCAAACGAAGGTGGGATGAGGAGGAAGAGGAAGAGGAAGAAGAAGAAGAAGAAAGAAAGGCCAGGCGGTCTTGAGAGGAGGACAAGAGAGGCTTTTTGACTAGAAGAGGACCATGGTGTTGACGACAGGCGCCACGCAATGGGAGGGGACCGACAATCGATGAACAATTGGAACACCTCCTATCAGCTTTGGGTCGGACGGCGGCGTGAGAGCCGAAGCCACCGGACTAGAAGTCAATCGGGTTCTTTTTTGTTTGTTCTGGAAATAACCTAGCCAGTTCATTGACTTAGAGAACCGGGATAGTCGACTGCTGGGAGATCAGATGAAGAGGATGATATCTATCAATTGGTGTCTCTCTACCTACCCCAGAAGTTTCGTGGACTCTGCTCCCCCTCGGGGGAAACAATAATACCCACCTTTGCATCTGTCATTGACTCGTGCTCGTTTGCTCCAAAACGACTAAAAAATGAAAATAAGATAAAACGAACTTTAGAAGATTAAAAAAGAAAAACGTGCATGAGCAGCTGACGGTACCGATTACAAGACGCAGGACCCGGAAATAGAATAGATTACGCCACTAGCCCAAGCTAAGAAAGCAGCCAGGCCCGATCGAGACAAGCGGCGGCGATAAAATACCGCGGCTGGCCAGACTTTCGTCGACGTTACGCAACTTCCCCTCAGTTGGCAGAGTCTCCCATGGTTTGGCCTGCGCTGGTTACTCAGGCACGGGAAAACTTCTGCGTTGTTGCCTTCTTCCTCTGCTTATCCATTTTTTTTTCTTCTGTTTTCACCACTGAGCGATTCCAGTCTAGTCTGGTTTAGTCTAGCAAATCTGCGCACTTCTGCTGCTCCTCCCATGGACGTGCCCAAGACATGTCCTTCCTTAGTCGGACCGCTAAAAGGTCGACTAACCCGGCGCTTGGCTCATCCGTCTTCTTCCCATTGGCTATGTGGCAGTTGGAATGAAACAGGATTTGTCTCTTGTCCAAGATTCTAAGAGGGATGGGTGGCTCACAGCCAATCCCTTATACATGCACAAGCTGTTGCACAACAATCTCTGCTGCAGAAGTCCAAGGTGGGCTTGCATCGTTGCAGTCCAACCGGATTCTAACCTGGTCTGATGAAACTGGCGATGAGCTGTATGCATCACGCCCTGTATTGAATTGAACCAGCCTCTCGCATTTCGGCCTAACTTCATTCGCTGCAGTCGATGCCGGCGGTCGCCTAGTAGGTAAGAGTTGATGAAGGTCACGGGCACTCTCATAATTCATCGTATTCGCATAGCAGGTCGGGTACCTCTTATCTGCTTTCCCCAGCGCACATTTACCCTCTCAAACCTAATTGACGTGCGGATGGCAGAGTAGGCCACGTCGAAACCGCTAGTCGATCAAGTCGGCGGCTGGCTGTTGGAGGATCCGTGACGATCATCAAGGTATCCTGGTGGGTCATCGCGGTGGGGGATGGCGCCTACTTTAATCCCTATTAACTCGGGGTAAACAATGCAAGGAGTCCCCTTTCCAGAATTATTTCCCTGCTCCAGATTGCGGGGAGTCGTTCGATCTGGATGGCTTTTCTGATATCATTCTGCTTTCAATCGAAATGAATTTCTTGGTTCTGGTGCATATTCGGGCAGATCACGAGGAATATATATCTGGGCCCTCGAGTGTTGGCCTGAATGGGGGCTGTAACTAACAATTGATGCTTATTTTGGGCTGAACAATCACATCCAGTTTTCCAGATCGACACTACTGGCATTTGGCTCGAATATCTTGAAGACACACTATCGCCAGATCCAGGTGATATAATGATAGCGAACCCCTTTGATACAACTATGGTCATCTCAGCTGTCTAGACACGCAGCCTCGAATTCTGAACCCAGGGATACCTGACAGATGCCTTAATTTCTCTCGTATACTTCGCCTATCCCTATAACTAATGTACGCTGCGACTACTTATCTTTGGCTTCCTATGAATTAACCATCACCCTAGCAGTACACATCAAAGAAATTAGAGGCGAAGCTAAAGCTTCCATCCCAGTTGAGGTATTTATCAATCATCAGACATAAGCTTATGACCGTGCCTGGCATAGGTAATGCTCAAATCCGCCCCTTTTTTCCCTCGGCCTAATTTCATGAACCGAGATCCATCCGATAATCTGAGATATATCGTCGTGTGTCTTATCCCTGGCCCTCTTATCAATACCTCTCAGGGGCATACATAGGCCAATCCAGGGCGCGGGTCATGATAAAACTGCAATTGAACTACGTTTCACAGATTTTATATGATGGTTATATGCACCGAAGCCTTACATTGGTATGATAAGTTCAGAGTTTTCGGCCTTACCTCTGCCAATATGAGCCCTTGACTATACCGGCCATGCGAGCATGACTCTGAAAGGCAATTAAATGTCAATAAAGGTCAAACCCCCTTTTTTTCTCCCAAGCTAATAGTGCTGGATGCTCTATGTACGAATCAAAGGTAGCCGTCCGTTGTCCAGAGGTCTCGAGAGCACATATTTTATTCCCTTGGGTAGATCCACGCGGCCAAGAATATAATATATTCTGGAGGGAAACGGCATGATGCTATATAGATGGAGCATGCAGCTGAAAAACCCGAGCTTAAAACAAATTTATTCCTCGCATACGATTGTGTCTTAAGTTATAGGAGACCCAAACTAGGTATAAAACGACAACGCCTGCTGGGAATATGACTTTTTCCAAGATCAAATAGATCGCTAGCTCCGCGCTTACGAACTATAGCATTTATAGCATCTGTTGGAACTAAGGTTACGAAGTCATATTGATACTGATGAAAACCGAGTTTGAACGACACATTCCCAAGCTGCCTACGGAGTACAACCTCGGGTTTGTGCCCAGGAATGGACTGCTTCAAGCACAGAATTCGTGTAGCCCTAAACAGGTACCTGAGGAAGGAAAGGTGTATCTGGTAGCATGAGCTAAAACCGGAATGTCGAGCACCGACTGTCGCATATGGAATGGCTCGATATGGAGCAGGCTTGATACAACTGGTTGATGTCTCATGAATAGGGCGAGCGTGATGCCGGAATCCCAGGTGTTGCTTATCAATCGTTGGCAATTTTCCAGTTGATTCCTGTACGGTAGCACGAAAACCCGAACTTTGTTGAAATGGTATTCATTGGTGTTATGATCATCAGTACAGATGGGAGAAGCCACGTTGTCAGACAAGACATAGGATGCTCGCCAGTACCAAAACAGGTCAAGCCTTTCTAAATGCCTAGTAACCGACAAGAATAACCATGCTGTAAAGAAGACAAGAGTTCTTTTATTTTAATTCGTAGGGCTGGACGGCCCTGCCTCTCCCACGAACATTATCATCAACCCGCCAACTCCATCTCAACATCGGCTCATACCGTCGACTCCTTGCCCGACTGTCTGCGCGAAGATTCCGGAGTGCCAACTAACACATGAAAAGAGAAATTCGACTCGTTTAGATGTTGGAGGGGTAGAGCATGACGCGGACAGTAGCACCGAAGGACTTGGGGGGGAGGTTGTGGCGGAACTGAGCGCGGACGACACCGGAGTTGCCTGTTGCGAAGGGAATCACTGGTCAGCCTTCTCCCCGATCTCGATTCCATGACCCGATATTCTCGCCATCGACAAAATCGCATCTGTTTCGCTGGATGTATCGAATTCACGTACCGTGAGGGCGGGTGACCTTGCCCCAGATCACCCGGATGTTGGAACCCCGAACCTCACGCTTGGCCCGGTAGACGAAAGCGACCTTCTTGCCCAAGTAGAAGCTGCGAAACCAGTCTTAGTAACCTCGTCCATATCCAACACGGCGTTCCAGATGGTACTCACTTGGCGGCCTCGGTGTTGTCAACACCGTCGATCTGGATCAGACTGTACCAGTTGTCAGAATCCCTGTCCCATTTTCATCCCAATATCATATGTAGATCCGTACCTAGTGTTGGGGTTGACCGCGCGCTTGGAGCGCTGGTAGCTCAGGTGACGACCCCTAGAACAAACGATTCGTATTAACCCTTCTGCTCTGATGGCATGTCGCAGCTCGACCCATGTCCCGATCCAACATTGAATTCGAATTTGATCATTTTCGGACGTGCGCGACACGACGGTGTAGACAATCGAAACTTACTTGACATAGACTGTAAGAATGAATGAATGTTAGCCTGGGAGTCCTTTGTGGGTGTGGAAAAAATCCCAATCGATATTCGCGACCGTCCCCGGATCTCTTCATCTCCAACCGCCGAGATCCAGCCATCGCGCACATAGGATATCAAATGGCACCGGGAAAAAGAAGTTACTCACGTCTGTGACCTTGTTCCGAAGGCATTCTGACGGCGATTCTCTGAGCAACAGCGGGCAACGCAAACAAGTCGAAGGAAGGCAGATATGACCCGCAAAAAGTCGTCCGGGTTGTCGTGGTTGTCGTCGCTTCGATAGGTATCAGTCGACGCACACACAAGGCTTACAATTTGCGAGAGTGTGTTCGGTGCGCTAACCTAAACGGGACGCTTAGCGATCAGGGCTAAGCGAAGTCCCGTGATGGAGACTCGAGCAAGGGACCGAACACTCGCTATTCCGCATTGGGAGTACTTCCGGAAGAACTACAATCGCCGGATTCCGAGATAAACTGGGAGTTGAGAAAATCGTTCAGATCCCAAGACCGACCGACCGCCAACTCCCAACCCCACCATCGTCGCTATTTTGCCGTCGGGCTACTGTAGTCCGAGAGTGGTTCGCCGGTTCCTGCAACGGATGGGGGAACGTTCTGTCTAGAGCGCCTTTGGCTGACAAAACTTGCTGATTTCTCCCTCCATGACGACAAAGGGCTCCATCAAAGTGCATACTGTTGATACTTGTCACGATGGGGGATATTTTTTGGTCTTTTCCTTTGGGCCCTCAATGACCTCCAAGTGGGTGAAATTATCAATTTTGGGGCGCTTGGCCGGCGCACAGTGAGTAACAGCGTATCTTCATCATGAGGCGTGAGATAATATGCCGAGTAGTATAGTCAGTCCTATTATCATGGATGTCCTCCGTACGGAGTATATAACCCAAAAGATGAGACCCTTCGGTGCCATCATACCGGGAGTACTTATTTGGAAATATAGCGAGTTCCCCGCCCCACCCTCTAGGATATCGGCAACAAACTTGACATGACGCATAGCACGCAATACTGCTTGAAGCTCCTAAGAAATTTCATTGGGATAATTCTGAACCTTGAGAACACGCGAAAAGGGGGGGGGGGGGGGGGAGGACAGGCAAAATTTAGCCAACGAAGTGAAAGAGAAAAAAGTACCAGAATCTAATCACAAAGGTCCTGGACACATCTGAAGGCCTTGTTGATATTCCTCACATTAGCCAGAACCAGGGAATTTCTTTCTCGGGATGTAATCACTAACTCCGGACTGCACTGGGCCGAAAGATTCGGTCTGCATCTACGGAGTATAGTTTTTATTTTCTTTTTTTTTCTTCTGTTTTAGACCTCCGGGAAAATAGAATCCGTATCGTTCTTTCCAGATGACAAATCCGCCGATCCATCTCTCCACGAGTAGGGTCACCGGGAGGCGCTTCAGGAGACACAGTAATCTTCGCTGCAGCTTCTGGCGCGATCTCTGCAAGTCCCATGCGTGGAGACCGTCCGAAGTCGCTGTTGTGTACCGCTCCGGTATAGACACATCCGACGGCAAGCGAACGCAAGCCCGTCGCAAGGTTTCATGGTTGTACACACTTCGCAGTACAAATGCATCAAACAAATGTCGATCATTTGATCCCCTTGAAGATTAATTTGTCGGTCCTTTACAATGAACGGCAGCAGGTGGCCGGCTTCTTCGGGACTAAACTGTGATGCTTCGTAGCTCCACCCTTCAAGCACTGACATTATTATTTCATTGATTGAGGTAACATTGACCAAAACTGCCCGCACTGCGCGGATTCGCTGGGAATTCACGATAAGAAGCCATAAGCGCCGTTAATTTGTCCTTCCCCTTGTCACGCGGACCAACTTGAGTCAGATCATCGTTGGGAAGGCGTCGAATTGCTAGGTTTAGCGCACGCGGGGTCGGCCATTCCAAAACGTGCCTTAAAGGGGACATCCACTCAATGGACGGTCCTCGGTGGAGCGCGCTGGGATGAAATTTCCAGCGTCGGTGGTTCGGATAATATCAGTAATAGTTACTAGCTAGTCTCTCCCACCCAGACATCAATCAGTCAGGAGGTACGACGTGATTTATTGATTACTTATAGGGTATTATTAAGCTACGTGAGGGGAGGGGACTCGGAGTTACAGGCTTGATGACAAGAGAAATTCCCATGCATTCTTTTAGTCATTGTATAGAATTGAGCTGATTTGATTTCCCTTGTAGTAAAGGTTGGTTGAGCTATGATATAATAATGCGAGACGTTGCCACGATAGGAGATAACTTAATAATATCCGGTGAAGAACCAGTCCTCCGGAGAACGGATAGAAAGAGACCAAAGAGGGCGGGAAGAAAAAAGGGCCAAAAGAGAAACCATATAGGATCCCGTGACCTTTTATTTAAACATATAAAGCTATGTGATAATAAATTCCGAGTCAAATGGGAAGCATCTTGAACAGAAACTAAGAAAGAAATAGAAAAAAGAGAAAAAGAAAAAGAAAACATCCACCGGAATTAATTAGATAAAAAAGAGTCGAATCATCTCGGACGGGGTCTGGCGGCAGCATCGACGTAGTGGAAAGGAAAGCTGCCCCACCACGCGCTGGTAAGGAAAGTGCTTCGCCCACCGTCGCAGCTGCTGCTCCCTCACGGCATTAAAACGTACCCTGCTCCGCCGGAACTGTTGGCCATTTTCCCAACTATTCTCTCCTCTCTCCCTCTTGCTCTCTCCCTTTTTCTCTCTTCCTCTTTCTCTTGTCTTTCATCATTACCATTGTCTCATTAACCTTAAACACAACCATGGCTAGCACGATAGCAAACACTGAGGAACACCACAACGCTGGGTGAGTTTGTGAACACTGCCGTTGCCCTCTCTGACATCACACCCCCCCCTCCTCCGGTTCTCTGTCGCCCGCTTCCTGCTCTTTCGCCCACTTCGTGCGGAATTGTCGGCCAACGTCCCTTCGCAAAATATCCTAACCTCATATTTTTGCATTGAAATCACCCTGTTTTTGAATTGGTCATTTCACACCAATTGGACTGCGCGCTCAACATTTACCCCTCTTTTGGTTGCCCATTCAGTTCGCCGCACGCAGATTTTGTGATCGGCAGCCAGCAAACTACCCTGCTTCACCAATCCCTGCTTGATTCGCTGCTAACATGGATGTCCACCTTAGCACCGTTGAACTCAAAGATGACACCGTCATTGTGGTACTAGGTGCGTCGGGAGATTTGGCAAAGAAGAAGACGGTAGGTTTATCCCGAGTGGAATCCGATGTGAGAAAGTGAAAAAAAACATGGATGAGAAACTGACAAACTCGATAGTTCCCTGCCCTTTTTGGCCTTGTATGTTCCTTCTGAGCCTCTAGAACCGGGATATACCATGATCCTGCCCCCACCCAGGATGAATTCCAATTGACCATTCAAACAGTTCCGCAACAAATTCCTCCCCAAGGGTATCAAGATCGTCGGATATGCCCGGACAAACATGGACCACGAGGAATACCTGAAACGTGTGCGATCATACATTAAGACCCCTACGAAGGAGATCGAGGAGCAGCTGGACAGCTTCTGCAAGCTCTGCACCTACGTCTCTGGGCAATATGACAAGGACGAATCGTTCCAGAACCTTACGAAGCACCTTGAGGATGTCGAGAAGGGACAGAAGGAACAGAACCGAGTCTTCTACATGGCTCTGCCCCCTAGCGTCTTCATCACTGTTTCCGATCAGCTGAAGCGGAACTGCTACCCCAAGAACGGCATTGCCCGTATTATCGTAAGTGGCTTCGTTGCTGAATTCTCGGACCAGACACTTGCTCATGCGCACCTCGTCTCGTCTTAACAGGTTGAGAAGCCCTTCGGCAAGGACCTTCAGAGCTCTCGCGACCTCCAGAAAGCTCTCGACCCCAACTGGAAGGAAGAGGAGATCTTCCGTATCGACCACTACCTCGGTAAGGAGATGGTCAAGAACATTCTCATCATGCGTTTCGGAAACGAATTCTTCAACGCCACCTGGAACCGTCACCACATCGACAATGTACAGGTACGATATCATCAATTTCACAGGAATTCGACGAAATCATTCTCTAACATGCGCTTCTTTCGAATATAGATCACCTTCAAGGAACCTTTCGGCACTGAGGGCCGTGGCGGATACTTCGATGAATTCGGTATCATCCGTGACGTCATGCAGAACCGTATGTTATTGGCTCCTGATCCCCCATCGAAGACGGCTTGGCTGATTTATTATCGCAGATCTTTTGCAGGTTCTCACCTTGCTCGCGATGGAGCGCCCCATCTCTTTCTCGGCCGAGGACATCCGTGATGAGAAGGTGAGGAGTCCGGTGCCTAGAATGACGGAGAAAATGAGTATTAACATGACCAGGTCCGTGTTCTGCGTGCGATGGGCGCGATTGAGCCCAAGAACGTCATCATCGGTCAGTACGGCAAGTCCTTGGATGGTAGCAAGCCCGCCTACAAGGAGGACGAGACTGTCCCCCAGGACTCTCGTTGCCCGACCTTCTGCGCCATGGTTGCGTACATCAAGAACGAGCGTTGGGACGGTGTGCCTTTCATTATGAAGGCTGGTAAAGGTATGTTCTTTCAAGCGTCGGAGTTCGCGCCTAGCATACTGATCCATTATATCCAGCCCTGAACGAGCAGAAGACCGAGATCCGCATTCAGTTCAAGGACGTGACCTCCGGAATCTTCAAGGACATTCCTCGCAATGAGCTTGTCATCCGTGTCCAGCCCAACGAGTCGGTTTACATCAAGATGAACTCGAAGTTGCCTGGTCTGTCCATGCAGACCGTGGTGACCGAGCTTGATCTCACTTACCGCCGTCGCTTCTCTGATCTGAAGATTCCCGAGGCCTACGAGTCGCTTATCCTGGATGCTCTGAAGGGCGACCACTCGAACTTCGTCCGTGACGATGAACTCGACGCCAGTTGGAGAATGTTCACTCCTCTCTTGCACTACCTCGACGATAACAAGGAGATCATTCCTATGGAATACCCTTACGGTACGTTTTGCGACTCTGGGGATAGTAGCCTCGCATGTTGGTAGTGTTCTGTTCACTGATGATTTATACAGGCTCGCGCGGCCCTGCCGTTCTTGACGACTTCACGGCATCATTCGGTTACAAGTTCAGTGATGCCGCTGGCTACCAGTGGCCCGTAACAACCCCCACCCCCAACCGACTGTAGATCGGCGCATGGGTATGAGACAAAGAAAAAAAAAGCATTAATGATATCACTACTGAAGATTTTTGTTCCGTTGTTATGGCACGATATGAGAATTTCGGATTGATATAGGTTTGCGACGATATCATGTATCGGACAACTAGGCTACTACCTACCACGGAAATTTAGAAACGAATGCAGTGACCGTTACGAATCCTATGACATGGACCATATAGACAGACTCCTTCCACTACGTAGTGTATTCATCGCATAATATTAATTAAAAGAAAGAAAGACGAGCGCAGTGGGGCGGCCTGGGCACCGCTAGGCTGACGGCCGGGGGCCCGCATGCGTGTGTTTGTGTGGGCTCAGCCCGGCTTGCTTCCTCGCGGCTCTCCGCCCCATCCCATTATTCCATCCCATTCTTTTTTCTCTCCCCTTTCTTCTTCTCTCCGTCCCCTTTCCACTGATCAGAGCCAGTCTCGTCCGAATCACGGAGGTTTCTTTCGTTCCCACCCTGCGACCATCGAGAACTATACCTGTCTGGCCAACGGCAGTAGTTTCCGCCGCATCCCTCGCATCTATTTTTAAATCAGAAACGGACCGTGCGACGAGCGCAATCAAATTACCCACCCTCCATATTGCTGGACCCTTTTTTCTGGTTTCTCCAACCTCGAAATCGCTTCTAGCCCTAACCGATACTTCGATTGACGCCGTGAAATCGCAAACACTTCTACTACACGGCGCGTTTGTCGGCCTGATTCGAGTCACGAGACCACGGAACCCGGCGCGGTTCATGGAAAACGAAGAACAGTGAAAGGCGTCAAGTGCATGCAGGCACCTGGAGGTTAAGGATGCCGCAAGCTGCGAGATGGGCGGGCTCCCCTTCCATCAAGGGACGGTCAGAGTCGGCGCGCATGGCGCTGTTGACTTTCAGCTTGGTGGGATTACAGTACGTGCTCGATTTCTGTTTTTTCTTGGGTGGCTGCCTTGGGCGGCGTTGGCTAGTTCCCTGCAGACAAGAGATGCACTAACTCATCCTTGTTACATATAGGTTTACCTGGGGCATTGAAATGACCTGTGAGCGACAGACCCTTTGACCATGACCAACCGACCGTATAGCTCCACTAACAACGCGCTCGCGATAGATTGCACGCCGTACCTACTTCAGCTCGGTCTCACCAAGTCGAAAACCTCGCTCGTCTGGATTGCCGGTCCTCTATCGGGATTGATCATACAACCGCTGATCGGTGTTATTGCAGACCGATCGCGATCGAAATGGGGGCGACGGAGGCCATTCATGGTGGTGGGTTCATTTGTTGTCACATTTTGTTTGCTGGTTCTGGGGTGGACCTCGGAGATTGTCGGCGTGTTCGTCAAAGATACAGAGAAGGTATGGTCATTGCCTACAATCTTGCGCATATGCCTGGGCCATTGGCACTCACGCGGGAGTTTAATTCTGCCAGGCCAAAAATGCGACGATCGCTCTGGCGGTTCTCAGTATTTACGCCGTAGACTTTGCGATCAACGTTGGTGAGTACAGTACCCGAGGAAGCCATGTCTTACAGCTCTCTAACATGTTACTAGTCCAAGCATGCTGTCGCAGCTTGATTGTCGATACATTGCCTATTCCCCAGCAGCAAGCTGGGTCGGCATGGGGTGAGACTTCTATTCAACTTGAGATATATAAGATTAGGGACTGATACCATTAAGCTTCTAGAATGTCGGCTATCGGCCAACTTATTGGATACTTTATTGGGTCACTGGATACCGTTAGCATTTTTGGTACCATAATTGGTGACACGCAATTCAAGCAAATGACAGTCATTGCTGCACTCTCCCTGATAGGAGCGGTCATGGTCACATCCTACTCCGTCAAGGAAAGAGTGCTGATCACTGCCAGGTGGGTCATGGCCAACGATTCTTGTAGAATCCGGTGCTAACATTGGCCTACAGAGACTCGGATGGTCAGGCTGGAGCTCTCCAGGTGCTTTCCCAGCTCTTCAAGACGACGATGGACCTGCCTCCTCGGATTCAAGCCATCTGTTGGGCCCAATTCTGGGCCTGGATTGGTAAGAGACTGTGCTTTCACATGGTTATCCTTCGCGATGCTTATTCCCTCCTTTAGGCTGGTTCCCCTTTCTGTTTTACAGCACGACCTGGGTCGGGGAAACCTATTTTCGATACGAAGTGTCCAAAGACGAAATCCAACAAAGCGACATGCTGGGAGAGGTGGGCCGTGTTGGTAGTTTGTCCTTGGTGGTTTTCTCATCTGTAACCTTCATCGGCTCGGTTCTTCTACCGTTCTGCGTCCAACCACCGGATAGCAAACGACTTCGGTTTACTCCACGGCCCCCGCCGGGCATGGCTGCGATGCTTACCAAGATAACCTCAGTTCGGCCAGACCTGCAGACGACCTGGCTGATTTCCCACATCATATTCGCCGCCACGATGGTCTTTGCGCCCCTGGCCCGATCTCGCGCTGTCGCCACCTTACTCGTGGCCGTCTGCGGTGTTCCCTGGGCAGTCAGCTGCTGGGCCCCATTCACCTTCATGGGCGTGGAGATCAACAAGCTCGCCACGGGTGCCTCCCAGCCCTCCCGTTCCGGAGTAACCATGATCACTTCCGCCAGCGTTCGCTCCGGCGCCTACGACCCGAACGGCGGCGAGACCGAAATGGAAACGCTCCGACTCAACCACCACGATCCCGACAGCGACAGCGATCTCGAAGACGGCGCCTCCAACGCGCCCTCCACTGGCGAACTGGCCGGCATCTACCTCGGCGTGCTGAACGTATACACCACCCTCCCCCAATTCGTCGGCACCTTCATCAGCTGGATCGTCTTCAGCATCTTCGAACCCGCCAGCACCAAGCGCGATGAATCCGCGTCCGAGACACAGTGGATGGATCTCGACCAGGACTCCCCCAACGCTATTTCTATCTGTCTATTCATCGGCGCTTTGAGCGCCATCGTAGCCGTGGAAGCGACCCGCCGTTTACGCTATGTTCTATAGCAGCAACCCCCTCTCCCCCCCCCCTTTTCTTTCTCTTTCCTTTTCTGTTCGTTCTTTATAAGCAAGCATCAAGCGATTAATCGCCCAGAATCTTTGCACTTATCTAATCTCACCTGGAACCCATTGGACTAAGGGGAAAACATTTGATCACGAGAGTATATTGATTAAGCACATATCAACGACCATGGCCACAGACATGGAGAAAGACTAAGACCGTCTTGATTTTTTTGGAACTTTTTTTTCTTGCATGCATATATACCGGCGTTTAGACGATGGGTACATACATACATAGTCTACATTATGCATTGGGTTGATGATATCTAGTTAATACTAATATAACATTTTCATGTCCCATATAGGCCTAACCCACCAGGAAATATTTTTTGGGTCTTGACAGTTATGAGGATATTAGCCTAGAGAACTACTACACATGCTGGCCGGCCTGTCTCGAAGACCAACTACAACGATGTACGCTTAACTGATTAACTGGTTGATTGAATGATCTGGTTTACATAGCGAGAGTCTGCTGAGGTATATTGCATATATCAACAACACCAACAAGAAAAGACGAAGCACAATTAAACAGATATCGGACGAAAAAGGCAGTCAGCACGAGCGAATGGGGGAATAGAACAAGCTGAACGGCGCAGAGGAACAAGGGGAACAAGGAACAAGCAGAGAAGAATATGGTGGTCTGATCCTTCTTCATTATTGGGATGAAGGATAAAAAGCGCATTAAAGCCACCATCGGAAAGTGAACACGAGGAGACATGTATCCGGGCTCGAGCCAGCACGGATTCGAAAAGGGATCTCCTAAGATACAAGGGATTAAAGGGGGAAGGGTTCAAAAATCTCCATAGAACTGAACAAGCACTAAGGTATCAAAAAGGTGAAAACGCAGATCGGGCGAATTAGAATCGGACTTGGGAAGAGTGAACGGAACAAGGGAGATAAATTAGGCTTGCATATTGCCGGTCAGCTCGGCAACACGGGCCTTGATGCGAGCGGCACGAGTCTCAAAGCCTAGAAAGAAAAGAAGTTAGCATGGAAATGGCTGGATGAACGAAGCCATATCTGGATTTACATACTCTCTTCCTCGCTGGTATCATCGCTGTCATCAGCGTCAGTGGGACGGGTCTGCTCGCCGGGGACCGGACCTTGTTGAGCCCTTTCCGCGGCGTTCTTGCGGATCTGGGCCCAGCGATCGTAAGAGGGATTGGCCTGTGGATTAGGATCGCTGGTCTCAGCGTTTGTGGCCTCGGGCTCGGTAGGAACCTCAGACGCGGCTGCGGCTGGGTCTTTCTTTCCCGGGAAGTCTGGAGAGACCGGCGAATCCTCTGGGACGAATGCCGGTTGTTCCATCAGGGGTCCCTGATCAAACCTCGAAAATTCGCGGTCAGCTGCTGCCCGTTCGTTGGTGTCGACGCGCGAGAGAGCATCGATTTCGGCTTCCCGCCGGCTTCTGCCGTGGTAACCGTTAGCGCTAGGCGGGCTGAGGACCTCAGGGGAAGGCTCCTTGGTCTCTTGAGATTGGTCTTCGGCTTCAGTGTGCTTGGTTTCCTGTTTTTCAGGCGTCTGGGGTGATTGCGGTGCCTGCGGTGTAGTAGCCACATCCGCACTAGCCTCACGAGACTCAGCAGTTGGCGTTCCAGGAACAGGTTTCTTCTTCAGAGTCGAGGTTCCCTTATGGGAAGACCGAGGGGGTTGCTGCTGCGCAGCCATGGCCTTGCTCTCCAAAGCGGCGCGAGCCGAGGCGACGGCTGACTTCTCGGCGCCAGTTGGTTTCATTGGTGGTCTCGGTTCGGTGTCGGGAATATTCTTCTTCTTGACCGTCCCAAACAGGCCCTTGAATCCCGTATTTCCGGCCTTCTTCTTCAACTTCCGGCCCGAGTCGTCTGCCGATTCCATGGACTTCTTGGGGATCGATTCGGCGGCTAATGGGTCACTCGTGCTATTGTTACGGGTGCTAAAGGTCTCCTCGGGAACCTCCTTGGACGCCCTAGGTGCTGGGGAGCTAGGAGCCGAATCCTTCGGCAATGGCGGAGGAGCCTGGCGGGTACTAGTCGTCGGCGATGGCGGCACGTCGTCGCGTGCAAGCTCCCTCATGCTGTCGGACGCGGTCCCGGTTCCCGCACGATCATTGCTTAGATATGCCTTTCGGTAAGCATGCTTGTCGTAGTTGTTAGCCCATTTCATTGCCTGCGAGGCCTCGTTCACGATGCCAGGTTGCAAGGTCAGAACAGAATTAGTCTTGGTCGAATAGCGATTATTTGCGAGGTTTGTTTGAGATCCGTTCGCAGACTCCTGCTCCCGATGCTTCCTCTGGAGAGCGGCAGCAGCAGCCTGAATGCGCGCATGCTGGTCAGGAGCAATGCTAGTCTTGCTCTGCGGCGCCTGGTTGTCAGGTCTCTTGTAGGCATCTTCGACCGCGTTAACTTTCTTGGCCGAAGACTTGCGGCGCCCAAGCCTTTTGCGCGTCGAGAATCCGAAGAAGCTCTTCTTCTCGACGATGTGCGCGCCAGGCTCGGGTTCCGGGGCTGCGCCCTTGACCTGCTCCTCTAGAACAAGCCATTTGGCACCCTTGATGATAGTCTCAAGCAGTGCGCACCGTCCGAACACCGCTTTGCGCAACGGCGACTCCTCACCCGCAAGACTGCTGATCCATACCCACCAGAAAGAGTCATCGAGGTCGAGAGTGGTGATACTTGCCAGCTCACCCGGATCGATAGAAGTTTCATTATCCAGGGTACGCTTATGAGACTGCGAACTCTGGCCGCGAACAGTTGCAATAGGAGGCAGGACCTTGTCTGGGGGAAGTAGCACAGGAGAAACAGGAGACTTGAAGACATTCTCGTCACTGAAGCCTGATGACATGAAGTCTGCCCATGAGGGGGTGGTGGGACGCCCCAGATCACCTCCGCCGGACTGCGGAGCGGAACGCAGGCCATCCCCGAATTCTTTCCTCGAGCCAGGCCCCTTTGCGTCATCCACGTCATCCTCCAGCGCACCACCGAAACCGATATCCTCAAATCTCGACCACGAAGCTTCCCGGGCAGACTTTGTCGGATCCGCTTCGCTGGATTGATTGGTGGAAGATATGCATTTCAGCACGCGGAGACACTCATCGGTTAGAGCGCGAAGGGGGTCCTCGAGATTAGAGAAGTCCTGCAGATGGTGATCGCTATCTCGGTACTCAAAGTTCTTTGCGCGCCGGAGAAGAGCAAAGGGGGTAGGTGAGACCGTGTCAACGATCATGACGACTCTAGTAGTCGAGACCTGAAGAAGGGCGGGCATCTCCGGCGGGTACTCCGTGGCTTGAACCAAAGACTGCAAGGCAATAGGCAGGGTGGAGATACTGCCCATCCCTCGGGCCTCCGGGGACATCGAGCGCAGGTAGGCGAAGAAGAGGTGGCTCGTTGCGTCCGCAGCACTAGATGTCAAATTAGCTAACGATTTACTTCCTGAAAATCTGGGCGATCCCCAAGGGAAGGCGCAAGGAAGCCTACTTACGCCATCCAGTTCTTGTAAGCGGCTTCAAAGCCATTGCCCATGTCCGTATGCTCAAAGGCCCACCACCCGGCGTATCTGGAAAGCTTTCGTCCTCCAAGGCCATTTGACTTTCCGTGGGCTGCGATAGCCGTCAAGAGGTCGAAGAAATCGAAGATGATCTTTGTCCGGGCGTCTGAATCAACACTGATTGGGATGAATGTCGTGAAGGCATCGCGGGCGAATTGAGAATCTAGTCTTATCAGCACACACCCCTCCCCAAGACCATAACTGGTATGCGGTGCTGAATCATACCTTGCTCGCCGACCTTGAACAATTCGTATGCCTCCCAAGTGACGACTCCGCCAGGCAGTCTAGCCCAACACCACTTCATCACACTGCAAAGGACCTGTATGATGTGTAAGAGATTTCCTTGAAAACCTCATGGCGCTTGTTCGGTTGGGGGGATGTTCCGCTCACCATAGGATCCGAAAGCCGTAATTCTCGCGCCAAGGCATCTCCACCGAGAGGCGAGCCTCTCTCGACTGACTTGTTGAAGTAGTTGCGAATGAAGGTGCGAGCGGCCGTGGAGTCGGAGCTGGGACGGAAGGGCAAGAGAAGGAAGGGCGTTTGTAGAGCTGTACAAGAACAAGACAGTGATCAGCAAATGTCAAGAATGCGCGGGCCTCCAATTTCCACAGTTGACGTCAATTCTCGCGGGACAAGCATACCTCGCGACTTCAGTTCTTGAGTACAGCCCCGGAGCAGTTCCTGAACTTCCTCGGGGGCCACCTCGGTTCGTTGCCACGCGTCAGTCCATGTTGGCTTCGCGGGACCAGTTTCCTCTGCGACGGGGGTTTTGGTCGCCTTCTTCGTAGAATTGGCGTCCTTGCCCCGGAAAACACGAGTGAAGAAGGGCATTTTGGTTGGGGTCTCCGAATGCCCTCCGCTAGCAGGCGCGACGAATCGATAACCGGTGGGGAATGTGGGAGACAATGTCCACAGGCGCCGTCAAGATCGCGTCTCTTTTACAGACTCAGTCGATCTCACGAAGGCTCTAAGATTCAACGACGAACCGTGCGAGAGACGACTATCCAGGAAATTGGCACGATATAGGAGGGTTCAGAGGAGAGGGGAGGGAGCAAGAAAAAACAAAAAAAAAAAAAGCCGGAGGGGATGAGGGAAGAAGCCGACGTTCCAGCCAAGGTGGATTAATTAATGATCGAAGGCGTAAACAATCGAGACCAAGAAAGAAGCCGAACAAGGAAAAAAGAAAAAAGAAAAAGAAAAGACCAGCGCTTTTCCAGGTGGCCAGAGAGGATCGCCTGCAGCCCAGGATGGGGCAGCACGTCTAGCGTGCAGCAGCAATGACCACGATGGATGGCGTGGACTAGAGTTTGGAAATTGCTGAACGGATAGAAATCGATCAGGATAGTATTGGCAAATTAAAACAACCTAAAAAAAAAGAAAAATACCAGTCCAGGGGACACAAGCGAGAGAAGTGGGAGAAGGGAAAAGAAAAGAAAAAAGCGAAGCCCAGGGAGAGATGGTGATAATGAGGATCTACTGGGCAGCTCGTTTCAGGGGTGAAATAATAATACGCGTGCAAAACACGCCAGGAGCCATGGTTCTGCGGCCGCGACTAATCCCAGCCGGAGATCGATCCCCTCCATCGAGAGGTCCAGGGTTGAAAAGGAGGGGCATTTGGATCCATTATTGCAGGAACGGAATTCCCAGCGTCTCTGAAGGCACTACATAATAATGTAGTATGAACATGATAATCATAGGACGGATCTTCGTCCAGGAGGAGAGCAACGGTCAGCATGACATAAACAGTCTGGAGGGATCCATCGTGGGTACGGGTTGGAGAGGTACCGGGTCTACGGCCCTTCTTGGATAAAGTACCAGACCCTCGAGTCACTACTAAGTCACTAAACAAGTGCCTTAACCTAAATCATCCTCACCTACGGAGTCGAAGAGAAGGTATTGTAAGGCACCATACGACCAGATAAGTTACCGGATACCCAACCGGCGTTTCATGCGTTGGTCGTCGTGACACTGCTATCTCTGCCCAATATGCATTATTATGGCCGATGAGCAGTCGAGGGTCCTGGTTACTGTTGGCAGTACGGAGTAGAGGTAAAGGCAATAAAGGTATACCGCATTTTGGTCTCGACTTACTATTTTCTAGGTGCATGGCTAATACATTGGATGCATACGTTCATGCGACCTGTCGCATGTTGCTGCATCGACGAAGCATTTGCCATGCGCTGGAAGTGGTGGTTTGGCAGGTTGCAAGGGTAAAATGCAATTCTTTGTGTGTTCAGACAAAAGCCCCCAAAAAGATAAACAAAAAATAACAAATCAAACGACAGAAAATTGATCAAGAGCGACAGGTCCAACTTCTGACTGATCACGGATCTCAGGCCAATCATCGGCCTCAGGCATTCCCGTCCCGGCGGTAAACCTTTTCTTCTTCGATTGATTCTCCTTCTCCCTTCATGTCGCTAATCTGAAATCAGATTCAATAGACCGTTGAACGCCGAATGGGTCCGGGAATTATTGATTGAAATTCAATAGAGCACGACGGACGTTACTCAAACCCCAAAGAATGGCCGAATCCATTCGAAGAACCACCACTATGCTCCCCCGTTCCTTCAATATATAAGATCATCTCTAGGATCTATCCAATCCGGACCTCAACCTAAGCTACGGTTTACTCCTACCCTTTTCTATACCGAGACCTCATTTTATCCCCCCTATTCACTTCCCTTCTCGAGATGGCTATTCAATCATTGAGATCAGTGGGCAGCTAGTCAGACTGTTCCGGAAGAAACCCTTCGCGACCACTCTCATTAGCATCTGTAGTCCTGTACATAACTACGCCCATGCCTCTCTTGCGTTGTGTGGTCGCAGTATGAGCGACCCGGTTCACGTCAAGCGCCCCAACAACCTTTGTGTAGGGTATCCAGCTCTGCAACGTACCTCACTATTGTCAAAATTCGATGGCGATTACAATATTCGAAAATCAGGGCCTGATTTAGTGAGCGAGTTATGCGGCTCAACTCGGATTTCGAAGATGCCAGGTGCCTCTCCCTCTCCACGACCTCAGCCACGACCTTGCCCACGTTCCGACTGCCGTAAATATTCGCCACAACACGCAACATCTCACTTTAGAGATGCTGAGATTCCAAGCAGGTACTTGTAATATGGGAGATCCGGTAGCCCCTTCAAGATGGTTTCCCCAGTTGAGATTCTGAGATCACTGACACGGTGAAAGTGCCAGGCAAGGGATGGGATCGAGGTAAGGTAGTAGAGGTGGAGGCAGGACTTCATGGGATACACACTGATGTATTCCTGGGTTGTAGATCAACAGTCCAATTGACTGCAATGTACGAAGCATACCGAACCCACCTTTCTTGTTCACCCACACATAGACGAGCTAAAGGTATAACAGAGTCCCATAACACGATACTGCGCTCTGCAGAGTGTTTTCCTGTTATGCTGAGCTAGTAAGAGCTAGTAAGAGCGAGTCAGATGTCGGTGCTTTCGTGAAAATTTGTAGATGGGACGTCAGTTTGAAATGTGTTGGTCCAAAAGGTGAGTATGAGTAGGAGGATAGCGAAAGGCATTCTTGCGATCACGCCGATGAGCTGAACAGTCACCAATTCACCGGTACTGCCGCGTTGACGATAGAATATCAGAATGCATTTGAACGGGGAGGATGGCAATTAATAGATTGAAAATGCCCCTTCAAGGCCAAGACTTCAGCCTATCTAATATCTCTCGCGTTCGTATTCTAGTTCGCTCTCGATGACTCGTCAAGGATTGCACTCTGCTTCGGCCCCACCGATGCCCTGGGAGAACCCGTAAGAGAAAGAACTTTGATTATCAGATCTCGGAAGGCATCCATCTTTCAGGGCCATTTGTGGCCTATCAGAGCACGAGCGTATTCGTTTTTGGGTCTTGTGGGGACCCAGGAAAATCCATGACCCCATTGCCACGAGAGCACCGGTGGTACTCTAAGTATAGCAGTCGTCGCCGCGGTGGGCCAATCTTGCTAACGTTGGAGAGATATTGAACCTACTCTGTGCATCCATCTTATTTTTCCTGACACTAGAATGGATAGCCTGGCCTAGCTTGTCAAGCATTTCCAATGTGCCTGGACCATATCCTGCAGTGCTAGTGTCCCTAGTAACAATAGATCAGAGTCGTCAGCGTCTAATAACAAAGTCCCTGGAGACAAGTGGATCAGCTAGTCTAGAACAAATAACTTGTATGGGGGAAGGAGCTTCGAATAGAGAATGTAGGCGCCTATAAACCTGACCTAGTGGCACCTAAGGGCGTAGTTGATGAAAAAAAGATATTTAAGACACTGCTATCTAGTCTCGAAGGAAGCATTCCTCTGTTCATCACTCATTTTACCCTATTAGCAGACCAATTCCTTTCAACATGGCTGACACATCTAACGAAGAATATGTGACGTTCTCCTTCTACCACTATGATCCCACCAAAGCTGGCGCCATCGTCTTCATCTTGCTATTCATCGCTACGACTGCGATGCATACATTTCAGATGATCAAAACGCGAACGTGGTTTTTCACGCCTTTCGTCATCGGCGGCTTTTGTTAGTAGAGATCGATCTCAATTGATCTCTCCAAGACTAATATACTTCTGCTCAGTTGAATGGATCGGATATATTGGACGAGCCATGTCCAGCGACGAGTCACCAAACTGGACCCTTGGCCCGTATCTGCTACAAACCTTGCTCCTCTTGCTGGCACCGGCGTTGTTCGCCGCGTCGATATACATGTTGATGGGTCGCATTATCCTCGTGCTACAAGCCGAGTCGCATGCCATGTTGAAGAAGAAATGGCTCACGAAGATTTTCGTGACTGGCGACGTGCTCTCTTTTCTGCTCCAGTCGGCCGGTAAGTCTCACACTGATCTACAGCAAGATGTTTGATATCCTTCCATTGCAGCGAATTGACCGAGCCCTAACATTATCCGGCCAATATAGGCGGCGGCATCCAAGCCAGCGGATCCCTCGACGGCATGAAAACGGGCGAAAAGATCATCATCGTCGGACTCTTTGTACAGCTCGCCTTCTTTGGATTCTTCATCTTCGTGGCATTTTCGTTCGATATGAAGTTGAAGAATTATCCTATCCCCCGCTCCTTTGCGCCTGATATCCCCTGGCGAAAGCATCTGAATGTGCTGTACGTCTCAAGCGCGCTCATCATGGTCCGCTCGGTTTTTAGGGTGATTGAGTATATCCAAGGCAATTCGGGGTATCTGCTGAAGCACGAGGCCTACATGTATATCTTCGATGCCTGTCTTATGTTTTTGGCGATGGCGATTTTCAATTTTGTCCATCCGAGCGAGATTGGGAAACTACTGGATGGGATGCCCAAGGACACCGAGTACATGGGTACTCCTATGGTCTGATAGAATTAGATACCACTGGGAATGGCCATTTTAGCTTTATAGATTTGGATAGGAGAGAAAAAGAGTTCGAATAAGATCTAGAAAAGTTTAACCTTCGCTCTCACACCGTGGAAAACCCAATTACGGAATGATTCTAGAACATCCGGAAATTCACCGTGGGAAATCAATCCTTGCAGCTCACCCACGAATAGGTAGCTTGAAAACTCAGTGCGAGGATTCGTTCGCTGAAAATCCGCTGCCTTCTGAATTTCTGAAAAAGTAGTTCCATGGATTCTCGCGCCAAGTATGCTGATCCAACGGCCAATGCCTGTGGGTCAGGAGAAAACACGAATATACGAGGATACGAAAATGCGAACACGGCGGCAAAAATGAATACGAAAATAATATATACTACTGAAAGGGACGACAAAATGAAGGCTGTTTCATAGATCATACTTAGGGGTCGATAGAAGTCGAGTGTTTTTGATTCATTCACTCAATCATTCATTTTTGTGTCTACTTCATCATGAGCTCCGACGACCAGTATACGGGCATCGACTTTGAGCTCTATCGCTACACGCCCTCCCTGGCAGGCGGAATTCTATTCCTAATCCTGTTCACCCTTACCACTGTGTACCATTTATACCAGGTCATTTGCATGCGCTCTTCATACATGCTGGTATTTGTGACTGGTGGAGTCTGTAAGTGTTATAGATTCCAAGACTGGCGCATTGAAATTGACCGACTGACACCTACATAGTCCAGATTATAGGGTACATATGTCGAATTTTAGCACATTACGATAAAGAATCCATCCCGATATACTCGATCGGAACGATAATGATCCTCCTCGCTCCACCACTCTACGCTGCGTCGATATACATGACCCTAGGCCGACTTATCCGGTACCTCGACGCTGAGTCGATCAGTGTTGTGCCCACCAAGTGGCTGACCGGGATATTTCTCACGGGGGACATCGTTGCGTTTGTCATGCAAGCTGCAGGTATGACTATCAATCATTTTCGGGCGACTTCACTCCCCAGTGCATTCCCAGCCTCTAACCAAGACATTTCATCTAGGTGGTGGCATCATGGCCAGCGGCACCATCAGTGCCATGCACACAGGCGAGAAAATCACCATCGTCGGTCTCTGCATCCAGCTCCTCTTCTTCAGCATCTTCATCATCACCTCGACCATCTTCCATTGGCGAATTTACAAGCAGCCGACCCGCATGTCCCTCGAAGGGGCCTTGAAAAGCTGGAAACAGACTTCCTGGGAGACCATCATGGTTGTGCTGTACGCTTCCAGCGTACTGATCCTGATCCGGTCTATCTTCCGGCTTATTGAGTACGCTCAGGGGAATAATGGTTATTTGATCAGCCACGAGGTGTTCATGTATGTGTTCGACGCGATGCTGATGTTCTTCACTATGGTTGTGATGAGTATTTATCATCCGTCTGAGTTGCTGGGGAAGAGAGCGAAGGCGGCGCAACTATCCTATGATTCGCGGGAGACAAGCACGGAGTTACAACCTGTGGAGTCTCCGTAATGGCTTATTGGTAACTAGGGGGCGTTTTTGGGAACAGCTAAATTCTTTCTCTTTTGTACAGCGTTCGTCCGTATAACTATAGAATTCGGACACAGTTTTTATTTCAAGTATGCAGATAGACGCTGTTGTGTTTCTTGTCCTTAGAACAAGTAGAGTGGAAAAAATCATAAGCTAAGTGAATTGCTGGTTGTGATGAAAGTTTGCGAAAACCGCCAATTGACAATTAAATTATTAAGCGTTCAAAGGAGACATAGCATTAGGACACATAGATTATACTCGCCATTAATCATCGCGGGAATCTTCCAATGGCAGAGGCCTCCTGTCAGAGCTCTGCCGCAATTTAGGTTGTATTGCCCACCCGTAAAACCAGTAAAGACTGCCAAACGAAAGCACCAGGACTGATGTCACAGGAGTTAACCATACTGGTAGATTCGAGCTGCTTTCTGCCGAGCTTGAGAATGTGGAAAAGAGCAAGTAGACCTGAGAAGCCATGAATATCAATGCAATGCTCGTCCAGGCCCTAAATGTTCGTTGTGGATATGTCATTCGCCTTCTAATGACGAAAAGACCAACAACGACGAACAATTGGACAATCGCCATTGCGTACTGGCCTACATCGAGGATGAAGTTGTACACATCCCCTGTGCTTTCGCGTCAGCGGATGCGTGTGTATGCATGTCGTTTGAACAACAATTGGGGCATGCACTTACCAAATGGAACACAGATGATCATAATGAACGAGGACAAGAAAACCAATATGAAGGCAGCGGCTGGTGAGCCAAAGCGCGATTTCTTGGCAAAGAATGAGGAGAACGGCAGAACTTGCTCCTCTGCAAACCCTTGAACCACCCGCGAGATTGAGAACGATGCTGTCATTAAGTTCCCTAAAGAAGACAGGGCAGCGAGGACGGCACTCAATGATTGCATTTCCTCCCCGAAAACCCTACCGATAAACAGCGCAGCGACTGTGACACCAGTCTCGCTCAGTTCTTCCGGGGTTGCGGCAGCGAAATATGCCACATTTACCATAAAGTATAGAAGACCCACGGAGGTAAGCCCTAAGATGCCAGCGATCTTGAGGGTCCGACGGGGGTTTTTGACTTCGTCTAAGACATAGCCAGCATTGCACCAGCCCTGGTAACTGGCTAGGACTTTATAGAGAGCGAATGTATAATCACTGACACGCGAAGATGATCCCGAGAAGGGATGTTCAAAGCTGGCTCCTGGATGGGGTACATTTGACACATCCCCATGGAGAACTATAAGGCCAGTCAAGATGATGAGAACGAGGACTATTAGTTTGATCGAGGCCAGCGTATTCTGGAAACCAAGTCATTATTGGGTACACAAGCAAATAGCAGCTGTTTCAGATCGCTTACCATCAGCTTGATTCCCCAGTTCTTCGTGTAAACGTGCATGACTGCTATGCATGCCATGATAGCGACCGCTATACCACGTTTCACCCAGTCATTTGTTGTGATTCCAAATGCCAGAAGCATATTCTCCGCAACGACAACAGTTCCAATACCTACGCGGGAATCAGTAACTCTGCGCATTCGATGGACTGAGGTTAAAAAAAAAAAAAAAAAAAAAAAAAAAAAAAAAAAAAAAAAAAAAAAAATACCAGTAAAGCCGAGAAATATGATATGCGTTGCAAACACTGTGCTCACTAGCAATGGTGGTCGGGGATACGCCGCCTGAAGGTAGACCTTCTCCCCACCATTGTGAGGCAGCAGACTACCCAGTTCAAGGTAAATGAGAAATCCACAGAAGGACAGGAGAAACCCAACTAGCCATAACGTCAGGGCTGCACCAGCGCTCCCAACGGATTGTGCGATAGATGATGGCACGGAGAATATTGCGGTGCCAATCATGCGGTTGGTTCTATGTAGAGTGAATTGTCAGAAATTTACAGATCTCCATTTGGGGGTTGTATAGCAGGGTCAGGGCCACAATTTCATGTCACCCACGCACATCAGAAAAGTTGTGGAAAGAAGACCAAAGCGACGATGCGGCCCCGCCGGTTCCCGAATCGGGAGAATCGGGAAATCTTCATCATCAGCCTGATGAATTAGAGATGATTCTTCGTTTGAATGAATACTCTCATGCTCATCATTGACATCTCGGCTAGAATGGAGGCTCATTCTGGTTGGTCGGCTTTCGATCCCACTCTCAATTGAGCCAGGATAATCTTCCCGTGATTGTTGTGATGCCATGACCCACAGCTATGAGTTTGGCAAAATACGGCAAAACTTCTCTGATATTATTAATAAACCACAGTTTGCTGATTTGAGACAAATGGACTCTCAACCTGTCATGCTTTAGCAGGAGCTTGTTAGAAGAACGTGATGATGCTCCTAATTGCATTCACATCCGTGAAGGGATACCAGGCCGCTAGTTACTGCATGATTTTCCTGAGCTTGCAATTGTGTAGCTGTATTCAATGATCTAGAATCGAATAATCAATGCAATTAGATCTCGATAAACAATGTTGTAATTGTGAAGGTGATGATGTTGTTCGATTGCCAAGGGAGACTGACGGTCAGTTGGCATTAGATAAGCAGGCTTGGCATCTAAGTTATTGCTCTTCTCAGGGAACCCCTGGTACAGCTGTTTGTTAATTCCCAACTTCCCGGTCTATTCGACGTAGCTTATACTGATATCATGCTATTAATAACTCTGAAATAGATGGTAACCAAGCTAATAACATTGAAGTAGGATCCTATGGAATTCTAAGGTGGACGGGTAGTATGTAGTATAGAAGGGTTACTTTGACAGCCATCACGCCATTGTCAATGAAGCAACGACTCCATCTAGATAATGAAAATTCAAATTGGCTAAGCTTCACTGGGAAATTACAGCATTGAGTAGGAAGATACTGGACACTAAACAAAGGACGTTACTCCGTATACAGAGCCGATCAGTGGCGGGGTTGCCTGCTATCGCGTCCCCACCAGACTCGACCTTATCGTCAATCGTCCCTTCTGGCTTATGCTCGCTTTAGCCTTTTAGGTTTCGGATCTTCCTTCCCCACCATCCCAAATTAGAGCGCTTTTTCTTTTTCTCTTCCTCTTTCTTACCTTGCTTTTCCGGTGTGGTCAAAGGGAGCTAAGATGTGTCCACGTCGATGACATCAGTAGCATCCCTATCCCTAGGACTATCTACGACAACGCAAAAGCCTGATCAGACCCAGTGAACGCCGATTGAAAAATTTTCTATCGCATTACCATTGAGGTCCACCAGATTGAAGGGTACAAAGGTACAAACACGCTGTTCCGTATTAGTTTTCATTATCAGTGAAGGTCAGGATGATACCTAACCCCCCCCCTCTTGTAAGGATAGTTAGTCTTTTGACTCTTCGGAGTCAATTAAAATATCAGAAAGTGGGCCATGTATAAGAGTGAATGCCGTTAACTAAACAAGATGCCATTGGTAAGCAGATGCTAGTGCACAGCCATTCTTCATGGCTTGCAAAGCAATACTCGGTGTAGAACAGGAAACGATGCCCCTTAATGTCTCTAGAAATTTATCGCAACCAATGAAGGGAATCTAATTGAATTAATTACCTTACATCCAGAATGATTTGCTTTCGATAGTTTTTGCTGAGAGAAGTTCGGAACCCTGGCGGGGATAGGATTTATGTAACCCTAGACAAGAGAACGGCACAGGGCACAAAGAAAAAAAAGGGGGGGAGGGCATATAACCTGTGTGACATAATGGTCTACAAGACCAGATACTAACGGCTCAATCAATGGCCTTTACGGCATAGTGCCTGGTTAAATTATGGATTCACCCTTGTTTAACTGGTTGATCATTGATCGGTCAACAATCCTGGCGCAGTTCGAGAAATTCGAAGAAGCCAAGCCATCTTGTGTGATAGTTTCGAACGAATGGACAGATTGAAGGATTTAAAGCTCTCCGTAAGAGTGATGCAATCTAAAAATAGCGGACGGCGGCTACGCAGCGCCAACGGCGGCAGGGCGACAAGCGACCCGTCTATCTTTAGAATCTTCTGCATCACCCGCGTGTTCCAGTCCTGTCTTCCCATCCATTCAACCCAAACTCATCCTCCCATCCCCATCCCAAGAATTTGACTTTCGCCTCCATCTTATCGTCTTTGCCTTCGTTCCTTCTGCTCCCTTTCTTTCAAGGTGAGTGTTCCTGAGGCCGCTGCGGTCGCGTTTTCTTTGTTTCCCAGCCCCTTGTTCATTGCTGGCCCCCCGACCGGCGCCGTGCCCTCGCTCTACGCGCCATCTCCAATCTCACCCCTCTCTTTTCTTTCTTGCGCTGTCCTCTCATTCCCTTCCCTTTCTTTCTTTGTACCCACTCTTTTGCAACTGAAACGTCTACTCGGATTGCGGGAAGAATTTTCTTCTTTTATCTATTTTTTTTTTCTCAAATTGTCATTTGGAGTTTCTTGAAATCCACATAAAGTACTAAAGGCCAGGCGCTTATTCTGCGAACTACAGTCGCTGCATTCCAATCGCATCTCTCAATTGTTTCCCCTGGGGCGGTGTCCTTCGATTCCTACTCGCGCCACTCCTCGATCCCAGGGCTCCAAACGTTTCCACGCCTAGTCGCTGTTGATCCTGTTTATCGTTCTATTATTTCGTGCTTCACCGACGGTTCATACCCCCGTGTGATTCGGTCACACTCTGCCCCTGATGGGTCGAAGAAAGATCGAGATCAAGGCGATCAAAGATGATCGCAACCGCTCAGTGTACGTTTTAACTGCTCGCGTGCCCCCCTGCAGCATCGTATGGGAGCTAACATGGTGTGTGTGTGTTTCAAGAACGTTTTTAAAACGGAAGGGTGGCCTGTTCAAGAAAGCACATGAGCTCGCAGTTCTATGTTCCGTAGATGTCGCCGTAATAATATTTGGCCACAACAAGAAACTCTACGAATTCTCATCATGTGATATGCGCGAGACGTTGCATCGATATCAATACGTGTGTTTTGGCGTCCCCGCAACCTCAACCTTGGACATCTTCAGCTAACCTCGTCATTCTAATTTAGCTCGGTCCGCCGCATGAGCATAAGGGTCCGGAGGATTTTAACGGTAGACGTGATGACGATGATGATGAGGATGAAGATGGCACCACACCTGCTCCGGAAGATATGCATCCCACGCCCCCTCAGAATGCCCCCCCGATGATTCCGCCTCATCTCCAAGGCCATCCAGGCTTCCAGCATGTCAACCACGCACCATCAGCCTCTCCTCCTATCGGCAATGGCATCTCTTTCGATCCCCGCCATGGAACACCTCAACCGCAAGGAGTTTCTAGGCCTTCCTCTCGAAATCACCTTCGACGAGTGAGCTCAAATATCGGCACTCAGTCGCATCATGCTACCCCCCCGCCGCCCCCGCCGCCTCAGAATGGATTCGCCTTCATGCCCAACCCATCCGTGTATAATCCCAACGCCCACAATCTTAGCCAACCGCCCCGGCCCGCTCAATTTGCGCATTTTGGGCCTCCGCCTGGAGCGCAACATCCCCCGCCGCCTCAGCATCAGCCCATGCCTGCGCACTCTTTGCCACCGCACTCTATGCCCCCTCAGTCAATCGCCCCGCACCATCAGACACCCCCGCCGCACATCCAACACCAACATCATCTTATGGCTCCCCAGGCGCCTCCAATGGGTATCTCGCAAGCGCCGCATGCCCCGGTACCGCAGGTCGCTCAAGCTTTCATGCCTGAGCAAGGGAGAAGCTCAATGCCGCCAACATTCACGTCGGAACATCAGCAGCCGCCCCCTCGAACGGTCTCCCTACCTGAAGCGCCCTTGCCAGATCAAATACCTGGTCCCATGAAGACGGAAGGGAGTCAGTCGCCACCTCACCAAAGATCACTATCCTCCAAGTCGCGGAGTATCTTCACACCCATCGACGATCGGGGTTCGGTTCTAGCGCGGCATTTTGGAGTCGGCCCTCCTATATCACCTGGCTCTCAAGCAAAGCTTGAATCGGCACAGGCTGAATCCGCCGATCTAAAGCCTATGGGCCATCCAGTCGCGCCTCCGCCCCCACTTCGCGCTGCGACGGAGACACCATCTTCGCAATCGGCTGCCGAACTGAAGCCGCCGCCAATACGAACAAATAGTGGTCAATTGCCAAAGCGCCCACAACTTAAAGTTCAGATACCAAGCGAGAACTCGGATCGTGGCAGTGCGACGGCAGAATCATCCTCACGCGACTCCGCGGGAAACAAGACGCTTACGCCGGCTAAAGCCAATCCCGATACCAATCACTCGGGAGTAGTTTTGCCTCCACCGTCACCATCGGCCGGCGCAATACTCAGTGCGGGGGCCCAAGGGCCCCCAAATCCATTCGCGAGGCCACCGCCTCCTGCTGCGGCTGCAGCAGCCGCAGCCCAAAACAATAGCGCGTATAATAATAACAACAATATAGAGACACCGATATCCGCACTTCCTAGTCGCTTTGTGTCGGATGCACTCCTTCCGTCACCGTCCAGCTTCTTCCCAGAATGGGGTTTTGGTCGCTCTGGCCCAGACAGTAATATGCTTCCAAGTCCCCTCACTTTCCCGACGCCAGCAGTTCAAACGGGCCCCAGTTTTGGACGGGAAGACGAACAAGACAAAAAGCGCAAAAGCCCAGATAGTGGACCGAATGCCGAAGGAACCACGAAGAAAACAAAGACATGATCTTTCCGATCAGTCTCCTATAATGACGAATCTCAATATATCTTGACTTGTCTTTACTATCTTGGCATCTGTGGCGTTCTAAAGGCAGCCGTGGGGCTCTCAATTGCATGCATGGGTCGGGAAAGTTGAACTAAATTTGGCTATATCCTTTCCTTTCCCTTATCATATCTCCCTCTCTTCTTTGCTCACCTGGGCCTTGGCTACTTGATTGATATTTCAGTTGAATGAGCCTCGTTTTGATTGTCTCATAGCTGCTCCTTTTTTGTCAACCTTATACCCCTTACCTTTTCTTATCGATATCCTTTTGTGAGTCTGCAATTTTGTCATTGGACTTCTTAGTCAGTGCTTTGTGTATGTCTTTTTTTCTCCGGCAGCGCTCTCATCTTCTCTTGGAGAGAAAACCGAAACCACTCGATCTACAACCTGGCCACATCCCTATCCCTCCTGACCGTTTCCCTTCCTTCCTCTTCTTGGTCGCGACAAAAAACCTATATCTTTTCTTTTCTTTTCATTTTTCTATTGTGTCTCTTGGTAGTGATTGCTTCCTGGTGATGGCGTTTCTACATGTCTTCTTTTCCTCTTTCTTTTCCAATTTTTCTTAACTTTCCTCGTTTGTTCAATAATGTAGATATGGTTGTTTTATTAGGAATATATTGGCGATGGCCATCCATTTGACATTAAATGAATTCGGTAGATCAATGCTTTCAATTATGCCGGGAAAAAAAGTTGAATTTTGAATTTTTCTGTTCTCATTAATGTAGACATGAAAAAGCTCATATCTCGTACCTTCGACCGTTATGTCATAAGATCGACGTACGTAAGTCCCCGAGAAACATAACCCAGCCATACCAAGGGGGCAAAAAGAGAAATAAGAAAGGCGTGAATATCTACAAAGGCTTTTTGCTCAAAGCATGTGCAACAGGGCATGTATGTATTTACATGCAGAAACCAAATCGATGAATGTCAAACTCCGATAGTATGATTATATTGGTGGGGTGATGTCGAAGATATCAAGTGTGTATCGTGGAATATTAATCCATGGCATCATGAGTCGGTTAAAGTAGGCCGAAATGTTAGGAAGCATTTCGATGGCAAACGGTACTCGTTAGACGTCTTGCTTTTCGGGTGAAGGTTTGTTCTTGTTCTTCTGGGCAGCCAGGACTTCTTGTCTTGCGCGCTCCTGTTCTTCAAGACCGGTCTTGGTGAACGTATGCGCCTTGCTGAGCTCAACGGGCCGAATAAAGAGACTGACTATGAAACCGAAGCCGGCGACTGCGGTGTAGAAGATCCACATGCGGCTCATAGTGAATGTGAAAGCTTTCAAGACGACGGTCTTCTGGTCTTCGGGGAGGTTCTTGACGAGATCTGTTTGAGATCCGGAGAAGGTCTGGGCCACAGCCGCGGCCTTTTCGGCACCCAGAGCGGCGGTGATGGCTGGCATCTGCTGGCCGAGGACATTCTGGTAGATTACCGTGCCGAGGACAATTGATATAGCGGCGGAGGCTTGGCGAAGGAAGCTGAAGGTGGCTGTTGCGGCGGCGACGTCGGCGCGGTGGATGTTGGCTTGCAGTGCGACGAGTGGGGCCTGGAAAATCGGACCTGTACCGATACCACCGATCAACTGATAGATGACGATGCGAGACCAGGAAGCGTAGTATTTCAAATCGATAAGCAGACCATAACCGAGCGTGAATAAGCACATCCCAGTCACTATCAATTCATGGTAGCGGCCAGTCTTTTTGATGATAAAACCTGTGGCTGCCGACACGAACGACAGGCTGAGAACCATAGGGAAGACATAGACACCGCTCATGATGGGGTTGGCAAGAATGACGGTCTGGAAATAAAGCGGCAGGTAGTATGATCCGGCAATGAAGACGAAACTGTGACAGAAACAGACGAGGAGCACCAGGACGTTGTGCCAGTTCTGAAATAGGCGGGTAGGAATCACTGGATATCGGGCTATTTTCCACTCATTCACCATAGCTAGGGCCCAGGTTACTATGCCAAAGATAATAAGACAGATTACCGTTGGCGAGTTCCATGGGTAGCTGACACCACCGAACTCCAGGCCAAAAAGAAACATGAGAGTTCCGCCGATGATGAGGAGGGTACCCGACCAGTCGATAGATCGAAGTCCAGCTAGAAGAGGGGTCTTTCCTGCTTCGATCTTGAGGAAGAATAGAAGCATCACAAATGAAAACCCGCCGATAGGTACTGCGTGATACGTTGTCAGTATAGGAGATAGCTATGGATTATAGGAAAAGACGTACAGTTGAGATAGAAACACCAGCGCCAGCTGACATTCGTGGTGAATGCACCTCCAATAATAGGGCCCAAAGCACCTGCGATCGCCCAAACCGAACCAAAAAGACCGTAGTACAGAGGTCGGTCCCTGGAATAGGTTTATTAGCGCCACTCAGGGAAAATATGTAAGGGGGACGGTACCTGACACTGAACAAGTCAGACACAGAGATATTCACTAGGACAATGATACCACCGCCTCCAGCACCTTGTATGGCTCTTCCAGCCAGCATCATAGGTAGGTTGTGGGCGAGGGCGCAGATGAGGCTTCCTACGAGGAATACAACATTCGCAACCAATAAGATTAGTTTTCTGCCCCAGATATCACTGATTTTACCCCAAAGAGGGACACACGCGGCATTTGCCAGCATGTACGACGAAGCCATCCATGAATATCCACTCTCCGAGGCATTGAAAGAGCGCGCCATGGTGGGCAATGCCGTAGAAACGATAGTCTAGGATACGTCAGATTAACCGCAGAGAAAATTCCGAAAATTAGATAACCTACCATATCCAAAGCCGCAAGAAACAAAACCAGCTAGAATTTCATTTGTGGTTAGCGGTCTAACTTTGCCGGTGGGGATGGTGGCAAGAGGTAACTGGCATACACAGAGGGCAGTCATGATAATGATAATTTTTTTCTGCCCTAACTTTTGCGCCTGGGAGGGAACACGATCCAGCGGTTCCCCCGAAGGAGCTTTGTCGTCCGACTCATCCTGAATAGTTGATTCATCCGGGTTCTGATGCTCTGATGATCGTCGGCGTTTTTCTGAATGGACTGAACTGTGAAGAGAAGAGTGTTCTGTCTCTGCTGGCGAAATTTTGTCCGCCCCAGGCGGAGGCGCATTTCCGGCATCGTGAGGAGCGATGCGACTTGCGTCGGTGGGATCCTGATGCACCGACATTACTTGCAGGGAGAGGGGATGAAAGAGAGAGAAGAAAAAAATACCCCCAACGTACGTCCGTCCACAAGTGAAGAATGGCTAGGATCGGAGCCAGGGAACACTTAGCGCCGAGCAATAATTTAGTATAAGATCTGCTCTGGCGGGTGGAGCCGACGTTGCGACCCGAGGGAAACAGCAAAACACACGAAGGACGAGAGAAATGGTCCAGACGGATGCCAAGTTGGTGCAAGTTGAAGCTTGCGACGAGGTCTTTGGGTGACCGTGCTCATGGTCGGAATTAGCCTAGCGAGTTGGAACACTGTCCAAGGGGCGAACAGATCGTCCCTGGGCCCTCGCGCTTTCGCGTGTCCGAATGGCCGACACTAGAGAGCATCGAGCCGTACTTATTATTCAAGGCAAGGCAGAACGTACAAAGCACATCAGGATTCAAGCTCCGGGAGCCCAAAGAATACAGGGGCAAAAGACAACTATTTAGTGCATGCCGAGCTTTCTCTGCAGGGTTGAAGAAGACTCGGAGATTAAAAAACGGTCGAGGTCGAGGATAAGCCAAGTTCGGCCTTGTGTCTCAGGCAGCTGGATACCTCAGGCCACAAAATGTTTACGGACTACAACCTACAATACTGTACAACAATGACATGGCACTTTCCACCTCGCATTTATCATCGTTTTTCCGCTGTTTAGTATACAATAATGCTACATTCAGTCAACAATTCCAAATCGAAACCTACTTTTGTGGTCATGCATCCCCGACTCCGGAATAATGATATTTGGGGGAAAGGGTATAATGGAGGAGTATCACACGAAAATCACCGCAGAAGATCGATGGCAAAAACATAAAATGAGACAAGGCCAAACAAGAGTCCAGAAAAATCTAAATCATCCTCTAATCCTGTAACTGTAGAATCTCTGTTCATTATATTAGCCGCTGCGATTCTCACTTCCTCGGCAGAAAATCAACTCACCCGTCAAGAACTCCTCGAAGCTCACTGTGATATAGCCATCACGATCGTCATCATATCGTTTAAATGCATCCGTCATGCGCCTCAGACTAATACACGCTTGCACGAACAAGTCGAAACTCATCCCCGTCGAAGGCGGACCCTTGGGAGGCCCGTTCATCTGCCGTCCCTTTGCCTCGAATGTTGTGAACAACACCGTGACAAATGGCTGGCTCAGGCGGTAACCGAAGGCAGCCAGCGCATTCTCGAACTCCTGCAAGCTGATGCGACCGCTGCGGTCGACGTCGAATCGGTCAAAAAGCTCGCGCCAGGCGGCCAGATAGCGCCACAACGACACGAACTCGTCGAAGGATATGGTCCCGCTGCTATTACGGTCGAACATCCGGATCATCATCTTCACGGTCCGCGGGTGAAACGAGGTGTAATCCCCGTTGACCAGAGCGGAGCCCAGCTCCATCTCGGTGAGCGACCCGGAGTGGGAAGAGTTGGCGGCGCGAAACAAGGGGAAAAGTTGCTGGGGGTCATCGTCGGGGACCCCCAACGGAGGTGGATTGGGCGATCGAGGAGGACGCGACGTGGGCTGAGGGCGATTGCGCACTGGTTGGGACGGGGGAGGGCCGAACCCGTAGTTCTGGGGAGGGGGCGACGGATGCAATGGATGCGTTTGATGGTGGTTCTGCTGGGGCCCCGCGGGGAGCGGCTTATTGTTGTTTAGAGGGCGCGAGACCGGTGCAGATTGGAATTGGGCGTTTGGGACGCCGGATACGGGGACTCGAGGCGGAACGCCGCTGGAAGAGGGATTGGGAGACGGCCGATGGGGTTTCTGCTGCTGCCCGGGGCCAACTTGCATGGCACCGATCATCTGAGCCACCTTGAGGTCGCGTTGTCATCTTGTCAGTTTGTGAATCGACACCACTGCGAATTGGAATTCCTTGTCCCGTACCTGTTCAGGCTCTGCATGTCTAGTTCGGTTCACAACAGATTAGCGCAAATCTCCCATAATGCAGCAATCCCCCGTTCTCTGGTTGAAGCAGGGCAGACTGGACTTACGCAGGCAGCGCATCGGGGTTGTAGGACTTGTTGTAAGCCATGACCGTGACAGCTGACGTAACAGATGTAGGGATGAGAATCTGTAGGCCAAAAGAAATCTGGAGCAAGTCCCCCTTATATGGGGTCAGTAGGAGATCTGGGGAGGAAAAGAAGCAAGAGAGCAGCGAAACAGTCAAAATATGAAAGGAAAGCGAACGGTCAGGAGTTCAGGAGGAGGGGAGTCAAGTGTCCATCATTTCGCAGTTGAAAGCGGAGCCGTGGGGCGAGTGATTTTGGTTCCCCAGCGCCCGCCAAGAGATAAAATAATAAATCAGAAATCCTAGTCATCGTCGGGGGTGAACAATACTACCACTACAAAGTACACAAACTAGTGAGATGTTTCAAATGGTTCCTTGTATTAATATGATAATGGTCGGTCGAGGGCGCTACAGGGAGGGGCTCCGGCGAGACACAACCCTGCTCGTCAGCCCTGCCAGGTGCTCTGTTCGCTGATTTGTTTGGCCCACGGGTTCTTTGACTGCGACGGGGTTGACTTTGTATCTGAGGTTTCTCTCGCGGGTGGAGCCCCGTGCTAAATTTATCCCCATGACGCAGTTCAAAATGTCAACCGGTCGGACATACAACCCTGCACTTTAAATCAAGTCAACAATGTCTTCAGACTGCTCCTTCAAGACCTTCATGATTTCCGCCCATGCTTTCTCCTGGAACTGCTTTCCTTCTGCGCCCACTGTCAAAGACGTCGATTCGCTGGCATCCATTATTAGCACGATGTGGGAAGACACTAAAAAGAGCGCGCGGGAACGAAGAGAAAAAAGAAGAAGAAAAAGACGTACTCCAAATATCCATCGCTTCGCCAGCATTTTCCATGCGACTCGGCCCCCTGATAAGTGGCACTGACTAGCGAGCGGCTCCCCTGCTCCGTCGTGCGAGCAAATAGCCTGTGCCCCAACCAAACCAGCCAGCGCTCGTAGAATCGTTTATATTGCCGCCCCAGTGACGACACGCAGAACCCCGGACTGACTGTCTTGATGATGACCGGAAGGGTTCCGTTCTCATTTCGGATCCGGCTCGCCACAGTTTTCAGCATGTACTCGAGAAGAAGTTTCGAAGCGCCGTATTGTTTTGGGCCAACAAATTGCTCCGAACCATTCAGATGCTCCAGCAGTGACCCGTTCGTGCGGAGGGTTGCTGCCTTAACGCGGACAAACTGTTGGCTGGACACCACCGTCAGTTGCGCCGGGCTCGACGTGGACGAACTGTCTCTCAGTTTCGGTAGGAGTAGAAGCGCCAGCAGTGATGTGGATAGTGTATTGACCTGCAGCGTTTCTTCCCAACCCTCGCGCGACACGGTGTACTCCCGGTTCCATAGGCCGGCGTTGAGCAATGCAATGTCTAATTGTTTAACCTCCCTGTTGACCCGACTCGCGAAGTCTTTCACACTTTGGAAGCTGCTCATTTCCAACTCCCAGACCTGGACCACATCTCGTCGACCAGTACGTTCCTCCAGCACGGCTTTGGTTGCCTGACCCCGTTCGAGATTGCGGCTTCCGATGATCAAAGACTCCACGCCGAGATTCAAAAACTTGATAGCGGCCTCGAATCCCAGACCCGTTGTTGCGCCGGTTAGAACCACGGTCTTACCGGCAAAGGATGCCCCTACCCGTACTGGGTCCGTCGGGGGAGTATATTGCATTCGGAGCAGACGAAAAATGCCAGCCATGACGAGAATCGGAGAAACAGATGGAGGCAACGAATCGGGAAAAGAAGACGAAGCTTTCGTATAGAACAGTTCCTCAACTGGCAATTGGCTGAACGACGGGCGTTAACAGGACCCGGTGGCCGAAAGGTGGATTTTTGCCCGACAGGCTTTAGTCTCAGGAGTTAGGAGTCAGGACTAATCAGATCCTGACGTATTGAAATTGGGATTAAGAGAACGCCGCGAGGCAAGAAATTCAGCCGGGCATACTGCGCTCCACTGGATAATCCTCAGAAATCGATGCAGTTGGCCAACTTGCCGTGGTCGACTGCTGGGGCCCGCCTTCGGTGGCTCGGCACCCCGCTGAAACCTCCCGGGCAATTAATTTGGACCCTCGGAGAAGGATTCTGCACCGCAACTCGGTCGATACGAATTACGAGGTGGCCAATAATAATGTAGGACTAGGTTGTTTTTCAGTCACAGAGAACTTTGCCTGCGGTGATAAAAGCAATCGGCCGCAAATCACAAGCTAAATAGAAAAAAGTACCTATGCCCGACGCCACCGCACGTCGGTAAGCAATCGCCGCAATCTGACCTTTAGAGAGGGATGAATTCGACGGATTGATGCACACGGCGATTATATCTTTTGTCAATGCTAGTGTAGTTAAGACAACGATGATGATTTGGCGGATCTTGCATCAACTTGCGCCATCCGGAATAGTAGGGAAGTTGAGATTGGATCCGTCGCGAATGAATTAATCATCAGCATCGTGACGAACAAACGATGCAAACACACCGGGTCTTCGACATCATTTTAGCTACGGTGTACTCCATCGCGGGGCTCTGCCAACGTATCCCCTCCTCAAGGCACTGGTTCGCAGGTTGGGTTAATTTTGGCTCAACGGGGAGATCATTGCTTCTGATTCTTGGCTTCTGGGATTCTGTCCTTACCATACTGATTTTTCTCGGTCCATGGGGTCCTTTTTTTCACCTCATATCTTTGTTCTTCTACCTGGGGGAAATAGAATCCACCACTGTCCCAAACCGTATAGAGTTTTAGGCGCTTTCTTGTCACCACTATATTTATACTCGAGTTCCTGAATCTAGAAATTCTCTAAAATGGCACCAAGCAAAGAAGACCACCAGACAAACGGTCGAACATGGCGCAACCATTTTCCTGATGGCGATCTCTGGGTCTTTGGCTATGGGTATGTTAGACGCCACGAGTCCCCACCGCTGGAAATCCGCCTTGCAGAGGCCCGTCATTTCATTCTATTTCTGTCTTATATCGACAGCGAACAGAAGAAGCTAATATGATCTGCAATAGGAGCTTGATTTGGAAGCCCCCGCCACACGTTGGTACGTCCAAGCAGGCGCGGAACTAAGCATCGCGTGTCTCAATCCAGAGCCACGGGAAGTTCATAGGATAAACTTATTCCTCCTGGGTATGATCCCGGCTGACCGATCGTCCTCTCGTAGATCAAAGGGTGCCTGGATATATCAATGGTTATGTACGGCGGTTTTGGCAGGTTTGTAGAACCCTTTCCTGAAGAGCTTATACACATGTCAACCCTAACTAACTCGTATCATAGGCCAGGTCTGTTGCATAAACGAACCTACTGGGTTTGACTGTTTGCTGATGCTGGATGCTGACAACTCCTATTGTAGTACCGACCACCGAGGCACTCCAGAGGTTCCCGGCCGTGTGGTGACTGTAATCGAGCGAGAATTCTGGGAGACCTTGGATGACCCAGTATGCATTCTTTCTCATGAAAATCCCCAATGTGGCTGACAGCCATATAGCTAGCGCACCTCGAAACTGCGGACTCGTCGACATCCCGAGTTTGGGGAGCGGCATATCATATTCCCGCCTCTCACGCCGAGGAAGTCCACGACTACCTCGACGAGCGCGAAATTGACGGCTATACAGCACACTTCACCCCATTTCGTGCCTTTGGATCGACTGATGTGCCGGAGACCAAGCCGATCACATGCATGGTCTACATAGGCCAACCGACAAATCCGCAATTCTTGCGCGACCCGGCTCGCCGTGAGCCGCAGGATGTGGCTGAAGTGATCAGCCGCGGACGGGGTCAGAGCGGGAAAAACACCGAGTATCTTTATTTGCTAGAGAAGGCTCTCGAGAGCGTGGGACTTGGAAGCGCCGATGGACATGTCACCGATCTGGTTCGGCGAGTGAACGCGATAGAGGGTGCGGATGAGACAGCAAGGGAGGAGAATGCGGCTGAAAGAGACCTAAGGAAATCACTTAGTCGATCTGAGGAGGAAGCTCATCAGAATATCGGGAGTGAATAAGGGGACCCCTCGCCCTCTCCACGTGCCTCATATAGCCATATTTTCCAAGGAAGGAAATCTGCGTTAATTCAATATAGGTTCGGGAAGTGACGATGAATAGACGTCTCATAGAATACACAGATGCAAGAAACTACGCCGAAAGAATGTTGAGGACAATCTCATATTATTTGCTCGCATGAATAAGCGCAGGATGGTATCAGATGGTAGTTCAAAACAAAACTACTAGCTGAGAGCAAAAGTTCACTGCAAATCAAAGAACAGAAACTATCGTAGCACTAGTCAAGGCAGCAGAGTAGCACAATGGTACCAATAATTCCACGAATCGCGTGTATCCAGAACCAAACTGGCCAATATTTCCATCAGATCATGTCTCGTAGCCATATATTCGTAGGTTGAATAAGATAACAAATTAGCGAAAGTCTGAATTGAGCTTCTCATCGTGTTGGACGTTAAGCACCGGGGTTGGTGGGAGCTTGCTGAGGGTTGCCACGCCAGCCTATGCAAAATCAGTTGAGAGGCCCATTTGAAGGCTGCGAAGCCTTGAAAAGCCGGCAGAGTTAAGACTGCCCAAGGGTTTTTACTTACCACCACCACCACCGGCACCGCCTCCATAGCCTCCGCCATAGCCTCCGCCTGTAAATGCATCAGAATACAAGCCGTCTGGCATCGTGAATCATCGTGCGCTCACCGTATCCCCCACGGTAACCGCCACCATTTCCATTGCCCTCTGGCCGGTTGTAACCGCCGCGACCATGGTAGCCACCGTTATTGCGACCACCGGGACGCTCAGAGGCCTTGTCGACGCGGATGGTGCGGCCGTCAAATCTAATATGGATCAATATTTCACTTCGAGACCAGCATTGTATCGGAACAGCTTACTCCTGGTTGTTCATGGCATTCATGGCGGTCTCTGCATCCTGTTCCTGAGCGAATCGGACAAAACCGAATCCTCGACTGCGAAAGGTGTCATGGTCTTTGACAACGACCTATTGATTATGAGCCATGTGTAAATCAAGTGGGAAGATGGGCAAGACTGACCGCTTCTTCGACCTGACCATACTTTTCGAAGCCCTCGCGCAGGGTTTGGTCAGTGGTGTGCCATGCCAGGCCACTGCAAAAATAAGACAGTCAGCCGATTGATTAAACGTGAGCCAGATGGGTGAGACGGCAACGACGGTAAGCATATGAAGACAAGAAAACCGACCCAATAAACAGTTTGGCCATCTCGACTGTCTGTGAGATGAAGCTAGGGGACTGGTAGGAAGGTTAGTATCCAAGAGGATGAGCGACGAGATGGGGAAAATAAAAATCAAGCAAAAGGAAGGAAATGTGGGTAGCGAGTGAGGCAGGGGGGGTGGTCCGAGTTCACTGCAGAATGAGGCTGCTTGACACGGATTCTGTGGCCAGATGGCTCTCTGTCACCTACATTTCAAGTGAAACCACCCAGTCAACGTGCAGAAGATGGTAATAACGTTAGACCTGTCAGCGGATATCCAGAGGAAAATCAGCTGCAAGATGGAGGGGAAGTCAAGTCGTCAGTGAAGAAGACAACGGAAGTGGGATGCGGCAGATAAAGCGGGGGGAGAAGGAGAAGGCGAGACCCGGATTGCCTGACGGTGGGTTTGTGGGTGTGTGGCCTCAAGGATAATAGCAGACAAAAGCAAGTATTAGTAGGAAATTGGAAATTAAAAATTAGGAGAAATTAAAAGAAAAAGGTCGCCGGAGTAATCAATCAGATGGGGGCAGGGAGAGGGGGGGGGGGAGACCTAAGGAAGGACAGGAAAAAGTGAAGAAAGGCGCTTGGAGGCGGGGGGCCTAGAAAACAGGAGGACAAGATGGAACTGGCTGGACGGATTGGAGAGGCGCTAAACTAAGCCCATCGATGGCGCACCTCCGGTTCCCCTCATTTGCTGCTTTCTGGTGCGGGCGAGGGTTTCCCTGGTGGGAAAGCGCTCTTTTCGACGGTGAGTAGGTAGGAGGGATGTAGTCGTAGTGGGTGGGAGTGCTGAAGGTAGTGTCGGCGTAGTCGCCCGGTAGTCGTCTGGAGTGGATACCAGGGCTATCTGACAGGGGTCTTTCTATACCAGGAACGCTCTCCATCGACACCTCTCCCTTGAGATGATATATGATGTGAAAAAGGGTGGCCTCGTTTTTGGCCGCTCTGGGTGATTGGGGTGTACCTGTTACATACAAAAAACATGAGAAGATTTGCGTGGACTGTGAAAGTGAATCCTCAGGCTTGCATCCTCCCAAATCTTCCACTGCGGTCGTGTTGCCTCTCTTTCACCTCCTCTAAGCATTTCATCTCACCTTCTCCCCATATCCCCTCCCTTTTCATCACCCATTCTCTCTTAATTCGCCTACCTCTTTCTCTGTTCCTCCTGACAAGCATCAGTCTTCATCCTCTGTCAATATGGCCTCCGAAATGGACGCCCCCAGTGCCGAACTCATAATTCAGATCCTACGGGGAGATTTGGATGACTTACAGGATGCTCTGGGACAGAACGGAATACCGAGAGATCCCCAAACCGACCACGACCTTGCGCTTAGAGATTGGGAAGCGCAGCTCGGGCAGTTCATTGCAGCGTTCACCGATCAACAAATGGCCCAGAGTATATCCAATGCGGTCCAGGACGATGGCGTGGTAGTGACTATTGCAGTCGAAGAGGAAAGAAGAGCCCTTGCAGACCGAGTAACCGCCCTCAGAGTCGGGGGTCACGATGTCCCGCATCCGGAGCAACTGGTGATGCGCAACAATGCTGCTATGGCTGGCCTCTTGGGAAATCCACCTACTCTAGTCGATGCACAAGGCTCGTTTCTGGACGCACGTACCCTTACCACAAACCATGAGCCAAACGAGGCCCTCGAGAACCACGAGAGGCTTCCATGCGCGTCCTGCATGACAGTGTACTTTTCATCGGAGCTCATGAAGGCACCCTGTGGACACATCTACTGTCGAGTTTGTGCAACTCAGTTGATCCAAGCTTCCTTTGTGGACGACTCACTCTTCCCGCCTCGTTGCTGTCGCCTTGTATTCCCAGTGTCGGCTGTGCGGCAATTCCTTGGGCTTGATATCGCTAACCGCTATGACGAGAAGTCCATTGAGCGAAGTGATCCCTACCGGACCTACTGTTCCAATCCGCAATGTGCGCAGTATATCTTCCCGGCTCAGGTGAATCTCTACATCGGAACTTGCAATACCTGCGCGCAAAAGACTTGTACCCTGTGCAAGCGGGCCGAGCACCCTCAAGGCCCATGCGCTGGGGAAGATACAGAAGTCCTAGACCTAGCGGAACGTGAAGGATGGAGGCGCTGCCCTGGATGCCGGAATCTTGTTGAACTCAAAGATGGTTGCAACCACATAACGTAAGCCCGTACAGCCACTGGATTGACCTACTAGACCTATATCCATCTGACATACATGATCATCTTCTATAGGTGCCGTTGCCGTTTTGAATTTTGCTACGTTTGTGGCACGCAATGGCGTCGTTGTCGCTGTGCAATATGGGATGAGAATAGGTTGATTCGAAGAGCCGAGGTTCTTGCTGCTCGAGACCAATGTGGCCCTCCAGCCCAGGCCGAAGTTCAGAGAGTAGCACAGTATCTTCGGGAGCGGGAGAGTTGTGACCATGAGGAGGAGTGGACCCGCCTTGATGGCGTTCATGAGTGTGAAAATTGCCTGGACGAGTTGCCCTATTTCATATTACGTTGTCCACTTTGCGGAATATGCGCCTGTGTTCGCTGCAAATACAACCGGCTCTGATTGAACGGCAAGAGTTAAGATATGTCTGGCTTGTCTTTCTTGAAATTTTTTTTTGTTGTCTTTTTCTACTTATGTATTTGTGGATCTTCTAGAGAAAAAGGATGGGGAGCGCAACGGCGATTGAAAAGGCGTCTGATGATTCGAAAAGTAACGAGGCCGTCTGGATTTTATGAATGCATCAATGGTAATGGCTATGAGTATATGCTTCTAATAAGTATGGTTCATAGATAATGATATAAATTCAAACGTGGTACACTCTCCTTGAGGTAGTTGCCCGAATCGGAAGGGAGAAGCTTCTATAGTCCCGTGTTTATTTACCCAACTCTGATGTCACAATCATTGTCACGCCGCCCATGGATCATACCTCTTGGAACATGCATCCGTCAAGCTTCTCTACACGTCAAGCAAGAGCTCCATGAATCCCAATAATTTGTCTTCTCCTTTAACATGGATTCACGAACGCGGTCTCACATTCAAGAATGGCTTTCGGGGACGATAGAAGAACCACGAGATACCAACAATCTGTCGGGCGCGTTTCCCGACGTTGTTCTTGCTCAAACTACAATACCTCAAGGTAGGCTTTCTGACTCGTCTGTTGAATGCAAACTCAGAAAGGCTCATTTGAATGGTCGACATGTAGCGTTCAGGACAAACGATGCCGCCGCCGACCTTTCTATTCCCGATGTAAACATAGCGAACCGAAGAAGGCACTCTGACATTGAGCTGGGAAGACGTGACTACAGTCGTAGGGCACGGCACAAGACGAAAGAGGATCGTTACGAGTACAAGGGAAAAGGTGCCCGGGCGAAAGATACGTCGGGGTCGAAGAAAAGAAAGACCACGAATCGCATTCGAAAGCATACAATCAATGACTACTTCCACGCTTCAAATGTGACGGCAAAGAGATTGACTGTATGAATTCGAAGTTCGAACGTTCGGTAACTCACGCTGATTCTACATTAGCTCCGTCGATCCATGGACATGGGCATATTTAATAAAGGGAAAGCATCAGCTCCTGTGAAGTCTCGTCGAGGTATGAAGCTTTTCGAGGCTACTGTGTATACTTTGACCACGACGCTTATCCTAATTCTAGTTGCTGAAGTGTTCTCGGAGGTCAATTTTCTATCTCGATCCACGGTGTCGAATCGCGAACGATTGTCTACAGTCCAGCGGAGTGATACAGAATGCCTAGAAAGGCAAAGGACAAATTACACCTCGAGCAACTTAGTGCAGGAGAAGGGCATTGAAGATCGATTCTGCTTTTCGCCAATTGAAAATCTCATTGGAAATTCGCAAATAGAAGAGGGTACAGCAGAGTCTTTGGAGATATATACAAAGGGACTCTTATATTTTGACTTAAGTACCAGGAAGACAAGTGAATTAATATCCAAAGTGGGTTCATCAAAGAAGTACTGGACTCTAGAAGATTTGAAGTTTCTACTGGAAGAGCGAATACAGTCATGGCACTCGAGCCAAGAGCAACGAAAATGCGAACGGCTTCCGTCCGTTGATTCGAAGGCAACTATGCCGCAGCAGCCTAGCAAGACGAAAAGCCAAAGCCAAGAAGACCAGGTAGAAGTGATTGAGACCGTCAAGTCCAGAATTGAGAATGCGGCATTTACACCCTCAAGGATTCCTCAAGAGACTCACAATTATGTGTGTGAGGGCCTTGAGCAGAATGGGCCATGCTGGAGCCCTAAATGCAATCAAGAATGCCATGACTTGATGACGTTCGATCAAGAATCAACTTTTCCTTCCAAGCTGGCAGAACCGATCAGCCATGAGCAAACTGAATTCTACGATGGGGATGAGTGTGAAAATTATGACACTGAAATGGACTGGGCATATGATAGGCCGGTATCGAACGGAATGGAGAATGGTCCAGTGATGGGTCACTACGAGGATCTTGTCTTCCATGCTCTAGATATGATCCTCGACTCAGACAAAGGTTCTCTATACGAGACTGCTGGTAATGGTGGGTTGAAATCAACAGATAGCTCTCCGATTGGGCACAATGAGTCCACTGGGCTGATACAGCAAGGCTGTCGATCTTGGGGCAATTCATGCCAGGCATGCTCATTTATCCCTCCATCCCTCGAAAAATTCCCCCAATCCAATATCGGCCTACAGGAGCAATTTAATGAGGATTCATATGCTCAGGAGATTCGCCAACATCCCTACGCGAGCAAATCACCAGAAACGAGACGCTGCATTAGGCAACCTCCAACAAGGCAAGAAGAACGTTCTGGCCAACAGTCTGCAGGGGCTTTCAATCCCGAAGAGGAACTGGTCCATGCGTTGAAAGGGTTTTGGAGACAGAACAAGTTATACTAATCCCGGATTGGCTTTTCATTGCTTTTATTTAATATATCCCTTCACTTTACCCAACACCACTTGATAGCATATTAGTCCTCAAATTCTCTGCATATCTAGATGTTTGATACCCTCTCAACACGACGGAGATGCCATTTCCATCTATACTGTGTATATAAGGCAATTGCCAAATGGGATTTACACTGTACAGCAGCTCCTCAAACTGCTGGACCCGAGGGAATGGATGCGTCAAAGTCATCTAGTCCTAGGCAGGTACCAATTGTTTCTTCCGACTCGCTCATTCGTACCAAGGCCCACTCTTAGATGCGCTTAGCGCCACGACCAACACGGAAACGCTTCCGTATATTGCTTTTTATACTACGGTTTACGCGGACGGACTGAATGAGGAATGTGATAGTCGGTGACCTAGTCATGATTTAGTGCGTTCCAACATATGCAACCATAAGCCCACCCCCACTCCCCGAGGTCCGTGTTCGTCCCAAGTCTGTGGTAACTTCCAGTGCATTGGTCACTCAAGGGTCCTAGACTTGCTACTATATTCGAACTATGACCGTAACAGTGCACCCCCACACCTAACTAGAGTCTCTGCCAGGTTCGTTCCCAAAAGTACCATAGAAGCAGTTATCTAGCATGGATCCCGACAAAAGGAAAGAGAAAAAACAAGTCTACCGATACACATCATTGCCTAAAACCAAATCCCGTCCGGCCGAAGCAGAAACCAAAGACCGGCTCACTTACGGGCAGGGATGAATATGCAGTGGGAATTTAGCACACTAGAATCCGGCGAGTCGGTCATGTCTGCCTAGATTTGTGGGCGTGCATCATGTAGCTCTTCGTTGTCGTCGACGGATGCATTTCGTGTTGACCCGCTCCCTTGGGTCAGGGGATTTCCCTTTTTTTTTTTTTTGTAGATCACTTGTGCTTTGACTTTGTTGTTCTGTTTTTCTCTATTATCCAAAGGAAGAAGGTGTTATGCTCTCAACAATAATAACAAGACTTAAAAGAACGATGGTCTTTGTTGGATTCTTATTGTTGGTCCCCATAATGGACATTGTTAGGCTGGACAGTCAACTGTGGGAACAAGCCGTTGGCACATATGATGAGAATCGGTTCACCCGACGGAGTGGTAAGCCAAGAGCATTGTGGGTATCGAGTAATTGATAAAAAGTCTCAGCCAGGCTCCAAACCTGCATCGTGACAGTGACGTGGTGAAGCTAAGAAGTACTAATGTAACGTTAGTAGTATCTGCCACATTAGGGCTCAGTCTCCATTCCACCGGTTTTTGGGACTTGTCTTTCCTTCACATCCAATGACAAGCAAGATCAGCTCGTTTCACGCTCGCTATCGACACTGCTAGTTGCTCTGCCTAGTTGGGTCACTTTTATGTGATGACCCAAGGACTCATGTTCCAGGGCCCGTTGCATCGGGATCAAGTGGACGCTTACCACGACGACCGCTGTTTCTAACCTGCAGCATGGCTGAGACAGCTGACCACTTGGAACGAATGAATCTTCTAGTATCATAGTTGGTCTCGAAGCCAGGGAAATAACTTTGCCAAAGTACCTCTTGGCGACAATGTGCTCTTTGTTCTTTGTACCTGCTCTCCCTTTCTATCTATTGTTGTTGGCCCTTGTCCCGGGGAAGATAAAGGATAGAGGGGTGACATAAAAGACTACTTCCTCCCCAAGCGTCCGCAAGACTACTATAGAATAAATTTAGTGAGTTCCTAATTTTGAATTTCCAAGTACATCTCTCAACAAAAAATCCTGTATTCACCTTCTTGCGACATCCAAGATGCCCCCAAATCAGCGATCAACACCCTCCAGTGATACCCCAATGAGCGAAGGAAGTCGAGCGACCAAGAACCTCGCTCAAAAATGTAACGATCCAAGTCTAGCTCCATCTCAATGGGTCGTGAACGTGGCCAATCTTGCATTGCACACTGACTTAACCGGCTTGGCCACGGCAAAACCGTTGAATATTCTCACATCCGACGTTCTGAAGTACGTGCCAGCGAGGCCTCCGCTCGTTTGGGAGCTTGGAGAAGCCATGATGAGGATTATGAATGGTGCCATTTGTCCGGATTACCTGCTTGTGAGTGCTCGCCCGTCCTCGTGAAATATTGACGATTGTAGAAGGCTCACAGGCCTGGTCATTCTGCAGAAACTTGGGGAGTGGCACAAAGGGAAAAGCAGGGACGAATTGTTCCGAGGCCAGCTAATAACTCATCAGCCCGATGAGAACATGATCCTACAATATCTCCAAGCGCAGGCGCTACATCAGGCATTTCCACCGGACAGCAAGAGACGCTCGGGTATCATGTATAAGATCATGCACAAGATGTGCGAACAACACGACAGTATCATACCCTTCGATGTGTAAGTCTCTCAGAGCTTTCAAAGAACTATGACCATATGGGGGACTAATCATGCTTTCAGCAAGGACTTCAAAATCCACGAACTATACAAGCCTCGCCTAGTGGACAAGAAACCTATCGATCGAATGGCGGATTTCGCGTTTATCAGCCGACTGGAGGGCACACACCACAGGACACTGGTTGATCTGTACAGACAAATGACCCAGTCACGGCTCCCACTCAACCCAATCCACAGCAAATTCCTCGCTTTTTCTCCCATGTGCGGCGGAGTTGTAGTCCGCGAGGGCGAGGGCGACATCATCCGGGCTGAAGCTTCCTTGCACATAAACGCCTGGCACGCAGCAACAATCCTCCACATGAAACGCTTATGTCGGTATATCCGATTGGATTACGACCAACATCCCGCACCGGCTAGTATAGGGCTTAAAATCGTCAACGACACGTGGACGGTTTCTGTGGGCTATTCAATGCTTGTGGACGACGAAGAGAAACTAGTAAGTACGCTCCCTTTTATGCATCCCCTTCTCACTACTCTTCTGGAAGTGTATCACTCTCCTGCTAAGCTTGCAACTCTTCTAGTGCATTGAAAATATTGCTGAATTCGATGTGTTACCGGGTAACGTCGCGGGCATATACCAGGCCCTTCGCACGATGAACGCGATACTCGAGTATTTCAAATTCTTCTACTTGCCCTGGATGATCAATTTTGTGATTCCGGCTGCCATCAAGACATTCTCGGTAGTACCAGCTAAGAAGGCCGATATATCGGATCCCCCTACTCCGCAGACAGAAGATTGATTGATTGATTGCTGACAGCTTTACTTGCAGAACCACGGCATCGGTCTCGCCCCATGGGCCGCTTTGGTCAATTTGGACGAACGAGTCCGCCAGGCCCTGTCGTCTTCTGTTTCTTCTGGGTTGTGGTCGATGAAGATTCAGTCCCGTGGCGAGGAGACCTTGGCAGAGCGGGAGAATAGCCCGCCGTTATTTGCGCCAATATGGTCTCGAAGAGGCGCGCTGCGAGGGGACATCCATTCTGAGGACGGTCATGGGTTTAAACTGGTGTCAGAGTATGATGTTCTGGGTTGCGGGTCAGGGTTCGCGAGCACATTCCACTATCTCGAGTCTTGGTAATCTGAACCTATGGGTAGTATGATTGCAGATTTTTTTTGTTTCTTTCAGGATCATGTCAAATGCCAAAAGAATAGTGCTTGAAGTTTGAAGTCCTTGTCAGTTTTCTCATAGTACTCTTGATTCTATACAATAATGTTGAATTAGATATGATTGCGTCCCATAGCACGCTCTATTGCTAACCGAAATCAATTTGACTGGCCCTTGTTTAAGTCCTCGACCTAGGGGTTTGATGGTTCACCGAGATTCTGTAATGTTCTTGACGCAGGTTTGGCCCAGTGAGCATGCTTTGTCCCCTTATAACCCTCCACGGTGTACCCAAATAAGGCCAGGGACCTCTTGCTCACAATCTGTTAAAGATTGCTGTAGGAAGTAGACAACCGCTAACTATCTAGCAGCGAAACCAGAGGCTGGGGAGAGAACAACCACGAGGACAAGGAGGTTTATCATCGCTCTTCGACGAAGAAGGCGGGAGTGGGTATCATTATATATGTATCACAGGAACGGGAATGGCTCATGCACAAACGAAACTTGGAAGGAATGACGAAGATATAAACCTCTCACTGTCTCCGAAAAGGGCGCAGAGTCTGTGGTATTTGATGCACGGTATCCAGCTCATAGCGATGCAACAACTCCCGTTCCCTTATACGCCGATGGGTTCTTCATCACCACTTCGACGGGATATTTCCATTCCATGAATCTGGTCCAGCCTGGAAGTGCAGAGTCAGTAAGCCAATCTATGGTATAACCCCAATAGGGAACTCTCGAATTTGTCCTCGGGACAAGTAGAAAGAAGACGAAGAGAGATGCGTACCCCAATAAGCACACTTCCTCCCAAAGTATTTCCCCACGAACGGAACCAGGACCATGGTCAGGAGGAGCTCCAATTGCTCAATGCTTTCGCGCCATTCCTCTTCGGCGTCGGAGTAGTCTGAGAGGGTGTCTAGGTCGGAGGCGGAGGTTGATTCGGATGGGAGAGAAGCGACGTCTTCGTCGGAGTAGTTGTCGCGGGAGGAGACCATGTAGGCGGAGGTGGTGAGGGACGGGTTGGAGGCGGAGGGGGATGGGAAGGACATGTTGGATACTGGTCGGTTCCGGTCTGGCTTCGGTTGTGGTGTGGGATTGATGCAGTTTGGTGTCGGGAGGAGGATGTTGCGAAAGAGGAGAAGCAGATATGCAACAAGGATTCAAGCAGTGGCCTGCCTACCGCCTGAACAACGATGGAATTCGGGATGGAGACGAGTCGAGTATGAAGCAGACGGCGAAGGAGGACGGGAATCGTCTGATGTAATCAGTTACTGGACGAGACCCGGTGACGGCCCTTGTCACGTGTCAGTCCAGCTGGAGCCTGAGGCGACCACCGTACGGGTCGTACGGCCATACGGTATCGATACGGCGCACCTTGAGTCAGAGGGGGTCACGTGCCCGATAACAGGTCGCCATCGCAGCCTCTGAATTGCGAGTCTGGCTCGCTGCGGACAAGCAAAAAGCATCGCTCCTTGTCAACGCCAGACGCTCCATCGACACGACCAGCCGAGTCGCTACAATCCAATTTTGTGGCGTGTTTCTACCCCTGCTTTCCTGCGAGAAACTGCCAATATGGCGGAGACTGTACGTCACAAACGCTCTGTTTTCCCTTTACCGATTTGCCCTCCCACATTTTCTTCACCATTTCACTTCCCATACCTTTAAGTTACCTTTCCGCCCAAACTTCCTGTGCTTTATCTCCTTTTCCCCCGCGCTGTGAGAGTTGTACGCTGCTGCTTCCCCAGTTCGCCGTTGCATTTGACTCGTTTTGTTCTTGGACCGTTCTTTGGGCCTTGATCTTTTGTTCTTCCACCTCTTTTTTAAATCCTCCACCGCTAACCTATTTCTCTGGCGGGGCCAGGTTGAACCGAAGCAACGCAAGTCCGTCGCATTCAGCGAAGGCGCAGTCATCATGGATACCAACGGTGAAGTCACAGAGGCCCCTCAGGTCGAGAAGCCTACTACGGAGAATGACGGTAGGTTTTTATGATGCTCTTTGGATCCTTTCGTTATCACCCACCATCGCCCGGAAGAGTGTCCCTCACCGATCTCACCACTGCCCGAACCTATCCGTTGTCCAACAATTGCTAATTTTTTCCCGCTTTCACTTCAACCAGCCACGGCAGACAAGTCCGTTGATGATGTCACCGAGATGTTCAAGGGCCTTTCGAAAAAGAAGAAGTCCAAGAAGCCCAAGGAGTCCGAGGGCGGAGAAGGCGACGAGGCCAGCCCCGCCGCCGACGGCGAGTTCGACCCCACGGCCCTGAAGAAGAAGAAGAAGAAGCCCAAGAAGGACGCCGGTGACTTCGAGGCCAAGCTGGCCGAGGCCGGCGCCACCGAGAAGACCGGCGAGGAGAAGGAGGAGGAGGTGCCCGAGGGCGACCTTGAGGCCGGAACGGGCATCTGGGCCCACGACGCATCGCAGGCCATCCCTTACTCGCTGCTGGTCTCGCGATTCTTCTCCCTCATCCAGAGCCACCACCCCGATCTGTTGTCGAGCGGCGCCAAGTCCTACAAGATCCCCCCGCCCCAGTGTCTGCGTGAAGGTAACCGTCGTACCATTTTCGCCAACATCTCCGATATCTGCAAGCGTATGAAGCGTTCCGACGACCACGTCATGCAGTTCTTGTTCGCCGAATTGGGTACCAGTGGTAGTGTGGACGGTAGCCGACGTCTGGTTATCAAGGGTCGTTTCCAGCAGAAGCAGATTGAGAACGTTCTGAGACGGTACATCGGTATGTTTTTTACTTTTCCTCCACCACTTCGCTTTTCCCTATGATATGACAGTGTGAATAACTTCTAACCTCAAATTAGTCGAATACGTCACCTGCAAGACCTGCCGCAGCCCCGACACCGAACTCAACAAGGGTGAGAACCGTCTGTACTTCGTTACCTGCAACTCGTGCGGATCTCGTCGTTCCGTCGCCGCCATCAAGACCGGTTTCCGTGGACAGGTCGGCCGCAGAAAGAGACAGGGTTAAGCGGAGGGAGAGCGCAAAAGAGAGACGAATGGTGTTTTCATGTGGCTGGATGGTTTCTCGAGGAAGAAAATTGCAAGGAGCCCGGTGGTCATTATTCCATATTATTTTCGCTATCTTTGGCCGTTTACGATTTTCTTTTTTTTTTATCCCTTCTTCCTCCCCCTTTATCTCGTACAGAGATTTTCCTCTTGTGTTCAGTTGATATGATTTTCTATTTGAAGATGAAAGCATGTGCGATGTTGTGGGGTGCGACGGGGACGGGGACGAAAGTGATGGGGGAAAAAGACGTTGGCCTTGATGTTAAGAAGAGACGAATTGAAGACAATCTATAGCATGGCATGATAAGTATATGACTTCGTTGGGCGCTTGTTCATCTCGTTACAAGTTTACAAGTAAGGTTTGTAGGGATCTCATGGTATCGGCTGACTTATATGCTACATTAAGATTGATACAGTTAATTTTCTCTGTATCGATGTCCTTTGTCAATCATGAGTACCAGCCAAGTACGCATGTTCGGTGATTGATAAATCGTTTCCTCGTATGATATTTGCTAGAGAAAAGGATATATAGGCAAATGGTGAAAAAAACCAAACAAACAAATAATCAAGCTATTCCAACATCAGGTATATGGAACACATGGAACCCGCAGAACAAAGCATGTCATATCACATCAGTGTGCAAACCGCATGCACATAGAAATTGCTTTATTTTGTCTTAAGCACTGCCTTTACCGGCATTAAGCTGTGCAGAAAACGCAGCCAAATTACGGGACTGCAAGTAAACTGTTCCGGGTCCGATGAATCTGCAGGCAAGGCCTTCGCCAGCACTGAAATTAGAAATGATACCGCCAGAAGCGACACGCTCAATCTTATACTGGCAGTTCCAGGCCACCAGGTGACCGTTGTTGACGAAGTAATTCTCCCCCTCGACCAACTAGACGGCGAGCTGAGTGTTAGTATCAGGCCAAACCCAATGATGCCTATGAATTGTTTGAAAAATAAAGCATTCCACTTACATCCTTCTTGATGATAGCGCCAAAGCTCTGCACCCAGAGCAACCCAGTTCCGAAGAATTTGTACACGAAGAAACCTTCTCCAGAGAACACACCCTTCATGAGACCCTGGGACTTGTATTCGTACTTAACGCTACTCGTACAAGCGAGGAAGGCGTCTCGTCCAACTTTCCATTCCTGGGAGCCATTGAACCGGATGACGGTGATGTCTCCCAGCACGGATGGCGCGATTAGAAGCTCCCCTGGTCCGGTGTAGGTGGACATTGCCAATTCCCCGCCTGCGAGTAATTTCATCCATCCAAACGATAGCGATCCCCGCAGAGACATAGTCGGAGACATAGCAATCATAACACCTGTTTTGGATAGAGGTCCGAGTTAGCTACATGGTGAGCTGATGTTAGCAGGGATTGCTAGGACGAACCAGGCTTCACCACCAGCGGGCATCCTACGGCCAGCTGCAAGGTCAGGAGGGAGTTTGTGTCCCGGTGGCTAACTCGGTAGCTTCCACCATTAAAAGTTCCGACGTCATCAGAAGCAGTTGCTACGGCACCTGTGAAGCCACCACCCGAGCTGGGTGCACTGCCAAGAGACTGTTCTGTCTGCGCCCTCGCAAGCGGTGTTGCAGGGGGTGGCGAGGTAGATGTTATGGCAGTGTTGGCTACATATGTAGCAGCGCTTGGAGCTTTCTCGCTAAGTGTTGGGCTAGGGGAGCTGTTAGGATTCGGGGGAGGAGGCCAATCGCCGTTGGTCGGTGATTGCTTGGGAGGCGGAGGATAACTGAAATTCGGAGGAGGGAATGCAGGGGAGGCTTGAGGCGGGGACTGGAAAGCTATAAAAATCGTAAGACTTGCTCTCTGTAAGATTCGGCGAACGTGGGTACCCACCCAGAATATTTGCTGGAGCTATGAACAGTATCAGTATTGATGGTTGGACAAGCTAAGTGGCTCTCATTCTAGGGCAAGACATACGAGAAGAAGGAGGAGCCTGTCCAGGAGGAGGGAAATAGATCGCTTGCTGCGACATGCTGTACACTAAATAAATGCTCGGGTTCGGATAATTTACAGACAACCTGGGTTTTTTCGTTAGCTGTCGTCAATGGCAGTTTCCTCTATGGTCCCATATCTGGAGGCCCGGCGACCCAATTCAGGTAACATACAGATTCACAGAAGAGAAAATTCGGCCACACTCTCACACGCGGTTTGGGGTGCGGAGTAGGGATCAAATCCCAGGGGCTTCCAGAGCGAACCTGGGGGTCAAAGCTTTGGAATTTTGATCGCGCAAAAGTTCAAGGCGCGCTGGATCCTGGATCTGGGGATCGATAGAGGAGTTGATAAAGACGAGCGATGGTTGAAAACATCGCAGCGAGAAAGGACATCCTTAATAACGTTGATTCCCCATGAGGGGGTCATACCTAGTGATGAGCTCCAATCTGAATCCAAGTCGGACTACTGCACGGTGATCCGGGTCGGCGCTTAGGGAACGCATCTGATTGATAGACGGGGATCCATGGGGAAGCCATGGCCTAATTGGCTCCCTGTTAGTGCTCACAAGAAAGCCAAGAGACCAGTGCAGAGGCGCATGCTGGGTGGAGAACAGAAAGTGGCCGCGAAAAAAGACGAATGAATGGGTAGGATTGACTGACACTGCGTTGATAAGGTAAAAGGACCAGGAAAAGCCCCGAGATGGCACGGCACGTGTTTCTATCTATAAATAACAATCATAAAAATAATCACTAGCATACTCCGCGATTCGTGATATATATAGAAAGGTTTTTCGGCCGGTACTCAAAACGCCTTTTCCCAAGTATACTCCCTGTTAATACTTAGCAAACTAGCTCCCATGGTGCCGTTGGCTTCAGGGTACAGCGCTAGCGCGAATTGCAGCGTCCAGAATGACCATATTCTCCATACGCTGCATGTCTCGCGCATAGTCGAAAGCCGTCCTGCCGTTGTAGTTCTCGCGAGAGGGATCGGAGTTTCTATCAAGTAGCAGACGGACAATTTTATCAGACGAATCTTGTGCCGCCCGCATCAATGCTGTAGCTCCGTGGCTGTCCTCGGCATGGACATTGGCGCCCATATCCAAGAGAAGCTCGATCATTTCATAATGGTTGTCACTGGCGGCATAGATCAAAGGAGTTTTGCCGTCCTTTGCAATCGTTTCTATATCCGCTCCTCTCTCCAGAAGCAATCGCGTTGTGCTCAACTGGTTCAACCTAGAGGCCGTGTGCAAGGCTGTAAAACCTGCCTCATCGTGAAGCTCCATAATGGCTCCATTGTCTAGGAGCAGCGATGTGATTGTTTCGTCTCCTTGGCTGGCTGAAACACTTAACGGCATAATTCTGTTTCTCAAGGAACACACATTTGGGTCTGCTCCATTTGAAAGAAGTCTTTCGACTCCCTCTCTGTCCTGAGAGCTTACGAGCTCTAGGAGAGCCGTATAGCCTTCGGGGCCGTAGGTGTTGATATCCGCGTCATGTCGACGCAATGTTTGGATCGCGAAATCGGAACGGATTTTGGCTGCGAAGACAAATGCTTTCAGAATGAGTTGCGAGTAACTCTGTCCGACTTCAGCCCACTTTATTAGCAGCCAGTGACATAGAGCAGTTTTCTCGTTTTGGAGCACCCATTCAAGGCACTTTTGGTCCTCGGAGCCTGGAACTTCTCGATAGAATTCAATGTCAATTCCTCGTGTCAGCCATCCTAACAATGTTTCTTTGGCGTTCTGCTCTTCTGCCTGATGGTTTCCTGGGTCTGCTGACAAATTGATGTCATTTGCTGCCCCTACCCCAAAGGCCTCCAAGTCGGACTTCATTGCATGTCTTTCTGTTTTCTCATCACATATGTGCCATGCAATCCATCCCAGTTGTTGAGAGAACATGTCCCACCATTCCTTTTGACTTTGAGATTCCATCCACCCGGGTCTTCGGATTCCTCTCAGACCATTGGAGTGATTTGTCCTGATGTCAGACTCCAGCAGCGAACAGACTTGATCAATACCGATTTGTCTGGTTTTCCTGTCACTGTGAAGAAGTGCTCGTTGACAAAGATAGCCCGTTTCGAATGCAGAGCGCTTGAATTCGTCATGCGCGCAGCGCTCGCAAAGCCAACGGCAAATCGAAAAGGCCTCTTCCCACTTGTCGTTCGCGACAAGTTTGTCGATGCGCGTTATTATGTCACTGGAATCCGCCGCAAGCTCGGGTAGGAGGTGCTGCTGTCCTAAGACTGGAATCATACACAAAAGGGCATCTTCTCTCGACCCCATCACCCCAGACTCGAAGCAATCCACAAGTTCATCAATTCTGCTATTAAGGGCGATGAACCTATTCTGGGGCCCGGCAATCACTTCAGTTACACCTCCCAGATCCCTCAAGTCCTGAAGTGCGCTGCTGAGGAATTGAATGTATATATCCTGTGCAACCATGGACTCTAATGCATTTGCGGTCTTCACCACAAGGATTTCTTTATCATCAGTATGTTCGGACGATTCATAGCCAAACATTTGTTGAGGAAATGATATCATGTTGGATGCTGCCATTCGTGCTTCAGTATGGCGGTAGATCCACTTATGAAAGTAGAGATCCGTTTCTTCCTCCCTAGCCTCGGCCTCACTCAAACCCACCAGACGATAAAGCTTTTCCTGTTGCCATTTTTCGTTGGTTTTCAAGAGTGACCACGTCCTTAATCCGACTATCGCTTCTAGATCGCGGTCATTCACGTGCCATTGCAAGGTATCGTTCGATCGCTCTATCGTGATATTATAGGCTTCCACCTTGGGGGCGACGAACTTCTTCCGAGACTGGCATACAAAAGACAGGTCAAAGCTTTCTGTGTCACGAGGAACCTCTCTCCAGGTTGATAACAAATCCATGGTCATCTCAATAGTCCGCGCGAGGTTCTGGGCTGCCAGTCGAATGGGAAGGTCCTCCCAGGCTCGGTCGGGATGTTCATCGGTATTAGATGTTAGCTCTGCGAGTCGAGCTCTTGTCTGCACAAGTCGTGTCCCTGTTCCAACCTGCTGGATAGAGCTTTCAATTGAGGAAGCGGATGATGAGGAGCTCGATTGGGAAGGAAGGGGGCCGCTGGCAGCCGTAGAAATAAGACTGAACGATTCAACATCTTCAAGGTGAAATGCGAAGCTATCCAACTCCTGGTGTTTATAGGAACTCAGCTGACGCTCTGTTGGATCTAATCGGTTTTCATCTGGACCAATCCGTTTCGTCCGAAGACACGTTCGGACAATAGCCATCAGAAGCGTAGAGCCCATTTGTGCTAGGATGACCGAGGCATGCAGGCCTCGGAGACCGACAAATTGGACCACGAATCCGACCATGGTGATTGCTATGGCAATTACTAGCAGAGAACCCTTGCTATTGTGTCCTCGGTCACGAATTGATTTGATGTACGATTCCGGACCCTCAGTCACTCCGAGAAAGGCACCAAAAGGCTGGTGCCCAACATCCTGTTTACCAGGCTGCAGCCAGTAAATCTTACTAGGCTTGTTCGGATGAAGGTAGAACTCCGTCGATGCGCGCTCTATCATGAAGGCGCAAAGGAACATGCCTGTGCAGAGAAATATCGTCCCAAAGAGGAAGAGCGGAAACGCATAACTCGGAACTGGCTCGTCGTCTTTCTCAAAGTCATCGGGATATAGAAATACAGTAAGACCAGCGTATGCAAGAACACCTGTCAATTATACATTAGCAATTAATCCCGCAGTAGGAACACATCAAAGGTCACCTGTCTGCAGTGCAAGCCCTAGTACGGCAGCACAGTGGAACCAGACTTGACTTCTCCTCTCAATTCCCTTGTTCAAAGAAAGATTGGGAACATCAAGCTCCAGTGAATAGCCCTTTTCGTCCTGGAATTCCTCTCCGTCCTTCACAGACCAAGCATTCTGCTGCAGGGCATCTCGCAGCGTCCCGATTTTCCGCGAGCCCTCATTGTTCTCGGTTCCTTCCTCATCCCAGACCACTACCTCAAGGATTCGTGGCCGACCAATAACTCGGGATATACCCCCGTCATTGAACAGCTCGGCCGTGTTCTCCGACACGCAAGAAAGAAGCTCATTCTCGGCTTCTCCGGGGCCTTCCTGTGCTCTTCCAACGAACGCTCGTAGAGACGAATTTCCGCAGACGCGAATAACTGATACGACTGCCGTTAGGATACCTAGCGGGGACACGGCAAAGATGAAATTATCAAGGACGCCGATTGATTCCGACAGGAATTGTTTTGTTAGTCGTTCTCCGAATAGGGAGATGAGAGGTGCCTAGTCACGTCAGTATTGGCATTTCATTCCCACGAGACACGCTTTCAGCTTACCAGGTCAGTGGCAAGGTTGTCTGTGAAACCATCCCAATCATTTGCTCGCACTGAGGGAAGTAGAAAAAAGACGATGAAATTCAAATACCACAACATGACTCGGGACAAGGGTTAGAAGATAACAAAGAAAAGATCCAAACCGGAGGAGCAAACATTTTATCAAGCCCATGGGGGTCAGCCATTATTAGATAAAAATTTGGATCCGTATGCCTTATGATTATGCGCCAGCATTCAGCTCCTGCAGCTGCGGCATCGATCAGCCTTGCGAAATGCCCCGCTTTGCATGTCGGCGCTTCGAGGGCTCCAACGGTTGCCTGCCGCCGGGGTTCAGAAATGGGTAGGGGCTCCAGACCCTCTTGGAGTGACATGTCGAGCCCCATGATGGCGCTTAGATACGCGCCGTGTTTCATCAGCTGGATCATCGACCGAGTGTTGGATCATTAAAGTCTACCTACACTATCGGCCCTCCTGAGTGGGCAGCCTAATGATGAATAGGGATTGAATGATCTACGGTAAATCATGGCCCAAATAATTGGATTCAAGCTTATTCAATAACGCCCCTCTCAGGGACCATGGCAACACACTGTTCCAGTGATGTCCACTGGACCACAAAGAATAATTATTCCAGGAATTAGTCAAAGAAGCATCCCCAACGCCTTTCCCATGATAAGCAACGATAGAGTGAAAACGATGAAACAAGACCGATCCGCATGTTATGGGACCGGGCGATAACAAATAGGTATTCGAGCGATAACCAAGACATTAGAAAATGCTATTCACAATGTTGGAGCCAACAGTAGCACCGGCACCGAAGATGGCTAGAGATAGGCGTCAGTCATGCATTGAGTTGAAAGTTTTGTGGGTGCTCATCCCTGTGGGAGCATCTGCCCTGTAGAGAGTACGTACCGGCATTACCCAATTTCTTGCCAAACTTCTTGCCGTGTTCCTCAAACTTGCCGTTTTTGCCTTCGGGGTCGGCCGAGGAGCCACTCTGGCTGACCTCGAGGGGCATGTTGCCATAGCCAGATGGCTGCGGCCCGGCCACTCCCTTATCCTGGATCACGTTCACGTAGCTGCGAGGGAAGATACCCTCGAGGTTGGTGCGCTCATTACGTCCGCGCCACCCTAGTTCAAAATTATCAGTTGTTTGATCATTTATATCCCAAGAGGAGACGGGGTGTCATACAGTCGGCATTCATGTGCTCGAGAACCTGAACCCGGTCGTTGGGCTGCAAAGCCAAATCGCCGGGGTCCGTCGGGGTGTATGCATACAATGCAGAGGCAATGGACAGAACTGGCGGGACTTGGGGATACGCCGGCGGGGGAGGGGTTGGATTGTACTGCGGCGTCGGCGGCTGCTGATACGTCGCCTTCTCGTTCAACGACGCATTGGCGAACTGGTTCGTGGGAGGGGAGTACGGAGCAGGGGGAGGCTGCGTCTGAACCGGCGCTCGCACGGGAGCAGGGGCCGGAATTGGAGATGGAGCGACAGCCGGTGGCGATTGATGCTGTCGAGGCGCCGAAGGTTGACGTGCATCCTCCGAGGGCAGTTGCGAAAGGATGGAGGAGAGTTGCTGTGGCGTGATGACGGAGGCATCTGCAAGGAACTCAAGTTCCTGGAAGAAACGAGCGTCAGTAAACAAACCAACGGCACAAAAGAGCAATAATGCTTCTAGCGACACGAAAAGGTAGAAGGGAGGCCATACTAATCGAACAGTGCGGACCGACCGGTTGGTCATGGCCCTGACGAAGTCGGGCTGGGACGCCATGATAGGCAGGGGGGGATAAAGAGGAAGTCTGAGGTTTCCAAACAAGCCGACAGAAAAATATGGGAAGTGAGAAGAATGGAGGAATGATGGACCACCTTATACGAAAAAGAAAGAAAAGAAAAGAAGGGACGGAATGGAGGAGGTGAAATAGGACCGGGATGGGGAGTTGGATAATAATTAATGCCGTGCATTATGGGCTTTGGTACCTGAGGCCAGCCAGCCTCTTCAGTCATTGGCGGACGGCCAAGGAAGTCACTGGGGCTGTTTTCCATGTCTGCCTAATAATTTGAAATGCCAAGTCTCGATATATTCGGTCTCATGCCTCAGTTTAACGATCTTGCTCGACTGGTACTCAATTCTCGGACCGCATTAAATCGCGAGTCTTCTCATAGATCGTGGATCCGGCACGTGGTCAGATTGTGGTGCCGCTTCACTACCTAAATCCCCTGCGTGTTCGTTTCCTTCTCCAGCCAGAACACCCGCCGTATATCTCGACATTCGATCTGTCCTTTGGAATGTCTCCTCTGCATTCCTCTTGGCTTTCTCAGACATGACCCATATATCCTAAAAGCTAGTCCCAAAATGCCCAGTAGGGCCAGCTTTAATGGTGCTAAGGACATAGGCATCATACTAGTCCCGGACATTGAGTGGGTTGTCCCTTTTCCGAGCTAAAAATACGAATGTTCGCGAGTTCCTTGTCGGAGGCCCGAGTATGCTTTTCTGCTATGTGCATATCCATGTTGCTCATCTCTTGGATCCGGTGTTTTCCGGGGAAATGAACAGTGCTCTGGTGTGTGGTCCAGCATGTTCAAGACAGCTTTTGTTGAGGCATGACCATCCAACGTAATACAACCTAAACTAGGAGATATCAGAAGTTTTGAGTAGTCTTTAAATCAGTTACCTAAGTTGCCTTGCTCTTGGTTGCCGTCTCTTTCTCCGTGTTGCTGTACTGCACATTGCCAGTGCGTGAAGATCGCTGAAGATGCTCCGTACCATTGGTTTATACTGATGTGCAATAACACGAGTTAGAGTGGAATGAATTCAGAGAGATACGATTCTCTAAAGGGAAGATAACAGCGGGTTAGTTCATCATAGTGAAACAACACGATGTGTGAAGCTACTCCGTATACTTTCCGGATATGTGTTTCGGAATATATAGAATGTCTATATGTTGCTCTTCTAGAGGTAAAACATCACATTACACCACCATTTCCAAGCACAAACACAGGAACAAAGATACTCATGTATAGGATGAATGAACAGTAACCAGAAATTTCAGTTTCAAGTGGTTCAATTGGCCGCTGTTGTCGTGATTCAATACCCGATAGATTTGGCCGTGATGCTGATTAGTGGGGTTGTAGAATCCAGTACGAGGCCGATAAGAGGACAGTGACGTTTGCTATGGAGGCACACCCCATTCAAGGAAAACCAGAAGGCCATACAACAGGAAAAGAACTAAAATTAAGGCCAGCTCAGAATGACCGAACAATTGACTGACTCAATTCTGATCAAGAGAGCACTCACGGAGAAAGACAAACGGAGAGTTCCTTTACAACCGCAGATGCGACGGCGAAGCGAAACGTATGATGTCAGCGGGGCTAACCAGAGTAGGGCTAGCGCCAGTGGCCGTAACGGGACTCCGCCATCCCAGGGCTCGAGAAGCTTCTGTGTCATCGATATAAATTCGGCGGGCTGAGAACATCCCTTCTTCTGAGCCACACAAAACATTTACACGATCTGAACGCCACCTCACACCCTTCACCGTCCACCATCACCACGACTACCACCGATACCTTTAATTCTCTATAATCGTTAGAATCTCTTTCAAAATGAGCGACTGGGACTCCGTTACTCGCATTGGCGCTAAGAACCGCGGCGGCGCTGCCCCTCGTGAGACCGTCGTCAAGGGCAAAAGCGCCCTGAACGCCGCTCAGCGTCAAGGTCTGGTCATTGGAACTGAGAAGAAGTATGCTAGCGGCAATGCTGTATGTGTTTTCCCTCCCTATTTCCCTCCTCTTCATCTAGATGGGGTGTCTTCTGTTATCCTGGTAAATCTGTGGCTAATCGGATTCCGTAGGCTGGTCGCTCAGGAGTTCCCGAGGGCCAGCACTTGACCAAGGTCGACCGCAGCGACGACATCGTCAAGCCCAAGACCGTGGGTTACCAGGTCGCAGACGCCATCAAGAAGCGCCGAAACGAGGAGGGCTACAAGATGACGCAGAAGGAACTTGCCACCAAGTGCAACACCACCCCCGGTGTCATCCAGGACTTCGAGAAGGGTACCGCTACGCCCGATCAGAAGGTTCTCAGCGCCATGGAGCGTGTGCTCAACGTCAAGCTGAGAGGCGCGGACATCGGCAAGGAGAGGTTCCCCAAGAAGAAATAAATTCGGGAATGGCTTAAAAACGACTCTTTTCCTTTTTTTCTGCTTTTCAACATATCCCGGGATCTTGACCTTTTTAATGTCCTTTCCCCCTTCATTTTCGGTTGTTACGTGACGCAACATGTGCAATGAGGATTTCATGTCTGTTTTGTTATTACTTTCTGCTGGTCGGAAGAGCGCTGGCCTGGCATTAAAATGGGATTCCCCTTTAAAGAAAGATCATTTGATAAACTTCGCTGTGCTTCTTATTTAGTTGGGAGACGTTGGTGTTGGCTTATGTCTAGATAAATTCATAGTTCATAGAAATGCTGCCCAGCAAATTGTCAATCAAATTCAAATATGAAGCAAAAGTAGTAAAATATGAACTGGTGAAAGTAAAAACGTGTTTCTTTTATTAGGACACAGAAAGCGACCAAAGAAAAGGAAATGGTACCAACTCCGATTTATCATGGAATCAAATGAAATGAGAAACTCATGCCCTAAAGCCACCCACAACCCCCTTTCATATCGCCTCGGCCTTGCTTTTTCTACTTTTTTTCTTCCTTGGGTAATAAATGTCTTTGCCTCATGACACATACGTATATGCGTAGAATAGAAAAAACCTCGATTCATCGACCAAATTACCGTCTCAGCTGCTCCCGCTCGACCTCGTACATGAAATCAAAGTACGACTTGTCGAAGTGGTGGACACGGACGTAACCGTCCTCTCCGCCGGAGGCGTAGGCGGTACCGTTGGGGTGAGCGTGAACGGTGTTCAGGGGACCGAAATGGCCACGGACACGGCCGATCTCGTCCTCGAAGACCTTGTGGTAGAAACGAGCTTCGAATTTACCCTGGCGAGCAGAGGTGGTGGTGACATCCATGGCGGCCTGACCACCTCCCAGGATCACGTACTCCTTCTTGGCAGTAATGGTGGCGCTGTTCAGGGGCGTGTCGGCAACGTAGGTTTTGAGGATGGCGAGGTTACGGGTGGAGATGAGCTAAGTGAGATGGTTAGTTTGCATAGCGTCGCGCAGAATGTCGCAGAATAGAACGTACTTTGGCAGATTTGTCTTTCGAGGCGGTGATGAAGTAGGTGCGGTCTTCGGAGAATTGAATGTCGTTGATCTGTTGGTCGAACTCGTGAGCCTGGACGTTCTCCAGCTGCTCACCGGTCTAGATTGTCGAAAAATGTTAGCTCCTGCGCGCCGGTATTTCTCAAAGGAACATTACGCCGGCCGAATGCGATAAATGGACCCGGTGTTCTTCGAAATGCGCACCTTGGCATCATACTGGCTGACGCTGCCGTCCTCGTGGCCAGCGATGATATACTGGCCCAGATAACTCCAGCCCGCAACGGTGGCCTTGCTCTCCGTGCAGGTGATTCTGAGGCTAGGCTCCTCGGCCTGAACCTCCAGGTTGCCGCCCTGACCATCTCCGTAGTTGATATCGAGCACGGCGATAGTGCCCAGGAAACCCATACGCTTTTCCGTCACAGCCAGCAGCCTGGTTCCGTCGGGGGTGAATTCAACGCGCTTCACAGCCGTGGGGAAGTCCCACACCTTCACGCACTCGCCGGTCTTCACGTTCCATAGTCGCACGGTGTTGTCTGCCGATCCGGTCGCCAGGAGAACGGTGTTGGGGCTCACGTCGACCGTCCAGATGGCACCCTGATGTCCGTTGTAGGTACCGAGTCGCTCGCCGTTAGCCGACCACCAAGCACACACAATTTTATCCTTTGCCACGGAGAAGATGAGATCGCCATCGCGGTTGAATTTGATTTGGTTGAGGGACCGTTCCTATAGGTAGGCTTGACTATCAGTACATCTGAAACCTCTTTCAAGGTAGAATGAAAAAATGATAAATCTTCAACACGGGCAAAGAACGCACATGGCCCGAAAGCAAAATAGGCCTCATAATGGGCCGACCAGGATCTGATTCCGGTGAAGGCGACTGAAAATAAACTAAGGTAGATCACAGAAAGATCGTCTGTGATCGAAAATGTCTAGGATGAGGCGGAAATGCTGGCGGGGTGCTGGCGGACTGCTCTCTTCGTCGGCGTTGGTTAGACTAGTGAATTTCATCGCACAGTCCGGGCTCGCGCGCCAAGACCTTCCTGTTCGAGGCCGTTTGTACGGTAAATCTCACGTAAGGGAACAATACTCGGCCCGGTAACAATGAATCTGCTGCACGTGACAGTCTCCAGCCCTGAATGACGGTCATCCGCATCTGGTCTAGTGTCAAGGTCCCGGAAAATGCTGGGGCTGACATAATCCCGTCGTGCCATTTCCTCGGGAAAATTCGATATCAAACTGCAGACAGGAGGACCGAGAAGGACTGTTGCGATCATAGACACCGGTAATTTGAAGCTTCTTTTTGGGTTCATTGTAATAATAGGCGTGTCTTTTTTTTTTTTTTTCGTTCTTGGTATTGCGTGTTACTTGTTTGAATTCCGGTGTTGGGATTCTGATTATTCATAAGTATTATTGATTTCGGTGCTGGATCGACCTAGCAGTTCCCCTATCTCCATCCACTCCGCCCGAGGAGAACCTGCAGTTGATGCCATTTCCCCCCGCCCGTTCGGCGACCCTACCCCGCTGCGCTGGAAAGGCAAAGCATTGCTCCCGTCATTCGTCCCTCTCACCTTACCACCTTCCTTCTCTCTTCGTCCCCTTCAATTCTCGATTTTCCTCCCCTCGACGCCGGACCGAGCCTCTCATCACTGGTACTGCGGGGTTTCAAGAGCTTACCTGTGGATTCCTGCGCTCTCCCCACCGGCTGTTTTCCAGCACTTCAACTGCCATGGCGGCCACTAAGATCGATGGCACGCAAATCGCCAAGAGCATTCGGGCGGGCTTGAAGACCGAAATCAAGGAGATTCAGCAATCTAACCCTAGGTTTAAGCCGAGCTTGGTGATCTTTCAAGGTGTGTGGTCCTTCTGGTCTTTCTGAAGCTATACCGGGATATGCAGGAAGGCTGACCGAACCAAACTAGTGGGTGACAGATCGGATTCGAGTGAGTCTAGTCTATCGGACTTTCATGGGCCTTAGGTTTGGCGTGGAGACAGGACTAATATAATCTAAAGGCACCTATGTGCGCATGAAGTTGAAGGCTGCCGAGGAAGTACGTTGTCATTCCCTAGTCATCACGCAATACTAGTATACTGACACACCCGTTCTTGAAAGGCCGACATCCTCTGCAAAGTGGTCAACTTCCCCCAGGCCATCAGCCAGCCCGAGATCCTCCAGGAAATCACCAAGGCCAACAATGACCCCTCCGTGCACGGCATTCTCGTCCAATTGCCCCTCCCTCAACACCTGTCCGAGCACACCGTCACTTCCGCCGTCGCCGATGAGAAAGATGTCGACGGATTCGGTGCCATCAACATTGGAGAGCTGGCCAAGCGCGGTGGCCGCCCGCTCTTCGTTCCTTGCACACCGAAGGCCGTGATGGAGCTCCTGCGGGTGAGCGGAGTCAACCCGGCGGGCAAACAAGCGGTCGTGCTTGGTCGGAGTGACATCGTGGGTAGCCCCGTCAGCTACCTCCTGAAGAATGCAGATGCTACTGTGACACTCTGTCACTCAAAGACCCCGGACATTGCGGCAATCGTGAAGAATGCCGACATTGTGGTAGCCGCCATTGGGAAGACTGAGTTTGTCAAGGGAGAATGGCTGAAGCCTGGTGCTGTTGTCATCGATGTTGGTATCAACTACAAACCCGACGCTTCCAAGAAGTCGGGTCAGCGCCTTGTTGGAGACGTTGACTACGAGTCCGCCGTCCATGTTGCTTCGCAGATTACCCCCGTCCCCGGTGGTGTTGGCCCTATGACGGTGGCCATGCTTTTGCAGAACGTGGTCAACTCGGCCAAGGAGTATTTCGAAAAGCAGAAGGATCGTCACCTCACTCCCCTGCCACTGAAGCTGGCCCAGCCTGTCCCCTCTGACATTGCCATCTCGCGTGCCCAATACCCCAAGGCGATTACCGACCTCGCCTCTGAGATCGGTATCGCCCCTCACGAGCTCGAGCCTTATGGCCACACAAAGGCCAAGATCAGTCTCAGCGTCCTCGACCGCCTGGCCCATCGCCGCAACGGAAGATATGTTTTGGTGTGTGGTATCACGCCCACGCCTCTTGGAGAGGGCAAGTCGACAACTACCCTGGGTCTCACTCAAGCCATTGGTGCGCACTTGAACCGCATCGTGTTCGCCAACGTCAGACAACCTAGTCAAGGTCCTACTTTCGGCATCAAGGGTGGAGCTGCTGGTGGTGGTTACAGCCAAGTCATTCCCATGGACGAGTTCAACCTTCATCTGACTGGTGATATTCATGCCATCACGGCTGCCAACAACCTTCTTGCCGCGGCCATTGAAACCCGCATGTTCCACGAAGCCACGCAGAAGGACGGGGCGCTCTACAAGCGATTGGTTCCCGCCAAGAAGGGTACGCGCCAGTTCCAGCCCGTTATGTTTAAACGATTGAACAAACTGGGAATTACCAAGACCAACCCCGACGATCTTACTGAGGAGGAGATCAACCGTTTTGCTCGTCTTGATATCGACCCCGAAACCATCACCTGGCGTCGCGTGTTGGACGTCAACGATCGACACCTTCGGGGCATCACCGTCGGACAGGCTCCCACCGAGAAGGGCCTGACCCGCGAAACCGGCTTCGATATTTCTGTTGCCAGTGAATGCATGGCCATCCTTGCGCTGAGCAACAGTCTTGAGGACATGCGTGAGAGACTGGGACGAATGGTTGTTGCTACGTCCAAGAAGGGTGATCCGGTTACGTGTGATGACATTGGTGCCGGTGGTGCTCTTGCGGCGCTCATGAAGGACGCTATCAAGCCCAACATGATGCAGAGCTTGGAGGGTACCCCCGTCCTGGTTCATGCCGGCCCCTTCGCCAACATTAGTATCGGAGCCAGCTCGGTGATCGCGGACAAACTCGCGCTGAAGCTGGCGGGTACAGAGCCCGACGAGGACCACGACGCCAAGACTGGTTTCGTGGTGACCGAGGCCGGATTCGACTTCACCATGGGCGGAGAGCGATTCTTCAACATCAAGTGCCGATCCTCCGGCCTATCCCCCGACACGGTGGTGATCGTGGCTACCGTTCGGGCTCTTAAGGTCCACGGCGGCGGCCCCGAGATCAGCCCTGGAGCTCCTCTGAATGAGGTCTACCGTACGGAGAATGTGGAAATTCTCCGCAAGGGATGTGTCAACATGAAGAAGCACATCGAGAACGCCCGCCAGTACGGAGTCCCCGTGGTGGTGGCTATCAACCGGATGGAGACCGACACGGATGCCGAGATCGCCGTGATTCGTGAGGAAGCCATCGCTGCGGGCGCGGAGGATGCAGTTCCCGCTAACCACTGGGCCGAGGGCGGAGCCGGCGCGGTGGATTTGGCCAAGGCCGTTCTTACCGCCAGCTCCAAGCCCAAGGACTTCAAGCTGCTGTACGAGACTAGCGGTAGCGTACAGGAGCGCATTGAACACATCGGCAAGACCATGTACGGCGCAGACAAGGTTGAGTTCAGCGAACTGGCGCAGAAGAAGGTGGACACCTACACGGCGCAAGGCTTTGGTAACCTTCCCATCTGCATTGCTAAGACGCAATACTCGCTCAGTCACGACCCTGCTTTGAAGGGCGCCCCGACCGGATTCACCGTTCCCATACGGGACGTTCGCCTGGCCGTGGGCGCTGGATATCTGTAAGTTGTTACTCTAATGCTCTGACTGACGACATCGCGCTAAACTCATTTTTTTTCCTTACTTTAGATACGCTCTGGCGGCTGATATCCAAACCATCCCCGGTCTGCCGACCGCGCCGGGCTACTTGAACGTTGATATTGATCCGGAAACCGGAGAGATCGACGGCCTGTTCTAGACGTAGGCTCTATATCTGGTCTGATTCTCTGTATATTTCTGATTTGTTTTTCCACCGTGCTATTATAACCTTTCACTTTTTTCTTTCTCGATACCATGCCGTTCACATCTACATTACAACCGGAACAGCATTTGCGGGCATTATTTACTTCAACGTATACAAGCATGACGAAACCACGGCGGCGTCCCCTGGGGCGCAATTTCAACAAAAAATGGAGTCGGAAGACGGCTGGGCCAGGCGATTGATGGATTAGATATGATTATGACACTAGAGAGAAATGCACCACTCCGTAGAATGGAGTCATTGTTAGTGTCTCTAATTGTCACCATGGATCAGCGGCGGAGTTAGACTGTTCGTCCCCGAAAAAGGCGACTTCGGTGAAAAACAAGCCGGGCGGAGTCTGCGTTACCGCGGGAAACGGCGGTTAGCGAAGGGATGAGGTAATCCCTGTTATACTTCGCAGGGAGTAGCTAGTATACACTGCACGTCAACACAGACGGACGGACTGAGAAACAAGCCGGGCGGAATTCGGATGGACCGTCCTGGTGATCAACTGAGGTCGAGTTCCACGACTGCAGAGAGTGCAACGTAGATGAGCAACGTTAGCGACGCCGTAGAGAGCAAAGCAGACGAACGGGGAGGAGTCCACCACTCCGGCCGGCTTCGGCGTGACTTGCAACGGTGGGCGGAAAGAGTCAAGTCACCGGGGCAAAGGCCTTTTCCTTTGGGGATAAGAGTCTCTTCTTTTCTCCCTGACCTTCCCTCTCCGTCCCATTTCTATCCTCTCCTCTCCGATTCTCTCGACCTTCCTTTTCCCCAGAAAAGCAGAAAATACATTTGCCGGACTCTCCGATCTCCCCCATTTATCCATTATCCGCGAACGGGCGCTTCCGATCCTCCACCGCCCGCTCCTTCCAGCCGAGAGCTTGAGCTGCGCTTTTCCCTCGGGTATTGTCTGCTCGTCCCAGATTCCGTTGGATATCGCCTCGTCCAGTCGATTTGCCATTACCGATTGTCCCTCCGTTTGGGCAATCCGATCACGTTGAACCGCGATGATGAACTCCCTTCGGCTGCATTCCGCATTGGCTCGCCGCTCTCCTCTGGCTGCCCCTCCTACCTCCACCTTCCGCGCGCTCTCTTCTTTTACTTCTTCTTCTTCTTCCTCTCTCCTTCGCTCTACTTCCTCTTCCTCTTCCTTCTCTACCGCTTCTCGCTCTCAGAGATCTCTTGCGTCCGCTTCGACTGCACTTCCTCGTTCCGTTGGCTCTGCATCCCGTTGGTCCTGGACCCAATCCCGCACGATGGCGACCGAAGCTCCCAAGATCAAGGTTAAGAACCCCGTGGTGGAATTGGACGGAGATGAGGTATGTTCTTTTCCCTCAATCATTTTTTTTCCAATTGAAACTTTTGTCCCGTTGGCGCGGCGTTGTATACATTTATATACCCGTCCTGCGATCGACTCTGCGCATTTTCGTCATGAAGCCCCGAACGCGGGGAAACACGCCGGGCGTTCTCTTTCTTCCGAGGCTCGACCAACGAACATGCGCGCACTCCTCTTTGGCACATGTGGCTAACCATACCCGTTCTTCGGTGGCTTTAGATGACTCGTATTATCTGGAAGGAGATCAGAGAAAAAGTAAGTACCGCGGTCCCCCCAATCTTGCGTCATGCGCTGCCGTCCCGTCCCGACCTTGTGAAACTTAGCTAACTTTGTTGCGTTGCATAGTTGATCCTGCCGTAAGTTTAATTCGCCCTGTCTGTCGCTATTGTTCGGGGACAATGCAGCAGCTGAGACAACACTAGTTACCTCGACATCGACCTCAAGTACTATGACCTGGTACGATCCTGTCCTGTCCTCTACTCGTTGAGGTGCCCATGTGTTTTAATTAACTTCTCTTGCAGGGTCTTGAATACCGTGACCAGACTGATGACCAGGTCACCATTGAGGCTGCCGAGGCCATCAAGAAGTATGGCGTCGGTGTCAAGTGCGCCACCATCACCCCGGATGAGGCCCGTGTGGAGGAGTTTAAGCTGAAGAAGAGTAAGCTCCAACGGTTCTGTGGGCGCAATTGAGTTCGGGAACTAATGATCTCGTGCAGTGTGGCTGTCTCCCAACGGTACTATCCGAAACATCCTGTATGTCACTCGCTGCCTGACACGCTTTGTACTTGTTTTCATACTAATCCCTGTACTAGCGGCGGAACTGTTTTCCGTGAGCCCATTATCATTCCCCGTATCCCCCGTCTGGTGCCTGGCTGGACCAAGCCCATCATCATTGGTCGTCACGCTTTCGGAGACCAGTACCGTGCTCAGGACCGTGTGATCCCCGGCCCCGGCAAGCTGGAGATGGTTTACACCCCGGCTGGTGGCCAGCCGGAGACCGTCCAGGTCTACGACTTCAAGAGTGGTGGCGGTGTTGCCCAGACTCAGTACAACACGGACGAGTCGATCGCGGGTTTCGCCCACGCCAGCTTCCAGTTGGCCCTGTTGAAGGAGCTGCCCCTGTACATGAGCACCAAGAACACCATCCTGAAGAAGTATGATGGCCGCTTCAAGGACATCTTCCAGGAGATCTTCGAGACCACCTACAAGAAGGACTTCGATGCCAAGAACATCTGGTATGAGCACCGTCTAATTGACGACATGGTGGCCCAGATGGTCAAGAGCGAGGGTGGATTTATCATGGCCCTGAAGAGTAAGTTGCTATTTTATCTCCTTGGCGGGGAACGTGCAATCCTAATTTAAGCCATATAGACTACGACGGTGACGTCCAGTCCGACATCGTCGCCCAGGGCTTCGGCTCGCTGGGCCTGATGACCTCGACTCTTGTTACCCCTACCGGCGAGGCGTTCGAGTCCGAAGCTGCTCACGGTACCGTGACCCGTCACTACCGCGAGCACCAGAAGGGTCGTGAGACCTCCACCAACCCCATCGCCTCCATCTTCGCTTGGACCCGGGGTCTGGTGCAGCGTGGTCAGCTCGACGAGACCCCCGACCTGGTCGCTTTCGCAGAGGAGCTCGAGCGTGCTTGCGTCGAGGTGGTCAACGAGGAGGGCATCATGACCAAGGACCTTGCTCTGGCCTGTGGCCGCAAGGAGCGTGAGGCCTGGGTTACTACCCGGGAGTACATGGCCGCCGTCGAGCGTAGACTGAAGTCCAACCTCAAGGCCCGCCTTTAAATGCTTTAGCGAATTTTTGGAGTCTATTACAATACCATTCTTAGCGCGCGACTAAACTGGTCGCACTCAGTCACAGAGTTGAGAAAGAGATGCACAGATGACTTCGTACATTGGAATCCAAGAGGACAGGAAGATCTATCAAGACTTCCTCCCTTGGGAGTGAACAAGGATGAACCGCCACTCCCAATCTTTGGGGCTTCCTTTTGAGTTTTTGTATAGGGTTTGGTTTACTCTTGTTTCTGTGCTTGTCTTGATTATTCTTCATGTGCCATGAGATATCAATGTATGTGTTAACTAGATAATGCAACAATGAGTTTTCGCTCACAGCCAGGCGCAACCTCGATCTTCCCCACAAACCCGTACCATGGATACTCGCCTGGCGCCCGCATTCCTTGACGCAATTGACTCGGGTGTTGGACGTCATTCTCGGCGCCATTCAACCACCACGTCAATTTTCAGGCGTTTTGGTTTTGCCTCCCTCGAGGGCTCGGTGTCAATCGTGCCGAGCAAGGTCAAGGATATGGCGAATTTACCTTCAAACTTTGTTCAGATATGAACAGCCCTTTCAAACCATGTGCGCATCATCGAGCTCTAGTGATTTCAACCATATCGCACGATGTACGTACTGGGCATCGCGATAGCCTTCATTTCTCTGACGGTGGTTGTTGTTGCTCTGCGACTGTTCACCCGACTGTATTTTATTCGCACGCCGGGTTGGGATGATCTGCTGATTGTCCTATCATTGGTATGACCTGGAGCAGGATCGTATCCGGGTTTATAGCACACACTGACCGACTGACAGATTGCGGACATACTCTTTTTTGCTTTTTTAGTAATCGGTAGGCGCTGGATTCCAGTTCCTGGAGGAATTGAGAGGAGAAAGACACTGACTATAGTCAACAGAGATCCATTATGGCCTGGGGAGGGAAGCGGCAACGCTAGAGCCAGAGAGAATTCGATCCCAGACGAAGGTGCTTTTTTGCCAGTTCACGCTACAGAACCGCCCCTTGACTGACTGAGTAACAATAGGCTCTTTATACTACCATCATATTGTACAACTCGTCGCTTAATCTGACCAAGATCTCCATGATCTTGCTGTATAGACGCCTCTTCCCGACCCATCGCTACCAGATCATTCTTCTTATCGCTCTCGCCTGTGTCGTCGTCACCGGCCTGTGGATGGTCTTTAGCGCCGCCTTCTTCTGCATCCCTGTCCATGCATTCTGGGATCCCAGGGCACCGCAGCACTGTCTGCCCAAGTCGGTGGTATGGTGTCTTAACGCCTCCATTCAAATTGCCAGCGATTTGATCATAGTCATCTTGCCGATGCCGGTCCTCGCCCAGTTACGGCTCCCAAAAAGACAGAAGGTCGCGCTGATTGTGGTATTTGCGCTGGGGCTTTTGTAAGCAAGAGATCTGTCCCTGTCAGTTTTTCTAGAAAACTGAACTGCATCTAACGCGTTTATCTCTCCTTCATCAACAGTGTCTGCGCAACTAGCGTGGTTCGTCTCGGCGCGGTAATCCGACTGATCAATTCCAATGACCCTACCAGTAACACCTATCCTTCTCTTTCTATCCTCTCACATCATCCCAAATATTATGCTTACCATCGTCGTTAAAACAGAATCCAATGCCCAGGCTGCCCTCTGGTCCTTCATCGAGAGCAACGTCGCCATAATCAGCGCCTGTCTGCCTCCCCTCCGTCCTTTCCTGGCCTACTTCTTCCCACGTCTACTCCCCCCTCGCATTCGCAGCTCTTACGAGCGCGAAAAGACCACCTGCCAAACCCTCGACTTCTCCAACCCCTTCAACTTCACCAACACGAGCTACTCTGCCAGTGTCACGGGGAACGTCTCAAGTCACCATAACAATATCATTGGGGACGGGGAATCTACGCATTGTTCTCCTGAGTGCGAGGGTATTCATGTAGTCAGCGAGTTGCACTTGGAGACTGCCTCGGTTGACGCGGTCGAGGATTTTCATTCGTATCATCTGTCGCCGTTGTCGGTGTCGAATTCGGTGTCGGATTGGTAGAGAGAGATGTTGAGGGCTTTTCTTTATCGCATATAGAAATGTACTTGATAATTTCTGGCAACTCTTGGGGCTCTCCCTCTGTTTCAATATTTATCTTCTCGCCGCTTTTACTTATCGAGTAGAATTGTGGTATAAGCCCACGGGGCTGTTGTAGCATCTCCGCACGATGTTTCTGGAACTATTCCTCATCGTCCGGCAGACTTCAAGCAGACGAGAATTTACGCAACAACTGGGTCATAGTGCAACTAACAGAGACCTTAGCCCACTGACTTGATATTTCACCTGGCCGATTCCCACTTTCTTAGGCTGGACCATGACACACATTGATATTGCTAGATCAACATCCTTGCAGATGGTGATAAGGGCAGGATGTGGAGCCCAACATGGAGACGGAGGGTCCCCGTCTCCACTCCAAGCGCTATTGCCCGTTACTATTCAGTCGATACTGCGAGCCTTTGCTCGTCAGCGGTTTTCATATCTGTCAAGAATGGGAACAAAAGAAGGAATTGATAGCCCGACACTTTATCTCCAACTGACAGTTTCGGGGGCGACAACAAGGGAAGGTACGAATGGGCTTGATAATGTCCTGAATGTTGCCGGTCGTTCTTTTCCTGTCGGTGAATGAAAACAACACAGGAGTTTTAATATGATGGGAAATGCAGCTACATCAAAATTTATAAGTATCCACAAGGACGGTCGGAAATACAGAACTGTATGAACTTATTGTCAATTGGATGGCAGTGCGGTTTCACGTCACAGGCTGTCCTCCGGATGCTGAAGTCTATACTAATGAGTGCCTTGCTGTGTGGCAGTTCCAAATAAAGTCCCTTTGAAAGACTTGTTTCAAGAGGTTGCCTTGAGCGTAAAACTGGATATATATATGAGTGATACGGCTGGATTCTCATAACAGCCGTTTACAGCTTAGCCTGTTCATCAGGACGCAACAGCCTCAAAGGAGGGCCGCCTCTACTTCCATCTCCAGCCTTCGGTCCCTCCGGTATCCCATCCGGCAGCCTGAATCTCCACTTCTGACGAATCTCGGGCGAGGCTTTGTTCTCATAAACGTCTGCAATGTAACGTCCCAGGATGGGCATGAATTTGAAAGAGCTGAGATGCATGTTAGCCAAGTTGCCGGAAATGCTGTTCGTCGAGAAGGTTTCCTTACTGTCCAGCACCGCCGGTCGCGAGAAATAGGCCGTCAATCTGTGGATGACGATCAACGATGAAGTCGCCCTCGGGCGTATCAGAGTACCAGCACATCCGCTTCGTGTACCATGGACGGTTCGCATATCGGGGTACGAGCTGGCGCAGTCCATCACGAAGCCCGTCCGCGGCATCGTCTGGAAGGAAGCCAGAAGTGGCATTGTTCGAGTCCAATTTGGGCGAAGACACGATTCGTTGGCCCCCTTCAACCGAGAAATTCGTCGCGAACCCAAATCCATGGCGGACCACCTTGAGTAGGTTTTTCCCAGGCCGGCTTCGAGTGTACGGGGGGAAGACAAACAGCCCCGTGCTCCAATTCTGGATAACGGGCATGCCTTGTAAAGAACGGGCCTCTTCGTCAGTGAGCTCGACAAAGCCGACTGATTGACCCGACGCTGTGGTGGCGTGGCTCATTGGTAGGAGACTATTCGACCACGCCCCAGTCGACAGAATGACCTGAGCAGCAAGGATCGGATCTCCTTGAGCAACATTCACGCCGACTACCTTTCCATCATGGATTCGCAGGGACGTGACCCTTCCGCGGGGGCCCGTGATAAAGCTGACGCCAGCCTGGCTGCACTCCTGGGCCAGTTGCCCAACGGCTGCTCCAGCGTCCGCCCACCCGTCTTCGGGATTAATATATGCGAGAAGCCCATCCAAGTTGGCTGGGAAATTCTGATACATGGCCTTTAGCCCAGCAGCATCAGTCAGTTGAGCTTTCGTGTCACCAAACTTATCATTCATCTCCTGTGTCTTATTGAAATAAGACATGTTACCGTTCTTGTCCGCCAGCATGGCAAAGCCAGCTGGGTAGAAATGGCTCTTGTACGTGGTATTCCACTCGGCGAGTGCCTCGCGGGCCATTTTGGCGTAAAGCTCGTCGCCATACTCCACGCGAATGATCCTGGAAATATCGACACTACTTCCATCGGGAACGGGAGCTTGGTATCGATCCAACACTGTGACGTTGGAAAACCCACGCCGGGTTAGCTCTAGGGCAGTTGACAGGCCGAAAATCCCAGCTCCGGCGATGACGACGGGCTCGTTCTTGCGATAGTTCGAAGGAGAAGACATGATGTGCGCCGGGGCCTCGAACAGGAATATCGGCGTAGGAAGACAATGCGACCGAGCTCAAGTGGTAGGGAGCATCCTAAGCTTGAGAGGGATGAGCATTTAATCTTTATATCTACCTACCTACCTACTGCTGAGAGATGCAGAGGTATACAAGCTTGACCAATCGGCGCCATGGCCGCGGTCTATGGGCACGGAGGAGCGCCGCGTGATCTCCGGGAGCTCTGACAAAGGCAAACTCATGATTGGTGAGAATGGGGTGCCTCGGCGTGGGTCCGTCCCCACAGACTTTGTGGCCTGAGGCACCCACCAGCGGAGAAGCTCACGTTAAGCTGCGTTTCCCGACATCATTTTCGGAGAAGTCATCAGAACCGGAGAAGACATCATTTTGGGAGACGACTTCAGAACTGAAATCAGGGGGACTGGCACCTATCTCTCATGACATATGCAGTAATGAGCCAGCCTAGATTGCTACGAGCTGCAACGAGGGGCTTAATCCGTTACCCGGCAGTATCGCCGATTAGAATCCCCTCTTCACGATCATGTTTGGCACTTCACAATGCCGTCGCCATCAAGGCAATCGGTCGTGGCCCGCAGCCTCGGTTCATGAGCGCATCGGCAGCTTCATCTGGCAATGAAGTCGAGAAGGAAGACAAAGAATCGGGCTTGTACTCCGAAGCGCATCATGAACACGCCGTAATCTCGACTTTCGACCTGTTCTCTATCGGCATCGGCCCTTCGTCCTCCCACACCGTGGGACCCATGCGTGCCGGTAATATCTTCATTTCAGATCTTCTGAAAGCCGATATTTTACAACGAGTTAGCAAGATAAAGGTGTCAATTTACGGCAGCCTGGCTCTTACCGGGGAAGGCCACATGACGCCATCGGCCTTGCTACTGGGACTTGAGAGCGCTGACGTCGAGACGGTCGACACAGCATATGTGCCTGCGCGTTTCGAGCGCATCAAGGCCAAGAAGAAGCTTCATCTAGGCCACGGGCTGCCAGGCACGAATCAAGGCAAGGAAATCGCTTTCGATTACAATGTCGACTTCAAATGGGAATGGGCGAAGAAGCTACCGATGCACAGTAACGGCATGCGGCTTATGGTGTTTGATGAAGGCGGTGATATGCTTGCCTATAACGACCTGTTCAGCGTCGGCGGCGGCTTCGTGGTGAACGGCGCCTTGTCAACGGCAACCACCGCGGCCAAGCAACCGGATCAGGGCAAGCTCCAGCCGAGCACCGTGGGCCTTCAGACGGAGGCCCAGGGAGCGCATCCGGCCGACTTGACCGAGAATGTCTTCTATAAGGAGATCCATCGCGAGGAAGCAGTTGGTGATCGCAGAAGCGGCCCGGAGGTCAACGATGCAGGCGCCATCCCTCAAAGCTCAACTGGGCTGGCTGAGATCAAGCAGAAAAACGAAGCGGTTGCTAAAACTGGAGACGAAAATGGCGAAGAACGTGCATCCGCAGCGGCGAAGCCGACTTATCCATTCCATAACGGTCGCAGTTTACTGAATCTATGCAAACATCACAACCTGACGATTGCGCAGCTGGTGTACGAGAACGAGAAAAGCCTTGGGTATACGGATGAGGAGATCATGACGAAGCTGCTCCGCATCTGGGATGTCATGGACAATAGCATCCTCGAGGCTGTAATGGCGCCACCAGGTTCTACTCTGCCCGGGTCGCTTAAGTTGCACCGACGAGCACCGGCGCTATATCGTCGACTAGCCCGTGGCCTCTATGCGTCTCATACCCAGCCTGTCAAAGATGTGGAGACACAGCAGATACAGGCACGGGAGCGGAAGCAGGGGCAAATTTCCTCTTCAACCGAGAGCAGCTCGGAGGCCCTCGAGCCAACCTTGACTTCTACCTCAGCCGCGACATCATTTGGTCAGCGACCCAAAGGCAAACGAGGTCTGCCGCACGTTCACGGCTCATTCTACCACCCGATCATGCCCTCCCCTCAGCGTCGCGTCGCTCTCCCTGCCATGGATTACCTTAACGTCTACGCGATGGCCGTCAACGAGACCAACGCGGCAGGTGGCCGCATCGTCACAGCCCCAACAAATGGCGCAGCAGGCATTATACCCGCAGTACTCAAGTATATCGTCGAGTTCATTAGTGACGATCCGGATCATGACGTCCCCGTCTTTCTGCTTACTGCAGCAGCTATCGGCATGCTGTACAAACGTGGTGCCACCATCTCCGCCGCCGAGGGTGGCTGCATGGCAGAGGTCGGCGTGGCTTGCTCCATGGCCGCAGGAGCCTTTGCTGCTTGCATGGGCGCGAGTCCCGAAGTCATAGAGCAAGCGGCGGAGATTGGGATTGAGCATAATCTAGGACTCACCTGTGACCCGATTGGCGGGCTCGTACAGGCCCCGTGTATAGAGCGTAACGCCCTGGGCGCAATCAAAGCGGTATCGAGCGCAAACCTGGCTTTGAGTGGAGATGTTGGCACGCAGAAAGTCAGCCTGGACAACGCCATACGTGCGATGCGGCTGACGGCTCGAGGTATGAGGAATGAGTTCAAAGAGACATCACTAAGCGGACTTGCAACCAGTGTACCTCTAAACATCCCCGTCAGTGTGCCTGACTGTTGAGGTTGCTCAAGCAGTTTTAGTAATTAGATAGTACTGTTGTTTCCTTACCCCATGGAGCCTCTTGCTTGGCGTCCTTTATCTTCTGGTAAAAAAATAATTCGACATACAACTGAGCGTTCTTTTGTTCTTCAGATGTTCTTAAGCTGCTTCATCAATGTTCTTTTGCCAGATTATTGCGAGTCTGGTATAGAATGGACAGGCCGTCGCTGAAACCGGATCTGGAATAGTGGGAGGGATTTGTTAGGGTTCCGTGGGTCGCAGCCTACACCGTTAGGCATGTCATTCACCTCCCACGACGTCGAGCCCCGCTGAGACATCCACTGAGCTCCCCTCCTTCTTCCCCGGGAATGGAAGACACACGACAGAAAAGAGCCCACCGGGCCTGTGAGCCTTGTCGGTATGCGTGTTCCATAATCTATTCAAATATTACGAATTTCTAAATATGACTGTGTATAGGCGTAAGAAGGTTAAATGCGAAGGAGAACGGCCGACATGTTCATTTTGCCAGCGTCTGAAGCAGCCTTGTGACTATGGGTCCAGCGAGCAAGATCTGGCCCAAGGGGCAGTCAGTAATATACCTAACATTTTTATGTAACATGTGATGGCAGTAATAGCCCTGCACGTGGCACATTGCGTGTAGTTCATCATACACTGACGAGGTATCCAGGGCCAAGAAAGTCGGATGCAAGCAATCGAGATGAAACTGGACCAGGTGCTACTGTCTTTGGGGTATTGTTTAGTCTCCAAACCCAAAGGACTTTTGCGCTGATATACCTCATAGCTGTTCCCAGATACCTGCTTCAACGATAGGCGCCTCTAGTATATCCCCAGCATCCAGACATTTACCGGATATTCCTCATATACAAGAGGATTTCCCAGCACAGTCACATCGGGAAGTCATATCGTAAGTGAGACCTGAACAATACCTTCTTTCTTCCCCTTCTTTTCTTTCAACGCGAACAAGGAGAAAAGAAGAAAAGGGGGGGGAAAAAAACTCATTAGCTGATTTACTGCCAAAAGGCCCCGTTCTGAATATCATAGTATACTAGAGGCCGGCCAGCTGTATCAGACATGGTGTCACAACCAGCCACTTTGTCTCTTCAGGCAGCAAGATTTCCTTGAGGAACTTCCTCGTCGCGACCGGGAGCTGCAACTTGCGATCCAGGCGATTAGTTGCAGATATCCTCCTGGAGCACTCACAGCTGAGAGACAGCACAACCTGGACTCGTTGTCTAAGGCATGTCGAAAGTTAGTGCTGGACCGTGTCACTGACGGGAAGATAAGGCTCTCAACTTTGCAATCTCTCTGTCTTCTCAGTATGACTTGTTTTGCAGGTGGGTCTCCTTTGGAACCTTCTGGATTTGGAAAAGCGAACTGACGCGATACATTAGATGGAGATGTGATGCAAGCAGGGCTTGATCTTGGTATGGCTCATTATTTTGCTAGTAGTCTCCCGCCGGGCTCGGCTCTAGGTGATCCCTTGGAATGCTCTCTTTGCATTCAAGGCATATCGTTACTGCAATGCCTGCAAGGAACCATCCCTGATGCAGCAAAGAACAGTCATGCGGGAAGTTGGTTCAAAGATGTCTATCACCTACCAGGATCACTCAGTTACCAATCTACCAGATCCCCCTTGCTCCGTGAGCCCAGCCTCGGAGACGCTGACTCGGGAATTTTACCCTACATGTTCCAGGCTTCCGAGGTCTGGCACATGGCCCGAGCCTACGCGTCCTCCCAAGTCGCATCCGACGACCCTCCTCCATGGGACCCTCGATCTGATTATTCATTTGTGATGCTGCGCAATCTCGAGCTTGATTGTCGCTTCCCGCTCAAGTATCGTTTCGCAATGAGTAATTTCGGCAGCTTGGCGCCCGAGGCATTGCAACAGCGAAGAGATTACTGGGGCCCATGGCTTTTCATCCAATTCATCCACCATGCAATCCCAACGCTACTGAACCACCCTTTTCTATTATCGATGCGCCTAAAGAGTTACCGGCACATGATGCCGCAAACTTTCATGCATCAATGCTTTGACCAGATATCACGACATACTGCTTGGACTGTTTGTTTCTTGGACCTTGTCGAGAAACAACATTTTCAAGTATCAGACCCATTGATCGCGCACTGCGTTGTTATAGTGGCCACTATTCACTTACAGCACAGCTTTGTCAAGGATGATACACTTCGTACGAAAGCGCGGAATGGGTTTGATAAATGCATGCGGTTTTTGGATCGTATGGGGTCACTATGGCCCTCTGTTTCCTCGATGGTATGTTTATGATTCTTGCCGATGATATTATCATTACCACTGTGCGGCTAATTTCCATCCATGTAGGCCCAGAACCTCCGAAAGCTGCAGGACAGCATCACAACCGTCCCGGCTCCTGGCTCTCAGAGCAATCGGCGGGACGGATCCAACGAGTCTCAAATCTCCTGGTCAATCGATGCGCAACTCCTTTGGAATGTCCTGATTTACGACAAGGCCGTAAGACACAATGCGTTCGCTGACAAATCAATGTTCGACAATATAATTGACCTGGAATCTGTGCGTCACGATAATGTTGCTGAATTTGCCATGGTCGGGTCCGCCGGTATATCGGGGCATAAATCAGCCTGGAAGGAGATATCTGCGTACGCACCGGAAGACAACGGGCCTCACCCTCATCTTCATCCGTCTTCTTCAAGCAACCCATTATTCGCACCAGTTGACGGATCGAATGTTCCTGATGAACGGTTATTCGAAGGCTTCGGCGATCTGGACATGATGAATCAAGGAGATTTTTTGTTTCAAGCTGAGGACTTTGGAAGGGCTATTAATGATTGGTTTAACTTTGATATGATGGATCATTCCTAGTTGGCTTGATAAAGCAACCTTTATGGTATCGTAAAAAAAAAGAGGAACTTTTAGTAGAAGAAGTAAAAACCCTCAGAAACACGAACCCCTACAGAATCCGAAACAATCAAGTCAATTTCGATTGCGAAGATTCGGCCCTGTAATCAAATCGCACTCTCTTAGTCCCCCGCCGCGAGCTCGGAATTTTGTGAATGATCGACCTCTTGGGAGCCACGTTCCTTGCGACCGAGCCCTCATCCGACTGCACAGGTTTAGAAGCCTCACTTGCATCTTCCAGATAGTGCGAATTGGGAGGAAAAGTTCCATATCCAAGTTCAAGGTCATCAAATGATGCATCTCGTGCATCCAGTCTTGATCTGTTCAAGCCTTCCAACAAAGGTGTCCGTATTGCCTCTTCGACATCTGATTCAACGTCGGCCCCTGATGATGAAGTACTGGGAAGATGGAATCGCCTTCTTTCAGGACGTTCTTCGTTTCCTTGCCCCTCATCGGTATGATCTCGATCTCGATCCTGATCCTGGTCTCGATCCTGATTCTGATCCTGGTCTTGATTCTGAGCCTGATCTTGATTCTGGTCCTGATCCTGAGCTGTCGACCCGAACCCAAAAGGCCATCGCAAACGAGGAAAGCTGACAAGGCACATGCCTACGAAGGGGCTGTACAGGTTCGCGTGAAATGGTGGCTGCTTTGAGATCGCCGACAAGATAGGCACCTTGGTAATCTGCGAGGGAACCGGGCCCAGGGCCTTTATGGAATGACAAGAGCCCGACATGCTGATGGCATCTCCGCAAGTGAGAGCAGGAAGGGGCATCGAGATGCCGAGGTCGCTCTGTTCTGAAACGCTGCGATGGTGTCTGTCGACTTGTGCGAAACAGTTGTGGCAAACGAGGTCGTACTCGCCTTCCCGAGGGAAGCTGGTCAGACTGGCTGCGTACATGTAGGAATACATAGAGATGTCTTCCGGATCCCAGTTGGCAAAGGATACCCAATTAGGGAGTTCATCGACAGGTATCAGAGGAGTAAGAGAGCCATCCGGGCGGATAATGTAGAACTTGGGGAAAGGCTGGGTCATGGAGTCTTGTAAATGGAAAGCTAGTGATGCCGTAGCGGCAGTACAGTGAGATAGTTAATGGATGGACGCACTGGCGGGAACGAGTGACTGGGGTAAGACCTGAAAACGAGAGATAGAATAGCAGAGAGTCGCAGAAGTAAGATGGATGAGAATAGTGAGCCGACTGAAAAGCGACAGCCGCTCGAGGTGTAAGGAAAAAGATAAACATGGCGCATTCGGAAACTACTATGCTCCCTCCCATTTTAGGAAGGCGTGCCTTTAGGGCTTTGAAGTCACGTTACTATCAAGGTTGCTGTTCTGATACAGGGGAGTATGTATAAATGGATAGGTGTATGTCTATGTACATGACGGGGCAGGGCTGGTTCATCAGCCAGACAGCGGTGTGTACGTGCCATTCCGACAATCAAATCCCAGGTCGGGGTTCAGTTCAGCTGTGGCATCGATGCAGATCACGGTGGGCGCGTCGTGACTCTGAGGGTGGAGGTGAATGTTCTTGGTCACAAAGTTCTGGCATGATTTGTCGGTATTGCACTCAATAATGATTGCTTCCGTGTGATTCAGATTAGAAAGCCCGGCATCATACCAGCAAGGGGTCGTGGCGCACGACCCGTCACCCGGTTGGAACGTGTTGATCGACCCGCTGAAGTTGGCCCAAGTAAAGTCCTCCATCATCACCGAGGAGTCGGTATCCACATCATCTCGCGTGACGCTTTGATCCAAATAGCTCTGGGTGACGAAGATGGGGAAGGTGACGTTGGACACCCGGATGTTCTTCCAGGTCACATTCTTGACCAGTCCCTGTCCGCCAGCCCAGGACTTGAAGCGGGCGGCATAGAGTCCGCCGTTCACGGTGACGTCTTCGAACCTCAGATTGGTGATATTGGTGATATCTGAGGGATCTTTTCCTAAAGATCCGATGCTCATGCCATGTGTCTGATATCCGATTGTGTTACGTTCGAACACGATGTCATGAGATTCGGATCCCACCGCAATGGCATCGTCTCCGTTGTACATGATACTATCAGAGATGTGAATGTTGGTCCCCTTCACATCGAAACCATCTGTGTTGAAAGGGAAACTGCTCGTAGAGGATCGTGCGTCGACAATGGCATGAGTGACCGTGATGTCCTCCCCATGAAGCTTGGCGTTCCAAGCAATGGGCTTGCGCGACCGGAAATACCTGAGCGTCGCCTGGCTCGACTTAAAGCTCATAAGATGCGGACGGCCGTCGATTCCTGTGCCATTAGCAGGATTGGCGTCCCACCAGGCCTGACCGTAGGAGTTGATCCATCCGTCATTCTCATCTTCGGGACCAATCCAGTCCACGCGCGGCCCTTCCAACGTAATCCACGTTGATTTACCCCCGCTGACAATTTCTTTCACGGCGGTCATGCTCTGCGGAAGATGTAGGTTTCCGTGCATCCGGATTTCCACGTTGCTCAGATTCGTGGCCTGGATGGGACGGAAGAGGTTATAATCGACACCTTTTTCAAAGACAATGACCGAATCGGTCGCACAGCGTGCAAAGGCCTGGGAAATTGCTGGCGAATCATCTGTGGTACCGTTAGACGACCGAACGACACATTGATTGTTTCGAGATTGCGTAGACGTAGATCCGGTTGGAACCCCTAGTGCCGGGGGCACAGCGGAAAGAAGCGCCAGTACAGCTGCCGAGGAGACCAACATTGTGAAATAAAGGGAGTTGAACGAAATTGTGCGCTGGCCTATAGTCTACAACAAGTTTCTCTCTTTCAAGAACTTAGTGCATACTTATAGCTCCAAGTTACCTAGGCATGTGGCTTTGTCGGTCAGAACCAACGGACTCGGAGTCTGTTCTCCAAGTCAGAAAGCTTTTTTTGGACAAGCTGAATGGCAAAGAGCTTAATTGATCGATCCACCAGACGGAGAAACTCTTTGCTGGTCGTCATCTCGTAATTCTGCACGTATCCACATGATTGGTGGAGAAACCCACACCCCGGACATGGAGACGATCCGGAGGATTGTCGGAGAAAGTCCTCCGGCAGTCCTGTATGAAAGTACATCGCAAGTGGATTAAGATGTCGTCGTAATATTTAAGAATTTCTGTTTAGAGAATTCAGGGTCGCTGTGCAAGGGGATTGACTGGGCTTTGCTGGTATGCTCCGAACCCTAGTCGTTGCTCATGCGCCGGCGGTTCCATCAAATGCAACAATAAAATGGATCTGGATGCAGATCTGTCCAATATGCATTCAGTTGGAAGATAAATATAATCCTTCAAATTCACGATTCTAACTTAAAGAAGACGGGATTATTAGCGTGTATACCTAAGCGAATGCTGGGGCGAGTGACTTGCTGTTTTTTACCTTCTTTTTCCTGCATTCTTTTTAACAACACAAGTAAGGCTCTACCTTCGGGAGGAGGTGTATAATCGCTATGTCAGGAGAGCACTGCACCTTGTCATTGATTGTCTTCAGACCACAAGTGACCTTAATGCAGAATATTGCCTTTGTGCGGTTTCGCCGTAGGGACGAAACTCCGTGAAAGGAGGAAAAGGAGCGGTACAGCGTTTGCTATCCCTAATCCATCATCTAAATGGAAAGTGGCCGACCAGCTCCCTAGGATGGGGAGTTCCTGGGCCACCTGATACTCCTAGCGAACGGCTACTTGTTGAAGTTACTGTCTAAGCTGCCGAAACAGTCTCTCAAGTACCTGATCTGGGGATTCCCCCCATCGCAATTGCAACACTAGAGATGTATCTGAAGTATGTGCTCGAAGAGTCAGCACGTACAAATCGACTTTGTCTCGAGGCTTTCGGTCAATGGCGGCCCTTTGCCTGGCGAACATCGCGCTGATCGGAGCGAGGCCCCATTTTCTCGTCTGCAACCACGATAGGCAGAGACACTCAGAGACACGTCCTCATTGCCAAAAGGGTAAAGACACCTGTTATCGAAACAATCAGCTGTTCAATGATTACAGGCAGTGAGAAAAAAGACTTGAGATGCGCGTGATGCCGATGATATGGGGCGACATGCGGCCGCGAGGCGACAAGCGACACGTTGCCATAGTAAGCAGCAAAGTATGGTATGTTGATGACACTAGGATTGGTCCCTATTCCATTCATAACAAGCTTGTGAAGGTGAATGCCTTCGGTATTTAAGAGTGATGGCCAATGATGTTTTATCCTGAACGAAGACGCGAATCTTGTCGGACCGTACATATGCTGTGGGTTCAAGAAACCAGATACTCGTGAAATAATGTCAGCAATCGAGTTGATTTAGACTGAATATGACGTGCGAGTCGTAAGTTCCATGTTGTGACAACTTGTCGAAAGCTAGTTAACTAACTGACTAGTTAGTTAATTAGTAGCCGAAGATTATAAAGCATTTTGTGTATCAGACAATGGAGATTTCGGACGAAGGCATTCAGCGACGCCGAGTTAGCTAGTATTAAACAGCTTTTAGCTCCGGAGTTTAGGTAAAGAAAAGAGCGAGGAATGTTGATTTCGACGAAAAAGAAGCGAACAGAAGGAAAGGTGCGACGCCAACCGATTGCACCATTGGCCCCAGTCGGTTGGCGCTATTTGCTGATCACAAATCATTAATTTAGTACTCGATGATTAATCGTATATTCAGATCGAGGATAATGTATGGAATTGCGATAGGAGAGAAGGTTATAAATAATGCTTCGATTTCCAGTCTGATCAGGGATTAGATCGTTCACTGTCCCGTGTATTCTATTATTCCCTGCTTCCTAGCAAGCAACTTCTCATCTATTTTCTCTTCATTTTTCTCAACACCCAGAAGGCCCAGAAATATGAAAGAAGCTCTCGTGGACCTGGAAAGCGCTGCTTACCCCCAAGTGTCCATCGTTGACTCACCGATTCCCACCCCGGCCGCATATCAAGTAGTGATCAAAGTGGTCGCTGCTAGCCTTAATCCCAAGGACTACAAGCATAAGAGCCCTGGTATTATTAACCAAGGTGACGACATCGCCGGTATAGTTCACCTGACGGGAGAAAATGTCACCGAGTTCAAGGCCGGCGACCGCGTGGCGGCTTTCCATCAGATGGGAGCTCCTCATGGCGGGTTCGCTGAATATGCGGTGACGTGGGCGCGCACGACTTTCCAAATACCGGAGGGCGTCTCGTTTGAAGGTATGGTTCTTTCTGGGTGTTTCGTGATGAAGGTATTCCCATGCTAATCACAAACAGAGGCATCAACTATTCCGCTTGCTGGATTGACCGCAGCCCTGGGGCTTTATCAAAGCCTCCGATTGACGCCTCCCTGGCTTCCGGAGACTGAGCCCCATCCTTTGGTCGTATACGGGGGCGGTTCCGCCGTCGGGGCCTTTGTGATCAAACTGGCGAAGCTGTCCAACCTCCACCCGTTGATCGTGGTTGCCGGCAAAAGTGGCTCGCAGATAGAAACCCTTCTAGATCGTTCCAAGGGCGACGTTGTCATCAATTATCGCGAAGGCGACGCCGCCGTGGTGAGCAAGTTGCGCGCGGCGCTGAATGGCAGACCTCTCCTTCACGCATTCGACGCTATCACCGAGTTCAACAGTTATCAGAACATTGCGCAGGTCATCGACCCCAAGGCCGGGCGCGTTACCACCATTCAGCCCGTTCGAGAAGATCGAGACATATTCCCAGCGGCTGTCGACGTTTCGTTCACTTTCGTGGGCCGAGTACATGGCCCTGTCCAGGAGAAGAAGGAAGGAAGCGTAGTTCTGGGAGAGCGAGAATTTGGCGCCGTCTTTTCCAACTTCTTTGGCCAGGGCTTGAGAGATGGATTCTTGTCTGGACATCCATGGGTGGCTGTGCCGAGGGGTCTAGATGGGCTAGAGAAGGCATTGGGAGAATTGAAGGATTGGAAATTGAGCTACTCCAAGTATGTAGTGCGCATTGCGGACACGCCTGGCGTTCAGGAGTGAGAGATCGTTCAATGCTCGGAATTGTGTATTAGTAAGAGCAATTGTTTTTTTTCGAGGGAATAGAATACAGAGGCCAGGTTATGCCCCTCGGCCTTTCACCGAAGAAGCATCTGTCGGCTTTCCGGTAATAGGCAGCTGGAATGGGAGAAGAAAGAAACGGATTGATCCGGTTACACACGAAGAGGCCGCTGTCCGATGAGGTCATCAGGGCGGTTAGTCAGGTACCTTTTTCGTACCCACTCGCTTTCGGCGCTTGAGCTTCGCTTTGTTTCTGTCGATCCCCTTCAGCCCTTCCTTCGCTTATTCATTCCATCCATTGAGCCTTGTGCCTTAGAATCTCTAGACCATAATTTGACAGGCATCTAAAATGGCCACGTTTCCGTCTTCATCCTCCGAGGCGACCCTGGCGGCCAAAGCGACGCCCAATATTGGTGCCTCGGACGCGGTCCTGCACGTCAACAGCGCCTCGCTCATCGATGCCTCATCCCAAGATGTCTGGAACACGTTGATCGACACGTCCACCTGGCCATCATGGAATACATTCGTGCCGCAAGTAACCATCCGCGAGCAGCCCGGGACCGACGCGCAGCCTGCCTCTTCCGAAGCTCTTTCCCCGATCCTCCAAATTGGAACGAAGATGACATTTCATGTTCAGATGGATCCGTCGTCTCCCAAGCCGCAGAACGCACAAGGGGTGGCGCTAGCAGTCATCGAATTTGACCCACCTGATGCAGCGACGCAAAAGCCCGGTCGGATTGTTTGGGCCAACGACGTGACAGCCAAGGGCGGCATTCCGTCTTTTCTCTTGACTGCGGAGAGGGTGCACGAGGTGCAAGAGGTGGTCATTAACGAAGAGGGAGGGCCGACGCGACGGGTCACCGAAGTGCGGAACTGGGAGGCGCAAGTGGGATATTTGGTCTACGTGGTTCGGTGGATGTATGGCGCGCAACTGAAGAAGAACTTCGAGACGTGGGTGCGGGATTTAAAACAGTACGTCGAGCGACAGAGATCGGAGAATTAAGGGGACATTCTATCGCTAGACGGTTGAGGATAACTGGGGGTCACTACCACGCTAAGACGCGGGGACTCGTTCGACTAACGGCAAATTAATGTTTATTTTACTTTCCGGGCACATAACAGTTTCACAGTTTAACTACCATTGAATTTGAGGAAGCTGCGGGGTGGCAGTTCCGTACCAGCCTCATTCTCGAAATGCTACACCTGACTCGCATCATGACTTGCGTGGATCTCAGCAGTTTCCCGCTAATTATGCAGGATGAATCACCCCGGTCGACAGCTCTCCCCTCAAACCGGTTGAGGCGGATTCGATCGGACACTAGGCATGGTGTACATACAGTCATACAGTCATACTCAGTCGCTAGTGAATAATGAGGAGGCGATTCCTATCTACCTATGGTTTGACAGTCATGGGATGCTGGCTGCGCATTATGAAATGATTAAACATTTCTTAGTAAATTGTTAATTTTGTTGACAGTCGAGAGACCCACGTGGGGGTGGGGATTGGACCACAGGCAGTGTTACCGTTTCATACGCCACTATCGGCCGAACAATTGAATTGTCTACAGTGTAGTGTGTACTCCGTAGGTACAGTTTCATCGACTTGGACAATATTAATATTAATCAGTAGTAAGAACAGAGGACGCGTGGACAGCGACGAGGGTGTATCGGGCCTCACCTTGATTGGCACAGGTGGTCGAGGTCGGGTTCCGGAGGTAAATCGACATGTCCTGACATGCATGTATGTACATACATACATACAGAGTAGTTAGGTATACTACATTATACCTATCTGATAACGATCTAGTGGTGATCCTTTGAGTGGGAGACTGCGATAAGATATACTCCTACAGTAAAGAGTACGGAAATGAGCCCCCGCCGGATTACTGCATTCGGGCCGCCGACCAGGCTTGTTAGTGTCCGTGCTGCGAACTGCAGAATGAAGATAACCATTATTACTATTAATACTTTTATTGGGATGATAATGATTATCTTTCTTTCCTCCTAATCTCTCACCCGGACTTGACCCCGAGATCCATTCTCGGAGCGGCCAAGTGTGGGGGATGTCACGGTAATATTCTCTGAAGCTGCATTGGGCAGGGTAGCAGCCGGCTTGTCTGGTTCCATCCATGGTTCCTCCTCGTCCTTAAGCTATTCCGTCGATCGTCCATTTGCCCTCGTTTCTCTCTCCCTTTTTTTTTTTTTTTTTTTTTTTTTTTTTTCCTTCGCCCTACGCGCGCTTTCGTTCGAATTTATTTCAAAAGCCGCGCTGGTCTTCTTCTATCTTTTTCTTCCCCTGTTCCCCTCTTCCTCTCTTTTCTCGGTCTTGATTCCCACCATGTATGTTCCGCAGGCTTCACTATTCGGTTATTCCTGTTCCCAAACCATGTATCGCCTTCCCATACTTCGGAGTCATCATTAGCAATCCTCGACGTCAAACCTACGCAGTCTTGCCACCAGCTTGAACGTTATATCTGATCTACCTACTGGAAGAGTCATCCCCTTTGCAACCACCGTCTTCCCAGTTCTATCATACTGCCAGCCTTTTTCCGCGCCTCTTTCGTGACCAAATTACTTGCCACGAGAGTGCCTCATATACACTCCCTATATCATATTTTAGCTTTCATTCCCTTTACGGAAGCTATTCTGGGTCACACTGGTCATACTCTGCATCTATACTCATCATCCAACCGGCCCTCTTTGAAGTCACCATGCCTTCTCGACTTTCTATCTGCACGGCAAATAATGAAGACCACACGGCTCAAGTCTCGCCCGATAAAGTGCTTTCAGGTCTGACTCCACCGGTGACCCCAACTGCCGGAAATGGCAAACCGGGTGGCAAGAACTATTCGGTCACTCTGCTATCGCCGGTCGAGACAAAATCGCAAGTAGTCGATGTAGACATTCGCTCCGTCTCAGAGCCCCTCAAATATGCCGACGACCTGGAGTATCATTATGACCCCAAGGGTCGTCCGGTCGAATTCGGCAGCGGGGTTTGGAGTATCGTCTACGAGGCGTCATCTCGACCGCGCCCGAGCTCTTCTCTCATCACTCCGCCTAGCTCGCCGATGGCAGGGGGTCACTTGGTGGCTGTCAAGTCACCTGCTCGTCGAGATGCCCATCAGGTCCTCGACGCCGAGGCTCTCACTTTGACTCGACTCAGTATGATCCCCGGATCCGAGACTCACGTCGTTCCCTTTCACGGGTATATCGCCAAATCCCATTCCATCGTCATGTCCGCCGTGCCTCTTTCGTTCTCATCTTATATAGAGGAAAAGGCAGCAGCTGCCAAAAAGAATCTTTCCACCAAAACTATGTTTGAGCCCATCCAGGGCCTGACCCAGTGGCATGACCTAGCCGAACGACTTATAGCCGGTCTTCACTGGCTGCACACGGAGCCCAAGATCATCCACGGCGACATCAAACCGCATAACATCCTGCTCCAACCGCAGTCAGACGACTTAGATTCTACATCCGACAAATTCCCATTCGATCCGCTCTTCGCGGACTTTTCCTCGGCCCACAACATCGCCGGCCTATCCTTGTCTGCCGAAAAACACACCGGCACATCCCTGACCGCATTAACGCCGCCGTTCGCGGCCCCCGAGCTGTTATCCGTGTCATCTCTGACCTCCCCGGACTCAGGCCCCACCGCAGCATCAGACGTGTTCTCCCTTGCCGTCACCCTTCTCGCTGCCGCGACGGGAGACCTGCTGCTGTATCCGGGAACCAGCAACATGCAGCGCCTTGCCATGGCCCGCGAAGGCCACCAAGTCATCGAATTCGCTCGTTCCGGTCCCAACGGCGCCCGAATCCCTCGCAAGGGCATCGTCGAACACATTATCAAACCGGCCATTACCAAAGATCCGGCCCAGCGAATCAGTCCCGGTGAATGGTTGAAACTAGTGCAGTCTTTGCATTGAGAAGTCGGTTGTCATTTCAACATACCTTATACCATTTCAACAACACATCATCTTATCGGTTTTTCTATGCACGGCTTTTTATTGGGTTATATGTCGGAGTTTTGTGGGGTGTTCATGCTCAGATCTACTGTTTTTCTTTTTGTCTTTCTCTTTTTTTATCCCTCATATACTTTGAAGATACCCTAAGACCTTTTTTTCTTTTCTATATCATGTTGTTGTTAACTTGTTTTGTTATGTGATGGGACATCTAAGTTACAAACCCATCTATTCTACCAATGTCATATAAATAGAGTCGGCTTGTTTTCGCAGCTGGGTTGTATCTCAAGAGCTTCTATGCTATCATGTATTTCCTGCGAAACAAAATTTGATTAGAGAGAACTCATCCGTGAAATCAATTCCCGCTGAGCATAAAATGCGAGCGGTTTACACCAAGCAAAGAAATTTGAACACATTCCTCGGTATATTTTATCATATTGGTACATTCTATTCTAGTATTCGGTCGTGTCGCTGGTTAACTCTATAAGTAATTATCGTACAAGGTCCGGCGGACGGAGCGGTTCATAATAATACACTGTGGTGGGGGGCGGTGTAGGTAGGTTAGGGATGTCGACAGTAGATGAGATGATGATGGCGAAAAAAGGAAAAAAAAAAAAACGTAAGGTGATTTGTTCACAGTCGATCAGTAAGATAATCGCCAGTCCGGAACGAGGTCAGCGTACCGCCTAGGAGGCGATTCAGGTGCATGGCGGAATGTTGCTGGTCAGATTTCTGGTACTCAAAGCAAATATCCAGCAGGATTTTGGTGGATAAGGAGCGAAGCCGGACGTCGCTAAGGTCGTAGTCGAGATTTTCCTGGTAACAATCGGCCGGGTCAAGGGGCTTGCCTCCTGCATCTTCGGCGTCACCGTGGATCGTCTTGGGAAGGGAATCGAAGTCGGGCTTGAGGGTTTTCGACGCGAACGTGGCCAGACCGGGGACAGCCTGGACGAGGCTGTTGATAGATCGGTTCGGGAGCACGATCTGGAACATCTCGGTGACCGAGAGGAGCGGGCGGACGCTGAGGGTGAAGGTGAGCGCGTCGAAGAGGCGCAGCGCCTCATCTCTCTGCGCCGGTTCGAGTTGGTTGAGCTTACGCATCGCCGGGGGGTTGAGGTCCGGCTCGAAGTAGATCATAGTGCGTTCGTGCTCGCGTGGGTAGAGTTCCTCGGGTCGGATGGCGAGTGGTTCGAAGGGGCGACGGTCCCAAAGGAGACTCGCGTCGTCGAAATTGCCGGTGGGGAGAGCCGCTCGTCTATCATCCACAGCGACGGGCGCCAGCTTGATGATTGCCCAGTGGACGTCCGCGTGCTGTTGGGCAATGGCTGACTTGACGACCTCGATCTCATTTACCAACGGACGTAGAGTCGTGGAATCGGCTTGGGGATTGGCGGCCGCTCGTGAGAGCGACCTCGTCAGCTCCTCAAGTTTCGCGTGACGCTGGATGAGCTCTCCGCGAATGAAGGCATGTCGGTTATCCTGGTTCAGGAGAGTGATACAGCGCCCGTGTTTCACGCTTTTCTTCGGCTGCTTGCCGTTCTTGCTGGTAAGTGGTTTGTTGGCCAGCAGTTCTTGTTCCGCATTGATGGTTTCCATCATGCGAGTATGAAACGAGGTTTTGAGACGCGGTACGTAAGGACATGGTATTGAGCCCGGGTCCGGGCACTCTGGCGCCAGCTCGTGAGGGGCCCATTCTCGGTCTTTCGGGGTCACTATGCCCTGCTCTGCAGCCCTCTGAGCCACCCGCGCAGCACTCTGACTGACAAGGTCCCATCCCTTGTACGTTATCCAAGATCCAGGGTCCTGGGCTGCTGCGACCTCGAAGGCATGCAAGGCAATGCATTCTGTCAAGAGCGCTGGCCGTTTTATTTCATGGGTGGTTCGGGGGAGAATGGTCTGCGCATCGGCCGGCGGAAGGATGGCGATTAACCTCACACTCCCGTACAAATTTATTTCGGTGTTTCGTATACAAGAGCTCATGAATGATGCCAACCAGCGTGCTGGGGTAAAATGGTCCTTCTTCGAGCTTGGGGGAGGAGGATGGGCGAGGACGAGTAAGGTGTCATTCTTCGTCAAGGCACCTGTCCGATCCAAGTTTGACGGTCCTTGCTCAGGAAGGTGTTTGGTGTAAAGACTGTGCCAATCAACGTCGAGAGGATTCGAAGAAAGTAGTTTATAGCAGGAGCGACTGTCAACCAACGGCTGCAGCACTGGCTTGAATACCGCGTTGGGCTCGACCAGGATGTGCCGTCGAGGTTGCAAGAGGTCGTTGATCTTCGAGGACCAGAGCCCAGGCCCAGGCCAGAGGTCAAGCACGTCTAATGGACGGTTGCGGAGCAAGAGCGGCGACAATCGATGGAGAATGTCATCTGGGCAGTATTCATATTAGACTTGACGGGTCCTTTACTTTTCCCAGTGCGAGACTTACCGCATAGCTTCTCACTCACAATTTCGGAAGATTTGGCCGTCTTCTTTGCGCCTTGTGGAAAGGTTTTGTTGAGAGTCTGCGTCAAGGGAAACTGTGGCAAGGGTGTCCACCGGTTTGAACGGGTGTTCAAAATCTTCGAAATCGACCTCATCTTGTGCCGATGAACAGATCGAGATTGTTAGGCGCGCTTAAGACATCGAGAACCTGGATTCATAAGTGCATACACCACCTCCATACCACAAGCTGTGTCGTGGATCCGCCAGAGCGCGAGGATCGAAAAGAGTGCAAAGAGTGAAAAAGCAGCGACTTCCCGCGTGGATCGATAACCTCCGGAGTAACTTCGCTCTCTTCCGCTTTGCGCGTTTTCTTCTCCTCATCTCCACCATGACTCGGCCAGCCGCATTGAAACATCACAGTCTCGCCATCTTCCTTTGATTCAGTTCTTATGTCGCGTTAGGAAGATCTTCTTCTCGTTCGTCTCGTCCTCAAGGTGCCCGCAAAGTGCTTTTGGCTGCCTAGATGCGGCACGTCCCCACCACGCCTTCTCCTGGTCTTCACACCAGGCCTCGATGATCCGCAGAACAATTCTTTTCGACTCCGACATCCTTCCCCCCTCGCTGGTCCTTCCACTGAAGCTTCTGCCAAGCTTCGCTTGGACGCGCAGCCATGGCAACGAACCTCCCTCCGCCGTCCGGCTCCCCGCCTCAGAGTGTGGAAAAGATCACTCAAATAGCTCAAGATTATGAATACAACCCCTCTGTGCCCCTCCGATATTGGCTGCGGACAGCAGCAACGCTCGTCCGAGAGGTAAGTGGCGCTTCTCCGGCAATATTTTCCGATATATTTTTACTGACTGAAATTGGTGGATCGAATAGGCTCACATTTACGAACGAGAAGGACATGACGAGCAGACCTATCTACTTTTGTTCCGACACGCCCAGCTGGTACTGGTCCACCTGGCCAGTCATCCCGATGCCAAAGATGATGCAAACCGCAAGGCCTTGATGGATGCCGAGAAGGAAGTGAGTCGAAACCTCAAAAAACTGGAGACCCTGAAGCCTCGCATCAACAAACGTTATGAACGCTACACGCAATTGATGCGGGATCGTCAATCTCGCAGTCCGCCTCGTGGAGCGGTTCATGCTTCTCCCAGCGATCAGCAGCCGCATGATCCGGCATTGGTGGGAGTCGCCGAACCCTTAGAGGCCGGTGAAAATCGAGAATTGGCCGTGAAATTGGCAAGGACCGAAATCAGTCGACGGGCCACCGTGCGCAAAGCCTTCCGACAGGCAGGAGTGCCCCCGGAGGAAGAGCAGCAGCGCCGGGCGGCCGGTGCCTGGCGTAATTGGGAAAGCGCCTTGCATCAAAACGGCGCGGACACCGAGAATGACTTGAGTCAGCGAATCCAAAATGTCCGGGTCAATATGGGCGAGGGACAACGGTCAGACCACCGCGTGCCAACCGCAAAACAACCCATCGCTCTGCCACCGTCAACGACATCCTCCACATCGGCCTACAAGTATCCGACTGTGCCTCGCCAGAAACCTCTGGAGTATTCGTCGCCTTCGCCCCCCAAGGCGCCGCGTGAAAGGATACTGCAAGCGCCTATATTACCTCCTAAGGAGAGTCTTGAAACCGCTTTGAATAGACCGTCACCACCTCCTTTGCCTGGCAAGGTAACTTCAGTAACTACGCCCACTCCGCCTGTTCCAGCGAAAACGCCGCCGGTGGCGGGTAATGATGCCCGCCCTGAGCTCAACCCCTCCAGCTTCACTTTCAAGCCGTCCGCCTATCTCGAGAACGGCGCTCCTCTCCGTACGGTCTTTCTACCACCAGAGCTGCGGACTCATTTCTTAGCTTTGGCATCCTCGAACACACGACGCAACCTGGAAACCTGCGGTATCCTCTGTGGGACACTGATTTCCAACGCCTTGTTTATCTCAAGACTTCTCATCCCGGAGCAAACGTGCACGTCAGACACGTGCGAGACCGTGAATGAATCGGCAATATTTGATTACTGTGACTCGGAAGATTTACTGGTGCTTGGCTGGATCCACACCCATCCGACGCAGACATGTTTCATGAGCTCGCGAGATTTGCACACTCACTGTGGATATCAAGTAATGCTACCGGAAAGCATAGCGATCGTTTGCGCCCCCAGTCAAACACCGGAATGGGGTGTGTTTCGACTGACGGATCCTCCGGGTTTGAAGTCGATCTTGAGCTGTACGCAGAGTGGGTTATTCCATCCTCATTCCGAAACCCATATCTATACGGATGCCCTTAGACCGGGACATGTCTTCGAGGCCAAAGGGCTGGAGTTCGAGACGGTCGATCTACGGCCTGAAGAATCGTAGTCGCCATTGTGACATCTATGTTTCGTTCATATAAACACGCATCTCTTATGAGTTATGAAAGCCATTGAGCCCTCTGTATTAGACGGTTAGACCGTTGCATTCGTTGCTTGCGGAATTCCTAATCTGAGCGCCCTTAATCGAAGCCCTACTGTATTATCTCTTTATACCCCGGAGCCTAATAATGAATGATATGGTATGAATGCATCGTTGACCCAGAGAACATGCGGCTGTACGGTGTAGGGAATTGGTAAATGTTGAGCAACACTGTGGAGTCGAGGGTGACGTTGGAAGGCGCGTCGGGGTGTGACGATCTCCCCACCTCGTCTTTCTCTCGGCTTTGTTCCCTCCTCTCCTTCTCTTTACTCCTTCACCCCTCCAACATTATCGTCGACTTCTCATCTCCTCTCTTCCAGCTCTTCCGGACCAACCCAATTGAATGGTTGCCTCATCATCTAATTATCGCCACTTCTTTCCCTCTTCGCATTTCTCTTCGCCGCCCGCATGGAGTCTACCTCCCACGGGGATCCTTCTTCATCCTCCTCTAGGTCAACATCGCGCACCCGACAACAGAGCTCCCAGTCGAATCAATCCACCGCCTCTTACTTCTCCTACCCCGTGACTCACGTGGTATCTGGTCTCTATCGTCGACTCACCGACCCACCGTCCAAATCCAATGCCATGGGCCGCTCCCAGCGCGATTCCAAATCGTCCCTAACCTCTCCCAACGAATCGTCCTCCTCACTTTTTACCCCCGTTCGCACCGTATCACCTTTCCAGCCGCCGCCCCTCACCCCTCTCACCCTCACCGGCGACCCATCCAATCTCCAACAACAGCTGCTTACGCGCGCCCTGGCCGAGGAAATCCGTTTGCTGGTCCCGGCTCGCCTGCAACTCGTCGACACCTGGCGTCTAGCCTACAGCCTTGATCGCGACGGCGCCTCCCTCGCCACTCTGTACGAAAATTGTCGCGAGATATCCAACCGCAGCCCGCGCGCTGGTTACGTGCTTATCGTCCGGGATTCGTCGCCCGCCGGCGCGGTCTTCGGTGCTTACATGACCGACCCTCCTCATCCGAACCCGCACTACTTCGGCACCGGCGAATGCTTCCTCTGGCGTGCCAGCATCCTGCCACCACCGGGCAATCTGTCTTTCGCCGCTGGCGGCCCGCCCCCGTCGGAAGACCTGCTCGAGATGGCGGGGCTGCCGCCTCCCCCGAGCGCAGATACCACCCATGCAGGTCGCTCGACGACCCTGCGCGGCGATAAGAAAGGTGCGACGTCGGGTCAAGCCGAGGAGAATCGTCTCGCGCCACCACTGTCCAGCGGCGGGGCCAGTGGTGCGAGCACGCCGGATCGGATTCGATTCAAGGCGTTCCCCTACAGCGGCGTGAATGACTACATGATGCTCTGCGAGACGGGATTCTTGAGCTTGGGTGGAGGGTAAGTTGACTCCCTACTATTTCCCTGCCTGGTAGATGATGATTAGGTGATGAAACTAACTCGAATGCAGAGATGGCCACTACGGTCTCTGGGTTGACTCCAGCTTCGAAAAGGGCGTCAGCTCCGCCTGTCAGACCTTCGGAAACGAGCCTCTCTCTGATGAAGGCGTTAAATTCGACGTCATCGGCGTCGAGGTGTGGTATGTCGGCGCATGAACTGCTCATTCACCCCTCGACCTGCATTCTTGTTGTCCGCGAAAAGACCATCGCATATAGTGGATTACCAAGACTGCCATGCCTGGTTAATCATTTTCAGTTTCGCAATTGGTTGAGTCCAGACGGACGTGGGTTAATGAGTGACTCGCTGTGTCGACTTCTTTGTTTTCTTTGCTTTGGCGTTGTCGTTTACGTACATAATACCCGAACACGATATGGCTGGTCCCCATCGTGTCCATGCATCATTGCGAAATTCTATCTATATAGCCTTTTACGCGTTGGGAAGGATCAGAAAGCCCTATAGTTGGTATCATGGAGATGGCTATGGCCACCGGGGTGATGCAGTGCCGAGTTGAGAATAATGATTGCATTGCATTGCCATCAACCATATTATGGTTGGAATTGCGAAAACAAAAGCTCTCGTGAATCGTAATCTTTGATTAGCTACCTATCTGGAAAATATAAGTTGCTAAAAGTGAAACTGGTTTAAATCAAACCGCCTTTCGCCAGTCCCGTCCGACTCAGCCGTCATATCACCATTAATGAAAATCCCTAACTGGGGGTATGGGGTGTAAATAAATCAACCGAGAAAGAAATAGGAAAAATTAAAGAGAAAAAGAAGCAAAAGCAACAGACAGTGCTACCACCAAAGCGACCAGTCCTATCAATGCCAATTAGTAAGGAGAGTTGACGATCTCGTCTCGTCCCAAGCGGCTTCCCCAACGGGTGCTCCGACGACTCGGGGTAACAGGAGGACCTGCAATGCTCTCACGAGTGGGTCTCTGGAGGCTCCTCTTTGCTACCATGTTGACCTCGTTTGGCAGGGCCACGATGACATTCTTATCCGACCCGAATCGGAAGTTGTCCGCCATGACTTCCTCCGAGTATCGCTTAATGGTGTACGGGTCTCTCCGGCCAGTGGTGACCTTTTTCAAGCTCCAAGTGATAATGTATGGACCCGTCGCCGTGATGATAGACGTTTCTTCGCTGTCAACTCCGGTGTTGAAGCGAGCAGGAGTGAAAGCAAGGGGCTTCTTGGTTTCATGCTGGAACTGGGCAACATGTGCAGGCTGGAGACCCAGACGTCGAGGTTGAGGTTTCGAGTCCTTGGCGAACGAGCGCTCAAAACCAAGTTTGCCTTCATTCTTGCCCTCCTTTTGGAGCGAGTCGATCAGGAGCAGATAGGTTCGGCAGGTTGCCAATACCCAGCGACCATCCGCAGACACATCTAGACCGATAATCGGCTCTCCAAGGGCAGGAATATGAGTCTTGGCGTTGATTCCCAGGCGGTCGAACATCCGGATATCACCCTTGTTCGATGCGACAGCGAGGTATCCCTTTTCAGTCGTAGCAACAGACGAGAAATCGTTCTTGCTGGCATACTGCTTCAGCTCCGCATCCACCAGTTTGTTCCCGGCTAAACGAGGATCGACCCGATACAGTGCATTCTGGGAAGCACCGATGAATGGCTGAGCCGAGGTCATTTGAGAGAATTTCTAGATACAAGTCAGCGAAGGCATTCCTTTTTGACGGGATGAGAAAGGATGCGCTACTTACGTTTTCGGGTGCGAAGGTGTGCACTGGAATATCGTCGTGAACCTTCCACTCATCGACAATCTTCCCGTATTCCAAGTCCATACGGTACAGGGAGTTGGGGTCATCGCCGTTCTGGAGAATCATGTTCGAATCTTCCGCGTGCAACATGACCTTCTTCGGGCTGAACAACTTGCCCTTAGGGGTTTCCACCTTGGAAATATTGGTCGAGAACTCGAGGTTGTTGTTCGGAGTGTGCTTGAAGACTCCGATCTTGGAGCCACGAACAACAAACGACCTATCGTGTTTATAACCAACCGCAAGTTGAGAGTTGACATTTCCATCATCGTCGCGTGTAACCACATCTTCTTCCTCTTCGTCGGTGTCATAATGTTCGCTCCGCTGGCCGTCGTCCTGATCCTCTTCCTCTTCGGCTTCTTCTTCCTCTTCAGCCTGCTGTTCTTCCGATTCGATGTCTTCCATGGTGAGATCCTGGAAGGCATCCAAGACATACTCCCGGTCGTTTTCCTTGACCTTGGTCCACTTCATCTCGTTCAGCTGTTCCCAAAGGGCTTGCATGAGACCTTCCTGGAACCTCTCTTCCGTTTCTTGGTCATTGAAGCGCAGGAGCCAGGAAAACGCGGAGCCATCTTCACCGTACGCGTTGAAGATAAACGAGAGATATTCAAAGTTGAAAACGGGGTTGATATCCGCAACCACGGCTTGGCCAAGCCACTCTTTTTCTTCGCCACTGATTTGGAGCCAGTATTGCCAGTCACCGACTTCCGACACGGTGGCCACAATCTTAGAGTCCTGGAGGACGAAAGTGCCAGACTGGAAGTCAAAAAGATGCAGTTCCGCCGTTTCCTTAGCAAGGATCTCTCTAGCCTCGGGTTGAGCCGCCGAGGGAGGAGCCACGGTGGACTCTTCACCATCACTGGCAGGCTTTATTTGGCCCTTGGCCTTCGCATATTCCACGTCTCTCGCCATGGCTGCAGTCGAGTCTCCGGACGCTGATGAGTGAGTACGGGATTTGGTAGGCGAAGCGATAGGACTCGCAGAAGGAATGGGTCGTTCTTCCTGGAAAGAGAATTCTTGAAGTTCTTGTTCGGTGGCTCGCTGAGCGCTGCGTCGGTATTTCCGCTCGTACTGGCACTGTAGCGCAGCCAACTCGAAAGTGGTTACTTTATCCGAGGGCACCGAAGGATCGCAAACGAATTCGAAAAGGTCGCCAATATCACCACTCAAATCTCTCCACGCCAGGATCTTGGCACCTCCTTCGCGGACCTCGGAGCGGAAGTGTAAGGCCTGGTCAAGGAGAAAAGTTTTCTCGTCTTTGTCCAAGCCGTCAGCTCCACCCTGTTCGTCGTCTTCCTCAGCGAGCTCCTCTTCGCCTTCCTCGTACGCTCTCTGGATAACAAGTTGATACTGGAAATCCTGGCCAGTGCGTCTGATGGAGGCAGCAGCGTCCTTGAATATAAGCTCGGAGTAGCCCTTGGGCGATAGAGGGCGAACTAGGTATAGCTGGCCTTGCGGGATCTCAATGATGGATTCCTTGGAGGTGTCTCCAAAGATGTACTTGCTCACTACAAAGAGGAGGATATGATTAGCTGATGGGATCCGAAGGTGTGGCGAACAAGAGGGATGTGAATGGCAAGGTGACACAGTATGCGGAGGAGGGGTAGAAAGTGGGGTAAGAGAGAAGTAGCGAAAGGACGAAAAGCAGAGAAGGCAAGAAGAGCTAACTGGGAAACCCTAAGGACAGTAGACAGTAAGGTAGGATCAAATACCGTTGCGGAGCATAAACATGGTTGCGGTTTCCCTGGCGGCGGCACAGGTGTGGTTGTTTGTTGTTTACTTTCAAGGATGGAAGGAGGGGGTGAAATTAAAAAGGACTATTTAGTGATAGACTGAGCAGGGTAGGCAGAGACAAGGCAGCAGGCTCACTACCGGGTTGATAGTACAACAGACCCCACGGCCTAGACAAAGATAAGGGAAACGATCAGGGAGGGCGACTCGTCGGAGGGGAAGAAAAGAAGTTGTTGTGCTTCTGTTGATCTTCCGTCATCGATCGATCGTCGGTGGCAACCGCTGACTCAGCCGCCCTCGGTTTTTCTAACTACTTTTAATCGGACTGGCCGTTTCCAGGGAACCTACAAAAGAGTGCTCGATGGGATCTAAGAATTCGCAGTTCCAATCCTCCTCCTATCCGATCTTACATTGTTGAGTCGTTTCTATGGCGTCCGACCCTCGCCCCGACTCAATTCTAATAAATCAACCGTCTACTTGTTGTACCTTCGGATGCTCCGTCTTCTCGCACGGATGCCCCCATTATTTTCCTCTACCAGGCTGCTTAGGGGCAATAAGGCGCTTTGGGAACGCCATACCACTTTCAGTAAATTGCTGTCACCGCAAGAAGTATAGCCGTAGATACAATGTCACTTTTCCCTGGTATTTCCATCATATCTACAAATCATCATCCACCTCGTAGTCTTTAGCCGGATGTGTGTTTTAAACGTCCTATGCTTCCTCAGGTGTCGCCTCCTCCGCATCATCCTCGGACTCAGCTTCTGCGCTGTCACCACGCTGAACTGGATCTTCCGAGTCACGCTCCGAGTTCTTCAAAGCCCCTCCTTTCCTTTGGGGAATCACTTGCATGAACGCCTCACCCCAGTCCCTAACTTCCAGCCACTTAAGCATGATTTCCACCACATGGTTGGTTGCCAGCACCTTGCGCGACGCCATCTGGATATAATCTCCAATGGGTAGCTTGGCGGTTTTGATTCCTTTTTCCTCCGCCGCTCTGTAGCAGATCCCCTTGTGCCGGTTCTTGTCGACCAGTCCACCAATGATGTATGTGCTGTACGGCTTCAATTCCGTCAAGGTGTGAGGGCTGTCGCTGCTGAGGTAGATGACCTCTCCATCTTCCGGTTTGGCATCCGTCTTGTCGGCGAATACACCGGCGAGCTCGCCGCCCTTAGGCCCCTGCATCAACTCCTTCGCCTGCTCAGCAGCAACGGCAAAGTCTTCCCCAATGAAGCTAATGCCCTTCCAACTCTCGTGCGTCTTCCTCATTACGGTGTCAAACCGCTCCTTCAACAACTTATCGAATGTGGACATGATCATGTGCGCACGGTACGGGGATCGGGCATTGTCGGAGTAGGAGCGTGTGATCTGCGAAGCGAGGGACTTTCGCTCCTTGTCGTTCATCAGGTCGTCGTATCCGCAGTCCATGACCAGCGTCAGAGGGAGCAGGGTCGACTTTCGAAATCGGTGCCGGGTCGATTCTCGTTCTTTTCTCAGCTTCTCCACCGCTTCCGGTCCTGCCTTCCGTGCCTCGTCCCATTGATTGCGTACCCGATCCTTCTTCGCCTGCATGTATTCCTTCCGCTTCACCTTGCGCATTTCGCGCTGGGATTCCCAGTGCTCTTGTCGGCGAAGTTTCTTCAGCTGGTTCTTGGACAATTGGGGTGCTGACTCGCTCGTTTCCCCTTCCTTTGATTGTCCATTTGCTGCACTGGAATCGTTGCCATCGGTGGCTTTAGAGGCATCGTTGCGCGCATCGGCGTCGTGGGAAACGCTCCCCACGGCGCCGGTCATCACAGGGACCGATTCATCCTGGGCACTTTCCTTCGCCAATTTCGCGATCTTTCTGGGTCGCTCTCCGTCCTCCATAATGTCAATTGTGTTGAACACCCAACGTAGACACTAGACAAGCAGGCTCAATGGGTGCCGAAAGGAAAAAAGTCGCGGAAATCGAGCAGGCGCGGCACGAAGAAAATCCAGGCCGCAGCCAATGGGAGCCGCCGCAGCCCGCATTACCAAACGGGAAGGGCACACGTGACATGCCGTCCAACTTCGCTCGAGCATCATCGGCCGATCTTCCCTGAGAAACCCTCCCCAGATTTCGATAAAGGGTGCTGCGTCCGTCTCTCGTCAAAATGCCTCAGGATATGCCCCCATCGGGGGGCTACGGGCCAGTCCAGTATAAGGTACGATTGTTCATCGGCGATTTCCCGCCCTTGCCCCGGCTTCTTTCGGTCCATCGGTCGCCCTGGTCGACATTCATCTCGATGCCCTTGATTGATATCCCACGCCTTCGCACACGCATCGCTGTTCTTCAGGCTCAATTGGACTAGTAATGGCTAACGTGTTACCCTCTGCAGCGAAACGTCCCCGCCCGCGGATTCCGCCCCGTCTACTACCTCCTCGGAATGCACATGTTCATGGCCTACGGCATGTACAAGCTCTTCTACGGTATCCGCGAACAAAAGTACGTGACAGTCTCGATCCAAAAACCCTCGATTGGCTTGGAGTCGAAATCTCCGTACCCAATTCCCGTGCGCTGACTCTTCTTCGTCTAGCGAACTCGCCCGTGAGAAGATCTGGGGCCGTCTCCACCTGGTCCCTCTCCTTCAGGCCGAAGAAGACCGTGACCAGGTCCGTCGCTACTATGCCGACAAGGCCCGTGAGAAGGAGCTTCTCGGATCCGAGACCAAGGTCTACAACTCTGACCGGTATGTCACTTCAATTCCTCGTATGGATATCAAGGGTGGGATTAATGCTAATGACCCGTTCGAACAGCTTCGTCCGCCCTACTTACGCCTACATGCCGTCCAAGGTCACTCAATAAGCGACTGGAATTGCAATGGGCTTGGGCTCGTTTACGTTTATTCTCGCTTCTTTCATTGAGTGTGCGATGCGTGAAACCCTGATCTTATACGGATCTTGGGTGTCAAAAAAGAAGGTCGAATGCTCCGACGCGGATTTCTTCGAAACAGGATAGAAGAGAGGTACCAGGAAAGTGGAAAGCAGAGTTGTATGATGTAGATATACCGTTTGAAAGAAATTAACTAGTCCCGCAATCTATGCTTTTTTGTTGTTTTCTTGGAGCGTTGCTCGAGTCTCGAGCTGGAGACCAATCCAACCGAACATGAGCCAGCTTGAGGCCCGTACTCTCAACCGCTTTAAACCAAATTCATTGTCATGTTTCTATATTCTTTTATGCTCGTGATGCGGAAGGGAATGTAACAAGGCAGGCAATGGAAGTGAGAGACGTGGTGGTGGGAAGATAGCGAACGCACGACACCAAACCATTATACTATACAATCGAGACATTGAACGGACATAGAGACGGGAAGCGGTTTTTTAACCAAACATGTCCGCTACACCTGCCAGATCGGGTCCGTCATTGATGTCAACCTTGTTGTTTTGCTGGCCCTCCATCTCAGCGGTCATATATCTTTCCTGCAAGGCACTTCGAGCCTTGCGACGCTCCTCGCGGCTGCCGAGGATCTTGCCTTGTTCGGCGATGCTGACTCCGCGTAGACCCTCTAGGAGATCCAAAACGAGGGCCCGTTGCTGCCGTGCTGCCGTCGATCTCACGAGTGCAGCTTCGGCATTTGCGACTCGCTGCTCATCCAGACCGGGGAGGCTAAGAATCACCGAGCGCGGTGTCGGGCTGCTCGAGCCGTAGAGAACCCAGATCGACGCAATAAGCTGGGCCAAGTCCTTTTGCATATCCACAAAATAAGGCTCATGTACAGATGTAATACAGGCTTTGAGTACTTCGGAACTGATGAATTCGCGGATCGTCACGGTTGTAGCGGACTGGTTGGGAGGGGCGAAATCCTGAAGGATGGAGCGAATAACACGAGTAATGATGCTACAGCATCGCGTATCACGCATGCGAAGGGCGTGAGTACAAAACAGCATCACCGGCTCAAAGATCTCAGGCGACGAAAGCACAAAATGCCGTATCGAGTCAGAGAGCGCCGGTGCTTGCTGCGGGGCGCTCGGATCCGCCGGTTCGCCGTCGGGATCTATTCAACATGTCAGTCATCGAATTTAAATGCACAGGTAGCACTTGGGTAACTCACCTCCTCGTTGTGGGTCGAGGAGACTTGCCACCATGATGACGGCAGAGTATGTCAATTGCCGAAGAATGCTCTCTGATTTCATCTCGTCGGTCAAATCACCATCAGCCAGGCCTTCCCTTCGCTGTTCGATAATTTCCCACTCAGTGGTGACCTTTCGGTCAATGTTGGTGAAGAGGGTTGCCAGCATGGGAGGCAAGAATTGAGCTCTGAACCGAACCGGGCAGTCATCAATCAAGCATCTCGAGATATTTAGCAAGACTGAGAACTGGTGAGACGAGAGATAAGAGGAGTCTTTGAATAACGCCTGAGAAAGGGGTCCTGGAAGTTCAGCGAACCCATAGAAATGTTCCCTGAGCCTGCTCATGCTGAATAACATTGAGTAGCAGGACTCCCGGACCGCTCGGATTTTGCCCCTGACAGAGGACGCAAAGCCTTCAACGGAAACCCGAGAAGAAGTGATTCTAGCATAGAATTCGTCCCGACTACCCGTAGAGATTCCTGCTTGCCAGAACCTATCGGTCAAGATGCGTTCAACAACGGCCTTCATATCAACCGACAGACCGCTCCAGTTCTCCGGGTTATGGAAAGCATGTGCGTTACTAACAAGCGATAGCAGTGTTGGTAGTACGACGGGGATAATGTCATGCCAAACCCCACATGCAAGTTCATAGGCAGGCTCGGTCTTTTTCAACTTCTCCGTAGAGACTGCGAGCATGGTCTTGGTACCACGCAGGGGCAATTGCTGGAACTTCCTTGTCATCTCCTCTTGGATACGTCTGCCTTCGTCATCTAGAGGCACTGAGGTCCAATCTTCCAGTTTCTGCGCCTGCCTGGTCTGCATATATGGTCCCACGCTTTGCAAACCTAACATATCACAAAACCCTCCGAAAGACGAGCTCATTTGTCGAAGTTCCTCTTCTTGCCATGCTTGATTAATGGGTTCCACAAAAGACGACAATCGGTACTGGCGAATCTGGGGTTCCACGTTGTTCGCACGTTGCATGATAATTAATAGAATCGAAGTCAGTTCCATCTGTAGCTTGTCATCCACCCGGTTCGCCTGGCTTATCTCCTTGATCTTCGGTTCAAGAAGATCGTAAAATGTGGCGAAATAATCGGCATAGCGCATTGCAAGGCGTCGAAGCTCATGGCTGGCCAGTCCGTGGAGCTCTTTCACGGCCTCCGAGTAGGCAGGAAATTCGGGTTGATCAGGAAGGCGCGTCATAAGAATGTATTCAAGAACCTTCAGGGCAAAACTGGGAGTCTTGTCAAGAGCTTTCGAAGAGACATCAACGATAAGCTTAATGATTCGTTGCTTCAAAATGGGATCCTCAAAATCTCTCTGCATCAATTTGAAAGTCCAAGTCTCCAAGATGCTTTCCAGCTCGCTTCTTTGTTGCTCGTCCTGCTGTGGCATTTTACCGTGTGCTGCAAGCCATCTATTGTATCCTCTCAGCAAAGCCTCGACGACGGCGAACTGGGTGTCGGCACGCATAAGGGGAAGCGAGCTTTTCGAAAACGATTTCACATTGAAAGGCTCAGCCCCATTGTAAAGGTTATCCAGGTTGCCGTCGACGGTTGACAGGATGTGAGGAATGGCCTCTTGCGGTCTCTTATGGACGGTGGTGTCGATGATGGCGGAGCAATAACGGCGGTAGTTGCCCACAAACGCATGTCTTTCGGGAATGGTGTCGATGTCCTCAACGAGGAACACTACTGTAGGGTCATCGGAATCGGCTGGGAGAGACTCCCAGCGGACCAGCCGCTGGGTACAAATTTCTAGCAGGGCGGGGATCAGGCCAGTGACCAAATCAGTGTTTCCAATCCTCTCAGAAGCTAATAGTTTGGACCACACATGGAGAACAGGTATCGAAACTGTTAAGCTTCGATGTTGAATAACATTTAACATAAGGTGGAAAAAGAATGGGAGGTTCATGCCATGAACGCTTTCCAAAGAAAACCCCTTCTCCTCAAGGAATCCTGCAAGGTATGACAGCATCTTTCGATGAGGGTTAGCATCACACAGCACGTTCAACAGCATAGTCTGTTCTTCGTACCTCGGAGATCTTCTTCGAGATCATGTATCTTGTATCATCGATGTCGTCGGGTCCTACCACAGACCACTGGTACAATTTCTGCAGGACATTCAGGTAGTCTGTTTCATACATCTTGTATACGAGTGGCTGGAAGCTTCCGATGTCGATATTGGATCTGCTGTACAAGGAGTGCAAGGCTTCGACGGCAGCCTTGATAGAAACTTAGTTTAATACCCCGCTATGAAGACATCTGATAGGGATTTCTTACCAGCAAAACCTGCTCGTCGTTGCATGTCAAAGCCATGGCTATAGTCGGAACGCAATTGGAGGAGATGATCGCTTTGGGGATCGCCCAGACGAGGACAGACTTCAGCGTTGCCAGCGCTTTGAGTGCCGCATCTTTCGCTTGCTTCGAGTTCTGCAGGTTCTCAATGCAGTATTGGAGGAACTCGCTTATGCGGGCAAGCCAGGAATCAGTTCCGTATCGTAGTTCAACGTGGTGCTCCCGCTTGGGATAGAACTCCTCGAAGACCGACAGCGGAGTGAAGATCTCTACCAGGGCTCTGTTCAAGTCAGTCCCCCGCAAGGAAGAAACGGTGTCTTCGCGGTAGAAGATGTCTTCAGACAAGGTTTCCAGGACGGAGAGCACCAGCTCCTTGTGCACCAGGCTTGCCTCCCAGAATTGAAAGAGGGTCTGATCCATGTCGATCCAGTCCAAACCCCAGCTTCTCTTTGCAACCTCCGCCCATAGTTGAGGGATTTTGTTGCGGATATACGGAGGATCTTCTGGGCGAATGGACTCTGCCAGTTTGAGAACCAGGTCTTTCAACGCAAGCACCTGCTCCGAAGCCGTAAACGACGTGTGTCGCAAAACATGATCCAAAAGACCTAGGCCAAAATAGCGAACCAGCGGATTCTGGTTGGCGCCAGATGCCAGTAGAAAGCCATTACGAGCCGCCGACTTGCTTTCCTTTTGCGATTCGACAAACGTCAGGGCCTCTCTGCGTAGATCATTCGTGGACGAGGGGTTGTGGATGAGCTCCAAGGCGCGAACGATATCGGCCATGCGTCCTTCGGAGAGATCTTCCTCGGCCGCCATTGCTTCCAACCGAGCTAATAATTTCCCAAGTTCCGGGTTGGGTCTATGTGATATTGGGGGAAAGATGAATAATTAATGATTACCTCTGGATGCTGTGTCAGTTGTTGTTGGACAGTATGCTCATGATCCAGATTTTGGTGCACGGTCCTAAGATATTTTTTTTTCTCTCTTTTTCTTTTCGTTGCCCCCGTTTCTGGCGAATTCTCTTGTGGAAGGTACTTTCCTTTCCCTGGGATCGGAGAGCGTTCAAACCACCAAACAGAGCGTGGGGAAGCAAGCCGAATCACACCGGTCAGCTCTCCCGCGGGCGGACAAAACGGCAAGCGCCGTTCAGAAGAAACAGTTGCGGCTCAACGCCTGATGTCTGCCCGAAGGAAATCTTTTTTTAAATTGGGACTTAGTGGCGCAAGGGGGGAGGGGGAGAGACTAAGGCTTCTTCACGTGGTCAGGATGATCTGGGGCTTAGATCTTTCTAGCTTGACGCGGGTGTTGTTTGGTGGGAGGGAAGAGAGAAGGAGAGAGGGAGAGGGAGATAAGAAGGCCTGCCGTTTGTTTTTTGGCTGCCTCGGATTTTCCACGGCCTCCCGCCGCAATCTCCACACGCTCACCGCCTTCTTGTTCTCCTGTTCTCCTCCATGATACTCAAGGTCAGTTCAAGGGGAACCTCCGTTAATGCGTGGATCTTGCTGAAGAATCATCTTGGGGATAATACTTGCCTTGGAGTACTCAGAGTACTCAGCATAAACAGGGTCTAGGAACGAGGTATGCCAAGACATCCAAGACTCGCTTCTTTCACCCGCAATATATACTTCAGTGTATAGTTCTCACCTATGTACAACTCGACAAGCACGCATGGAATAGTATGAATAATCACACAGATTCTCATCAATCCTTCGGACAGCATAAACCTGTTCAAGTGTATTGTCGATCATCATGTCATTTAACCGTCTGCAGGGTTCCCCGCACAATCAATTCAGTCCAGTCGGTGTCTGCCAACCGCAGGTTCCCCGGCACCTAAAAGACCGATGGACGAAGGGACATAGCGTCTCTCGTGGTGTATTTGCGCCGAAATGCTCATGGCATCACAAGATGAGTCTCGACCAGGTGAAATGATCCGACTCCCGGTCCCTTTAAACCGAAGCTCCGCAGGGCATTTTATCCTGAATACGTTCATTTATCCAGGGAAAGAACCACTCACAGATTCTATATATTCATTGAAAAAGCCCCCAGATATGCCATGGGTGTTTCTTTCCCCAGTGAAGTTGCAAAAGCCCAGCTCTCATATAGAACAGTCTCGTGGTCAATATCTGATCCACCATCATGCTCATCGGCATCGTTTTCCAAGCCGTCCTGTTTGTGGTTCATGCTGTTGCAGCGCAGAATTCGACTTTTTCTAACCCTATCCTACCGGGATTTCATCCTGATCCTAGCTGTATCTTTGTCGAAGAGCTAGATAGTACTTTCTTCTGCGTCACGTCAACTTTTCTAGCTTTTCCCGGGATTCCCGTTTACGCCAGCAAGGATTTGAAGAACTGGAACTTAATCAGTCATGTCTTCAATCGTCCTACGCAATACCCAGGTCTCGGAAAGGTCCTTACGGCAAGTAGCGAAGGTGGCATCTGGGCTCCAACAATTAGACGCCATGACGGCACCTTCTACGTTGCTGCCACTCTCGTGGACTACTACGAACCCGAGAAAAGGATTTTCATAAATCTTGTTTTCAACTCAACAGATCCCTCCAACGACGATGCATGGTCTGATCCCGTTGAAATTGACATGCACGGTGTGCAGGCGATTGACCCCGACCTCTTCTGGGACGACGATGGCCAAGCCTACATGCTCACCGGATGGGGGAAGATATACCAGTCTGCCGTGGACCTTCAAACCGGTGCGTCGTCGAACCCAGTGAATGTCTGGAACGGCACTGGCGCCGAAAAGCCGGAAGGACCGCACATGTATAAGAAAGATGGACACTATTATCTTCTAGTTGCTCAAGGGGGCACTGGAATCACCCATAGCGTGGCAATAGCGAGATCTGACCATGTCTCGGGACCGTTCAAAGGGTATACCGGAAATCCGCTCTTAACGGCCAAGGACACGCAGAATTTCTTCCAATGCGTTGGGCATGCGGATCTGTTCCAGGACGCCAACGGGAAATGGTGGGGAGTGGCCTTGTCAACGCGTTCAGGACCGGAATATCGATCCTACCCTATGGGCCGGGAAACGGTGCTATACCCCGTCACATGGGACGATGAATGGCCCATCTTGGATCCTGTATACGGGAACATGGAAGGCTGGAAAAGACCGGGGAGCAACCAGCAACCACCCAGTGATCAACATGCTACTGGAGACCCAGAATCTGTGGACTTCAAGCCGATTTCATCCATCCCTCCGCATTGGAAGTTTTGGCGCTTCCCCGAACCATCATCGTACACGATCTCTCCCCCTAAACACCCTAACTGCCTCGAGCTTTCACCCTCCAGTTCAAACCTCACCGGAACCCTGACCAAGGCTCACCCTATCACTCTAATATCCCGACGTCAAACCGCCAGTCTCTTCAATTTCAGCGTGGACATTGAATTCTCACCCACAGAGGCCGGAGAAGAAGCCGGCGTGTCCGTCTTCGTCACCCAACTTCAACACATCGACTTGAGCATCAGCTTAGCCAAGAATGGGAGCCAGGTCCTGCATCTCCAGACCACAGCATACGGTAAGCCAAATCTTGAAGCTCCAGCGCCGAGAATGTTAAACATGCCCCGCTCGTGGATCGGAGAAAAGTTGCGTATGTATATCGAGGCGAAGGATCCCACGATCTATTCATTCTACGTGGCACGTGCCAAAGATCTGTTGGATGTGAGGCAATTCGGCAACGTCAGCGCGGAATATGTGACTGGTGGTAGTGGGAGCTATACCGGTGAGTATGAATTCATTTCGTCTGTGGAGGAGCATGATTGCTGATGATCCGCAAAGGCACCCTACTTGCTGCGTATAACACGAATAACAACGGAACTGGTACTGCAAAAGCATGGATCAGTCGTTGGAGATATGTACCACTCGCCCAGGAAATTGCTAGAGGTGTTTTTGAGCCCGTGAATAACGCTTAGATTGAGATTGTCAATGGCACCTAGGTTTACTACAAGGTTCTAGGTCTATCATAGGGACTTGAGTTTGATAGGAAATGCCATGGCACGGAAATATGATCAATTTGATATTGTATAAGCGACTATGCTGGTATTCTGAAACTGACCATGTGCGGAATGTATTATTTGCCTGGAATTATCGAGAGCTCGACACATTAAGGGAGTGGGAAAAACCAAAGCAGATCTCACAACGGAAGCTAATAGATATCTGAAACCGAAAAGCGCCACTAAGCCAATGATTCCATAACAATTCGTGGTTGGATTACATGACAGAACAACCTCCACTCTGACATTGTTCAAGATAGGTCACGTCCTCACTGGAGGCGCCACCTAATTCGCCAGGTTTGCGTTTGACCCCCTGGACTTTGATGTCATGTTCACCGGCCGGATGCCACCATCGAAGCCGCTGTATTTTCAAGGAGCTGACTTCCAGGTAGTCAATAGTCCATTCCCCGCTGCTGACCGACACCACAGGGTGTTGTTCGGGAAAATGGAAATTAGGCAGATAGATCTCGGTGGGTGTTCTATCTTCAGAAGAGCGTTCATTTCCGGTCAGAGACATGGTGAAAATGCAGTTGCGTAGATCAAATCCGTAGTTTGTGACGATGCCATTCGTCACAATAGGACTTGGTCGTATGTAGGCCTCTGCAGCACGGAATCCGACGTTGTCCTTGATCAGCTGAGAATGTTCTGTCGATATAGATGGGGACCGAATGGCATCCTTCAGGTTCCCAGGTCCAACATGCTGAGTTTCGATGTTGCTTTGGCTCTCCGAGAAAGCTGGAGATCGAGGATCTGACAAGGGTTCGCTCTCAAGCACTAAGTTCTTCCCGTTTGGCAGCTCCGGATCGTCAATAGAGAAGATCGACAAATCCTCACCATTCCAGTTATCACCCCATTCATGGTTATTCTGAGGAAAAAGTCAATAAGCTGCGCGCAGAAAAGCTGCTGGAGAGTGGGTTGGGAGGGATTCCCTTACCTGAGAGGTGTACAGCCATAAAGTAAAGCCGTTAGCCGTACTGCCTTCGATAGCGAAATGGTTGGCGTCCATCGCACTGATCTGGCTGCTGTAGTCTCCAGTCTTGTATGCATATTTGTCATCCATGTCGTAAGGAATGCCAATTTCGGTCAGTACCATGGGATGGTCTCCCATGTAACGCAGACTCTCATCTCTAAGAAATTTCAGTTGATCGCGCAAGCAGTTTCGGATGGCTGTCTCTCCGATCTTCACAGCAAAGGCAGGCGTAAGATATTTCCCGCGAAGCACTCCGATCACGTCCACATTGTAGAGTCGGTTCCTACAACTGTGAGCAGTATTCAAATAGCATTAGGAAAGGTTCCTTACCAATGTTTCGTCAACAAGGTGAGTCCATCATAGTAATGTACAGCGTGGACCATGTTGGGGTCATCGTCAAATGTTCCCTTCAAGTCGGGGGGAATTTCCATGACCGGAGGCTGGCAAAGCATGATGGACTCAGGCCAAACACTCCTGATGGCATCTCTATACGCTTTGTAGTGCTCTAGGAAGTAGGAGTTGGTGAATTTATCGTAGTCCAGAGGTTCTCCAGTTTTGGGGTGGCTGGCGAAATAATCTTTCCGTAGCAGCTGGTCTGACGATGGGTCCCAGACTCCATGCTGAGCCCACAGACATTCACCCAGTTTCCAGCCCGGGTCTCTGGTCCAGCCATACTTCTTGTCATCGTAATCGGCGGGGAGCCATGCAGAAACACCCTCGGGGTCCACGAGTGCCCTCCCTGTTTGATGAGGACCGAAGCCGCCAAAGGCCCATGTCGTCTCCTCGCAAGCTCGACCCGATCCCGTCAGGATTGCCTGGAATGGTGATGGCGAGGTACCTAGCTGTAACTGTTGATCTGCTGGAACGACGGAGATATCCTGAAGGCCAATAAGTCCTCGGTGAGGTTCGTTCATGCTTTCCCATCCGATGACCACTTCATTTTCAAGATCGCCGGCGTCGTGGATTTTCTGTGCTAGGTATTTGCAAGCAGCGATGAAATGACCTTGGAGATAGTCCTGAATATTGACGCCGTCGATGATCGCCTTCGGAGCGAAGTCACGCCCGGCCCAGAACATGGTAAAGATAGTCTGACAAACCAGGCGGGTATAGTTCGTACTCCAGATCATTTTGGGGAATTCCTCGGGGTGGTCATAGGTATTCTGAACCAGGGCGGCTTCGGTTTTCTTGAATGTCCGGGGGTTGAGTCCTGCCGCGTACAGAGTCCAGCCCGGTGCACCAGATCCACCCGAGAGTCTTGACCACTGCATGTATTCAGTAAGTTGGGCCACCAGAGCTTAGATAGGATAGACAAGCATACCACATCCTGATGAGGGTCCATGAACACGAAGAACTGGTACTGCCTTGCAATACGGAGGACTTCGATAGTAAACGCAACCCAGTCGTCGTCATACTTTCCAGGACCAGCATGCTCGATCGCTTCCCAAGTGAATATGTATCTTATGGTGTTGTATCCCCATTTCCGCAGTCTTCCAAAATGTGTATGCGCCTCGTCAAGGGAGAAAGGTCGACCGACGAACGAAACGTTGTCGGTGTCGAAGAACCTATCGGGAACGTAGGATGGGGTATCGGGATTCTTTGGATACTTGGATTCTCCAGCAACGTTGATCCCCCTTAAGGTGATTTCTCGATTCTGTGGATCCTTGAAGGTCTTGCCATCGATGCGAAGTCGAAGAGGGCCCATGATCACCAACAGTGGTCAGGATTGTTCCGGTAAAGGAAGGAATGAGCCGCCGATGATTATAAGGAGGGTTCCCGGATCGTTGAAGCTAAAAATAGCCCTGTCTCGTGGCAGGTAGCCTATGGAACAAGAAAGTCAGCATACATGAATGCAAATGCATACCATCCAGTGAATTGTGGATCCAGACTCCGCTGACCTTCACACAGCTAGCCAAGACGTCCTGCGTCAATGAGGATTGCTGACCAGGTAGGACAGTACATGTACAGTGAGGAATAGCAAAAGGCCCAGGTAATATCCAGCACCACTTCTGGGGAGCGGAGAGACGATCCAACTGCAAGGGGCAGATTGAAGACAAGCTGGGCGGAGAGGAGAAGCTCGGGAAGAGGAGAGGGCGGGCGATAAGCGGCCACGAGATCGGCCCTCTGACGTATCACCCGCGGTCGGCCTTCCCCACAACCGCACCTTTTCGCATCCCCAACAGGCCATCCTCGTCTAACCCATCTTGTTCTCAAATACGTCCTTGAGGCAAGGCCATGCTGCCATTGGGTTAGGATGTCCAACAAGGCTGCTCTTAAAGCTGTGCGCACAGCGCTGGACTCGAAGGATTTTGATCAGGCAGCCCAAAAAGCTAGCGATTTGGTGCAACAGGAACCTCAAAATTATCATGCGTACGTTGAAGTCTACATTCTAGGCCTCCCCTGCCTCTACTTGCTAACTCAAAGCCCTCATTTAGGAATGTCTTCTTAGGCCTTGCGCTGGACAAGCTTAATAAAACCCAGGATGCTGAGAAGGCCTATTTCGCAGCCACTCGCGCGAAGGAAGGCGACAAGACGGCATGGCAAGGACTTATCAGCCTTTATGAAAAACAAGGAAGCCTGAAACTCGACCCTTATCGCGAAGCAGTGTTGAAACTTGGCCAAATATTCGCTGAAGCGTAAGTCCGGGAAACTTCATAAACAATCCTTCGTGGCCCCCTCCCCGCTAATCACGTTACAGAGATGACAAACATCGCTGTCAAGATGTCGTCGATAAATTCATCGGCTTCGCCAAAAAACATGGCAGTCGCTCTCAGTATCGAAAAGCGATCGAACTGCACCTCCCCTCGAGCCCATTGTACGACTTCCTTGAGGGCCGTGTCCCGCATCCTGCGCATACATACCTTCGTCTCATTGAGATGACCGAAGCAGACGAGAAGGAATTCATAAATCGGGAGATAGGCGAGCGACGTACACGATTGGGAGCCAGGGTTGACCAGGTTACCTTGGAGGTCAAGCGAGAAGCTTTCAAGCGGAGTGAGCTAGAGCCACTTTATCGGGGAATAGTGAACTGGTCCCATGACGACCAGGTTCGACGTACGTACGAGGAGAAACTGTTGGAACGTGGATGTGATGTCCTTGCAGTTCTTCCTGCAAATGAAAAGGCCGACAAACGGAATGAGGTTTGGCAGGCCGCCCGTGACATGGTCATTATCAAACACCCTTTCGAACTTGCCTGGAGGATCTACATCGAGTGGCAAGATATCCAGAGCTTTTCGGAGTGGGATCATGGGTTCTTGGAGGATTTCATCGAGTTCTTCCCCGAGCACGGCCTTACTAAAGTTCTCAAGGGATTCCTGGCCAGTGACTTCTCTCCATTCCCTAAAGACCCGAAGAAGCGGAAAGGGTCGAAGGACTCTCAGCAAGCAGCCAACGACCAAGATGCCGATGGCAGTAATGGTGAAACCGTTGAGCTAGCAGCTCAGGATAGCTTGATATTGATGGTCGAAGGCCTTGAAATGTCCTCCTCATCTGTCGTCGCGCATAGGATCGTCGGTGATGTCTACTTATCGCTGGAAGAATACGAAAGTGTGGTCGATGTAGCCAGGAAAGGGCTAGACAATCTACAGTCACTGGTGAAAATGTCTGGGATGAAGCTCCAGAACACGACTGATTCGATGAGAATCACCCTTGCGAATGCCCTGATTTATTACCAGTCTCCAAGAAACCACCCAGAGGCCAAACGCATCTTCGAGGAGATTCTCCGTCGGAACCCGAAATCGACGAGCTGTTTACTGGGAATTGGTCTTATCCTCAAGGTCGATGAAGATTACGTGGAAGCCGTTAATTTCCTGGGACGTGCTCTAAACCGGGACCCGACAAATATCAAGGTTCGGGGTGAGCTATCCTGGTGCAAAGCGCTCAATGGAGATCTCGAATCTGGTCTCGAAGGCCTTCAGGATGTCCTCTCCGAGTTGCAGTCCTCACGCTCCGAGAACCGAGAATTCAAGGCTGAGATCCTCTACCGGTTAGGATACTGCCAGTGGGAAATCGATCCGTCCTCGGCCGCGCGTAAAGATCGCACTGGTGCCTACGCCAGCTTTTTGTCCTCAATTCAAACCAACATGAACTTCGCTCCCCCTTATACTTTCCTCGGTCTGTATTACGCAGATTACAAGAAGGACAAGACGAGGGCACGCCGGTGTTTCCACAAAGCCTTTGAACTGTCGGCCTCAGAGATCGAAGCCGCAAGGAGACTAGCAAAGACGTTCGCCGACCAGAAGGAATGGGATCTTGTTGAAGCAGTGTCTCAGCGGGTCGTGGACTCGGGCAAAGCCAAACCGGCACCCGGTTCGAAGCGGAAAGGCTTCAGCTGGCCCTATGCAGCTCTGGGAACCGTTCAAATCAATAAGCAGCAATACCCTAAGAGCATTGTTTCGTTCCAGGTGGCTCTGAGGATCTCGCCGGGAGACTATCATTCGTGGGTGGGCCTGGGTGAGAGTTACCACCATTCCGGACGGTTCATCGCGGCCACGAAGGCATTCGAGCATGCCCAGCAATTGGAAGGCGCAATATCCAGTTCCGATAAGGAGCAGATTTGGTTCGCACGATACATGCTGGCGAATGTTAAGCGGGAGCTTGGTGAATTCGAAGACGCTATCTCGAGATACGAAGAAGTATTGAGCTTCCGGCCAAACGAGTTTGGTGTTTCTATTGCACTGCTTCAAACGCTTACAGAAAGCGCGTGGAAGAGTCTTGAGCTGGGGCTTTACAACGACTGTATCGAGCTGGCGCGCAAAGCTATCTTCGTGGCGACGTCGCTTGCCCTCGAAAGAGTCGATATCTTTAACCTATGGAAGGGCGTTGGGGATGCATGCTCACTTTTCGCGTACGTCAAAGCTAAATCAGGACGGCTGCCGATCAGCGAAGCTTTCACCTTGCTCTCTACTCAACTCGAACCTACGGCCTTTGATATTCTCGCCGATGTCGACGAGGTAGGCCAGAGACACCTTTCGCTGCTCAAGGATGAAAGCAACGAGGAGTCTACATTGTCTGATAAATGCATGTATGCCTCCATATTGGCGTATAAACGCGCCATCCATGTCTCTGTGCACGACGTGCATGCCCAGGCAGTTTCTTGGTACAATCTTGGCTGGGCAGAATACAGGACCTACAAGTGTACGCAGGCTGCTGCGGGCACGACAGGCCAGAAACAATCGCGCAAATTCTTGAAAGCCGCGATGCGTTGCTTCAAACGTGCAATTGAGCTAGAAGCGGGTAACTCTGAATTTTGGAATGCTCTTGGTGTGGTGACCACCGGCATGAGTCCCAAGGTAGCGCAGCACGCGTTTGTGAGAAGTCTCCATCTCAACGAGCGAAGTGTCCAGGTTTGGACCAATCTAGGAGCGCTCTACCTCATCCACAATGACATCCAGCTGGCAAATGAGGCATTTACCCGTGCTCAATCAACGGACCCGGATTACACCCAGGCCTGGATTGGCCAGGGTTTCCTGGCCCTTCTGTTCGGGGATCCGCGGGAAGCTAGAGGCCTCTTTGAGCACGCGTTCGATATCTCTAGCTCATTGTTGGTCTTGCCGAAACAGCAGTATGCTCTCAGCTTGTTCGACCACCTGATGGCGGATTCCTCGGTTTCCAATGAGATCTCGCAACTTATCCAGCCCTTCTTTGCACTTCATCAACTCTCTTCACAAAACCCCTCGGACCTTCCCTTCGTACATCTCTCTGCTCTTCTTGCGGAAAGGATCGGGGAAATATCCGACGCAGAAGCCAGTCTCCGAACAGTGTGCTCTGCCGTTGAAGCCGAATACGAGGTATCCGAATCAACTTCCTCACTTTCAAGATTTGCGCAAGCGAATGCAGATATTGCGCGTGTTTTACTGGCGCAGCATGAATTCGAGGAAGCTGCGGAGAAAGCTGAGATGGCTCTCATGCTGTCCGGGGAAGAAGACGCAGGAAAGTTCGATCCTGAAACGAGTAGGAAATTGCGTTTGTCGGCACACCTGACCGCTGGTCTGTCGCATTACTATCTGAAGTCCATGGACAGCGCGATCGACATGTTCCGCGATGCTCTCCAGGAGGCAGACAATGCACCGGAAGTTGTGTGCCTTCTTGCTCAAGTGCTGTGGGCGAAGGGCGGAGAGGAGGAGCGGACTGTGGCTCGCCAGCAATTATTCGACTGTGTCGAGGCAAACCCCGATCATGTCGGGGCCGTCACACTTCTCGGGGCCATTGCGATCTTGGATGCAGACAAAGACGTCATCGAGGCGGTCGAATCGGACCTCCAGAACATGATTACGAGAGACGATATTGAGATTCACGAGCAAGCGAAGCTTATCAAGCTGTTGACAGCGGTGTCCACGTTAGGATTCGGTGACAACTCAGGGGTTCCCGAAGAAACAAGACGGGTGGGCGAGGCCGCTGCCGCCGTGATGAGAGCACCACATCAACCCCAGGGCTGGATGGAACTGTCGGCGGCGTCTGGTGAGCCATACACCGCCGAAATGGGCGTCAAGAGAGCTTTGCGGAGCGTTCCCCCTCGTGGTCGACTCGAAGCCGAGGACCTTTCTGCTGCATTTGCGCAGACTGGGAAGGCCGGCGATGCTTTGAGAGCCATTATGGTTGCGCCCTGGAAGCAAGACGGATGGGAGGAATTGAACCACGCGACGTCAACAACAGCCTAGACCTTAAAGAGTCCGAAGGGAAGTTATGCTATATAGGTAGATGACTTCTCGGGATCAGCATAAGAAATAAGTTAGTTTAAAAACGCATCATGAAGAGATAAATGCAATGCATTCATACATACCTCGATCAAATCGGACCATTTTCGCCTCATTGCGTCTGCTCTCCAGCAGCTGCTGTAATCCTCGCCAACAATCTTTCCTTCCTACCATCCCTCCAACTCTGATCCAACGCATCAATCTTCCCTCCAAGAATAGTCACACACTCGGGCGTCAAAAACACCATTCCCCGCGCAACCGTCGCGTTCCGCAAAAGCAACTTCGCTCCAATCGCGAGTTTCCCAATCCCAATCCCATGAACCTGTCTCAATTCCACAGCTACGGCTTTTGTCCCCTTCGCGTCTTGAACAATCAGTCGATGCGGACCATTGCTATTCCCTAGCTCGTTTGCCCCAGCGGTGGTGCCGTTTGCCCCGTCGGCACCCTCCCCCCTGTCTTCACCTACATTCACTGTTCGCACGATTTCCCGGCCCCGTATCGCTTCTCCGCGTTCGACGCGCTCGATGGCCTCGACTTGGCTCCACAGACTAGAGCCGATGTCTTCGACGTCTAGGACCTGTACCGGGATGGGGCCCTGGATCCGTCTTTCTTGGACCGTGGGGTCAGATATGTCGGCGGGGAGGAGCGAGGATGGGGAGCTGGTCGTCAAGGAGTCTCGGAAATCTGAGGCCAGGACGCGAAAGACAGCGGTTTGCGTCAGGGCTGCGAGAGGAACATTGCGCTGGTGGGATGTGGAGGCCACGAAGGTGTTGAGCCAGGATGACGAGACGGGGAGGGATTTGCCCTGCAATTGAGCGGATATTTGCTGGTTGACGTTAGCCATGAGAAAGTTGGAGGATCGAATTGGGCGAGAAGTGTGTGTTGATTGATTGCGGAGGATGGAATGACGCTAAAGAAATCCGGGGAACGGACCACCACCGCTTCCTGATTTGGCCAACAATCAATCAGTCGCATCTCCTATTCCTCTTCCCCGTCGTCCACTCCCTCGTCCTCCATTTATCTCATTCTTCCCTCCCCTCTTCGCAGCTTGCTTCCCTCCATCATGTCGACCTTATCTTCTCCACGCCCCTCAATCGCTTCGTCACGAGCCCACTCGCCCACCCCTGCCTCCTCACGCCGTCCGTCCCTCGACACCCTAAACACCCACGTCGGGGGCGGCGGCGGCGGCCTCAGCGCGTCCTCGACCCCCTCCACAGCGCGCGCACTCTCACCCTCACTCCGCCCGAAACGCAACCGAACCGCCCTCCGAGACTACTACAACCTGAAGCCGTCCGCGGCCGACCCGTCCAACGGCCCGCGCTCCCCCAGCGTCCCCCGACACACCGATGCCGGCGACATCTCGAGCCCGTCGGTCGTGTCGACCGGCACGGAGCTGGACAGCCCGGACTTCGATCCGCAGCGCTACGTGAACCACCTGCTCGCGACGTCGTCGCTGTCGACGATCCTGAAGGCCGAGAATACGCTTGTCGGCGATATCCGTACGCTGGATAGCGAGCGCAAGGCCCTCGTTTACGATAACTATTCGAAGCTTATCCGTGCCGTCGAGACCATTGGGAAAATGCGGCGGAGTATGGATGATCGGGGGGCGCCGTTGACCATGACTAAGACGCTGGGGCCGGCGATTGCGTTCGTGGCAGAGACTGCGGGGGGTCTGATTCAGGAGGGCGAGGAACAGAGAAGACGGATGAAGGAGGCGAAGACTTCGGATGCGGCGGATCGCAAGAAGGCCGAAAAGCAAACCGTGAAGTGGGTGCTGGCGGCGCCGGGGAGGCTTGAGAAGCTTCTGGCCGATGGGAATAGGGAGGAGGCTGAAAGGGACTGGGAGGAGGTCCGCAATCTGCTTGCCAAATGGGGAGAGGTGAAGGGGGTTAAGGAGATCCGGGAGTCCTGCGAGAAGATCATGACGAAGGAGGATGAGGCATCTTGAGGGCTGTTAGGACGGAAATACTTCATGTCGACGGACGTATCCTGCGTGCGTGGCAGATGCTATGATCCTATTAGTAGCTCGTCGGGGCTTTCGAGATGCGGCGGAATCCTACAAATCGTCGAGCGGACTGTCTCGCAGGTCGAGAGTCCTTAAAGATACCAGGCCATGCACTGGGCTTGGACGCCGAAATGGCAAACCATCAACCCAAGAGACCACCCGCATATGCAGTCTCCCGGTCTCAGGCGCAGGCCTTATTGTGGGTTTGAGCAGTAGGCCAACAATCTGCCTAGCTACTGCAAGCACTGGGTCATGTCACCACTTACTTTCATCACTTGCTCGAGTTCAGTGCAACACATGTACAGATAGAAAGAGCATAAACATGACATTCTTACTATGAGACCAACTTTGAACATACGACTCCCGACAAGTCTACTCAGAACCTTCCCGCCAATATGTCCCTGCTATTGTACATGCTCGCCTTCAGCCCCCAAGCGTTACCAGAATTGATATCCAAGTGCGTATAAGCATCAGTCTTGTAGTAAATAGGTCGATCATAGGGCTTGATCAGGCCCAGATCGACCAGTTTCCGCGCCACCCTCCTTACATCAGCCACGTCGTCGAAATCATGCGTGTAGACTGCGATCATGCGCGCCTTGCCCGACCCGTCGTTCGTGGCTACTTTCGACGACGGCCCCAGCTCTCCTCTCTCCGTCGCCTGCGCAATCACGTTCCAGACATAGTCCACGCGGTCCGGCGCCATAAAGAACAACCACTTGCCCGTCTTGATGCCTTCCCTTCTCGCCAGGTCAAGGATACTCCGTTCCATGAACTGTTGAGTCCGATAATTTTCCGCTGACGAAAAGCCCCCTCCAAGGCGTCTTATCGGGGTGCTGCTGCCATAGCCTCCCATGATATCCTCCGACGCTTCGACCCAGAAGCTGCTCGGATTTGGTGGCTGTGGCCCCCGGTAGTGAGGGTTATGCACGAAGATCCATGGTCCGGTGTCGTGCATGTTTGCAGTGGAGGGCGGCATGCTTGCGACGAGGTTGGACATCGATTGGTTGGGTCGGCCCTGTCTCAGGAGATTGACGTCGGGACGGGGCATTACGGGGTCTGCTTCGTCTGGGTAGTAATCATCATAGTTATCTTCGTTTGGGTCCAATTCGTCCGGGTCCTCAGTAGATTCATCGTCGCCATAGGGTTCCGGTTCTTCGGTTTCCTCTGGGAACTGTTCTCGAGGCGGAGATGGCGATGGCGATGGCGAGCCCGAATCCGTAGATTCGGGGGACTCAGCTCTCTGCGCGGGTTTCTTCTTGGGTGGAGGCACAGATTCAGATACTGCCGGCTGAGCATTGTATGTCTTGCGTTTCTTTGTCGGCGAACTCTTCTTAGGTACGGGTGTGAAAGCATCCGAGTCTAAGTCTGTCGAGCTTGGATCCTCTTTCCTGCCTCTTTTTCTGGTCGATTTCTTTGCAGGCTCGGGCGCAGGTTCTGGATCTTTAGCAGATCCTCGACCCTTCGCCTCACTTGACTTCTTTGAGGATGTCTTCTTATACGTGGAAGTGGACTTGGATGCGGATGCCTTTCCCTTTCCCTTCCCTCTTGACGACCGTTCTTTCGGCGGAGAGATGATCTCGACGTCGGAATCTGAATCCGTACTGGACATTGCGGGCTTGGCCTTCGATTTAGACTTTTGCGTTGTCTTTGACTTTGACGCTGGAGAAGTCATAACGAGTAAGATCAGCCCTCGTCAATTAAGAGTAACTTGATTACGGAGCGAAAGTAGATTGGAAAGACGGAAGAGATGATAAAAATAAAAATCCCTACAGGATGACTTCAAGGCGTCGTTCCTGACTTGTTCTTCCAGAAGGGACCTTTCTTCGTCATTGCCTGTGAATGAAAGTGAGCTCTGCTCTTTCCTGTCTATTTATAGGGGCCGCTGATAATATTCTTTCTCTCTCCGTCGTTCTTTCTTTCTTTTCTTCTTCCGTCCTTTATTATCCTTGGGTGGGAATCGTCGGAACCACGTACCGTAGAAACTAGATTCCTCGGAGAGATCGTTCCAGGGCTTGTCTGACTTTTTGGGCATTGCTGATAGGAGGTGATATCCAACCTTTCCAAAAGATACTCTTTGATTTGTGGCGGAAGATGTGATTTGTTTACTCAGACTTGTTTTGATGGAAATTGATAAAGTGCTGTGGTGGATCTTGTCGGGGAGGATGGTGGGGACGCCAAGCACTTTTATACCCCTGGGCAACCTGACAGGTGCTACGTTTGTCTTCTGTTTGTTGCACATTCACTGAGTTATCCTTTGCGCATCTTTATGCGTTGCATTATGTCCCTCTTGGATATGAGCATTATGAAACTGCATACTACATAGTTCACTTGATTGAATATCCGATGAAATCAACAAGCCACCAGCATCTAGTCAGCCTCCACGTCCAGTTTAAAATGCTAGCTCATATTTAGATTCACGGCCTAGGCAAGTCATTTCCAGACCTGTGAAATGAATTCAATCAGATCCTCTTTCAGCACATCGGGCTTCTCCAGTGCAGCAAAATGTCCACCCTAATCATTGTCAGTTGTCTAGGTACCAATAAGCCACAAAGACACATACCTTTCGATGATCCTTGAAATAAACCACATTGCCGGTCCCCTCCAGCCAGGACTTCGGTATAGGCATAATCTCCCTAGGGAACGACGATAAACCGAGCGGCTTTTGAACGAACCAGCGCTGTCGCCACTTCTCCGGGTTGAGGAACGCGTCGAGATTCTATTCCATATGCTTTAGCATCCAAGGCTCTTGTCCTGGATATCCCGAAGCTCATGCATTATTTACCTCGCGATAGGGGTAGATTGCTCGCGGAAACGACTCCGTGAACCAGTACAGCGATACAAACTCCAATATGGTCTGGGATGGAAGCGGCTCATCAACCCATTGGAGGAATTTCTCGCCACACCTGTATTCGCGGTCACTCGAAGATTCTGACATTCGAGATAATTGCCCCTGGGAAACTTACCATGCCAGCAAAGCTATCGGACTGCTGGATAGGACATGGCCGATGGTGCTTGGTCTTGTGGCGTGCTCGTCCGCATATGCCTTACCGACGGTCAAGAATTCCTCCCTGCGTTTGAGGCCCTGCTTCTCGTAGTCGCTGAGACTGTCTTCCGAAACTCCTGGGGGCGGGGCCGGGATGCCATTGAAATTCACTACGACGGTTGGCATCATTCGCACGTTCTAAGCAGGGGGAAAGGTCAATCACACTTACGATGAATAGCTATGGACATACGTCAGTTTGATTGAAAACGCATAATTTTGAGATGAAGCCGAGACAAAACGCACCTTTGCAGCTATCATAGTCCACTGCGAGCACTCGGGATACCCTGCTACCGATATCGCCGCCCTGCGCAACATAGCCACTCGCAAAGCCTAGACCTTTCATCAGTTGATCCAGAACCCGGGCTACATCCTCAGTGTTGTAATCCCTATCGAGGGGAGGGCCAGATGAGAAAGCGTATCCCGGGAGCGAGGGGACAATGAAATGATAGGGCAGAGTGCTGGGAGTAAACTGCTCCCGGAACAAATTCAGCATCGGAAGAAACTCGAGGAAACTGCCTAGATGGGTAGGTACATGAGATAGGAGTCTTATATATCTAGAAGAGTGTGCCATACCGGGCCATCCGTGAAGCAGAAGTACGGGGACCGCATCCGGCTTCTCGGAGAACAGGGCGAGAAAATGCAGCTTGATGTCTTCGATTTCGGTGATGAATTGCGGAAAGCTGTTAGTGCGAGCCTCCAATGCTCTCCTACAAGGTACCTGGTTAACTATACCGTTGGTTACATTAACGCCGGGTATACGAGGACAAATACCAGTCAAAGTCGCCCAACCACTTCTGCTTCATGGTTGTCAGCCAGTCGGACGTGACGCCGAAACGGCCATCCGCTTGGACGTTCTCGTATGTCGGCGGGGCAATCTTGGATAGCCTGACGAGATCCTGCAGTTCTTCGAGCTGCTGCTGGGGAATGGAAACAGTAAACGGGGCCGGTGAGATACTCGCGGCCGCCGGGAGCTTGCTATACGGTGCAGACATGGTGGATAGCTCGATTAGCTTGAGAAACTAGTGCGATGGAACAGGATTACTGGTCGACCGTGTTATATCAGAATTTATAGAGGCCTTTTCAAAAACATGCGGGGTAAACGTCCTCCGCATTTGATTGTTAATCATACGAGGGAGGATGAATCATTCTGCGCCATGACAGGGATCCCATCGACTAGATCGACAGGCTAGGCTGGAGGGGTATGGGGATTGACCAGGCATCAAAGCGTTGCCTAGAGTTGCAGGCAAAAGAAAACCGAACAATCTAAACATGGTCGACCGTGAATGTGATGTAATGGCGTGAAATGAGATGGAGAGACCGGTTCAGGATACACGACGCATGGAATGGTTCACCGCCTGCCGCGGCCAGTCTCTGAATGGAGTCAAAATCAATTTCGAAAGGCAACATCGACACGGGCCAAGAAGGAAACGGGAGGCATAGAGAGTCTTAGCTGAAAGCACAAGACACAGCAGAATGACTGCTGCACGTCCCGCGTCCGCCGCGACGGTCTTCCTCGACCAGCCTCCGAGCTGCATGCAGTTTTGCCCGGCTGCCCCAAACACCTTCGTCATCGGCACGTATCTTCTGTCCGAGAAGAAGGACGACGAGGGGAACGTCGTCGAACAGTCCAAGACTGGGAGTTTACAGCTATGGAATCTTGACCCGGAGGAAAACACCCTGTAAATAATCCCCACACACCGACTTCATTGAAATAAAAATCCCATGACTGACCTCGCACACCAGCACGCTCATCCACCGGGTATCCGTGCCCTACGCAGTTTTCGATCTGCATTTCCACCCGCGAGATCCCTCGCTCTTGGCAATCGCCTCCAGCGTCGGCTCTGTCGCGTTGTTCCGCGTCTCAGGCCCATCGCCCACTGAAATCACCCATCTCTGGACCCGTCCCGTCCACGATGATCCGTCCATCCCGGCTCTCTTCCTGGCCTGGACGCCTCCGCACTGGTTGAATCGCGAGCAGGCCGACGGGTTCGCCGTCACGTTTTCCGACGGCTCTACGACCGTCTTCGGTTGTGTTTCCACCGCCACGCTCTCCGAGAAGTCGGACGAGATCGCAGAGCTCGGCAGCTTTCCGGCGAAACAGCCCATCGAGGTATGGTTTGTCGCGCTGGCTGCGGTGCAGGATGAGGAGTCGAGTTTGAATACTCGGTTCCTGTTCACGGGTAATGATTTCGGTTCTCTGCATACTCGTCGTCTTGCTGAATCATCTGAGGCTGACGAGGAGGACGAGAACGAGCTCTTGTCGCCGCTGCTTTTGGATCATGATGACCGAGGAAGACACCATACTGCCGGCGTCACGTCCATCCTACCACTACCGCTGCCGCTGGTTGATGGGGCACCATTGCTGCTGACCGGCAGTTACGATGAGTATCTAAGAGTGTATCATGCTACGCGGCCGGGCGATGTGCTAGCAGAGGAGTGTCTAGGAGGTGGAGTGTGGCGACTGCAGTTGCTGAAGACGGCACATGGATCCGTAGAAGGGGGTGCGCGATGGACGTTCCTGGTCCTGGCGAGTTGCATGCATGCCGGGACACGAGTGGTGCGAGTTACGGGGGAAATGAAAGAGGACTCGGAACCCCAATGGGGGATTGAGGTTTTGGCGGAGTTTACGGAGCACGAGAGTATGAACTACGCTTCGGACGTGTGGAAGCCCCGCGGTGGGTATGATTTGCAAAGGCAAGAGGGATCAGAGTTGCTCTGTGTGTCTAGCAGCTTCTACGACAGAAGGGTGTGCGTCTGGCGGACGAGCGTATGATCAACACAGAACGCAGGACGTAACAAAACTTTAGTTCATGAGATGATACGCTTGGTGAATTCGTGATGCAAAGCGACGGTATACAATTAAATACAACCTACCCGAGACCCTAGAAACGATATGAAGATTGAAAAACGCAAGAAGAAAAAATCCGTAACGTAGATAAATCTATTAAACAATCGTCTCTAGTTCTCGGGCGTAGCCAATGGCATTCTCGATGATGGTTCCGCTAGCCACCAGAATGTCCTTCTCCGAACGAGCAGCGGCCTCGGGCTCGACCGGGAAGTATATCCGTCCATCACGAAGCACCCATCCGCGCTGCTGGGCGAACTCGATCACCGCCCCCTCCGACTCGAGGAACAACAGGTTCTTGGCGTTGGAAATCGGGAGCGAAGGGTACGCCTTCTCGGAGCAGTCTGCAATTTCGCTGCGGATGGTACCGACCAGGACCTATTCCCCGGGGGAAAAAAACACATTAGCACAAAGACATCTCTAATAGCCGCAGATCTCCAGCATTTCAACTCACATTCGAGAACAAAGCAAAGTCCTCCGAAGGCACTCGCTCCGAGTTCGTCTCGCGCCACACCTTATCGTAGCTACCTTCCATCAAGTTTCTCTCCAGTTCCACGGGATATTTGATGTAGGGGTCATCTTCAACGCTGTGACCCTTCAAGCTCGCCTCCTCGACCAGGCCTTCCAAGACGGTGTGAAAGGTGGTGCTGTCACCCATGCTCAACAAGAGCAGCATATACAGTCCCGTGATCTTGCTGCGCTGGCTGGTCTTAAAATCCACATTGCCGGAGTTCGAACTGTCCCGTTCCAGATCGTAGAAGGGCTGCAGCTGTTGGTAGTATCTCGTGAAGGTGGGTGCGTCGGTTTGCCGGATGGAGGCTAGGGCGCCAAGCTCCAGGATCTCGCGCGCAAGAGCAATCAGCTCGGGCGAAGTCGACGGGGTGGGAATCAGAGCGTTCTGGAGCAGCAGAGTCCGCTTTGCGCGGCTCATGAGGTTGTTGGCAGCATCGGGCTGTTTCTGGTTAAGAGCGTTATGGAGCTCGGAGACGAGGGACCGGAGGTCGGCCATGGTGGTTGTGTTTTGTATTCCGTCGGGGAGAAAGGTGGAGAATTTAGATTTATAGTCTAGAGAGATAGATTGAGAGATAGCAAGATCGTAAAAGGAAAGACGACAGAAGATGGGATGGTATTGGGAAGGATAGTAAGTGGTGGGTTCGTTAGCAGTCGGGTTGACGTTGTCAGCAGCTTCCAAGAGCTTCGCCGGCCTTGGCAGATTTGGTCACGTGGCTCATATAGAGCGCCCCTTGTCGCAAGCCCGTGCGTGGCCCGGCTGCTCAAGAGCTGGGATTGAACATTGGTCATGCAGTCTATCTAAGAGCTTGCGCACTCGGTCATCTTCTTTCTTTCTGTCTCAAGAGCAAAAGATTGTCAAAGGTTTAAGGCAGAGTCTGTCTGTGGACTGAGGTGAGGATTGGAAGCAGGAGCAAAAAGATATTTGGGTAGAGCTGATGGTACAGCTGGCAAAGTTCACCTGATATCTAGTGCAAGGGCTGACCATTGTCCAGGTAGACTTTTGGTCAAGTTAGCAGATGCCGACCTTCAACATCAACTGCTTCATCTCTTCCCGACGCTGCAAGGAAACGATATAAGTTCAACTTGACTTTAGAGTATATTTTAATTACAAGAATTTCTTTTCAAGGTTGAGCTGATGGTGTAGTTGGCAAGGCTCTCCTTTGTGCCAAGGCCCTCGAACATTGATGAGCTATAGCTTTTTGTCACCTAGTTTCTATCTCTTGGTCGGGGGTTCGAATCCCGCCTCAGTCTCTCTGTTTTTCTTTTTTTGATCCGCTCACTATACCAACATCGCACTCTCTCGCTCTAAATCGCCCCCAACTGCTTCATCGTCCCGACGACCTAGCGACTCCACTGACTATTGTTGTCTCTGGAACGCGAACTCCGTCAATGTGAGTCGTCATTCGACCCCTGCGCCCTTCGTCCTCGTCCGTTCATTTGCAATCAGTCATTTAGCCGTAATTCTCACCATACAGACTGTATCATCTCTACTTCTCTCTCCCCCGCTTTTTGAGACCGAGACATGTTTCAAGGTAATTATATGAGTACTCTATACAGGAGATAGATAGGTATTATTTTCACCTGGCACTGCTAGCACCAAAAAACAGAGAGCTCTCCAACAGCAAGATCTAGCACTATCTCGCAACAACTTAGAACAAAAGCACGATCCTCTGCCTCTACTGCAGGAAAACCCAGGCATTTCTCTTCTTCAAGTAGCCGGACATGCCGACAGTATTGATGAAAAAAAAGGTGGGTGTACAGACGGGGGAAGTGTAAGCCCGAATGGACGATGTGTTTCAAAAATTGCTTGCCCCCGAGAGGACAAGACGGTGCACTTAGACCTACTCTAAGTCCCCCCGTATAGAGGGGCATGGCACGTCGAACAAAGAGAGCTGGGGAGAAAGAAGAAGAAGACGACGACGAGGGGAAGTAGGCGGTAGATATGCTGGGAGAAGTGTCCGCACCGGGAAGGAATGGCTGGTGCAAAAGTGGAAGGAAGAGAAGGCCAGATTAGGAAGGCAGTATGGTGGAGGACGAGCGGCAAGAGCAGTTCGGGCCACGGGTCTACAACCATCAGTTTCAAACAAGAGCTTCATGCAAGAAAGGAAAATAGACTGGATTAAAAAAAAAAAGCTATGTGAGTGCCTCCAAACATATATAGCCGGCTATCATCCCCAGGAAAAAAGTGCTCACCCTTGCTCATGACCATGGTTCATATAGATTTTACGACTTTCGCCAGAGTGTTGTAAAAGGGAGTCCCCAGGCCAGTCACCGGATCCCAACCCTCCGTTGCATTCCAGCTGGCATAGGAAACCTCTGGACCAGGCCCACTGCGACAACCAACTGAACCCCCATCAACGATGTCGGTGAAACCAGTTTGGTTCAGCGAATAGAGCCATGGGTTCAAGAACCCCAATCGTGGCTTTTCATCTTCCAGCCGTACTGCGTTCAATCGAGAGATGATAGCGGCAAAGGCGGGCGCCGAGGCACTGATCAGAAGCATGTTAGCCGGTGGGCTCTATATACTCAGTCCTGGTGCGATGACATACCTAGTACCACCGATCTTGATGATGTTTCCTTTATCCACCACGAGGAAGTTGGCGGCCTGGGCGGCGACGTCAGGAATGGCTCTCCCAACGCGGTTATATAACCCATCCCATCGATCCCCAAGTCCTTCGAGGTAATGACCGACGCTTTCGTCTTGATATCTGGGGCGTGCGAATCGTTCCGAGAAACCACCTCCCGAGAAACCGATGGCCTTTTCGGGATCGATTCCGTAGGTACCGCCTACGGAAGTCACAAAGGGACACGAGGCCGGGAACGTTGGCTGAAAGCGAGTCGTGTTGGTCCCGTCGTTGGTGATGCAAGACTCTCCAACCCCCGAGTCACCGCTGCTGAATATCACGGAGACACCACGTGCGCCAAGCTGGGCGAACAAGTTGCAGGTCGCGTTCGAGTACGATGCCGGTACTGTCTGCTCGTCCTCGCCGTAAGAAGTGGTCAGAACCGCAGGAAGCTCCTCGTCCGGGAGATTGAGAAGATAATGGAGTTGTTCCAAGTACGGTTCGTTAGTCGACTCGCTGTCCTTGGATTCGCCAGCATTAGGCACGGCAGGGCCGCGTCCGCCAGTGGTGTAATATGTCGTTAGTGAGTTATATGCCAAGGCTGCGGCATACTGTATATCCAAGCTCGCCTCAGAGCTCGATCGAGTAGAGTTCTGCAAGTTCAACCCGCCGTTTATTGAAACCACTGTAAAATTGGTATCGGTCCGGTTGGGTGCATATAACCCCATGAAGTCGCGGAAGTCGCCATACCGCGCGTACTGATCTAGAAACCCCGAAACCCCGAGCCTGTTGCGAGGGTCAGGCTCCGTCTCGGTGTCATAAAGGCCGTACAGTTCCCGGAGACAATCCGGGGTAATACTCGTTGAACAATTGGCCGATAGCTCTTCGAAAGTCGCCGCAGTCGGTTGGAACTGTGGCATTTCTGCCTGCGATACCAGTCTTCCAAAACGAGTCGTAGGCTGAACCAGTTGAATGAACGGATAGATCTCCTCGGGTACTGAATATTCTAGGGTTCTAATCACCAGCGCCCCAGTCACCCTGTTGTAGAATTTGTAGAAACGTGTTTTCAGTAGCGCCTCGGCCTGGTAAAGCGGAACCGTGAACGTAATCCAGTTCCCATGGATGTCGAGAGTTTCTGGCGGAATATCCTTTGATGCAAGCCAGAAGAGAACCGGGTCCAATGCCCCAGCTGGCGGGCGCACAAAGTCCTTAATCTCGTCGCGCTTCATGTGTTGTCCATAGCTGGGATGACCAGGGGTGGATAGGTCCAATACCCTTTGCTCAAATTCGCTTGCTTTTTCCTGGTGAAGAGCCAAATGAAACCTCATCTGCTGGTATGGTGGAGGCGCACTGCTCTTTATCCAGCCATCAGGCACATGGCTCAACCGCTCAACCACTGTGTAGCCAGAGTCGGCGGCCACAACGAGGTACAAGCAAAAGAGCACGAGGGACAGCGTCCCTGTGAAATGAGAGAAGGCCCCCATCGAGAATCCAGTACGACGCAGTAGCAGTATCACCCACCGCGGGAAACCAGAAATCCGACAGGACGCTGAAAGAAGAGCACGAAGAACAGATGTATTTCACCTACGTGTGGATCGACAAACCCAAGGAATTTTGTAAATATCTCCGCCGTCGCATGCCGGGGTTGGGCCGCAACCTACCAGATAATATCGCAACGCGTGGAGAAATTTTGTCTTTCCGTTGTTCTTAATAGACTTCCAGCGAGCCGGTAAAAGGGACCAGGACAGCCAGTCCACGGGCTACTTGATGCCACACAACGGTTGGTCTTGTCCTGGGAAATGCATAGCCATCTTGAACCGGTTTGGATGAAGGGAGGGTGTCCCAACCTTCCATCCCGCCCACGTCATTAGGAGGAATGTGACACTCCGACGCATCACGACAGAATCCGCCATAAAATTCAAAATAGCTTGGAGGAGTGACACGATTCGCTATCAGGTTGGGTCAAATCTTGGTATACCTCTGGAAATGGCCCCGGTACGCTATCAAAGAACCAGACGAGATCTACACCAGGATAAATTTGCCTGACCCAAGAACGAACCAGATGGAGCAGCAATTGCTGCTGTTTGTTGGTGATACCGCTGGGCGGGGCGATGCCGCGATTCATCCCTATTGTCGCTTTGTTATTGACGACCAGATCAAGCAAGGGAGGGAAAGCGCCCGATCTCCAATCACTGCGCGCCAAACGGATTCCTCGGAGACGCTCGAGTGACACAAAGAATGGAGTTGCGCGGAAGGCAAACATCCGGGAATGCCACTAGTCCTCGCTGTCTCATGGCCTCTCCTTGCTGATCAGTCGTCATGTTAGACTTTGCCACCTGCGCCAGAGTCTCTTAATGCCGAGAGGTACAAAGGGGTCATGGCAGTCCGAGTCCGTACTCCGTATCTACTTCTGTGACTTTCCCGATATATCTACTCCGTACAACTTTAGGGGATTTATTATATGACCTGGTGCCCCGTGGATTTCGGTTGACTGTGGCTTCAGCATTCTACCAATGTTTGATTTGCAGGATCCATCATGCAAGAGATCTTGAGCTGGTTAATTGAGGACCATGTTGGGAAGTCCCAACCCTGATACGGACCCGTGGAGCACTGGAATTTTAGATCTGAGCTCCGGCCACTTGACGGGTCGTTACTGAGGCCACCCTGATTGACTTGTTTTTCTCCGCTACCGATAGCAATCTGTCGATCTATCTACCTCTTTAGTGGTTGTCGCAGTGTCCGGCTGCGTTCCAGGTGTTAAAAGCCCCGTCCACGTGTGCGGTGGCTTATATGCCTGGTGCCTACACTTCGAAGCCCATCAGCAGCTTTAACATCTGAATATCCAAAAAAGTTGTTTTCAATCAAACTCACCACCCCTTCATACATGAGGTACGTGTTCTAGAGTTCATTTCCAAGAATGGCAGTTCAAGCGATCTCAACTGGCTGGACAAATGGGACTGGACTTCGCTTATTATCCGGTTATTTGTGGAATGGGAATGGACCCCCAGGAGTCCTTGCAGAATATCAGATTTATCCTAGCCAAAGATGCAGTCCCTTCACTGAAGGGGTTGAAGATTCCGCATCTTTACGGCCGTAAAATTAGCTCAGAGCCGTTTGATCCTGCAGAACTAGGAAACTACTTGCGCGCGGACCAAGTCATGGGGTTTATAGATATGCTTGATAGCATGAATATGCCTCGGGTAGATGACCATTTCTATGGGGCTGTCGAATACCATGACTGGATGACTGTCGAGTTCTCGTGTCAGATACTGTGATGATATTGTGACAAGTGTAACTGGTACTTTGGAAGGGCTGCAAAGATGTGAATAACGCTCAAGCCAGCCCCAGTAGATGCGCCGTTTGTGGCCATCGTCTGTGTTTGAGCTGTAAAGCATTTGAATGAGTACGGAGTGCAATAGACACAATGCGATATGTGAGCTTTTGCCGGAGCATTTCTATTCTCTTCTGAAACGCGCAATTTCTTGTCATACAATTTTCTCTTATCTACTCTACCTACTTGCCACTGGATCTCTGAAACTAGCTGAGATGCTAAGAATATCAGGACTCAGTCAGAAGCCAGGTTGCCGATCTGTTGAGATGAGGCTGTACTTCGTACAGCGGATTTCAATATCCTCTCAGCCTCTTCGAGGGTTTTCACGATGCGCTGTCGATATTCTAGGCCGCTCGAGGCCATTACTAGCCGGCCTATCTTGTAGTAGGCTCGCTTCCAGTTCAACGCATTGGCATCTGGAAAGTCTTCCCTAACATGAGAGCTTTAATAAATCGAATACGCCAGTAGCCCTGTGGGACAATATGTGCCCACTGAGGGAATGCCCACATACAGCGCGTATCTCCAACATCCCAAAGAAGCCCAAAATTGATGAGCTCAAGCAGGGATGTCGGGTACAGCTCGAGAAAGTTGGAAGATCACTTCCCAACCGTCGTGATCAAAACCTTGACATTACCTATGATGACGCAGAATTCCGGGATGCACCCTCCGCAATGGAACAGCTAGGGCTCGTTTTCGAGGCCAATGCCGTGAAACATCAGGCTGGTTACCAACAGCTGTAGGTGACGATTGTCGGACACGGCGCCGTGTGCACATACGAGAAGCCAAGAGTCGGGCTTATCTTGCACATGTTGGTTTCTTCAGGGGAATTTCTGCATCATCCCGTGATTGGCCCGGGACCAGGGTATGAAATAAATAATAGTTCGTATAAAGAGGGAACCTCGAGCCCTACTAATGGGAACGGGTGATTGCGGCCGACCAAAGAAACAAGAGACTCCGGACAGAATGGAAGTAATGGATGATTGTGTTTGAATAAACTTCTTACCACTGCTTATCATTGGGAATAATATAACAGGACTTGGATCCTGAATCTTCACGGCTCGCTGTTGTGTCTGGCCCCCAGAAGCCCAGCTGTCTAGTCCAACCTAGCGGGAGTAATCACTAGTTACCGTACTTGATCACCTGACGCCCGTCCCCACCTGACGCCCGAAAACTTCAATTTCACCGACTTTTTTATCATCTTCAAACCGCCATAATTCAACAAATATGGCTCCAATCGATGAGGCGATTACAGAGTTAGAATTACTGGATCTTAAAAAGCGACCTAGCTATACTTTTATAGCGAAAAAGTATAGTATAAGTCGAACAACTTTAGCGAGACGGTTTCGCGGTATCCAATATTTAAAAAATAATTAATATCAAAACCAGCGATTGCTCAACAATCAACAGGCGAAAGTACTTATTTCGAATATTAATAAATTAAGCGAGCGAGGTCTTTATATTTCGCACGAAATACTACAAAATCTCGCTCACGAAATAAGTGGAAATCGGCCAGGAAAACAGTGGCCGAGCCGTTTTTTAAAACGCTATTTAGATAAGCTTATATCTTGCTATATAACTAGTATTAATTTATCTCGGAAAAGGGCCGATTCTGCATAGAAATATACTTTATATTTCGAACTTTTAAAGCGAAAGATTGATAAATACGAAGTGCAGGAGGAAAATATCTATAATATAAATAAAAAAGACTTCTTAATCGGCGTTCTCGCTAAAGGTAAAAGGATATTCTTAAAAAAAGCCTACGAGCGAGATAGAATAAAGCAACGGCTTCAAGATAGAAATCACGAATAGATTACTATAATTACCTATATTTGCGCTGATAGGACCTTGCTATCTCCGGGTCTTATATATTAAGTAATATCTTCAAAAGTTTAAGATTCCTAGCTGCAGGATTTTAAAACTCTTTAATATAAGTATTTCTTTACATCTTCACCTTCCGGCTGGACGAATGATGAGCTAGAATACGCGTAATTATATAATATATTTAATCGAGAGACTAAGGCGAAGGCAAGAAGATATTAAAGACTTCTTATACTTAATAGCTATAGCTTACACGTCAATATAAAGTTCTTCAACTACTATAAAGCGAATAAGATCCTCTTAATAATATATCCGCCTTATTCTACACATTTATTATAACCGCTTAACGTCGGAATCTTCTCGCCGCTTTTAATCGCGTACAGTAATAAATTAGAGCGATTTCTTTATACCAGCTTAGGCCTCTATTATATTATAAAAAAAGATTTCTTCCGCCTCTTTTAGCCTTCATAGGAACGCGCTTTATTGCTTAAAAATATCATTTCTTTATAAAAATCGGTAGGAATCGCGCCTTGGAATTCCGAGGTTGTTTTATCTCAATTTAGCCGAAATAACAATAATTAGTCTTCCTCTAGTGATTCATCTCGCTCAATACTTAATATAGAAAATTGGAGAAAGATCGAGAGGCTTCTTAAGTATACAGTTACCGATTTATATAATTAAAAGGCTTAAAAATTAAGTTCTACGATACATCATCTCTTTACGGAAAATATTATCTTAAAACTACGCTGCCAAGGCCTTAAAGAAGCTCTACAGCTAGAGAAGAAGAAGCATTAGCGAGACAAGCCTCTTCTTTTCGAATTACGGGCCCCTAAGGACGGCTATACGATGTTTTACTCTCCTAAGAAAATTCAGCAAGCCCGTAATCTTCAAGCAGAGAAAGATAAAGCTTTACAGCTTACAAAGTCTTTACGAGAAGAGGAAAAGCTTCGTAAGAAGTAAGAAAAAGAAGATAAGAGGCTTTTAATTAAAGAACGTAAGTAAATTCGCGCTTTAAATAAGGAGATACGGCTTCGTGAAGCAGAGGAAAAGACACGTAAAAAATAGGATAATCAGCTCGCTAAGCAGGCTAATATACAACTTCAAAAGGACTTTAATTCAGCTCAACAAGATAGGAATAGGCCTCCTAGCACTCTAAAAACTAAAAAATCGATTAATATCGCCCCTATAAGCGTTGAGGTCGTTGATAAGGCACCTCCAACGCTTAATCACAGAGACAGACAAATCCGCCTTCTACAGCGCTTCCGCGATTAAAAAAAGAGCTATATAGCTTCAATTCTACGCATATTTTACTCCCCTCAAAAAATTCTTTCTAAAACGAATTATTCGTGGTTATACGGCTTCAAAATTTATATGGGCGTTGAGTTGAAAGCGGGCGTCAGGTGGGGACGGGCGTCAGGTGATCAACTACGGTACTAGTTAGGTAGTAACTAGCAGTACTCCGACTCCACGGGCAACCCCTACGGAAACACCTACACTTGACACATTGCAGATAATCCGGCCGAATTCTCCAGCGGCAACTTATTCGCATGCTGACCGGCTATGATGGACCAAAAAAACCCAAAGACGCGAGGGTGCATGCAAGGCCAGCAAACGATCGCCAATCGGGGCGCAACAGACGAACCCCCCCCTGTAAGACAAGATGCAGCCTCGCATCAGCTGCTGCGCTGTTTCTTCGCCTGCAGGACCCCAGTCCATTTTTCCCTTTCTTCTCACTTCTCTCCCCCTCCCACCCCCCCGGTCAATGCGGGTCATCGGGCAGAACGGGCCTTCCTCGTCGTTTCTGTTCCTTTCCTTCATGTCAATCCATCTGTCATCTCCAAAAAAAATTAAACTTGTCTCTCTTTAACCACCCTGAAGTCCCCCTTCTGACTGACTCTTCACCCCCACCCACACTATCACAACGCCTACTACTCCGGAACTCTCACTTCGGATCGGTCCACCATTTGGCCCCCTCCCTCATAAGCGTGCCGATCGAGTCAACCGGGCCCGCTCTTATGTCCGAGGCGCATTGGCTTCGTTTTCTCCATGTCACATCCGCTCGTGGCAGCCGTTTGGGAGCAACTCGGGCGCCGTGATCTGGCAAGCATTCTACGCGAGATTATCGGGGAGCATGCGGCTGCGATCGCCGTCTCCCAGATCCAGGATGGCACCCAGGCCTCCAAGGTCGAGTCCCTGACGCGCTCGGTGTTTTGGATCCGCGCCATTTTCGATCTACAAAGAACGTACTTGCAGGGATTGAGGAGCGTTCATGATGGCCAGTCGAACTTTTTGCATTACCTATTGCCGTCGGATGTGATTCTGTCGGCCGTGATGTACCTGGTTCAGGTCAAGACCAGTCTGTTTCCGTGTACCTCCACTACCGCGCCCGATCTGGTACGGTCTCGACATTTCTTGGCCCATACGCTACTGGCCGGCATTCGTCTGTTGCTCCTGCGCGGGGAGAACATGTCGCCCGATGCGAAATTCAACATGGAGCGCGTGATCCGTTCGGCGTGGCGCGACCCCGACTTGTCCGGCATGGAGAGATATCTGGTCAGCGACCTGTTGCCCAAGGCCATCAACAGCATCGGCTCGCCAGAGTTGTGTAGGAGCCAGACCCCCCTAGCCATGGGGAAATCCGGTTCCCCGGCGTTTGTTTCGGGAATGGTAGGTTCTGCCTCTGCGCCGAGGCTGAGGACATAATCGGCTGACGTGAATCGCTTAGTACCCGTTCTCTGGAACATCGGAGCCGAATATCACGGAACTTTTGTCCGCGCTCCTCAAGAACAAGACCGACCAACTGATTCCATTCTGTCTCCTATTTGACATGCTGTGGGCGGCGGAGTCGGCCCTTGTCCAGTGTCATATCGACCGCCGACGCGTCTCCCAGGAAGAAGAGCACACTAGTGATGCGGCATTCGAGGTTGACGAGGCTTTCGAAGAAGCGCGAGAGACACGGACGAAATTGGCCAAAACTATTTTGGCTGCGTTCAAGGATGAATTTACCACTCCGTCTCTGCAGGTACTGGCGACCATTATATTGAGCCAGGACGGCGAGGGCCAACCGCCCGTGCAAACGAGGAGGATTCGAGACTCGTGGGCCCAGCTTTCTGGGCTGCGCGAGACATGGGAGAGCTCCCTCGGACACCTAGTGAGATGGTTGATCAACCGCAGAGTCCAGCTGTGGGGCTGCAATGGGGAGCTTGAAGCAAACTCGCACTATTATCAGCAGAACCTGGCCAATTGGTTACAACTCTCGCCTCTACCAGACAGCGGCGACTCATTCCAGGTGCCTGAAAAATGGGCCGATATAATCTATGTAGTGAACTGTCCTGCGGTACACCTCATCCCCAGAGGACTGTTAGAGGAACAGCTGAGAAATTTTGACAAAAACGCCCTCGAAGTATGTGCAGACCCGGCTCCCCATATTCTAGCAGGATAGCACTTTCCCTCCACGGCCCAATGGGTTAATCACCGCGTCTACTAACAACCGTATTAGCAACTGAAAGGGAACCTGCGGTTTTTGACCACGAATATATCTTGTCCCATGTGCCCTGGAAACACAAAGATACAGTACGCACGGATGATTGAGCCTCTCGACCAAGTGACCACCCCCATACTCCCTGAATCAGACAGCAACAGACGCCTCTCTCTCTCCGGCTCAATCTCCCGAAATACAACATCCTCGAGTTCGGTAAGCTATTCAACGAGCCACTCTTCGGGTGATGCATTGAGAAGTCCAGTCACACCCGTATCATATACCCCCGGGTTCAATGAGATTGGAAGCAACCAATCAGCTGGCATGTACACAGATGGACCGGACCCATATCTGACTAGGGCCAAGGGAGACCCGTTCCTTGAGAAGCAAAAAGTCAAGGCGATTTCAAGAGAGCTGAAGAGTGTGAAGCTACCTATTGGTGGAGGATCTATATTTAGACGCGGTTCATCCCGAGAGACCCAACTACCTCAACAACCTCGATTTTGTTTCTCGACATCTGGGGAGTCCCTCCTCCTTTGGGGTGCCGGTAGCAACTGGCTAGTGCGCTTCGAAACATCCTCTCTCGAAGCACAGAAACCCATTGGTCAACGGTATGACGTTTCCGGCATACAATACGCCGCTGCAGGCGATCAGCGCTGCGCTGTGATTGCCGCTGTTGGAGAGGTGAGGGTTATGCCCATTTCGTTCTTGCGATATCGAGACTTCATTGGCTAACACGAGGGCAGCACTATGAGCTTCTTATCTTCCACAAAACGGCGCCCGTTCCAGAAGCATTCGTGACAATCGATACCCAACTGTCTCTATTACCTCCAATTTCCATAGTGATGTCGCGAGATGATAGACACGTCGCATTTACCCTCAATGAGGAGGTTCGAATTTATGAGGTCGGCACCAGATACATCAGAAAAATCTCGATAGACATGAATCTGAATCACCACAAGATATATTCTGCCGACAGCTCAATTCCAGCAGATGGTACAACGGAAAAGGGCAATAAATCAGCACTTGAGAGAAAGATTCAATTCTCCACTGACGGGAAGAACCTCGTCGTTGCGACCCATTTAGGAGGCCAGGATGCCTTTGTGGACGTTTGGAACTGCAGCACCGAGCAATGGAACGTCGGTCCTGACTGTTCGAGGACATTCAAGCTTCCACCAGTAAGTATACACTTGACCTTGCGTGTCTCATCAAGGAGCATCCTAACGGGAGATAGTGGACATCCAACGATAAAGGCGCCACGTGTGTTTTCTATGACAACTACCACCGTGCTGTCCTCTTGACCGCCTCATCCAAGAAGGAATACCCTGTATCATCCCCTACCGTCGAGGAAAGCAACATGAGTGACCAATCTGGCACAACGATCATCCACGCCGCCCAATCACCGTCCGGGTCACGGTTTGTAATTGCCAATGGGAACAACCAAGTCTGCTTGTGCAACACCAGTGCTAGCGGGGCACTCAGGCCTTCGCGAACAAAAAAGGCCTCCAACAAGATCAGCCCATCGGTCTTTAAGCCAGGAAAGCTGGCTCTCTCCTTCCCGCGGGAGAACGAAGTACTCCTGTTCTGGATCAAACAGGGGCGGCTAATACTCCGCATGGTCCGACTATACGAGGGCAACGAGACCGTCAGCGAGTATGATTTGCGGTCCGACTATGACCGGTTAGTGATGGAGCGCCTGCAAATGGCCGGGTCACCAATTCACCACCGGCAATATTCCTTGTCGAATCAGCCAATCGCGGAAATGGATGGTCTGGCGTTATCATCTCCTCGAAGACCCGATATGCCCGAACTCTCATCGACCTAAAAGATATCCCGTGTTTCCATACTAGCGATCTTTGTGGGCATGTACTTGATTAAAAAGAAGGTTAGGTTGGCTTGTCTGTATACTTTTGTCTGTACTGTAAGAAAGAGCAAACAAAGAAATGCGAGGCAGTGACATTACGTAATATCCGAGCAGGCCACCTCTTACCTAAGCGGGTTAGAGCGGGGAGCTCGGCGGATCAACAAAAGACCGAGCGCCGGGGGCTTCCTCGACGTCACCAACGACAGCATCGACATTGCCTGGCAAAGAGGTCTCTGAGGAGAAGGAGAGCGCCAGAGGTGAGTGTCTTTGCTGTTTTTGGTCCATTAAGCCCTCATTTTTCACTTCTTGCACTCCCCGCGTCTCCGGATTCTGGTGAACATGTGGATCTGCCTTTGCGGATGATCGACTTGGCATCGGGCCATTGAAGAAGCCCCTCATGCGCCGATACATTGCTTGCTTCTTTCTATGGGCTAACCTCTGCTCGGAATTACAGAAATTCAAGGTGTTCCACAATTTTGAACCGTATTTGTCCGTTATTTGAGCCCCGAACAGACACAATTGTGTCAGCCGTTCCACCCCATCGACTATCCACGGCGCATCACTTCAGGTCGACGTCATTAATATACATGCCATCCGAGCACTTCCCCCAACCTTCCTGTACCTACCAGTCACGTCAACTCCCACTTCGATCAAGACAAGTCATTTCTAAATAGTGAAAGTATACTTCTTTTCATACACACAATCATGTCACAACCCGAGTACGACTATGCGCGTCGGCCCTCGCAGGCTGAAAACCAGACCATCCAGAAATCCGAAATCCCGTTGAAGGAGCGGTTCTTCCGCTACTTCCAACAAGAGATTACTGGTATGATTATAGCTCCTGGACTGTGAAACACAGTCAGAGACACCCTGACACTAGAGGTATCCTGTAGCTCTCCAAGAACAAATGGACCGTCTGGCAGATACGTCTCTCATAGGCGGAGAACGCACCGATGCCACCGATCATTGTCTGGCTGGAATCGCGCGGTTGTCCAACGAGGTCAAGGATGCAGCGAGCTACATCCCAACCTATGACCAGCGCGTATATGCGGAGGTGAGCATTTCTCTTCAGGCTGCTTTCTTGTTTGAAATTATTGCTGTTTATACTAATGCCTTCTAGGCTATCAAGGCACTCCAGGATAAGCTGGCCGAGACCAGAGCGCTAGTAGAGCCTCGCTCTAAGTTTAGCTTTAAGACTAAGAAGAATGCTTCGGCTGTGTCGTTGAATGATGCCGCCCAGCTTGCTATGGAACGTCGCCGTCGCGTACCGGGATATCTCTCGCCCGGCGCATCCTCCGTCAGTTCGTCGGAAGGCCAGACCCCCAACTACCCGTCCACGCCGCTGAATGAACCCAACCCAATTCTTCAACCCCGGGCCGAATTCGCTCCTACTTCCGTTCCGGCGATCTCTGTAGACAAGCCGGACATGTTATCAAAAGAGGACGATATGAACTCTGCTTTTGCTGCGACGGCTGTGTCGTCCGTGTCGGTGAATAACCACTTTGGTCTTCATATCATGCTCCCTGCATCCGGGTCCACTGCTACTGTCCCTGCGTCCATCACTTCCCTCCGTCACTGCGTGGTGGACATGTCCATACCCACGGCGAACGGCAAGCCCTATGCTAGTCTGACGGCCAAGGGCATCAAGGAAAGTCTATTGATTTGTGGCCAAATCAATGGCCCGGCTCATATCACAGGCGCCGAGAACAGCATCATCGTCGTGACCTCTCGTCAATTCCGCATGCACAACTGCTCCAACGTGGACGTTTATCTCAGCTCCTCGAGCAACCCGGTGATCGAAGACTGCAAGAATGTTCGATTTGGCCGGATTCCCAGAGCTTATGTATGTCCCTGAGGCTTAGATTCCCGTTGATAGCTACGTACTGATTACCGTTCGCTTACTAGGCTCTGGACCACGATCGCCCCGATACTGAGGACCGCTGGAATCAAATCGAAGATTTCAAATGGATCAAGCCCGAGCCCAGTCCCAACTGGAGCTTGCTGAGTGGCGACGATGCGGTCCCGGAGGAAGTGTGGGCGGAAATTGTCCCCGGTGGCCCTGGATGGTCTCTGGAAGATATCCTTCGTGCTACTAATATAGTGAAAGCCTGATTTACTACCCGCTTCGTGAGATATTTGGCTCAAGTCACCGTGTTGTGCTTCTTGCTTTTTGTCCTGAATGACTCGATTGTTGGTAAGGAGCTGGTATCATTGATGACACTATCACTTTTTGAATTATCTCTTTTTATTTATCTGGGATTGGAGTTTTGCTGTTTGATCTCATGCGATTTACTGCGGTTTCGTTTGTACTAGTACTATAATGTACAGGACAGGAATTGAAATTCATTCTATGCATGCTTTGGATTGATGATCAGGATGAAATATAAGACTAAGCCTGCTAATACGCTTCGAAGACATATGAACCATATCGAGTGTAGGTACCTAGCTTCCATCCGCACTTCCCGATATTTTTATATACATGTGTTCAATACCCGCAATGGAACTCTTAGAACTCCACCCTGAACACCAGCACCTGGTTATCAATATCATACCTAGACTCGTCCGAGTACTTGAACCGACCAAAGTTCATATATCCTATGACAGAGAATTTGATCATTAGCACCATTATCCAAACATCACAGATAGAACCACATCCGGAACAAACCGAGTCAGGATTCCACTTACCATCCTGAGTCATGAAATCATTATCACTGAAACTGAACAAGAAGTATTCCTTCTTGCCGTTGCTCTTCGACGACGATGCGCCCGCCGGAACCAGCGCCAAACCCTCCCACTTCTCATTCAGCAGTCCAGCATCCTGGTCGCCGCCATTATGCAGACCGAACTTCGCCAGTTCCGAGTCGACGTTGAAGTCCAGGAAAGAGCAGTACTCGACGGGGGTGATGTCTTCGTTCAGCTCACCTTTGGAGGAGGCGATCGATGCGCCGGCCTCGTCGTACTTACCCTTCAGGTCGGTCGTGGCGTTCGAGACCGAGAAGACGTCGACGTGGCGGTACACGGAGCGGGTGTTATCCTGGCCGTGGCCGAAGTTCGAGTCCCGGGACAGAATCAGGAAGTCGCCTGACGGGAGGGCCAGGATCTCGGACTGCGAGGCGACGCGCATGGGGTCTTTCTTGTCCGCTTTCGTGTAGTCGTTGTATTTGGGGAGGAGGACGGCGTATTCGTGCTTGAGTTTTGGTGTGTCCGCGGAGAGATCATACGCGAGGAGGCGCGTGGGCTGTCGGTTCTTCTTCTTGGGCCCGCCTTCTTGATCCAGCGCGGATTGCAACATCGTGTACAGGGTCTTGCTGTCGGCGGAGAGGCTCAGGGCCTCGAGGCCTTGGTTATTGTTGCGGCCGCTGTCGGTGTCCTCCGGGACGGGCAGGCGCTCGGGATCGTAGACCGGCGGGCTGGCGGCGCTGAAGCTGACGGTGGAGTTGCGATGGGGGAGGATGGCATCCGGGGGCCGGATTGCTTGCACCATCTGTCCGGTCGCGGTGAATTTGTACACGTAGGGCCCGTATTCCTCAGAGACCCAGAACCCGTCGTCAGCCGTGTCCAGGACGAGTCCCTCGGCATCAATCGTCACTCTCTTGCCGCCGGGACCGGATCCCCCGAAGCCGTCGCCCTCGTAGGTTGCTACCGGTAGGGGAGGGAAGCCGGAGTATGCGGCCGAGCCGGTCACGTCGGCGTCGAGGCCGGTGAGGGGCTCACCCTTCGGGTCGGTGAGGAGGATAGTGTCGAGATACTTGAGGCCGAGGTTGGGCTTGGAGGGGTGTTGCGCTGACGCATTGGGGGCAAGGTGAAGAGAAAGCCCTATCTTGTGGATGCGTGGCTGGAAGTTGATTGTGCCATTGGTATTCCTGGAGCGGGTTGTTAGACGAATTTATGAGAAATCCTCTATGGGAGATAGAACAGTCGCGGGGTATCAACGAACCAGCCACGATCAGGAAGACAGAAGGCGACACCTTCATATGAATCACGGCCTGTCTGGCGCCAGGAGGCCTGGTCGATGGCCGCAGAACTGCCAATGCCCCCGAGGGTATCGCCGTATTTGTCGAGCGCGTTGGACGGGATGAAGCCGTAGCCTTCTAGACCAGTGTATGCATACTTAGTGCCCCCACAGGTGGTCTGGTTGACAATGCGATTGGCACGTGGGGGAAGAGACAGCGCCGTCACGGCTGCCGAGAGAGGCAGAGTGGCGGCTAAGAAGGTTAATTTCATAACTGATGGAGTTGATTGCAAGATGAAAATGCAGAGACAGAAGAAACAAGAAAACAATAATTATTATTTCACCACCATTCGGACTGGAAAGGGCACGACGATGTATGTGAATTAAATACCCCCCTCGTCACAGAGCAAGGTATGGCGATGGCCAAGACAGCAGCGTCGAACGTGGTGGCGATCGCGCCTTTCATTCGCGCGATGCTAGTGTTGGTTGTACAATTAGGCTGGCACGAGGAGACTCTCATTGGCATTGATTGAACAATGCAATCCAACTTTTAATTAACCGTCAGGGGCATTGCCTTCCCGATCGAGAACTAAATACTCCTTACACGGTTGATCCTCCACCTACTCAGGACTTCCAAGCACTCGCATGACTCGCCAAACCACCGCTACTTCCAGCTAGTTATGTACCTATGATGTTGTCCAAGTCGTGGGCACCTTGGGATATGTCTTGGCATCAAACCCAAGGTCTTCATACACAGTGTCATCGCCTAAGAGTAATGGACGTCATTAGCCGGGGAATGCGACGAACCCACATATGACCCAGAAGGAAAAGCCTACATACCTCGCAACGATTCCACTCGTTCTTCATTTTCATGCTCGAACTTTTCAAGCTCTTCCCCTGGCTGTTCTTCTCCCTCTTGTTTATCGTCAGGGTCGGCAGTGGCAGCCTTACCCAGCTCATTCGTGGACTCGCCGACCATGAGAAATTGAGCATTGGGATAATCGATGAACTCGGGCTCCAATGGTTTCCAGCGGTAGTCACCGAACTTCTCGAGAATTCTGTTTTTCAAAGTGAGTTGCTATGAACCTGGAAGAATGCTCTTGGGCAGGGTAAGATAGAGTCATACTGTTCAGGATACTCCGGGCCTTGGGGAAGAGCGGCGTATGAGGGGCCTGGATGCTTGGGATTCTTAGACTGTACGATCCAGCTACCGCGTCCATGGAGACCGAAGTCCTCCTGGAGTGTCCCGATCTTTTCGGGAATAGTGAGAATGTAGGCCAAGTGCGAGGCTCGTTTCGCAGACGTAATTGCATAGACCCCCTCGGCGAACGGCCTGGCTTCTTCGATACTACGCTCGCCCTGGGTAGCAGTCTCGTATTTCCCGCCGGCCATGAAGCTATCGTGTAGCGCTTTAATTGACTGGCCCGCCTTTTCCACAAATCCCATATCTCTCTCATTCCCACTTGTAGGAAATTTCTTTTTCGGGAGAGCCATCAGTCGACAATTCGAGCCAGCTTCCACCGTCCCTTGACCTTCACCAAGCGTGGCTCCCAACGGGGTGGGCCGCAATACAATAAAACTCCGAGCAACGTCGTTTATGCTCTGGGGTTCTGAAGTATTGACACGAGGACGGTAAAAGAAGTAGATGATACCTTTCTCAAGGATATTCGAGGCAACGATGTCTTCTCTCTCCGGTGACTTCTTGACACCATTCTCGACTTCGTGCTCAGGGGCTGATTTCTGATCAGGCTCTATGCGCAAGTCGTAAGTATGGGTTAGGTTCAAGTTGGGACTGGTATATGGCTATATATGATTGCGCACCTGCAGATCCAGGGGGTTTGGTATTGTCTGCACTGGCCTCCGGCAACTTCTTCGGCGACTTCTCCTCCACCTGCTCATAACTTTTCTCAGGCTTGGGTTCTTCAGCTTCCTGTCCCTTGTGCTCGTCATGCTCGGGTGCGGGCTTATTCTCTTCTGCCTGTTTCGGTGGTTCGGCTGCCGGTGTCTGCTCAGCTACTTCTTCCTGAGCGGGCTTGTGGTCATTCTTCTTCTCTTTTTTGGTCTCTGGGCCTTTGTCAGACGACTCTTTGCGCTTCGTGCCCGCTCCGCCCCGGGGCTTGGTGTCTGGAGCGGCAGCCATGGCCTCTTTGGCTTTCTGAGCAGCTTGGCGGGAAGAAGTTCTGGTTGGCGCCATTGTGGGTTGATATTTTCACCAGCAGAGGAATAGGACTGAACAACGAGGGTACAAGCCTTGCGGATACAGAATTGTCTTTAATGAAGCTACGGTAGGGTCGAGAACCTGTAGAGCCTCTTCCAGGTCTTCGAGGTCGATGAGGGCCGGGTGACGTCATAGATGTCTCCTATCTGATCGGGACTAGCGCGCTTCGGGTCTAGGATGGGGTCACGTGAATGGCCCATACCCAATGGGGCAGAGTATAGATGCTACTATAGGGCGATTGTATAGATCGCATCTGATCAAAGCACAGATTCAATCCAGATCCATTAATTCGGGAGCATTAAATACATCTGATGCGCTGGTTGTGCTTGCATCAGTGAAGGGAGAGTCGGGTGTGAAGCTGTCGCTTGATCCGGCCTCACTGAGTTCCGGAGGTGACAAGCTGCTTCCCCTGCGTTGTCTTTTCGGACTTAGTGACCCTTCCCCATATTGCGCATCAATCGTCCCCCTATGATCCTGTTGATGTGTGCCAGAGGGCCCTGCGACGGTGGTGTTCGGCTTCCTCTTTCTGCCCCTTTTCGATCGATGGGCAAGCCGTGGGTTTGTGCTGTCCGAATCACAATGAAGATCCTCCAATGAGCCGACCAGGTCAGATCGAACTTTTCCGGCAGGGCCCCTCGTCGAGGTAGTGGGTTCGCTGGGGTCATCGTCTGGTTCCTCAATTTCGTAAGGCTGGACTACCACGGCGTTGGTGCCGGGCTCGGGATCTTGCGCAGAGGCGTCTCCCAGCAAGAACAATCCTTCATCGGAGAGATTGCTTTGGCTACCGTCCATATGGGACGTGCCAGACAGCCGACTGCTATTATCCCATGGTATTTGAGGTCGGGTTGGATTCGAAGTGGATGGGTTCGTTTCAAATATATCGCTCATGTCGCACTAGCCGGGGTCTAAGGTATATAAAGATCGCAACGAGTATATCACCCTCATGCCAAATCAGAAACTCGGTTGTAGGCCAGACAATCGAAAGACGGTTGAAAGGTATTTCTTCAAGCAAGGTACTTGAGTACGGGGTGCGACCGCGCAAATCGGATTGCAATTTCCCTATTAGAGGTCAAAGGATTCACGTCCCAGATAGAAAGAAAGACAAGAGGAGGGAGAGAGAGTTATCATAAAGAAGAGCGATAAATGATGGATTTTATTTCTGATAAGAGTAAGGAAAAAGGGGGACGGATCACATCTTATAGAACGGCGGAGACCCCACGAGGACGGAGGGTACGAAGCGTATAGAAGGCCAAAGAGCGCAGGTAAGAAGGGCAAGAACAGGTCGGAAACCAAACGAAGAGTATGTCATGGAGGCCTCAGGCGTCCAGGCACCCATCGGGCGGCCGCTCACCGCCGGGGCCATGATTGGCTCTCAAGCCTCGCTTACGGCCATTAAGTCCACGTTACTCTACCGCCCCCGTCCCTTAGTCTGGTCTGCTTGTTGCTGGCTGTTAGCAGTTAGTTGTCCAGACTGTCTGGCTAGACGTTCCACGACCTCACCTTGCCGCAATCCCCTGCCATTCTGCCCGCCCCGTTGCAGTGGATGAGGTGGTCGCCTTCTCCGGTATATTATTTGTGATTAGCGAGCGGAGCTTGCCTCTCTATGGTGCGGCTCCGGCCAACACTCCCTCAAGATGCAGTCCTCCCCAAACATGCTCACCAAGGTCCGTCTACCCCGGGTTTGCCCCCCCCTGATTCTATATCACGACCTGCTCGCCTCCAAGGGTCGCTACTCACCACCCTCTCATGTATAGTTTGAGTCCAAATCCTCCAGAGCCAAAGGAATTGCCTTCCATCCTAAACGGTTAGTGAACAACGTGCATGAACGGAGCGATGGAACCGGTCCACGCGTCGCATTTGGAAACCGCTGACTCCCGTCCTTTGGCAGGCCATGGATTCTAGTATCTCTTCATTCGTCCACGATTCAGCTATGGGACTACCGCATGGGTACCCTCATTGACCGCTTCGAAGAACACGACGGCCCCGTTCGAGGCATTGACTTCCACCCGACCCAGCCCCTCTTCGTGTCCGGCGGTGATGATTACAAGATCAAGGTTTGGAGCTACCAGACTCGGAGATGTCTGTTCACACTCAATGGCCATCTGGACTACGTGCGGACGGTCTTCTTTCATCATGAACTCCCCTGGATTCTCTCCGCGTCGGATGACCAGACGATCCGGATATGGAACTGGCAGAACCGGTCGTTGAGTAAGTTGATCTCTCGCAATTGGTTTTGAATGCGGCTGATATCCGTCCCCTAGTTTGTACGATGACTGGCCATAACCACTACGTGATGTGCGCGCAATTTCACCCCACCGAAGACCTGATTGCCTCCGCCTCCCTGGATCAGTCCGTTCGCATTTGGGATATCTCCGGACTGCGGAAGAAACACTCGGCTCCTACTACGATTTCGTTCGAAGATCAGATGGCTCGAGCCAACCCCAGCCAAGCGGACATGTTCGGAAACACAGATGCAGTTGTGAAGTTTGTGTTGGAGGGCCATGACCGTGGTGTTAACTGGGTGTCCTTCCACCCCACCCTCCCCTTAATTGTCTCTGCCGGTGACGACCGCCTCATCAAGTTGTGGCGGATGAGTGGTATGTGATGGACATTGGATCATTTGTCTTAGAGATAAGCGTGCTGACACTTTGCAGATACGAAAGCGTGGGAGGTCGATACCTGCCGTGGTCACTTCCAGAATGCCTCCGCTTGTCTGTTCCATCCCCACCAAGACCTGATTCTCTCCGTCGGCGAAGACAAGACAATTCGGGTATGGGATTTGAACAAGAGAACCTCTGTGCAGTCTTTCAAACGGGACATGGACCGGTTCTGGGTCATCGCCGCTCACCCTGAGATCAACCTTTTCGCTGCCGGCCACGACACCGGTGTCATGGTTTTCAAGCTGGAACGGGAGAGACCTGCGTCTGCGGTGTACCAGAACCAGCTTTTTTACATCACCAAAGAGAAGCATGTCAAGTCGTACGACTTCGCCAAGAACGTTGAATCTCCTCCGATGCTCTCATTGCGGAAGCTTGGGTCCGCTTGGGTGCCACCTAGAACTGTTTCATACAACCCCGCTGAGCGCGCCATCCTGGTCACTTCGCCCACAGACGGTGGTATCTACGAGCTGATTCATCTCCCAAGGGATGCCACCGGAGCTGTCGAACCCACCGATGTCAAGCGCGGCCAGGCTTCCTCGGCAGTTTTTGTTGCCCGCAACCGATTTGCTGTCTTTAGCCCGGCCAACCAGCAGGTGGATATCAAGGATCTGAGCAACTCGACGACCAAGACTATCAAGCCCCCGGCGGGAACGACCGACATCTACTTCGGTGGAACCGGCTGCCTGCTCTTCATTACTCCCACCCACGTTGTCCTTTTCGACATTCAGCAGAAGAAGCAACTCGCCGAACTGGCGGTTGCCGGCGTCAAATATGTGGTTTGGTCGAATGATGGCCTTTATGCAGCCCTGCTCAGCAAGCACAATGTCACGATTGTCACCAAGAGCTTGGAGCAAGTGAGCACATTACACGAGACAATCCGCATCAAGAGCGCTGCTTGGGATGATGCTGGTGTCCTTCTATACTCCACTTTGAACCATGTGAAATATTCTCTTCTGAACGGGTAAGTTACTTTCTATTGACGATGCAAGACACATATTGACCGTGATTAGCGACAATGGCATTATCCGCACCCTCGAACACACGGTTTACCTCGTCAAGGTCAAGGGCCGAAGTGTCTACTGCCTCGATCGTAACGCCAAGCCTAGGGTTCTGGAGATCGACCCCACGGAATACCGTTTCAAGTTGGCTCTGGTCAAGAGAAACTACGATGAGATGCTTCAGATCATAAAGACGTCTAGTTTGGTCGGTCAAAGTATCATCTCTTATCTGCAGAAGAAGGGTTACCCCGAGATCGCCCTGCAGTTCGTGCAGGACCCTCAGACTCGCTTCGAACTCGCCCTCCAGTGTGGTAACCTTGATGTCGCCATTGAGATGGCGAGAGAGCTGGACCGCCCTAACCTGTGGAGCAGGCTCGGAGCGGAGGCCCTGGCTCACGGTAACCACCAGACGGTAGAGATGGCTTACCAGAAGCAGAGAAACTTTGATAAGCTGTCCTTCCTGTATCTGTCTACTGGTGATCAGGAGAAGCTGTCGAGAATGGCCAAGATCGCAGAGCACCGTGGTGATTTCACCTCTCGCTTCCAGAACGCTATCTATCGGGGCGACATCGAGGATCGTATCCAGATGTACAAGGAAGTTGATCTATGTAAGTGCACCGAGCCGAACAATTATGTTTACCGCTGCTAACCCTTTTGATAGATCCCTTGGCGTATCTCACTGCCAAGGCTCATGGCCTGACCGAAGAGGCTGAATCTATTCTCGAAGCGTCTGGTCTGACGGAAGACCAGATCACCCTGCCGAGTATCGACGAGCCTTTGCGGGTGCCGCACCCCATCGCTCCCACGTTCAAGGCAAACTGGCCTGTTAAGGCTGCCGCCCACTCTTCCTTCGAGAAGGCCTTGCTTGGAGAAGTTGGTGCGGTTGATGATGATGCCGCCGCTATCGGCTACGAGCCCGAGGAGGAAGAGGAAGCCGTTGCGGCTCAAGAGACTCTGGACGATGAGGAGGAGGATGTTGGTGGATGGGACATGGGCGAAGAGATCAACGTCGAAGAGGACGTTGACTTTGTCAATGTGGACAGCGCAGAGGCCGGCGCAGGCAGCACTGAAGCCGATCTCTGGGCTCGGAATTCCCCTCTGGCAGCCGACCATGTTGCTGCTGGGTCCTTCGACTCTGCCATGCAGCTCCTGAACCGCCAGGTGGGTGCTGTTAGCTTTGCTCCTCTCAAACCCCGTTTCCTTGAAATCTACAAGGCCTCGAAGACGTATCTGCCTGCCACAGCTGGTCTTCCTCCTTTGGTGAACTACGTGCGTCGGACAGTCGACGAGACCGACAGCCGCAAGGTTCTGCCAGTCATCCCCAGAGATTTGGAAACGATTGCCAATGTCGACCTGCAAGAAGGTTACGCTGCCATGAGGGCCAACAAACTGGAAGATGGAGTCGAGGTCTTCAAGCGTATCCTGCACTCCGTCTTGGTGAACACCGTCTCGTCGGAAGCCGAGGTTGAGCAGGCGAAGAAGATCATCGAAACTGCCCGCGAATACATTGTCGCCATGTCCATCGAGTTGGAGCGTCGTTCCCTTTCGACGGATGATCCTGAGAGCCTCAAGAGAAGCCTCGAGCTCTCTGCCTACTTCACAATCCCCAAGTTGGAGGTGGCTCACCGTCAGCTCGCCTTGATGGCTGCCATGAAGTTCTCGTTTGCCAACAAGAACTACTCATCGGCCCTCAGCTTTGCCAACCGCATGCTGGCCAACGGCGGTTCCGCCAAGCTTCTTGAACAGGTAAGTCTTGTCATGTAGTCAAAATACAAAACAGAGATAGGTTTGACAGCTAACATGAAAATAGGCCAAGAAGATTAAGGCGCAGTGCGAGCGCAGCCCGCAGGACAAGATCGACATCGAATTCGACCAGTTTGCCGAGTTCGATATCTGCGCTGCCTCCTACACTCCCATCTACACCGGATCTCCTAGCGTTTCGGATCCCTTCACCGGAGCCAAGTATCATGAACAGTACAAGGGCACCGTGTGTCGGGTATCCGAAGTCACCGAGATCGGTGCGCCGGCCAGCGGCCTGCGCTTGTTCGTGCCCGGCCAATTTTGAAGAATGACTAGACCCGAATCTTTTTCACTTTCAATCCTGTAATTCCCCCCTTTGACCAAACCAGCTCCAAATGTATGTTCGTGTGGAAATGAGGTGTAGCGCTGGGGTGGCTCCTCTACTAGATGTATGGATCTGTTGTCTCCGATAATTACTCAGCGACGTTAGCTATGTTAACTTGGTTCTTTTCCTTTTCTGCAATGCATGTCAACTGTTGAATACAATATCAAAAAAAAAATTTAGAAGAATAGAGTAGAGTTGCGATCTATTTCACAGTAATCATACATACATATACAGGAGTGGTTCCTTGTCTATCCAAAATGCCATCGTACAATATCATACAGAGTAGAGTGAGTGCCTTGAGTACCTTCTGCGCCCAGCTGCCTAGCAGAGTCCGAATCCATTCAATCAATCAATCACACCTCCCATCCTTCCAACCCGTCCTCCACCGCTCCTCCCAAAACCGACAATCAAACTCCTTCTTCCCCAGCTTGCGATTCACCTCGTTATGCGCCTCGCACATCCACGTCCCGAAGTCCGCTCGGCCGCCCAACCGCGGCTGGTTCTTCCCACTCGGCTCGGCCATCCACGTGCGGAAATCGTCCGCACACACCCAGCACGGATATAGTCGCGAGAAGAGCTTCAGGAAGGTGCGCATCTCCGTCTGTTGCTCTGTTGTCGCTTTCGTTGGGTACGTCGCTGTCATCGAGTGCAGGAGGGTCCAGGTTGAGCGGCCGAGGTTCTCGACGTCTGGGGGGCATTCATTTCGCGAAGGGGTGGAGTTGGAGGAGGGGGGTTTTGCGACAGGGTCGTTGGAGGAGGTCGAAGCTGCTGTTGATGCGGCGCCGGAGGCTTTGGCTTGCTTGGTCAAGGAGCGCCATGATGCGGCGGAGGTGCAGAGACGGCATCTGGGAGGGATCTGGGTTAGTATTCCTGCAGGAGCATCGGGGCAATTGAATTGAGGTTGGACGTACGGTTTCCCATCTTTGTCTAGGACAACGCCGTTGGCTAGTTTGGTCTTCGAGTCATCGTCTTTGGAGTCGGTTGATGAGCTTGCCGTCGCTGGGGGCTGATGTGGGAATGGAGATTTGAACGGCCTGGGTTGCGACTCTTCCGCCATGATTGTTTGCTCTGGCTTGAGGGCGCTGATGGCGGATCGGTAGGTGGTGGGTATAGAATTCGAAGTGTAGATAAGATGCGATCAAAGTAGATGGAGCAATTCGCTTCGGAATGAATGTGAAGCCTCAAACACAGCTGACTATGCCAGAAACATTCGGGAGTATATATGCACAGTACCAAAAAACAAGCATCAAAGCAAGCAAGAAATTAAATAGGTCTGAATGATGGAAAGAAATGACCGGATGGATTGGTAATGGTTCACTAGGAAGAGAAAGCCGGGCTTTGTCAGCAAGTATCCATTCCCATCCTGGGTTAGCACCATCGAAATAAGGCATCAAATGCGCCGAGACCAAATCGACCAGTCACTCCGTTGCTCTCCATTCCTTAGCTTCGCGGCCATTTTCGATCGATTTTAATGCCCTGCTAGTTAGCCTGACGTGTCGCCTATCTTGTCGTTCCTGCGGCTAAATTGCTGTCGAAATCCTCCTTACGCCACTCACGCTGGTCGTGTTTCGAGTTTGTCGCGTCGCGGTCTCCGCCCTCCGCCCTCCGCCCTCGATTGACAGCGCGCCAAACCGTTCGGTGCAACGCGAACTACCAAATTTGTGAGAAAAATAGAACGAGTTTTAAATCCTACGAAGAACCCTGTTATAATGGCTCCTCGATACGCTCTGTCGGACTCCGAAGCCGAGTCCGAACCCGAACAACCGACAGCTCCCTCCGATGATGCGTTGGAGAAAGCTTTACGCAACAGGGTCGCCGAAATATATAGAACAGGAAATATGGAAGAATTGACGGTGAAGCGAGTGCGACTAGCAGCGGAAAAGTCCCTCGAACTGGAGCCGGGGTTCTTCAAGGCCGACAACGCGTGGAAAGCAAAGAGTGAGCAGATCATCAGGGAAGCTGTGGTATGTTTGTGTTGGCCCATTGTCTGTTTTACAAGTCCTGGTCACTGATGAAACCATCTCCTTGTCACAGGAATCACAAGATAATGCGTCCGAACAGTCCAACGGCGACGGGGAAGAAAAAGAAGCCCCTCCAGCCAAATCCAAACCCGCCAAGCGCACCAAACCAGATGTTTCGGCTCCGCGAAAAAGACGGAAGGCGAGCACACCAGACCCCGAGGAAGATAATGAAGATGGAAACGAGGATGATGAAGAAGAAGAAGAAGAAGAAGAAGAAGAAGAAGAAGAAGAAGAAGAAGAAGAAGAAGAAGAAGAAGAAGAAGAAGAAGAAGAAGAAGAAGAANGAAGAAGAAGAAGAAGAAGAAGAAGAAGAAGAAGAAGAAGAAGAAGAAGAAGAAGAAGAAGAAGAAGAAGAAGAAGAAGAAGAAGAAGAAGAAGAAGGAAGCGATGCGCCGAGTGACGCAAGCGAAGAGAAGCCCAAGAAGCCCACCAAGGGGTCCAAGGCAAAGCAGGGGAAGAAGTCCCAATCCAAGCCCAAAGGAAAGACAGTCGATGAGTCTGATGACGAGAAGGAGGAAGATACCAAGCCATCGGAGGAACCGAAGGTGGACCCAAAGGACGATTCAGAAAGTGAAATGTCGGTAGTCCTAGACGAGGAGCCTCAGCCCACCCGCAAACGACAGAAGAGCTCCGAGGCAGCCGCACCTAAGGGCAAGAAAAAGGCAGCTCCCAAGCCGAAGGACGCGGATACCGACCCGAATGAAGCAGAGATCAAGCGGTTGCAAGGCTGGCTGGTCAAATGTGGTATCCGCAAGATGTGGTGGCGAGAGTTGGCCCCTTACGACACTCCCAAGGCCAAGATCAAACATCTCAAAGAGATGCTGAAAGATGCGGGAATGGAAGGCAGGTATAGCGCGGAAAAAGCGAACAGAATCCGGGAGGAGCGAGAACTCCGAGCGGATCTTGAACTGGTCCAAGAAGGCGCCAAACGATGGGGGACAGGGAGTGGAGACGAGGGTAGCGACAACGCACAGCCTCGACGAAGGTTGAATCGTGGACGCCAAACCCTGGCATTCCTAGACAGCGACGGCGAGGAAACGGATTGATGGCAGCATGGTTGGCGCATTGTCGGATCATGAGGTCCTTCCGCGTTGTCTGCCTGGAGCAGCCTCCGGTCGAGTCCAAGAGATCCTGGGAGTTTGATGTAATGATATTCATCGACTAAAATCCACACAAATCACAATATCCTGTCGCTCATCGATTTGACTTCGTTCCTCCCATTCGTTGAGCTACGAGGCTAAAGACGGCGACCGACGATATAAAGAGAACGAGGTTGTAGAACTATCGAGGGCGTCGGTCAATAACTTGCTCCGGTGCTTTGAAACATTTCGTTCAAGGATCATACCGCTGTTCTTGAATACTCATTTTCCTCTGACTCGGATCGCGCCTCGACGAAAAGACGCCGAAGGTTGGGCAGTTTCGCCTGTCGGTACTTGGTTAACATTGCTTGCTTTGAGGTAGCGCGAGTAGAAGGAGAGGGTGTATACCATAGATAGATATTTTGAGATTGCCAATAGATTAAAATAATAGTAAAATGTTTAGGGTCGGTCAGCGACCGTGTCGAAGAAGCGGCCGGATGTCTTGTTGGTTGTTCGCAGGATGAAGTCCGGGGGAGGTTTTAGTGAGCCGCTTTGTGGACAACTTTTGGGCCCAGACACTCTCGTTCTCTCCCTGACCTTCCATCGTCCACCATCTTTCCTCTCCGCCCCTCAACTCTCCACACCCATTCCTCTTCCGCCTCTGCTCGACTCTCTCAGCTGGGGGTGGTCGTCTTCTATTCTCCGATCATTTTCTCCCACGCCTCCCCCCCCTTTCACTCCGAGTTATTCCCCGACTCCCTGAAGCTACCGGCGTGGACATTCCCCGCAGTGGTCCGCAAGGACGCTCTGACATACCCAACTTCGAGCCCCTTATTTCTTGCGGGAGGGGCGACTTAAACGTTGTTAATACTTGCCTTCACCCAAAATGGCGATGAGTCGCATAAGAGGCGCCTTCGCGGTGCCCAGGAAAGGAGAGACGTTTGAATTGCGAGCTGGCCTTGTGTATGCGGTTTTCCTCCGGCTATCTTGTGATACCTGTCCATTGAGAAGGCGATGCTAACCAAGACATTAGATCCCAGTATGCCTACGAACGGTATGTCGATATACTCCGGGATTTTCCTACTACGCTCGAACATGGTGTCTAACCCAGCTATAGAAAGGAGTCTATCCAGAAGACCATCATGGCCATGACCCTGGGCAAAGATGTCTCCGCCCTTTTCCCCGATGTCCTCAAGAATATTGCGACCAGTGACCTGGAACAGAAGAAGCTTGTATATCTCTATCTAATGTAGGTACTCGTCTACCAGGGTGACTGCTTCTGGATACTGATTCCCCGGTCTGCGACAATTAGGAATTATGCCAAATCCCACCCGGACCTGTGTATCCTCGCCGTCAATACCTTCGTTCAAGATTCCGAAGATCCTAATCCCCTTATTCGTGCTCTTGCGATCCGAACGATGGGGTGCATTCGAGTAGACAAAATGGTTGACTACATGGAGGAGCCACTACGAAAGACTCTTCGGGATGAGTCGCCGTATGTCCGCAAGACTGCCGCGATCTGTGTGGCCAAGCTTTTCGATCTCAACCCAGCCATGTGCTTGGAAAATGGGTTCTTAGAAATGCTGCAAGAAATGATTGGTGACCCCAACCCCATGGTAGTCGCGAACTCCGTGACGGCGTTATCAGAGATCTACCATGCCGCCCCTGAGACGCAGGCGTTCAAGGTGACATCGAACACTCTGCGCAAGCTTCTAATGGCACTAAACGAGTGTACTGAATGGGGTCGTGTCACGATCCTCACTACCTTGGCGGAGTACAGGACTGGCGAGGTGACAGAGTCGGAGCACATCTGTGAACGAGTTGCACCCCAGTTCCAGCATGCCAACCCCAGTGTGGTTTTAGCTGCCGTCAAAGTCGTTTTCTTGCACATGAAGAACATCAACCCTGAGCTGTCCAAAAATTACTTGAAGAAAATGGCGCCTCCTCTAGGTATGCCGCACTAATTGCCATTAATGAGAATCTGGAACTAACTTGGCTCCAGTGACCCTGGTGTCGTCGGCTCCCGAGGTGCAATATGTCGCCCTAAGAAACATCGACCTGCTTCTGCAAAAGCAACCGGACATCCTGAACAAGGAGCTTCGTGTGTTCTTTTGCAAATACAACGATCCCCCCTATGTCAAGTTCCAGAAACTCGAAATCATGGTTCGGATAGCCAACGATAAAAATGTGGATCAACTTCTTGCCGAGCTGAGGGAATACGCCTTGGAAGTGGACATGGACTTTGTGCGACGCGCCGTCAAGGCCATTGGCCAAGTTGCCATCAAGATCGAGAGCGCCAGCGAGAAGTGTGTCAACACTCTGCTGGATCTGATCAACACGAAGGTCAACTATGTTGTACAGGAGGCGATTGTGGTGATCAAGGATATCTTCCGGAAATATCCAGGCTATGAGGGCATCATTCCCACTCTCTGTCAATGCATTGATGAATTGGACGAGCCTAACGCTAGGGCGGCTCTCATCTGGATCGTCGGCGAGTATGCGGAGAAGATTAGCAACGCCGGTGACATTCTGGCCGGGTTTGTGGAAGGGTTCAACGAGGAGTTCTCGCAGGTAAGTCTTGTCTCCGCTTTGTTACTGCGAACCCGCCGAGCTAACTTGTGCATAGACCCAACTGCAGATCCTCACTGCGGTTGTCAAGCTCTTCCTCAAAAAGCCCGAGAAAGCGCAGGGTCTTGTCCAGAAGGTCCTGCAGGCGGCAACGGCGGAGAACGATAACCCCGACGTTCGAGATCGTGCTTACGTGTACTGGCGCTTGCTGTCCAATACGAGCGATCCCAATGCCACTAGGAACATTGTCTTGTCCGAAAAGCCGCCAATTGTGACTACCATTCACTCTCTACCGCCCACACTCCTCGAACAACTCCTCAACGAGCTCTCCACCCTTTCCTCTGTCTACCACAAGCCGCCAGAGCAGTTTGTTGGCCAGGGCAGATTCGGTGCCGACGCCGTTCAAAAAGCGGCTATCCAGTGCGTATCCCTGTTGGCTTTCACCTTCTTCCCCAATCCTAATATACTCTATTTCTCAGGGAACAAATCGAGAATGCACGTGAGAACCCCCTGGCGGCTGCGGCGGCGGCGGCGGCTACTGGCGAGCCATCGTCTCAGCAGCCCCAGAACAACGTCGAGAATCTCCTGGATATTGACTTTGATGGCGGAGCACCTGCATCTGCTCAAAATGAACCCAGCAGTGGTATGTCTGGGCTAGAAGGCCTTGCCGGCACCCCCGTCCGAGTGGAGTCTCCTGCAGTCGGTACTCCGGCCCCCAGCAACAACCTTGATGATCTCCTGGGTGTGTTTGGCGACGGGGCACCTAGCTCGAGCAGCCCTGCTGCTTCCAACGGCGGAAGTGCAAGTGCAGACCTGATGAATGGATTTGCCGGGTTGGATCTTTCTTCCAACAGCAACCCTACGTCACCGCCACCTGGGGATAGTCAGCCCAAGAAAACCAACGAAGACATTTTGTCATTGTTCTAGATATGATGGTTTTGCGGTCCGATCGCGGGGTTGAAAGCACAGGATAAAAAGGTCATATAATCTCACCATTAGTCTAGATGGGCCGGACCGTCTCGGACTCAATTGTCTGATTTTCACCGTAACCCATCTATCGTCCCCTTCTTAAACCACGTTTACCGACATCATCCCTTCTGCTCTTCCGGCCCCCTCTTTCTCCAGCCATTTTTCTGTTACTTGTATATCCTGTTTCCCTTCACATGAGGGGGTTTTCCCCATTCTATAATTCCCAACTAGTTTGGGCTATAAATCTAGACTTGTTATTACTTCCATGGAGTATGTGACTACAAGATGCGGTGTAGCCAGAATGAACGCAAATATCTATCAAAATAAAACCATAAGGCCTTCCCTTTCTTTCCTGTGCCGCGGTGACCCCAAAATTCTACGTTCCCGGCCGGGAAAGAGTCGCCCGTAAAAGCAGGAAAAACATGACACAATGGAATTGGAAACGGGAAAAAACAAGCAAAGGACTGCGTGAAGTGATTGTCCGGAACTAAGCGTTTCTCCACAGCGGAAATTTCTCGGCTGCGTTCTCTGATTCAGGCAGCGTCGCATCATCCCATCGCAGAGGGACCCGTTTCGACAGAAAACGGTGTTCTCTATGAAAAGATCAAAGGCCGTAAAACAAATCAATGTCTGTGTGTTGCCGGTTCTCCGGTTCTAGAACGATGACGTCGCACGTCCACTATACCTTCACAGTAGATTGCAATTTATTTGCAAGGATGAATAAGAACGACCCCCTGCAGCAGCAGAGTCCGTCGCGCTAGCGCCGTATACCTATTCGGCAAGCCGGGATTTGCCCGTGATGTGTAGTGCTAGCTAACAGTCCAAACCTGACGCCTTTTCCTGGCGTTGAATAACGAAGGGACATCTCTGTCAGTTCTGCGACGAAGCCACGACTGTGCAAATTGCGGAGTACCGTGTCGCCGTGTCGGTGTGTTCGGAAGATGGACGAGACACCTTGTCTGAAGGCCTGGCTAGGGTTGGCCTGCCAGCGACGCTTTGAAGGGAGCCATTTGGTTTCCAGTACCCACTGATAATGGAACGAAATCCCCATCTTTACCCTTATCCATTATTACTCCATAAGTCCATCATGAACATTGGTTTTGCTGTTTCGCTTGTGTTGGAGTCTTTGAGACTGTGGGACCATTGGTTTTGTTGACCCGCTTGTTCCGGGGACTTTCCGCGCATAGAAAATTTGTTGGGTTATGGTTCTGTATAAAGATGGAATTAGAGTCCCGGTTGATTTGTTCTGGAATCGAAACGTTGCTGGCACATTCATTCCGAAGTGAAACCTTGACTTGATCACCGGATATCCAAACAGACTCTCATCATGGCGCAGACCGACTACAAATTCGAGGGGTGGATGGGTCTCGACGAAGGCTCCGCCGACGGCAAGATGATCTGGCAGGAGTTCGAGCCTAAGCCCTGGGAGGAGACGGATATTGACATCAAGGTCTCGCACTGTGGTGTCTGCGGTTCCGACTTGCACACGCTCCGTAGCGGTTGGGTAAGTCGTGCAGCTTTTCCCCAAGGATCTTATACAAAGTTAATATATTGTTTTCTAGAAACCCACCTTGTACCCCTGCTGCGTTGGCCATGAAATTGTCGGTACGGCCGTGCGCGTGGGCTCCAAGGCCGTCGGTGGCATCAAGGTCGGTGACCGTGTCGGCGTTGGCGCGCAGAGTGATTCTTGCCTGGGACGTCTCGGCGATTGCTCCGAGTGCGCTATGGGATGGGAACAATACTGCTCCCACAAGTTCGTCGGTACCTACAACGACGTGTACCTGAACGGCGGTAAATCGTACGGTGGATACGCCTCGTACAACCGTACCCCGTCGCACTTTGTGGTCAAGATCCCTGACAGCATTCCTTCCGCGGAGGCTGCGCCGATGCTGTGCGGAGGTGTCACCCTATACAGCCCTCTGAAGCACAACAACTGCGGCCCCGGCAAGCGGGTCGGCATCATTGGTGTTGGTGGACTGGGCCACTTCGGCGTCCTCTTGGCCAAGGCCATGGGTGCCGACAAGGTCGTCGCCATCTCGCGCAAGTCCGGCAAGAGTGAGGACGCGATCAAGATGGGTGCGGATGTTTACATTGCCACTGACGACGAGCCTGATTGGGCCTCGAAATATGCTCGTTCCTTGGACCTCATCGTCTGCACGGTGTCCTCTACCAAGGTGAGTTTCCAAATGACGAGTCTAAATGCTCCGGGCGTTACTGACGAAGACGCAGATGCCCATGGCCCAGTACTTGGGACTTCTCCACACCAACGGCAGCCTGATCCAGGTCGGACTTCCTGAGGATGGAGCGCTCAGCGCCCCGGTGCCCAACCTCATCCGTCGTCTGAAGGTTGAGAGTTCTCTGGTGGGAAGCCCCGACGAGATCCGGGAGATGTTCGAGCTGGTCGGTCAGAAGGGCAGCATCAAGCCCTGGATTGAGACAGTCCCTATGAAGGAAGCCAACAAGGCCATTGTTGACATGCATGAGGGCAAGGCACGCTACCGCTACGTGCTGGTCAACGAGCAGTAGAAAGGAACCAGAGTGGGCTAGGTGTTTGTGACAGTTGGGGTTGACAGCGACTCTTTGAAGACACCAAGAATAGAATATAACGTATGAATGATGTTTCCGACTTTTGTTCTTGATTAGATTGCTTGAATGTAGGAAGGTTGATTGTCCCCCCCAAAGGTAGCCAGCCCAGTGGCGATATCACGTGGCAGAGCGTGTACATCTGCTACTTATCATTTAGTGGTTACTAATTCATTTGTGGAATCAAAGTAGATGCAAAATGCCCCTTCATTATTGATTATAGATTATTTATTACTAGCATACAAATCTGACCAAAAGAATTGACAACTTTTCAACCCATCAACGTAAACAAGGGTCTTGAGTTCCGGCGTCAGCGAAAGAAAAAGACCAAAACAGACCATATAAAAATAACTCCGAGATACCATTACCCAAGTGTAGTGGTGGCTTTCAGCAACTTAAAAAAAAGTGCTAGAGAGCCCAGGTCAAAGATGACTGATTTAGAGGAGGACCATGACGGCCATGACGGCAGCCAAGAGACCGGCGGTTGGCTTGACGGCCTGGGCAGCACCGGTGAAGGGCTGTCCAGAGGGCGAGCTAGTGGGCTGAGCCGGAGACACTCCAGTAGGCTGCTCGGGCTCCTTGGGGTGCTCAGGCTCCTTGGGGTGCTTGGGGTGCTCGGGCTCTTCAGGCTGCTCGGGCTCTTCAGGCTGCTGGGGCTCCTCGGGCTGCTGGGGCTCCTCGGGCTGCTGGGGCTCCTCGGGCTGCTGGGGCTTCTCAGGCTGCTCGGGTTCCTCAGGCTGCTCGGGCTGCTCGGGCTGCTCGGGCTGCTCGGGCTGCTCGGGCTGGCCCGGGGTGCCAGGAGTGCCAGGAGTGCCAGGGGTACCGGGAGTTCCAGGGGTGCCAGGGGTGCCGGGCTCGCCAGGGGTGCTGGGAGTTCCGGGGGTGCCAGGAGTACCGGGAGTGCCGGGCTCACCAGGGGTGCCAGGAGTGCCAGGGGTGCCGGGGGTACCGGGGTTGCCAGGGGTGCCGGGCTCGCCAGGGGTGCCAGGAGTTCCGGGGGTGCCAGGAGTACCGGGAGTGCCGGGCTCACCAGGGGTGCCAGGAGTACCGGGAGTGCCAGGAGTGCCAGGAGTGCCGGGCTCACCAGGGGTACCGGGAGTTCCAGGGGTTCCAGGGGTTCCAGGAGTTCCAGGTGTGGCAGGAGTGCCGGGGGTACCGGGGGTTCCAGGGGTTCCAGGGGTTCCAGGAGTGCCAGGGGTGCTAGGAGAGGGCTGAGGAACAGGAATGGGAACAGGTTTGCTCGTAGGCTTGCCCGGAACCGGCACGACAGTGGAGTTGTGGTAGGGAGCGGGCTTGGTGGTGGGGTGAGGAATGGTGCTGTTGTGTCCAGTCGGGACAGGCTTCTTAGGAGGCACAACAGTGGTGTGGTGAGGCGGCGGCGGGACAGGGTGTCCAGTGCCAGTTGGGACCACAGGCTTGCGAGTCGAGCCGGTGGGAGTCGCCTCATCCTGGTAAGTGGTGGTCTTCGTGACGGTGTTGGTCAGAGTAATCGGGACCGTCAGAGTCTTGGTGCCGCTGGTGACAACAGTTGAGGTTACTAGGAGTCAAGTCAGACTAGGCACTAGACAAAGTACTTGTGTTGGTCATCCTACCTGGGCATTCAGTAGTCACATAGGTGCTTGTCTTGGTGATAATGATGTGAGGCGCAGTAGCGGTAGCGGTCAAGACCTTCCCGGGCTTGTCCACATGCTTGTGAGGCTCATGAGGACCAGGAAGCTTGGGGCCAGACTTCTCAACATGTAAGTAAAGATGACTTGTTCATACGAATATCAAGGTACGTACCTCATGGTGCTCCTTGGCAACACCAGCAAGAGCCGGGCCGGCGAGAGCCAGAAGGGCAACAGTTCCTCGGACCATGTCGAAGGTATTAACGATGCCAGAGACAGAAGGGGCAGCAAGAGATGCAAAGAAATTTAAACGAGTGAAAAAACAGCGAGCGACTTTTTCTCTGGCTCACAATAAGCGCGATGAGAAAAAGAAAGAGAAGGGGAGTTGAAGGCAGACGAGCAAAGGTGTCTGTATTTGTAGCCTGTCAAACGATACTAATGTTGCCGTTTTCGTGCACTCAATCAACTTCTGGCGATAATGCCACTGTAGTATCCATGGGTAGTAAGTCTCGAGGTACGGTTCGAGAGGAGAAGCAAATCTTCAACACTCCAGAGAACAGCACCATTGGTTTGCAGAGATGTAGCAACTGAGGGCGATCCATGGTTTGCAAAGGGACCTGTCTAATCAACCAAGCTGGAGTGTGATCAGGTAATCAACTCAAACTTGCTAACCAAGATAGAGACGTGACATCCAGTGGTGTCATTCAGGTGCAAGGTTTGAAGTACCCACTTCAAACTTTGGGAGTCTGGAGCAACTTGGAAAACTCGATGGCCCTGAGAAGAAATTTCGCGGGCCAATGGCATCACTACCCTGACTGCACGGCCTAGCAGATCGAGCGTTGAAAGGATCGGTTCTTCATGAAGGGCTAGTTTAGCATGCTCAGCATGAAAGCAAGCGAGAACAGCCTTGGTAAGCCTGCACGAGCTTGAAAGCACGTAGCCTATTGAATCGAGCTGATCTGACAGATTCCAAGCCATATTTGGTCGGCCAAGAGCCTGTACACGGGCATTGGATCAGGAAGAGCAAATCATTCGATCCCCACTCCAGGGGCATCGAACTCGCCCGCCAACCAAAGTGAACAATTTACAAGATCTTCTTGATCTTGCTGGAATGTGGGACTTTGGAAAAGTGCCCCTGCAACGTTACACGTCACGTTGGGACCCTCATATTGGAGGGGGAAGTTGGTGACTGAGTAGACAAAATGAGAAATGTCTGTCTGCATTGAGCACACTTGAAGTGGAGCAAGCAAGCGCATGGCCAAGCACTTAGTAGGCAAGGTAAATCCGAATTAGCAACATGGTAGGTCCCATAATGGCGTGTCGTCCAATTCATTCTGTGTCCCCGAGGGCTATGATGACGTTCCTTCGAGTTCCGATGTGGACTAGTCAACCAGTCGAGGGTAATCAGGGGAACATTGAGATACGATTTCAGAAATTGGTCACACTTGAAGTCTGGTAGAAGGCTCAATATGCGTAGTAGATTGTGCGAGGTTTCATCCAAAATGGGTCTCGTCAAACGACATCAAAAACTAGTGTAGGCGTCATGCAACAAGAATAGGAGTAGTCAAGGCAGGGTCGGTGAACAAGGTGCCGGAAAAAGCAACCCCCTGGAGCTGGTGGTCCCTGAGGAATGTAGAGTGGAGTCGAAGAGCCAATTAGTGTGTGTAATGGTCAGCAATTGAAGGGTAGCAGTCGAAGTCGAGGTTGATGTAGTAGATAAAGCCCGAGTGGGGCCCATCGCCGTTTGCGGACCTCTCGGTGGTCCAAGCTCCAGAAGAGATCCACGTGACTCGACCACACTGTCGAGTCACCTGACTAGCTTAGGGCTTAGGGCCGGGTGGGAAAGCGCGTCGTCACGCGTCCGGACGCCGCGTTAATGGGCTTGGCCAAGCAGGGAGAAGACATACAGCAAGTGTGAGGGCTGGCGAAACATCCCGATCCCAAGCGCAAATAACTCGAATCCCCACCCAGGATGCCTCATTCTGAATCTCCAGGAACATCGCCGACTCATCACAATGATGAGGGAACTCTACCGGATGCCCCTCCAGTAGACGCGACTTCCAGTGCCGCCGAAGACAACTCTGATAACCCGCAAAATGAAACGACAGGAGAAAACCTTGCGGAACTCCTATTTGACGATGACGATGACGATGAGTACCCTGCTTCGAGTGCGCCAGACACGAAAAATGTACCTCCGGCGGTCGAGTGAGTCCTGACCCGTCGGTCGATACGACAATTCATGGGAGATGCTAATGCCGACATCTTCAGATCCTCTGCGCCTCCACCGGCAAAGGTAGATACCGACACCATGCTTGCTTTTTATCAGCGCCTTTTCCCATTCCGATATCTGTTCCAATGGCTCAATCATGGGATTGTCCCATCTCCAGACTTTGGGAATCGTGAATTTGCCCTCACGCTCCAGAATGATGCCTATCTTCGATACCAGTCCTACACGACCGCAGACCTGTGAGTCAACCCGGTTACCCATCGGCACGACCCGATTGCTGACAGAGGATGTTTCTAGGTTTCGGAAAGACATCTTGAAAATGAACCCTTCCCGTTTCGAAATTGGACCTGTGTATAATACAAACCCGCGTGATCGCAAAACGCTGCGAGGAGGCCAGATGAAACCCATCTCGAAGGAGTTGGTATTCGATATCGATTTGACAGATTATGACGACATCCGTTCTTGCTGCGAGAAGGCGAATATTTGCGGCAAATGCTGGGCCTTTGTGACGATGGCCATGAAAGTTGTTGACACCGCTCTACGCGATGACTTCGGATTTCAACACATCCTCTGGGTGTACTCTGGTCGTCGTGGTGCCCACGCCTGGGTTTGCGATCCCCGTGCGCGCAGTCTCCCCGATGACCGACGACGAGCTATTGCAGGCTACTTGGATCTCATACGGGGAGGAGCCCAAAATGGCAAACGGGTGAATTTGAGGCGACCACTGCATCCTCACATGGCTCGGAGCTTGGAAATCCTAAAACCCTATTTCGCCCAGACTACCTTGGTCGATCAGGATACATTCGCTGGCTCTGAGCAAGCGCAGCGACTTCTCTCCTTACTCCCCGATAAGTCGCTGAATGACGCGCTGCGCAAAAAGTGGGAGTCATCGCCGGACCGCTCCAGCACCAGCAAATGGGCCGACATCGATGCTCTTGCTAAGACTGGGAAAAGCAGCACCCTCAAACCCACCGCTCTCCGAGATGCCAAACAAGACGTTGTGTTAGAATACACTTATCCACGACTCGACTCCGAAGTGAGCAAAAAAATGATTCACTTGCTGAAGAGTCCTTTCGTCATCCATCCCGGTACTGGTCGTATCTGTGTTCCCATCGATGCTCGAAAGGCGGAAGATTTCGACCCTCTCTCGGTCCCTACGGTTACGGAGTTGCTTGCTGAAATTGATGCCTGGGACGCAGAAAACCCCAATTACTCTGGAGGTGCCGATACTGCAGATGCTGAAGGCAGTGTGCCCAATGGCTCGGATGCCAAGGGTGGTCGGAAATTGCAAGATTACGAGAAAACAAGTCTTAAGCCCTACATTGACTACTTCCGCTCGTTTATTGCTGGGCTTCTTCAAGAAGAGCGCACGGGTAAAAGGGAGCGCAATGAAGAGAAGGTCGAAATCAAATCAGAAAGTATGGAATTTTAAATCTCTCGATTTGTGCCTTGTCTTCATCCTGAAGGGTGTATGATACCGTATCTTTGACGATCATTTTGTGATTATTTCAAGCGGGTTAGGAGTTATGTTATTCTGTGATCTCATCACATTCTGGCACGCCATTATTATGGATTCTGGGCGTTTACATTTTATCAATTCAATCCATCCTACATTCGAATATTAGTGGCTTAAGCACCACAGTTCAAGAACTCGGACGACTTGTCCGTCAAAACCCGGCCTACTCAGGCTAAAGAAGTGTATGAACATGTGCAGCTGCATGGTGCAACTTAAATGACTTGAAGATATCAATAGACAGAGATATGGTAATTACAAAATTCCTCAATTCGTTTCTATAATAGTACACGTGCACACTGCTTCAAAAGCAGCAAACTGCAACTTCATGAACAACACTTGAGCTATTGGCAAAGACAATATGTCAGTGAGCTCATGTAACACAAAGAATTAATATGATAGTTTAACAGATTCAACCCAATCGAGTCAAAACCAAACCCCAGAGATGAGGTTACCCAGCATGTTGCGATCCTGCTAAGAATGGAGGCTCGCATTTAAGCGGCAACGAAGTTCTTGACATCTGCAGCAATTAGTTAGAGGTGAACTCATGGTAGGCAAGGAAAATGAAAACTTACTCTCAAGCCAGCGAACGTACTCCTTCTGCTCCTTGACCTGGATATAATCGGGGATCATGTTGGCAAGCTCGGCGTTGATGCCGCGCTCCTCGAGGTAGCGCTCCAGGAAGGTCTGCAAGTCCTCGTCCAAGTTCTCGAAAGGAGGACCGGCGTACAAGCTCTGTCTAGCCCAGTCCTTCTCGGCAGTCTGGGCATAGGCCAAATCAGGCTTGTTGAAGTACGACACCTCCTCGATCTGGAAGAGGCCGTCCTGGACAACGGTCTGGATCAGAAGAGCGCCGGTGCTGGGCTTCTCGACGGTGACATTGACACGAGCAGGGAAGCTAGGCTCGAGGTCTTCGACATCGCGATCGGCGGGGGCAACGCTGTCCTCCGGGTGTTGAGACACATTGCCATTATGTCCCTGGTTGGCGGGCTGATGGCCGGACTGGAAGTCCATCTCATCACCAAGGGCAGCATCATCAAAGTCTTCCTGTTCGCTGAGGTTCTGGAGATCGGCAACAGTGAAGGTAAGTCGGATCCTATCAGGGAAACATGGTTAGTTGCGAAAAAAGAATCATGAACCAGGACCTGCGACTAGCAACAGGGCTCGGAATCAATACTTACTCCTCGTTGCCAAGCTTCTTCGTCAGCACAACCTCCTGCTCTCCGGGAACGTCCTTGACCTAGATTGAGATGATTAGATTTCCTTCGCTTTTGATAAACCGCTGAGAGCAGGTGTACATACCTCCCACGAGTTGTTCTGAAGGACATATTGGATGTTCTGAACAGACGCCTCCAAGTCATTAAGACCGGAGGACTTCTCATGCTTCAACTCATCTTCGAGCTTGGCAGCAAGTTCGACATCACCTATTAGAGGATTCGATGATTAGTATGATGTTTGCGGGATTCCATCGCACTTCTCAATGCTGGGGCGAACATCACAAGGAATAGATGGTGCAAAATTGGGCAATCCGTATCAAATATGCAAGAGTTATCATACCATCAGCGGCAGGCTGCTTGAATGCCTGAGAGGTCGAGAAAGCGGCATAAGAAGACCTCGTGGCCTGCTTCAACGAAGACTGGAGAAAAGTGTTCTTGGGGACGGCCGACGCAGGTCGGTAGAGGGCGGAGCGAGAGGAGGTAGCGACAGAGCGCGAAATCGTGCGGGGCACGGAGCGGGCAAGAGCGCGGAGAGAAAACATTTTGAAGAATGGACGAGTGGGATGGATAGAGGATGATGGAGAAGAGAAAGAAGACGATGTTGACGGACGGAAAGTTTGGAACTGATGATGTTACCGTTGCCGCTACTGGACCGGCGCCAAGACTTGGAGCTTCTGTGCGCCAAGCTTTATTCATATGATGGGATTGCGACGGTCAGGCCATTCCAGCAAATTGCCTCTACTCCGTACATTGGCTAAGAACTTCACTATCGTAATTGTACTTCTAGGAATTCGTGCCTCACGGAGCCACAGTAATGAGGTATATACAATCATGCATGCCATTGTCCCGTAATTGAAAGCAAATGTCGCAACATACGCCGACTTTTTTTGTGAAGGAAAAACGAAAGAAAAAGAGAAACCACTATACACCAAGGAAGACGAAAGATGATATCACGACATACCCTTCGGCGGAAAGGCTGACGACTGTTTCTCTCCATCCTTGGTGAGACGGATGAATTTCATCGTACTCAAACCGGACCAATCGCCATTCCACGACGCAAGTTTCTTGATCACATCTTGCTGGCTGATATCGGGCATCCAAAATCCCGTCTTGAATTCCTTGTCCTCCATGTCCGTTCGTTGCAACAGGGCTTCTTCGCGCTTGCTAGGCGGTCGACCTTTCCGGCGCTCACTTTGTAGCTGTTCGATCTCGGGGACGCTGCGGTTGATGTATCTGATTATGTTGGCATTAATAGACACTCTAGTATCCGGGGATTTGCCCACCAACCTTGCGGCCACATCCATCATGTCCTTGTCGGAGAACGGCCCACTATCTTCAGGAATGTTATCCTGGAAATAGGCAATCCGGTCCACTAGAAACAACATGTCAGCAAATTTTCAAGATCCGATATAGAAGACCCAGCTCATACCATACGTCAGTCTCCCCCGCGACATATTGGTGTGGACTCGAGCGACTCGGTCATCTCTCGCATTGGCGCGGCGCAGTCTCTTTGCATCGCGGCTGTTCTCATGAAGCGCCTCGACGGCTCCGCGCTTCTTGGAGATATGCTTATGAACTTTTGATAATGTCTTCGGCATGACGGGCGTCTGGATTCCTTGGTCTGGGACGTTCCAACCTGATATGGTGGGACAACTGTGCACAACAATTCTTGCCCGCCGATGACCTTTTCTTCCCTACTTTTTTTTTTCTCGGGGCAGAATCTGAGGCGGTGAGTATCTCGTGTATTACCGCCTAAAGGCAAACCAATTAAGAGGCCGCCCTATGCATCGCGTCCCTTTGGCGCGTCGGAGGGTCGAAGACAAACATTCCAATCTCGTTGTCCTGGCCATCGTCTTTGAGGGGGGTTCGACAGGGTTTCTTGGCAATTTGGCCCTCCGTCCCTCTTTCTCTTAACATCGCTCCGATGACCCTGGTACTCCAAACTATCCTCGACGCCTAACTGCCAAACGGTCACGTTCGATGCCCGTTTAGGCCGTGCAGGTAAACAATTACGAGGAGTTTGTCCTTCGTCGGTGTTCACGATGGGTATTAAAGGTAGGGTGAACTTGCGCGTGCTCACAGAATCATGCAACTTACTGACTCACTCCTCAGGGCTTCATGGCCTTCTCAAGTCCATCCAGAAGCCATGTCACCTGAAGAAGTTCAGTGGGCAAACGCTTGGGGTTGATGCGTATGGATGGCTCCATCGAGGCACGATTGCTTGTGCTGTCGATTTAGTTCTCGACAGGCCAACGACGAAGTGTGTTCTGATCAGTGGAAGCGGCGGGCATAAGTGCTAACTTCAAGCCAGACACATCGACTTCGTCCTTAACCGAGTTCGAATGCTCCTTCACTTTGGCGTCACGCCCTACCTGGTCTTCGACGGAGACGATTTACCCAGCAAATCCGGGACCGAGACCGACCGCCATAAAAGACGCCAGGACAGCAAAGCCCTGGGGTTGGAGCTGCAGCGGAAAGGCAGAACGGCTGAAGCGTACCAGGAATTGCAGAAAGCTGTCGACGTAACCCCTCTGATGGCCCGTCAATTGATCGAGGAATTGAAGAAGATGAAGGTTCAATACGTGGTGGCACCATACGAGGCAGACGCACAACTGGTTTATCTGGAGCAGCAAGGCATTATCAATGGCATTATATCCGAAGACTCCGACTTACTCGTGTTCGGCGCGAAGAGGCTATTGTCAAAGCTCGATCAATATGGTGATTGCATTGAGATCAACCGAGCGGACTTCACAGCCTGTCGTGAAGTGAGCCTCATCGGGTGGACAGACGCTGACTTCCGGCACATGTGCATTCTGAGTGGCTGTGATTACTTGCCTAATATTGCACGGATGGGCCTCAAGACGGCATATCGGAGCATCCGAAAATACAAGAGTGTTGAGAGAGCGTTGCGCATGTTTCAATTTGAGGGCCAATACCAAGTCCCTGCGGACTATCTTCAGAACTTCAAGCAGGCCGAGCTTACGTTCCTTTACCAGAGGGTGTTTTGTCCGAAAGCCAGAAAGCTGGTGACACTGACTCCGCTAGGAGACGATGTCAAACTAGAGGAGCTTACGTTCATTGGGGACGATGTGGAACCAGCCACGGCTGTTGGAGTTGCTCATGGTGACTTGGACCCGACCACCAAGAAACCGCTCGTGGTAAGGCCTCTGGCAGTCAGACAACTCGCCAACGGCTTGAGTCGCCGACAAACGCTCGGCTCGTCAGCAGAGCTGAAGCCGAAGAAACCAATCAATTCGTTCTTCACCCCTAAGCGGGTTCCCCTGGCTGAGCTGGACCCGAACAGTCTCACGCCGTCTCCAAGCCAGCAAAGATTGCTAGAGCGTCATGCAAACAACTCCTGGGCCAGCAACCCTGTGACTCCAAGGTCAGATAACATGAGGTCGGCGCCATCCCTAATGCGGCAGTCCTCTAGTCCCTTGGTGAGGAGCGTGGAGCGCAACTCTTTCTTAGCCCATGCCTCGCGAGCGTCGAATTTGCAGCCCGTCAAAAGACAACGGCTGTGTTCTGAGGCGGACGAGGCCTCTTTAACCAATACTTCTGATTGTCGCAGCCGGTTCTTCGCTTCTGGGCAACAGGAGACTAGTCCAAGTGGGTTTAAGGCGTCTCAAAGCAAAAAGGCCCGCAAGTCTAATCTGGATGTCTTTTCTGATGACATCGCAGAAGATATCATGACGCAGCTACCCGATCCAGCACGGGCTTCCAATGAACCAAAAAATGATGCCAAAGGCGCTGGCCATACGATCAAGGATGTCAGGGAAGAGATTAAATCTGTACCAGGCCCTTCAAATTCTCCTGAAGGCACAGAATCTACCACCAGGAGGGATAGTAATCTCAGGCATAAAGCGACCAGCTCAACTACAGCGCATTCTCCCGACAAGTCTGTGAGCGTGGAATTGAATGCGGAAATGTTTCACCAAGTCCTGGATCATCACGTTACAAGACAAAATTCCTCTTTACTATCCAGGTATCATTTTCAACATAATGCCGGGGCGAAGACAACTATCAGCAACGGGAGCAGTCCCCAGAATACGAGAAGCCCTGTTCCAGGGAGAACAGCGTCACTAAGAAATGGAAATGGTGGAACCTCACCCAGACGCCAGCGCCTGACGCCATTGCAACGTCTGGGTCAGACCGCCCTCGCTCGATCTCAGTCCATGAATGCCATCTCTCCTTCGGTTACGAAACCAACCCCTAGCACCCTCGGACGAACCACCAGTGCTTTGGAAAGTGACGTGGCATCTCAGAACCCTATCTTTAATCCACAAGGCAGTGAGGATATGCTGGTCCCGGATAGCGAAGACGAAGCCGATGGATCCGACGTCGGCGATCGACCAAAACCTGCTCCCTTGAACTTACGGCAGTTCTCCTTCTCAGCTGGATAAATTTCTACCTATTCTGGCTTATTGTATAGATGAAAGAGCATCACACATTGGTGCAGCTGTATCATTTCATTTTCGTGTTACGTCATTGGGCGACTCGCAAACCATTTAGCATAGGCATCATGGTGTTTTTGAGGCAAAATTATTGGCACATGGCGATTTGTATACCCTATAGAAGATTAGAAGCAATTGGGCGAACACATTGGAGGCAATCCCTCGTGCCTTGATAGATACCTAATGATATTATCCCTTCTGGCAAGCTGATCTACTCAGAAATCGAGAGGCTGGGGAGATCCCGTGTCGATAACGCGATAAGCGGTGGGGCCAACCCAAAACGGGGCCTGGACCAATCCAGATCCGCCATAGCGCCGTCGGCGGGGCAGATCTGGCCCGATGAGGACTAGCGTACCCCTTGGGAGCGGCAGGCGGTGAGGGGCGGTTACCGGGGAACGGCGGGAGTAAACAAAACGGCGTTGGCCCAGCCTCTCCATTTTGCCCTTCTATAGACACCCCCAGCCACCAGACTATCGTCACCATTCGCATTCCTCTCGCTCGTGCCAAAGCATTTCGGCCTGGTTTCAGTGGTGAAAGATCTGATCAGCTACGCTCTCCCTCTCCTCTCCCCCCTCTCCCCTTTCCCAATTCTCCATCCCCCTTTCCCACTTCCATTCCTTATCTTTCCTATTTCCGACACATATCGCACGCCTCCGGATATCGGAACATTTGCATCACGAGTTCACGATTTGATTGTCTCTGACGAGTACCACATTGGCCCAGGTTCGATCGGAAAGGAGGTCTGCATTCTTTGGACCTTCATTGACGGCACTCGTTCCACATTCCATACCGACGTTATCGTCCGATCCATTCAGCATTCCTTCGTTATCACTCTTCGGTCCACGATACCGATAATTCAGGATCACGAGACTTTACGATCGTTCTGTACAGAGCACATTGGCGTTGGAATAGCCCAGAATTGTGAGCTATTCAGTGAACCTCGAACGCTCCTTCTCGGGGGGCCCGAGAAGCGAGTCATACCGTGCGCAAATAAAAGGAGCAGACAGAGGATTGATTATTCGCCATGGCTGCCTTTGGGGCCAAGTTTGCCCGTACGTTCTCTTGGATGGCAAAGAATGCTGGTTCACGGGCTAATGGTTGCATCTAGGGTTCATACCGATGATCGGGTACCACCACGTGCTTATGATTATAATTGCTGTCGCTATCATTCTTCTCTGTGAGTCTGCCCTTCCAGGCCCGTACGGCGGAATGCCACTAACCATCTCAGCTCTACTATTGGCGGGTTGCTCGTCATCTTCGCCGCAAATCCCCGACATCTTTTTGATCTCGATGTACTACACGCGCTACGACCCGGTGTTTAACCTCGCGCAAGTTGACCCTGGCGTGGTGACCGCAACGGCAAACATTGTGGGAGGAGCAGAGATGGAGGTCCGTGTGGGATACTTTGGTATCTGTGTGTCGCCGGATAGCGGGTCTTACATCTGCAACTCCAATGCGACTGCGCTGGCAGAGATCGTTACGGTCGACCAGGACCCATTGAACTTGATCTGGGTCGCTTCGACATTTAAAGATGCCGTGGTGTTCCCTTACCTGCTGTACGTGAATCCTGCCTGCAGAACTCGATGCGGCCAGTTTGTTCCAGATCACTAACCCCCTATAGGATCATCGCGGTCATTCTCGCCTTTTTCTGCTTCATCCTTCTCGCCACGTTCCCCGGATGGCACGAGGAAACCGACGCCACCGGCTCTGAACGGGAGGTGAAACCGTTCCCATCACGACCAGTCTCCCAAGCCGCTCTTGCGCTCATCTTTATCGCGTCCGTCTTCGTGCTTGTATCGGTGCTATGGCAACACACGGCGTCCGTGGCCGCCAGTACGATCGCCCAAGATATGGGCAATGGCAGTGTCAAGAGTGGTGTGGGCACGTCCGCGATGGTGCTGGGTTGGTTCGGATTCGGTCTCATGGTCGTGGTGACCATCGGTTTGCTGGTCATGATTCTCAGCATCAAACTGATACGGCAATTGACGGATGAAGACTAGTCCGTGTGAATGGGAAAACAACCCATTCTATATTTCCTTGACTTATTCCCCTTGGTTTTCTTTTTACGCATGATACTTTTTGGACGCAACGGACACGAACGGCACATGAATAATACGACATCACCCCCTACGACATTTGGAAATTATGAAAATGGAAATGGAAATGGCAATGAAAATGATAATGAACTTATGGCCCTGGAAGGGTCTTCCTACCGTCCATTATATCTTAACCCCTCCTCCCTCTCGCACTCTGTACATTCTGCCGTGCTTGAAATTGGTCACTGATTTGATGTTTTTTACCCCTGTATAAAAGACGATTTCCCTTTTTGTCAATCATTTTTCTTCTTTTGCTTTTTTTTTTTTTTTTTTTTTTTTTTGTGTGTTTGCTACTTCATTGGGATGGGATACGGATGACGAGGACTGGATTCTAGGAAACTTTGGGACGCATTTACGTGGAAATGGACTTTTGTTGCAATCGAATTGGTTTTCTTGTTTTCTCTTCTTTTTTCTCTGTTCAGATCGTGATAATATCAAATGGAAGAACACATACATATAGATGATATGAAAAACGCAATGTTCTTGCATGGTCGATTTGGTCTACTTGATTATCTGAACGTGTCGTATCGATCTGTAGACAGCACATCCCAATCGATTGAATATAGATCTGACTACCTGAGTTGCGATTTCCACTGTGATACATGAGCCTTGCAGGTGTTTAATTAATTAGGCCCTCTAGGTACATACTCCGCAGGCCGAGTGGAGTTTATCGGTTGGTTCTTCTGCATGAGATATCCACCGAAAACATGTTAAGTCTGCGCTCGTAGTATCTGTATGCAAGACCTCATAGGTCTTAGAGGCGCTCGACGTTGGTTTCTGGTAGTTAGCATATTAGATAGCTGTGCTCAGCGAAGACGAAGCGGCAAAACGCCGTGCCTGTGGGCTTCCTTCACTTGGAGTGCATGTGCCTTCACAATAGTTTTGAGAGGCTCAGTTGCAAATTCTTCCGCATAGGAAAGTACAGTACAGCCACTGATATCCATGATATTGGGATCTGCGCCTGCTTGGAGCAGAAGCTCCGCCACTTCGTGGTGTTGTTTCCAGCATGCCGCAAATAGCGGGGTTGACCCAAATCGACCACCTGGGGCATCTATCTCGAGATTTGGATTTGATTCAAGAATGGATTTGGTGACTTGGAATAGCCCAAAGGATGCGGCATAGTAGAGTGGCTGTGTTGCTTCAATTGTAGACTGATCTGTCTCTGGGATCAATATCTGCACCCAGACTGTGAAATTGCCTCCACGGGGAAGACTTTTGGTGCTGAAAAAATGTTGGATGAGACGCAGGTCTTCTTCGTCTATGTTGCATGACTTGGCGTGGATTGCCCAGAACTCGGCAGCGTATGCTAGGAGCGGGTCTTTTTCGAGGCGATCTCTCACAAGACTCTGGGGAAAGGTATATCCGTAGCAAAATTTATCAAGACAAAGATAAGCGAGGCACTTTCGCATCAAGGCTTTATTGGCGTTCGAAGGCGTGAGGATGAAGTATTTCACTTTGGGGGAATGATTCGTCGTCGACGTAAGAAACTCTTTCATAGAGTAAGGGTCAAAGCCTACTACTGATAAGTGACGTTGAGAAAGCTCTAGGAATCTTCGGAGAGCAAGATGGAGGGGTGAAGTCGTTTGAGTAATCTCAGAAGTCGCGATTGACTCTTCAAGCCCAACGGCTTCCTTGAGTACATCGAATGTAAGGCGCCGCTTGGCGAAGCAAAGCCAAAGAAGGTATTCGCGAATGATTCTCTTGTCAGACGGATGCACTTCTTCTAATAGCTTTGCGAAAGCTTTCCACAGTGTCTGCGGTGGTTCTTGCGGGGCTTCCTGCACATCGAGGCCAATGTTGCCTCCCATTTCATCCACGCTGAAATTTGGCAGGTCTCGAGTCGGGTTTCCTAAGTCGATAACAGCGCATTCCTCCTTTGCTGATGATCCAGATCCAAGATCGAATAGTGGGCTGTCCATAGCGGTGACATCGGACAAGGAAGCCGGTGTAACTGGTTCCTTCAGTACGCTATAAGCAGGAAAAACAGAGCCATCACCCTGTGGTTGTTCTTGAAAAGCACCCGTTGCTATAGCGTCAACGAGCCACTTGATGATAAAATCCCGGTTCGCGTCAAAAGCAGCGACGGTTATGCCGATGTCCTCTAGTTCCTTGCGAATGGAGCGCCACATCCCTTTCTCATCCGGCGATAGTGAATCCGCCGTCAACGACGAGTCAATGGATCCTTCCCGTTTCCCATCTTGATATTCATGCAAGAGAGCCTCGAGCTTCTTCTTCACAGTAAATTGGGAAAGACTACATGGAATGTTAGCACACATTTATTCACCAACAGCTACCCCAGGCACAAAACATCGGTGTAGAAAACAAGAAACGTCACCTGATAAAGGTACTGAAAAGGGTTAAATTCGAAATCAACCGAGTCCTCAGGGCGTTGACATCCTTCGCGGCCCAACGCAATCGATCCCAGGCCCGCTTGCTGTTCGTTCCGAGACTCTGGTATTTCAGGATGAGGTTTTGCAAATCATTCAACACGTCGCGGCAGCTTTCCCCGATCACTTGGAGATTCTTCGTTGCAGAGTCCCCGAGCGGTTCTAAGAAAACCGTCTCCTCGGCTTCCTTGAGCACCGCATGCAGGGATAGCACTTCACATGAGATATTTTCGAAGCCTTGGGGCGCTTCCTTGCAGGCTTTGTAGACAGTCCAGGATAGCTGCACCAACGCGATGAAATCAGTGACGCTGTAACCGAAGTTCATAGTGAAAATGGCATCTATATGAAGGGTATGAGGCAATAAGATCTGGCGCGCTGAGCCCGTACGTTACAAGTATTTGAATGTAGGATATTGCATTGCGAGGCTGTGAGAAGACAACTCGCTCCGCCACTATTATGTAACACCCCTGTTGAGCGGGGTCAAGATCTACAGCTGTATAACCTTGTCAAGAGCGCTGCGCTCTAGAAATATCTTAGTTGTCACGCCTCGGCATTCCTGAAACTAGTTCTGGGAACGAGAAGATTAAGGACGCACGGAAATTAGACACTGGATCATCTACTTGATCAAATGAACCAAAGTTTTCGATTTCCAGAAAGGTTATCGACACTATGGCAAGGGATCACTAATATGATTCTCGGCGCGACAGGTAGTCCAACAGAGTCAAGTACTGCATTGCATTGTTTATAACTCTTCGTCGGCATAATCTATGGCCTAGAAGACATAATCAATAGAGCATTCCCCGCGCCACTATGAAATTATCGAGTGTTCATTCGGACTTTCATCCATCTAGACCGCATTGTCCCTGACATGGCTCTTGCCCTTGATGTATGTACATCCTCCGACGTAGCCCTAACCCCATTTCGAAGGATCAGTCGTATACTCTGACATTTCGGCCAGGGAGGGCGGTGGTTTATGCTGCCAAGCTGACAGCCGTGGTGGCAGGTGTTTTGGTATGGACGATGTTGATCCACGATTCGCATTTCCAGTCAGTGGTCGAATTCGCGTGGTCGATTCGATGCACTTCTGTCAAATCGCCGGCTGAGCGCGCGGATGTATCTCCTGTTCAGACCCTGCTGGTGGTGGGATAGTTCGCCTTAGGAGAGGAGGCTAGTCGATTTCCACCTTATGGCGTTGAAGTAATTCATGGCAGATGCAACCTTGGCTCAAGACCATCGGAAGAAATGTGTCATCGGATAGCCTAGGAATTCACATTGTTCGATATCTTGGAAAGTGGACCGAGCACTCGGAAAGTCCAAGCGCTGCATAGGTCCCTCCAGATGCGAGACCTCTTCCCACCGATCGAAATGGTTGACTGCCTCCAGCACTCCCGAGTATCCGCGCGCTTGAAGATAATCAGTCGAAGGATTCGGCTGGCCCGAGCGAACAAATTCGGCAAAATAGGCCGATACGAGTTCAACGGATCGAAGGTCCAAGCGGTCTCGGATAACCTCTAAGTTGCCGAAAATCCAAGGGAGATCGGAGCCATGAAGACGGAAGTACGGGAGTTCAGGGTCGCCATGAGGAAAATCAGGTGTTGCCTTCGGTCCTCCGAGGTGATTAGGGTCTCGACCACCCGTAGTCCTTTCCATCTGATAGTAATAAGCAGGCTTGAACCGGCCTGACGTGGAGCCGGCGAACACTGTCGCTTGGTTGACACAGCGGACGCGAAGGTCTGTCGCAACTCTTTGGGCGACATTGAAGGAGTCCAGAGCCTTGTTGCCAGTGTCCCGATAGGGAAAGAGGCCGGAGTCCATGATCTTTCGAGCATGGGTCTCATCAATCCCCAGGGCTATCTGTATTCCTTCCAGTGGAGTTTTGATCGAGGCAGGTGGGTATTGACAGAAAGAGGCACCGTCGTTGGCAGTGTTTCCAAAAATGACAGGGATACCAGGATGTTTCCAGCTCGCGCGGAGGAGATTGATCTCTTTTGCGTTCACATAATGACCATCCTGGACAATGTGTCGCGCAACACTGTCCAGCCCAACCAGCGTCGACGCCGGGACATCCCGTAAGCAGGCGACTTGCTGTTCGGGGCTCCCTTTGGCGCAGCCTGCCTCCACAAGCACCTGCTTTCCGGTGGCATTGTACGATTCTTCGATGGTCAAATACGAGCTGAACGGCGTTGCGAAGTCGTCTTTACGGCCAAGTCCAATGCCACCTCCGAGATTCGACATGGCAACGGCGCCGTGAAACATGCCCGACGCAGAGTTGGAGTCCAACAGAGCTCTCACGGAGGCCGCGCCGGCAAATTCACCGACGATAGTGATGCGATCGGGGTCCCCACCGAATTGTGCGATGTTTTTAGCGGTCCACTACTCATGTGTCAGTTTTGCAGATCCCGGAAACGCAGCAAGATATGTATCCCAATTACCTCGAGAGCGAGGACCTGGTCGCCCAACCCGTAGTTCCCTTGCAGGTCCGTCTCCGGAACAGCCAAAAAGCCCAACGTGGAGAGTCGATAATTAAACGTCACCACCACGATATCCTCGCGTGAAGCCAGGTTCCCTCCGTCGGTAAGACTGTCGGCACCAGACCCGTCGGTAAAATCGCCACCATGGATCCAGAACAAAACGGGCTTCAAGCCCTCCTTGGAGTTCTTTCTCGGAAGATACGGGGTCTGAATGTTCAGGAACAGGCAATCTTCGCTACCACCTCGTGCCTGGGCGCAGCTGGCCCCGTACTTTGTTGCGCGGATCGCCTTCGCTATAGGAGAATGGGGCACCGCATATGCGAAACGCTGCGGCACGTCGGCATAAGGGATACCTAAGAAGCGAAACGACTTCTGGTCACGAAACCCGGTATACGAAATCCCTTCTGACAAGATGCGCAATTCCGTGGACCCAGTCGCATGTTTACTGGCTGCCGGAGAACTGACTGCGCTGGATCGAGCACCACTCTGGGTGCACAACACGGGCAATTTGAAGTCTCGACCGGGGTAGGGCAGGACCTGGAACTTGTCGGAGCCCTGCGTCACGGAGAGAAGGCCGTTGCGAATGTAGTAACTGTTGGTCGAATTGGCTCTGCCCGAGTGCACGAGGTAGGAGAACAGGTGTTTGAAATCCTCTTTATGCTCCTCGAGGGTTCGATTGGAGATCATCGTCTCCCCGATCTCCTGGCACGCCTCTCGGATGTCGTGCTGGTGCATGCGATCCAGGAGGATGGCACCGACATGGTTCGAGTCGTCCGAGGCATTGAGGTTGTTTTGGTAGAGCAGCGTGAGCGACGTTTTCTCGTTGGCAACGGGCATGTAATTGCCAATCGGCGACTGGTGGTCATGGGGATTGGAGGCCAGGGCCAGGGGCGCAAGAAGGCCCAGGAGGATTAAATAGTTCATGATTATGAAGTTATTGCGCCTGGTAGCCCGAGATGTAGATCTTCACGAACGATTTCTGCGCATTGCGACCATGTATTTGCGCCTCTGTTTATTCGACGGAGTTGATCGAAGGAAGGTTGTCAAGACATGGCGACGACAGGACGAGGTCAGACGAGAGAACAATCTCCAAAAGGAGAGAGCCACGAGACCAGGCGACCTTTTTTTAATAAATAATCCAGATCAGGGTCGCATGGACAGCAAATTAGCAACTGACAAAGGAAGAAAAGGCGGGGGGGGAAAGAGCAAAGGCCCCATCGGTAGTCCGACGCTAACATCAATAGTCGTGACTCTTTGGGGCGACCATGTCTTGGGCGCTGCAGCCTCGGCGTTCGCTGAGGTCAGCCTGAACTTCTGAAGTCCATTAAACTCCATTATTCCGGATGGAATTGAAGGTTGAACCTGTTCAACGGGGCCAGATCAGATGCAAGGGAAGTTCGCTTGGGGCAGAATCATTGCAAAAGCAGGCCAAGTGGATATTCATCGCCAGGCACCGATCAATCAGACGCTGCACCCCGGCATTATCCCGGGCCGATCAATGCTTGGAGGGTCTTTCTAGACATCTTTCAGGAAAGGATATTCGGGTTCAATTGAGCATGGCTTGAACTACTCCCGAATACATTGAGAATTGGGATGTTGGAGATGTTGACTCCAGATACGACCGACAGGGAATCTGCTATCGTCCAACGCTGTGCGACCATAACAAAGCACTACTGCTGCTAATCAGTCATGCGAAATGATCAGATGGACAATATCCACCAATAACCCCTTTTCGACCCTCAATGAGTGCCGAGCCACCGGTGCAGAAGTTCGTCCAGGGTCCATTCTTGCCCCCAAACACGCGATGCCTCGATGTCTCACTAGAAACTGGAAATGCAACCGTCGGATCCACCGGTTTATATTTATCTGTCTCGGTCGCTTTCCACCAATCGGCTGCATCGGGACATCTGAGGGTTTTGATTAATTGTGGATTCCTCGGCTGTCTTTGGATTGTACAGTTCACGGTGGAGTTGTGTAGTGCTGATTGTCTGGTTGCCTGTGGACTGTTGGCTGTTCCTCACAGAACGAAGATACCGAGTACCTAGATACTGACTGGTCTAGAATTGGAATCTCCTTGCATATCACAGCAGCCTGATGGGCATATGTCAGAATGACACGGACGCCATGGACAGTCCCTGATGGAGAGGTCACATTTCGTCCATGGAATCAATCAATTAATGGGAATTGATTTCACAAATCAACACTCAGGAACTACATGAATAAGGTTGCACTAATAGTGACCAATTCTGATTTTGAATTCTCGTTTCTCTTTTGGTATTATTGAACTAGACTAATCTGCCTGCCATGGAAACTGGTCGTAGTCTGCGAAAAGGTAAAGGACAAGATAAGGTATATTGGAAACAATCAACTCGATACGTGGTAGTCCGCCTAAGTAGCTAAAATCCTTGCAGAGAATCAGCACGGAGATAGTTCAAGACAAATACGCCGTTTTCCTAGAAGTAAAAGTGGTTCAATAATTCATCACTAGGCCACCGGGACCAGGACCAGGCTTGTCTTCAAAGTTGGCTTCGTGCCCGCCATAGTCATCCAATGACTTGTAGTTGGGAGGACCAGCGTCGCGTCCACGACCACGACCACGGGCACCTCCCCGGTTGGCATGTCCTCGTCCGCGCGGACCCGAGCCACGGCCACGGCCACGGTGGGATCCCCGACGAGGCCCGTCGTCATGGTGTCGACTATTGGGTCCGTGACGATTGTAAGGATGCGCCCTTCCGTGAGAAGGCTCATCGTGCGTGTTCTGATGGCTATGAGCATAGTCATCGTGATCCTGCCGATGACGTCTCTTGTTATTCTTGTTCAAGAACTGGCTCTCCCACTCGCCCTCGTTGGGGTTCTCCTCTTCCACGCGCAATACTACTTTCTCCCCGACGACGGTCTCGAGCGTCAAGGCTTTATCAGCAGAGACGGGCTGCCAATTCTGGATCTTGCCGGCATCTATCGGTCGCGCACCTTTGCGCACCGCCAGCACCACCACGGGGGATGGGTTCTCGGTGTAATACTTCTCAGTCGCCGGAACGGGGGTCAGCCGGGCAGCCCAAACCCGATTCTCGAAGGCTGCAATTCCGGTGACCTGCCAGCTAAATTTCTTGCCGATACCACCGACCTTCTCCAGGATAGACCGAGGGGCGGGCCGTGGGGTGATTAGTATACTGTTAGCCATGTACTTCAAGTCATTGGAATCAGCAAGCCCCGAGGGCAGCATGGGTGTCAGAATCTGACTGATCAGACGGCTAGAGTCCGCATTCGATATCAGATAGCCAGTGTAGAAGATAGTCCGCTTGATACGGAGCCGACCGTACGGGGACTTCGCTCCGTTGAGGGACGGATTGCGAATCACGAGGTTGTGGGAGTTGATCATACGCTGCACTTCGGCGGTTTCAAGAACGGGTGAAAGATACATCGATCCCTCGGCTACTTGAATCACCTCCGCGTTGATAGGTCTGCGGGAATAGGGTGTCGACACGCCCTGGAATCTCCGGTTCTGGTGCTCAAAGAAATCTCGGAAGTGTTTGACACTGAGCAAGTTAGAAGCAGCGTCACGGAAATGGCTGGCCATCGCACTCACTGCTTCACCCGATCCTCGTAGACGCGAATCTCGTCGGCCTGTTCATATGTGAGAACGAGATCTTCAAGGAAAGATTGCTTGAACTCCATGGTCGTTGAGAACCGCGTGTTATTGGGTCCAACTTCGGGCTTGAGACAGATCAGGTCAAACTCAAGTTTCCTACTGTCCACCATGCGTCTAATCAGGTCGGAAAAGCCGCTCTCACTCCGTCCGGTTAGGAGCACCGTGAGGGCGTCTTTCTGCTCCATACTGAGCTTGACCAGTTGCACCTGCGACGAATCAGCCAATATTCCCAGCATCTATAGAGCGGACTTGAGTCGCACAATCTGCTCGTTCCACCATCCTTCCCAGGCGCGAGGTTCTTCTCTTTCAATGCCATCCCCCGTGGCGGCAAGGAGGTTCGGGTCGTGCCACCATCCTCCGTTTGCAAAGCTCTCGTAGGCTTGCAGGAACCCGATGGTCGGGCCATTCCAGATTTGTGGGTTTGGGAGTGGGCTTAGAAACACTGCACGGTATTAATCCCCAGATGCGCCTAGTTTATTTCCCAGCTTTATTGTTCCTTACATGTGTTGTCGAAATCGTAAACGTGAATCGCTTTTACCTGCGGTACGGCTAGAGACGATAGAAAGGAACGATGTTAACGAGGCCACGTCCACCATATGACACAAGATAAATAAACCAAAACTGGGAAGTCTCACCGGGCAGATTCCTATTGATGATCGACCATCGCCTCAGACCTGTAATGGTGCGTGAGGATGACCGGGGAAGGTCCTGGGCCAGAGCCCCGTTTGCCTGACCGCGCGACATGGCGGCCGACTCCTGGCGAGACGCGTTCTCTGCCACGACAGCTTTCGCAGACCTCATATCTTGCAGACCATGGGACTGGCGATCAAACGCTGCGTCGGTTAGTGCATTGCCCGAGGCGGTAGGCAGTGTAGAGTGATGATCTCTTCGCTTGCTAGCGGACGTCGGGGGAAGCAAGCGGCGGTTTCGCCGCGGAATTTTCGCCATCGCCGACCACAACGTGACTTCCTCCGCCAACACCCCGACTTGCCTGATGGGCCTGAACCGGATTCCCATCAAAGGTCCTGAAAGGCGTCTCTTTCCCTCGCTTGTTTCTCAGATGCCGGTCTGATGTCTGACGATGTCGACATTCAGCAGGAAATTCTGCAACGGACTCTGCAGGAGGTAGTGCAGGAGGGGGAGAGTGACGAAGTGGCTAATCCATGCGTCATCTGTTTAGAGCCCGTCTCAGAATGCGCTCTCGCCCTGCCCTGCCAACATGCCAACTTTGATTTTCTTTGTCTACTAAGCTGGCTGGAGCAGCGACGCAGCTGTCCTCTATGTATGTCTTCCGACTTTTCCTGCTAATTTTCCTTCGTGTGGGTTCTAACTTCCGTATAGGCAAAAGTGACGTCGAATCCGTGCGATACGACCTCGACAATAGTGCAGGTCCAAAGGTCTACCAGCTTCCTTCCCTTCGTCCGCAAGCTGCAGCAGGCACTAGTGCCTCGTCATTCGATACAACCAATCCTCATCAACGACCATTTGCATTTCGCGGATCTCGCCGCCAACGACGCCCTCCAAGCCCACGGCCGCAACCACCCGACGACCCCCTTCTACGACGACAAAATGTCTACCGCCACCAGCTATATTCCCTTCGAGTCGGTTCGAACCGTGTCTCGCAGTATCGCGAATTCACCCCTGAAATGTTCAATCGCGACGAAGGGCTAGTTTCGCGCGCCCGCAAATGGATCCGGCGGGAACTTAGGGTCTTTGCGTTCCTGAACCCCGAGATGGAGACAGAGACAGAAACGCAATCGCAGGCACAGGCACAGACGGGCTCACATCGCGGACGGACAACTCGTCCTGGACCACAGAGGCTGGAGAGTCGTCGGGGAAACAACGCCGAGTTTCTGCTCGAGTATATAATTGCCATTCTTCGCACGGTGGATATTAAAGGCAGTGCTGGCCAGGCAGAGGAGCTTCTGCGGGACTTCCTGGGGAGGGACAATGCACGTCTCTTTCTGCATGAGCTGCAGGCTTGGCTTCGGAGTCCATTTACCTCCCTCGAAGATTGGGATCGCAATGTTCAATATGAGGACACCTCGAGGTCGGGTGCCAGCAGTACGACTCGTCGAGATCCTGTGGGTTCCGATCGAACATCGACTCCGGTGTACCGGGGCCGTGGTCGTGGACGCGGTTACGGTCGTGATCGTGGCTTCCGCGGAAGAGTATCCAAGTCCCATTATCCACGAGGACAGCAAGCTCAGGGCAGACCTCAGGATGCTTCAGCGCAGGCACGGCGCATGCAACATGCGCGAGATCGATACATTCCTGATTAGAGATCTATTTTTGCCTCCTTGGGCCTCATGAAGTTGATGATTTGTATGATATGCTTTAGAATTATGTATATAGACTAGCGCTTTCTGTGTGGTCGGGAATATGGTATACGAAGATTAATGCTTTCGGATCGTTGCTCATAAAAATGCCTGTAAGCGGATATCTCATCTGCGTCTGCCAAAGCGACCCGCGCCTCGGCCTCTGCTGCTGCCCCTGCTTCGAATCTTCAAAGATCGATAGTTGGCATGCGCTTGTGGATTGACCTTCCTCTCGCGCGGCTTCTTCGCCTCGGTCGCCTTAGCCTGAGGCGGCGGTGCTTTCTCCTGACGAGATCGTGGTTGAGGATCGGGCACGCCGATGGCCTCTTTCATCTTCTCTGAAAAGCTCTTGCCCTTTGCCACCGGCTTAGGCTTCTCTCCGTATTCGGGATTAGAGTCAAGGTCGGGTTCCGACATTGTGTGCAGCGAATCGATGTCGTCGAATCCATCGTAGTCGAATTCGTCGACGTTTTCTGCTCTACCCGGTCCCTGTGTTTCGGGCACTGCCGCAGGCTCATCCTGTTGCCCTTCGTCGTCGTCATCATCCTCTTCGGGCGGTTCTAGCGAATGGGGCTGGGGCTGGGGCTGTGGTTTCACGACGACCGGCTTCATGTTCACCCTGCGCGTCGTTCGCTTCTGACCCTTCTTCTTGTATGGCCGTCCGTTGAAGGTATTTGGCGCTTGGCTATCGGTCACTTGGACGTTCTCAACGGCCGCCTCCTCAGCTTCGATCTCATCCAGCACGTCCATATCGTCCTGCATCCGCTCATCTTCCATATCGCGCAGCCCTTGCACTATAGCCGACAGACCCCTTCCGACGAGCTTCGGCGGCTTTCGCACAGCCATGGGGCTCAACCCGCCAGCATTCCCAGTGGAGTTGGAAAGGCCGTACCGCGCCGAATTCGACCGTCTGAGGAAGGACGGCGTCTCCGACCCCGCCGGCTGCGCGTTCTCGACATCAGCGTGCTGATTCCCAGTGTCCACAGGCCCGGAATCATTCCCATCCTCTACCATCGCAGCATAGCGCAGCGTCGTCGGCGTCGCGAAGAGAGTTGAAAGCATATACATCTTCCCAGACGACGCAGGCGTCCGCTCCCCTCTCGGACCATCATCTTCCTCTTCCTCCTCGGCAATCGTATCCATGGTCCTCCACTTCGACGGCGTCTGGGCATTCGCGCCCTGAACGCTCGCTATTCTCGTCGCCGATGGCGTCGCCGTGCTCCCGCCGGATTCTGAGAGGAGATCGAACAGCCCGAGCGCTTTCCCGTCGCGTTGGGGTGTGGGACCGATAGCTGCCTTCAACGGCGATGCTTGCATGTGCGCCGACGGGCTGAACAGTCGGCGAAACACCGACGGCGAATCGTACGGGTCGATTTGTGATGGATGCGTGCTGTCTTTCCGTGACTTAGCGGGTGTTTCGAAGAGTCCTCCCCTCGCCGCTTTGCGGGGGGTTGTCGCGTGGTCGCCATTCCCTGGGCCTGTGGGTGATGCGTGCTTGCGCTTCGTGGAACGATGTTCTTCGGGCTGAGGCTGGTGGGATCGGTGCTTTTTCTCGTATTTGGTGGACTTTTCGAGGGATTTGAGTCGGGAGTATTCTTTGTATTTGGCGGCTGCAATGGAAAAGGGGTTAATCGAGAGGAACAAATAATCAAAGATGTTTTTTTGTTCCAATAAACAGGATGAAATAAGGACAGATGATATTGTAGACATACCTATTTCCGGCTCCTGCTTGATATCATTCCGTTCTGCTTTCCGGCCTTCGTTTGCCGCCGCGAAGGCTCTCTCCCATTCTTTCAGTTCGGCGCGTAGGTTGCCCGAGAGCGTCGCGATTTCGGAGACGTCGACGTCGGCCATTATTGCATGTTGGGACGATAAGAGGCAGTAGAAGAAAGTTGATAAGAGTCAGAAAGAAGTAACCAGTGCGCAGGTACTGGGATGGCAATGCTAGTGCAAGGAGATATCAATGCAAGACAGCGCGGCCCCTCCGTCGCGCACGCGAAAATCCAATTAACGCGGGTTGGGCGCGGGTGACGTAGCGTGTTCAGCCACGTGATTTTCTTCTTCTTATTGTTTTAGTCTCATTATCATTATTCTAGTATTCTCAATCTATTACATGCAAATTGTATCTTCAGGCCCGCTCAATGCAATCTCCCTGCCCTCACCAACTCGTCAACCCGCGTTGTCTATCAAAACCCCCTCTCAACTGCGACTCGGGATGAACCACCTTCCCTTGCAGAAGGGTATATTTGACCACGCCTTCGCAATGCTCGGGTCTAATTCTCGCTAACCAGATCAACTGCTCTTCCTTCTTGCGGTAGATCAAAACATTAGCCGAGAACTTGTGGCCGCCGACATGAGACACGAAGAAGATGCCTACGCCGCCGGGCCGTTCGTCATCCGCGTCTCGATAGAGGCCTAGCGGTCGCAGATGCCGTTCAAGTTCCCGCTTGATTAACGGCGCCGTGATGCCGCATCGCGCGTCTCGGCGCTTATGAGAACAGAGCAGCACCACGTAGTCATATTGGCAGGGTCGCGACGGTAAGCGAGACGTGGCGGGTTGTCTGTCGGCGCTGGACTGGGGTGCATCAATGAAGCAATCCACGAGCTCTTTGACGTCGTCGCTTTGGACGGAATCGACGAATGTGAAGGATGGTAGAAGCAGGACTGTGCTTCCAGGTGGTGTCTGGTTCTCGCTATCGGTGTCATGCTCTGGTTCTTGAAGATTCGACGCGGAGACCATAATTCGCTGGGCATTCATGTTAGCGGAGGGCGGGAAAAGGCAACCAGCAAAGACATGCTAGTAAAGCTTACCCCGTGTTTGCATTTCACAGAGGCGCGATCAAACGCTTCCATCAAGCTTCCTCGTTCTTCCTCGACGTGCTGCTTCCAGTCGGATTTCCCCGTCGCTACTAGAACATGGGTGTTGACGGGTTTCAAATGTCCGTAAAGAGGAGTTAATGATTCGATTTTGACTTTCGGGGGGAATTGCGCGGTGCAATCCGCGCAGTCTTTCTTGCAGTCTGCCCCATCCTCGGCCGGATCGACGGTAGGGAAGAGATAGTTGTTGCGTTGGATGCCACTTAGCGATAGAAGGGAACGCAGCATTATGGAGAGATATAGGAAGAGCAATTAAATGACAGGAGTATAATGAAGACAAGATTCTTAAATTTATTTGTTTTTAGCAGGTCTAGAAGAAAAAAAGCATGTCCGACGACATGACAGGCAATAAGGCTGATATACTCCCATCGGACAAAGAACTCGGAGAGCACCGAAAATGCCGAGGCCGAAGCCCGAACGACGATGCGACCGAAGGATGCATCAGAATGGCTCGAAATGCGTGCATCTACCGTGCATGTATACTGTAGTACGGTATATAAGCATGTTGGACGCAGCTGGTGATAGGATAGCATATGGTTTGAGTCCATACTGCATACGGTGTACTGCATCTTTGGGAGCTCTCCTCGCATTTCCCCCGATCGGCATTATGTCGGAGATACCATGAAGATTAAGTCGGAGAAATCGTGTCTCAGACTTCATCTGGCGCCATTCATGGATGTTGAGACTATGTTGCAGCCTAACAGGCAGCGAGGAGAGTGAGTGACAGGCACCATCCGATCTTTATCAATCTCCTCCGGCGTGGATTACTCCATGCGGTCAATTCGCCCGTGGGGCCACACACGTAATCCAATTCAGGCTTCTGTGCTGCGCCGACGATGCTCCACTGATAATCGCCGGTGGGCTCCCAACCGAATGGAAAAATAAAATTAGAAGGAAAAAAACGACCAAAAGAACCATGACGGGGATGTGCCGCCATCAAAGTCTCTTGGATCCGCCCCTTTCCCTTTCTCCGTCGACTTCACCACCATCATGACCGACGTCCAGCAGCATCTGGGGGCTCCTGATCCCGAGCCCCAGCCGGAACAGCGCGTGCGGAAGAGGCGGCGCCGTACCATGGCCTGTACGCAGTGTCGCAGTAGAAAGCTCCGCTGCGATCGCGAGTACCCCGTCTGCGGTCGTTGTCAGAAGAGCAAATCGCCCTCCAGTTGCACCTACGAAGATGGTTTCCTTTGGCAGCAACCCAATACGGTTGCATCGCCCGCGTTCTCCGACCGAGGTTCCACAGCCATGGCTCAATTGCCCCGAATCGATCGGACAAGCGCTGCCCACCCTACCCCGGACTCGGGGATAAGCTCGCTGCCCTCTCGGCCTTTCCCCAGCTTGACGGGCAGGAAACCCGGCGAAGAGAAGCGAGATCGTTTTCTGGAAACTGTCCTGGGCGCCCCCAAGGCCGCGGTGAACCAGGAGCCCTATGTGAACACCGAGGTGCTGCAACGCCCGCGACCTTCCTCCGAGAATCGTCGGGCGGCACCGTCGCGCCCCCTCGAAGATAATGACAGTCCTCCCTCTCCTTCGCAGCAGTTGGACCTCATGCCTCGCATCATGATGAGGGGGAAGGAGACCAAGACGCGCTTCAACGGCTCGGGGATTTTCGCCAATCTCATCGCTCAGGTAGCTATCTCTGTGTCCTCCCGTGATCTGTACGAATACCGAGCCTCGCAAATATACTGACGAGTGGATAGTTTCCCGACATCAAGTCGTTTGCAGAGGAGATTCGTGTGGCTAGTCCTCAGCTTTCGGCGCTGCGACCAGATTTGTCCCGGGTGGCGAGGGGTCTGTGGAAGAGGAAGCCCCTCAACACGCCCATTCCCATGCCGGACACCACGTCTCTAACGAACATGCTTCCTTCGCGGTGGGTTGTCGACGAGTTGGTTGTTCTCTACCTGACCTACATCGAGTCCACCCACCGCATCCTTCATGTTCCCTCCTTTCTTAAGGAGCTGGATGAGTTCTGGGCACAGAGGGAGAACCCGGACCTCATCTCGCCGCACTTCGTCGTCCAGCTGCTGTTAGTCCTGGCGTGCGCTTGGGACCTGGCCAACTTCGACTCCCTGCAGGCGAAGAATGAATCTACGCTGGTCTGCTATACCGCCATCGAATGGGTGCTCCATGCGGAAAAATGGATCGAAAATGCACATATCAAGAGGCCGGAGATAACCACGCTACGTCTTTCCATTCTCTTGGTTATTGCGCAGAATATCCACGGCATGAATCGGAGTAAAGCTTGGCTCACCACGGGGACTCTGGCCAAGCAGGCCATGTTGGCGGGTTACCATCGTGACCCTAGTCGGTATACCAAAATTTCTATCTTCAATAAAGAGATGCGCCGGAGGGTCTGGACCACCATTGTGGAGCTCGATCTCCAGATATCCCTGGAGCGGGGGATGCCGCCTTCCATCCAAGAAACCGACTACGACACGCTCGCGCCCTCGAATATCAACGACAACGAGATCAACGAGGACACGACTGAGCTTCCGCCGGGGAGGCCATTGGACGAAATGACAGACTCGTCCTTCCAATCTGTACTGACGCAGTCGCTTCCGCTGAGGCTCAAGGCCTGCGAATTGATGCATTCTCCTCGGATTAGCTGCCGCTACGATGAGATTCTCCGCATGGACTGGGAGCTGAGCCGATATCTCTCGAATATCCCATCCTGGTCATTATCCGGCGTTGAAGATGTCCAGACACAACACAAAATCACCTTAATTAAAGCTCTACTGGAGACCAAGATTGCCCAGAGCCTGTTGTCTATTCACACCCCGTTTGCCATCGAAGCACAGCGGGAACCTCTTTTTGCTGCCTCCGCTCGCAGTCGCCTAGAAGTAGCCACCATGATTCTGGTCACCCAGCGACGGTTGTATGAAACGTCGAGGCAGTTATCCCTCTGTAACATAGGTGATTGGACCATGCAAGCGTACTGCTCGATTTGTCAACTTCTCCACGCCGGGAACGAAGAAAAGAGTGAGTATATCATCAGACTATTCCATTCTCTGGCATCAAGCTGACTAGCTGAACAGCCACTTCTTCTTGCGGCACGTCTCTCGCCCGCCTGCTACCTGGAATGCCGGAATCTCTGGTTTCGTTGGTGGAGACGATCTTGGTCTGTCTAGAAGCACGGCTTCTGCTTGTGGTCAAAGGTGCCAAGGAATACTTCTTCATGTCAACGATTGTGGCGTTAGTAAAAGCGAACCTTTGGCCGGCGCAAGCGAACATGTACAAGCAGGAGGTTGTGGAAAGAGTGATCTTCTTCGCTCAGACGCTCTTCACGCGCCATGCCAATTGCGCTCATTTGGGCGATTGGGGAATGGGAAGCTTCAAGACCAACCAAGTGAGTCTCCTGATCTCTTCTGTCCCACCCTTGCCCAACCAGTGCGCTAATCTTGTCCTTGAAAGGTTCCCAGTTTAAACGCCAATCCTGGAATGGGGCCATCGTTTGTCCCTGACTTCAATATGTTCCAACCGACGGCCGAGTTCAATATGCTAGTAAGTTGTCATAGACCAGACCTTGCCGAAGACGGCCCTAACTTGTTTTATCACCAGCAGTCTGGGGAGTTGGACCCATTTCTGGATGCTTTTGACTGGACCGATTTGACCGGAATTACTTTTGAATGATCGTGTGAGAGTAGCAGGTGGAGCTTTCCGTGAGCTTGTGTTTACCACACCCGCAATTCTACACTCCACCCGAATTCGGAGCCAGGGGGGAGGGAATGGCTCGGGAATGCCCAACACGGAAATCGGCTCGCATACACCACCCTTGACATCCCTTGATTTTCCGTCCCTGAGAAAGGAGGATTGTCAAATGCCTAGATGTCTGCGTTCAGGAAAAGATATCCCTTGGCCTGCCATTATCGGTGCTCTCTGATCCCTGCGATACTGTCTATCATGCTTCTTCCGACCGGGGAATGTGAGTCCGTGTTATAGGACATTCCCAGGCCTGGGTTCTAGTGGAATGCGACACTCCTCCCTTCCGCTCGTCTGCTGTATATATAACGAGAGAAACCGACCTGGCGACAGCTCGGCTCGGTCCTCCCAAACCATCTTTAATCTGATACCATACCTGCCTCTACTCCTACTAACCCAAACCTAATCAATTAATTTTTTCGGATCAAACAATCTATCCACAATGCTCGTGACCAAGGTAGCTTCCCTCCTCGCCCTCGCGGCCTGCGCCGTGGCCGCTAGCAGCGGCAAGCAAACCATGTCGGACATCGACAACATCTCGGACCACGTGGACCGGCTGAACGGGGCCCTGAAGAACTACAACGGCGGCATGGTCGAGGCGCTCCCCGTTGCCTACGCCCTGCGCGATACGACCAACAGCGTCAGCGATGCCCGGGCTCACGTGGAGGGCAACGAACCCTTCGCCGACGAGGATGCCGAGGCGACCCGCAAGGCCTGGGAGCAGCTGGAGCCGTCCATCGTGGAGACTGCTCGTCTGGGCGCCGAGAAGGTGAGTTGAAAGATAAGAAGTGTATTGCATATTGAATTTGGATGCTAACTCGGACGCAGGCCCCTCAATTCAAGAAGGCTGGAGCTGGTGGCGTGGCTAGCAAGATGTTGGGCGAGCTTGACGAGGAGCGAAGAGGCTTGACTAGCGACATGCAGCGGATGTCCGAGTCTGAGTACCAGAACTTCCAGCCGCATAACGAGCGGATCAACGGGGCTTTCGATGACTTGATGAACAGCTACAACAACTAGATTTGGGACTGTGATTGTGTTGATGGGTGGGATTCTGGATATCTATTTTTTAATATGTGGCTGTTATGATTGAGTGTGGTGGATCACTTGTCTAATTAATTCGAGTTTCTCTCTGTTAGTGATGGATTGGCGCAACGTACGTGGGCGGCATAATTTATTGAATCATCGCCATGTGTTCAATTTGAAGTGCTAGATCTTGAAATTTAAGCCAGGTCCTGCTAACCCAAACTGGGTTCAGGGGGCACTGGCTATCGCGAATTGGCTTTAATTCTAGGTCCCCCTTGTTACTCTAGAACCAGGAGCTTCGAGGACTAGGGATGCATTCTCCACCCGATTGGCATGGTCGATCATCGCATTAGGGTTTGGCAAGCATTCGAAGCCCGAACGCCCCTTGGAAGGTTATATTGTCCTTCTGTTGTCGTAATAACCTCCTTGTTCTTAATGGACATCTTCAATGCCGATCGTTCGTTCTCTGCAGAGATCATACACTCGAGCAGAGGGTATACTGGACTCTCCTTTCTTAAGCTCGTATAAAATTTTGAGGTATATAGTCATCTTCTGCCATTGACCTCACTGAGACTAATTGGATCCATCCAGATGATATTTATTGATGGATGCTAGATAGTCGGTCACAAGAAAAAAAGAATATGACACAATTTATTGAGACTCGGCAGTGCAAGTAGGTTAAGACGGAGCCCATCGGACTGGATGTCTCAGACACCTCAGCTAGAGCCTTCAATCAATATCAATAGACTCGTCTATAGTACGGAGTCTAAACTGCCTCCCCCGTGGATATACTTCATAACAAGCACCTGGTAGGGTGACGTCACTCGCTGTAGGTCCACTTCCTGCGTGTGGTTCTGGACCCTCACGGACTGTCTTGTTTGGCTTGTTTGTCTCAGTCCTTCCAGGCAGCAGGAAAGTAATGCCTCAGGTACGTGAGCGCTCTGTAGATCCTCTCACTGCTTACACCGTAGTGTGTCCACCGTCAATCACCAATCCATCCGCACATCCGCCCTCCGATCGTCGTCATGTTGATGTAGCCCCTATCAATGGCCCCGTGAAGAGAAAATCATGTGGGTTGCCGCCCCCCCTTATCAATTGGTCTTATCGATAGACGCTCTGGCTAATGCAAGTTTCACCCACGTCCAGTGCGATTTATCTCAGTCGGCGTCCTGCTTTCTCTCCACTAGTTTTCGAATCTCAATGGCTTTTCATCGCCAGTCCACCTTCCCTTGATACATCTTCATCTCTCTGGACCTGTCTGTCCTCGATAAACACAGCCAGGTACACCGTAGATCCATGTGCATACGCGAACAACATCAATGGTGCAACTTCGACTTCTATCGCTATGGCTGGCGCTGGTGTGCTGGGTGAATGCCATCCCAGCCGACATCCATGTGTCGGATCCCCTGAAAGTGTTCTCGCAAACCAAGGATTACCCGCTGCCCAACCAAGGCAACATTGCGGCTCATGACCCCAACATTCTGCGGTACAACGACAATTACTACATGTTCAAAGGCGGCATGTACCTGCCCGTCTTCAAATCGGACAGCCTCGGAGGACCTTGGAAACGAATAGGGGCGGTCTTTGATGGGCCCAGTGTCATCCAGAAACAGAACCGCACTCGCCCCTGGGCCCCCACTACTGTCGAGCGCAACGGGCGCTTCTACTGCTTCTACACCATCAGCAAGCGCGGAAGCCGCGACAGCGCCGTCGGTGTCGCGTCGACAGATTCCATCGATGATGGATCCTGGACCGATCATGGTGCTCTGATCAACACCGGAGAGGGACCGCAGTCCCACATATACCCGTATACGGTGTCCAACGCTATCGATGCGGCTTTCATCACGGATCAGGATTCTGGGAAGCCGTATTTGCTATATGGCAGTTTCTGGCATGGGATCTTCCAGGTCCCTCTGAATGATAATCTCCTGTCGGTCGAACATCCCCGGCGTCCTAACGCCAGAAATCTGGTCTTTCTGCCGGACAGGAAGGTGAAACCGCAAGAAGGGTCGTTTATGAGCTACCACGAACCATATTACTATGTCTGGTTCAGCCAGGGGAAATGCTGCCATTTTTCCCAGGGGTTCCCGAAGATGGGACAGGAGTAAGTGCACGGGTGTTCTGCGGGGATTGCGTAGACTAACGACTTATCTAACAGATACAGCATCAGGGTCGGACGATCTAAGAACGTGCGAGGCCCGTTTCTGGACAAGGATGAACGGGGTCTTACCGATGGCGGTGGCACGGTCGTCTACGGGTCAAACCACGGGGTTGTCTATGCGCCTGGTGGGATCGGAGTGATGACCAGTAACTCGAGCGATCCCGATGTCATGTATTATCATTATCGTGAGTTGCCTGTCTGCGGTTGTTGTCAACGTCGGCTGAACTAATGACTACAGTGAACACGTCCATTGGACTTCGAGATGGGGTAAGTTAGTGCACCATACTTGAAGTATGACTTGCTAACTTTCAACCGCAGCAAGCACGCCTCGGTTATAGCTGTATCGACTACCAGGATGGATGGCCGGTAGCAAAGTATGTGCCTATTGCAGAGTTCATAGCAGATGACTGACCCTTGTTAGAGCATGCAAAAGTCGCGGATCGATCGTGCGTCCGAATTACACGTCCACCTTCCTTGCTGTTTTGTGTATGTGCTGCTTGGCTTTGATGCTGCTTACCAAACGATTTACTGGATCGAGGCTCATTTTTCTGTTTTTGCTCCTAGTCACCGGGGCATTCCTGTGGATGTACAGGTGATGGATCACTGTCTTTCACGCTATCTTTTTTACAATTGTCTGCATAGAGTTCATATTGTGTACAGCGTGCAATATAGAGAAGTCGGCGTTTGGTTTGGATGTACATTTAGCGAATACCCTGTTACAAAGCAGTCATTTCCATCGCTCTTTGTCTTTCTCTGTCTTTATCTTTCATATACCACCCTCATCCACACTCAAGATCTTCCTGTGAGATGCGACAACGTATCACTCACCAGAATAGCACTGACTACACCACCTCGGGCGTTCCATTCATCTCCATCACCGCCAGCGGCTTGACCGGTGCCACCTTGAATCCCACCGCCTGATCGAACAACAGCGTCTGAATATCTCCTCTATGAACGCTGGAACAACTCAGTAAGTATCTATCCCGCCCTACCCACTCACCAATGTCAGAACTAGACCCGAAATAAAAAAAAAAGAAATAAATGGAACACTCAGCTAATCACTTTTCGCACTATCCAGTATTTATAGGCACTTATGATAGATCCTTAGATCTGTATATATAGCGCCTACCATGCTCAACACGCAATCGACTTCCCCCCACGAACAGAAAACACCACCTCGGGCGCTCCCTTCCCACGACCCTCCAAATCCGCCCGACAAGACGTAACAACCCCGTCCTCATTCCACTTAAACCCAACCCTCCCACCCCCTCTCAACCTCAACCCCTTCACACTCCCACTACCCCAAGCCGCGGGAATCGCCGGGCCCAGAACCACCTCCTGCACCCTCGCAGCATCAGTCTTCTTGCCATCCAAATCCCTAACCAACATCGCCACCACCGCGCCCAAGATCCCATAATTCGCATCGATCTGAAACGGCGGACTCCCGCCATACATGGACAGCCCATTTGGCGCGAAATTCTCCCTCACAGCCAGCGTCAGCAGCTCATACGCCTTTTCCGCATCACGCAGGACAGCCCAGCACGCACTCCGCCAGACCTTCCCCCACCCGGTATTTTGATCGTGTGTGCCGTCACCCCGCGAGGCGAGGGTCTTCGCGACGGCGGCGGTAATCGTGCGGTTGGATCCGTGCACAGAGGAGAGGAGATAGCCTGGATACCAGCCATAGAGCTCGGAGAGATGGCGGTGCGTGTCGTTGGGTTTGTCGATGTCGAGTTTCCATTCTTGGATTTGGCCCCAGCTGCCGATGTGGATTCCGGTGTCGAGTTTGGAGTGTGCGGCTGAGATGGCGGATCTGAATGTGTTGTTGGAGTCCCCGGATGCGAACCAGCCTTGGAGGATGTGGTCGAATACTTCCCAGATTAGTTGTTGGTAGTGTGTGCAGCCGAAGGTCTGAATTGAATGTTAGGGCTTGGTTGGATGGGGTTTTGGCTGGGAATGCATGGGGGTGTATGACTGACCGTGGGTCCATGCTCTGGGGAATTGCAAGGGTTAACGACCAGCGTTCCATCCTGGCTGTATTCATCCTCGACGAGCTGCGAGAGCCAGAACTGCGCCGTGCCTTTCAGAATCGGATATCCTGTTTGTCGATACCAGGTGACGTTCTGGGTATAGTCGAAATGGTCCCAGGCATGTTGTGCCATCCAGGCGTTGACGACGGGGTAGTTGGCCCACTCGGCGCCGTTTTTCATCCTGGAATACCTTGCTGAGTTTCAAGTTGACTACAGGAAATCTGAGAGGGGGAATACTCACGCCGTGTGTCCAAATATATTCACCTCGTTATGCACCACCCACCCATCCTCGGCGCCATACAGAAGTCGAGCTGTCTCAGCGCCCCGCGGCATCCAGGTCTCCGTCATATAGGTCCACAGAGGCTCCGTCTGCCCGCCGAGTCCCGTCGCCTCGACTCCCCAGTGGTTCATTTGCAGGTTGATATTGGCATGGTAGTCGGCACTCCAAGCGGGAGAGTCCTGCTCAGTCCACAGACCCTGCAGGTTCGGCGGTAAGCTGCCTGGTCGCGACGCGGACAGGAACAGATATCGCCCATAGTCGAAGAGGAGGTTCTCGACGAAGGGATCTCCTGATTGATCGTAGGAGGCGAGGAGGTTCGTCGTTGGCTTCTTCGCCGACCCGTTCGGGTCCGGTAGATTGAAGGTGAAATCTCCATATATCGACTGGAAGTCGGCGATGTGCGATTTCTTCAGTCGGGTGAAGGATCGCTTGCGCACGGCTTTGGCAACGGTCTCTTGAACCCTGGAGGTTGGGTCTTCGCCTTTGAATGAGTATCCGTCGGCTGCGTTGCCCTTGGACGCATCGTAGTTCGTCCCCGCTGCCAGGATGATGTATATTTCCGATTGACCCGATGGGATATTCATTGTGGACGAGGACGACGAACAAAGATCTATCCTTGTCTTCGAAGCAGTCACGACGGTCGCCCTAGCGTTATAGATCATCCCGATGCCGGGAGCCGTCTGTCCGTGAAGAACGAGATTATTACCTCGACAACTCACTTTCGGAGCCGGTTCAACGACGTGATTCTCCAACCCGATCTCAACAGCCGGAAGACCCGAATTCGATCGCACGCGATACACACAGACTTGGTCCGGATACGAGCAGAATGCCTCTCTGCTCCCTTGCGTCAGCCAACCAGACATGAATCTTTCCCATCGAGTTCACAGGAGGATACCAGGTAGTCCAAAGAGATACCCTTACCGTTGAATCGATCTGATCCTACCTCCCACCTCAAACCCAAACCCATCCGTATACACGCCCGACTCCAAATCCAGATTCCGTCTATACCCATGCACATGACCCAAGGAACCCAAATCGACCGTCAAATTCCCAAGAACCTGGTAAGACCCGTAGTGCGGGAACTCAGCCAGCAAGGCAGACACGTTGCCGGTTTTGTTTTGGAAGATGAAATCGCGGATGTCGGGTAGTGCGGCGGCGATGGAGGCGTTGGGGTTTCCGCCGGAGTAGGACTACATGTATGTGCGCGTGAGTCTATCGGTAGAAGTGAAGATGAGGGCGAGGAATGTCTACTTCATCTTCAAATGGCCCGCCACGCCATAACGAGTCGATGTTCAGATTGATGATTTCCTTGCCGTATGTGCCCAATGGCATTGCTGAGCCATGCGGTATATCTATTAGCATCCACTGAATGCAATTCCAAACATATCAGATTCAAGCGGAGAAGAAAAGCCAGACTCACCTCCCAACCGCCCATTCCCCAATGGAAACGCCGTCGTGATAAATTTGTCATATTCCCCGGGTATATCGGACCAGAGAGATTTGGCTGTCGTTAAAGGCAATGATAGCGCCAGCGTCGAGGCGGCGGCTATGAAGGGGCGCATTTCGATTTGACAAATGCATAGATATCAGATCCTAGGAGGGAGGGGAGGGGAGAGGGGAGATGAGAGGGGAAGGCTTAATGTATGCAAGCGAGCTCGGTTAATTTATGACAACCGAAATATTTAGATTAATTGAGGCCATGCAATTTCACTCCTGTCTCCTTGTTCCTGCGTCTGCACTGTTGATTGGAGGATTATTAGGCTGCGTCGATCGGCGATTGCGGGGATTTCATGCAGAGACATGATTTGTAGGCACTTATCTCTTCAAGGCTCGCTTTTATATATCGGATTTTATGGAATATTTATTATAGCTTTAAAGCGAGTCCGATAAAATTCTTTATAAACAAGTAAATAAGACCTACTACAGAAAGAAGATCGATTATATATCGCTATATTAAATTTATTAAAGGGAAGAATATAAAAGATTATAATAAGAAATAAAGCTCTAAATAGATTCATAAAAAAAATAGTAAATTTTATTATAACTAAATCACCGGCTAAGCTATATAACCTAGAATAAGATTAGAATAAGTTTATTATAAACAAACGAGGCTAGCTTTATCTTCGGATACTGGTATACTAGTATAGTTAAACTAAGAAAAGATAGAATAACGCTAGCGTCTCTAAGATATTATCTCAGTTAAGAAACCGACATGAGTCTGACTCGTTATGCCAAGAAATCAATGCTTGTCGAGTTGTCACTTTCGCAGAAATATAGTTATGGGAATCTGGGTAATTACAGTCCTATACGTTATCTAGCACTTCTTTCCAGTTAGTTGATTATATTAAGTTATATAACCAAGAATTATTGGCTAAAATAGATATACCAATGTATATTCTCTGTTAGTTTAAAAGCTTCTGATGGTATGTTAGTCCACCGATAGACTTTTTAATTTAAAAGGTTTAATCGAGCGAGAGCCGAATCCCATAGAAATTCAATAAAGAACTTTATTAAATGAAAAAAAAAAAAAAAAAAAAAAAAAAAAAAGAAAAAAAAGAATAAAAAGAAAAAGAAAATACTGCGAGGAAAGTGTGTCCGGCACAACACTCATAGCTGCGGCACTAAAGACGAAAGGTCCGACTCCGGAGCTTCGCAAAACTGCTGAATAGCAGAGAGCACATTCTTGGCAAGAGTCGAAGCATGCTCAGACAAGATTTCCCTCGAGTGGCTGTCTGCCGAAGTCAGGACGCCGATTGTCAACTTTCCTCCATGAGTAGCAGAACGAATGAGCACTTGGTTTTGTAAGTCTATCTCTTCCGATCCCGACAACTCCGACCACGTTGCACCATTCAGCGGTACAAGTCCAGTACCCCCATACACGTGTGTGTTATTAACAATGTAATTGAACCCTGCGTTGTTCGGCCCGCGCGTACTCGGCCTTGCAGTATCCGGTGGTTCGGAAGAGCAATATTGTAACATGTTTGCATACTGCTGCTGTGCATGGATGCAGAGGTCCTTGACAGAACGGTACTGTCTCAGACGAACCCGAAATGGGAGGATGCTGAGGCATGGACCGAGGATGGTTTCAATGCCCTGAAGCGGGATACTTCGTGTATTCACAGTCACTCCGAATACAACGTCGGTGCTGTTGACTAGCTTTCCCAGGGCAAAAGAAAGAGCCGCATTGACCAGAATGGGGAATGTCATATCCAACGGCAGGGATGGAAGGTCGATTGAGGCGCTTTCACAAATGGGTGTAAGATGGTCACAAGTCCCGCTGAGTGAGAATGGAAGTTTGGTCAATTCAGACCCTTGCAAATGTTCTCTCCAGAACTGATTCGCCGCTTTAGAATTGGCTTGATGGCAGTAGTAGACATAGTCTGAAAACGAAGCAGTTGGTGATGACAATTTATCGCCGTTGTAGGCAACAGCTAAGTCTTGGAGGACGGGCTGTAGGGAGTATCGGTCAAATTGAGCATGGTGCATCCGAATGACAAGCGTGTGTTCTTCACGAGTTCGTGAGACAAGGGTGACTTTGAGAAGAGGTATGGTGGAATACAGGGATTGTCCCATATCCTGATCAGACAAATCTTTAAGAATTGACTCCAGGGGCTTGTCTGTATGGATGTGATGAAAATCAGCATGACTTCTCTTGAGGATAACCTGCAAGATGCTACCATGATATTCGCAGAACATGGTACGCAATGCCGTGTATTTCTCAACCAGGCTTTGTACTGCAGCCTGGAGACGAGCCACGTCTATCTGTCCATCGACTGCAAAAGGGAAAAGAGAGAATTTCCAGGAATGAAGGAACCATTCCTGACAGTTGGTTGCCGGCAGAATATCCGCAATATTGCCGGATTCCATGAGCGAAGGTGACGCAGCGCGGCGATCAAGACCGGTATCTGTTGTATGATTCCTCGACACCAAATGCTGTTTTGGGATGTAAGGAGGAGAGCCATCCGTCTTCAATGATCGAGACTGTATGTGGTCCACGAGCGGGTCAAGCATTTTGTATGGCACGGAAAGTAGTGGGAAATCGCACAACGTGTACTTTGGGCTGAGATTTGCCAACCTGTCAGCTGCTTCTTTGAGTGACTTTCCACAATTCGCCATCCACCGGCGGATGCTGTCTTGGTGGTTCATATGTTGGTTGTAGTGAAATGAGAACTGCAGGCAGCCCCGATTGACCGCAGCAATGACATCAATTAAAGCAAACCGTCGCACATCCCCTGCTACATTGGGAGTCTGATCTTTCAAGGTAATCGGGGGACGGAGGAGAGCCCCCTCCCGCTCGAACTGCTGATAGAGGCCCAGGTAGTTAAAGGCAATCTCCACCGGCCCGTGCATGTCAAATGTCTGCTGGCCGTCCGGGTTCAGGAAGCGGGATGCGAAATAGGCCCAGCCGTTGCTCGGGGTCCGTCGCCGCGCGTCCTTCGACTGCCGGACGACGTCGACAATACTGTTGCTGTCGCCGTCCATCCCGATACACAACGGCCACATCGTGGTAAACCATCCGACCGTCCGCGACAGATCGATGCTGGGGTCCCACGGCTCCCGTCCGTGGCTCTCACAGTAAATGGCGGGAGGCGGGCGGTCGCGGAAGGTCTGGACAAACGCATGCCAGAGCGCAGCCTGGAAGATCTCTACCGGTTGGGTCTGGAAAGCGTCGTTGGCGCTGCCGAACAGCGTCGCCGTGACCTCTTCGTTGACGGTGAAGCTGTCGTAGGTGATGTTATCACATGTGTTCAGCTGATTCAGGTGATCGGCTGACCCCCAGTAGTCCGTTACGGCAGGCGGGAGCGCGAAAGGGAGGGCTGTTGCAGGGTCCAGAGTGTTGCGGGCGTACTCCGCCTGCAGCTGGCACCACGCTTGGAATGGGAGGGTCTGCGGTCCCGAAATGTGACCGCTCCGGAGAAGGTCCTCCAGGTCCCCCAGTAGGATCCGCCACGACACAAAGTCGATGACGAAATGGTGTGCCACCAGGAAGATGTACTGCGCTTGGCCTGGACTGACGTCGATCAGATCGACGCTCAGCAGCGGGCCGTTTCGGAAGTCAAGGCTCTGCTGGCTGGCGTGCATGATATCTCCCGCGTCTTCGAGCGACGGCACTGTGGAACGGTGGTACCGGTAGCTGGACTCGATGTCGGTGCAGACGACCTGGCTCCAGCCACCATCGCTGCCGGGGCTGAAGCGCGCGCGTAGCATGGAATGGCGGTCGACAATAGTCGCGATGGCGCGAACAAGGTCTTGCGTGGCGACCGACGCGGCCAGTGGGATCAGGAAACTCTGGTTGAAGTGGTCGGCGCCATTGGGCTGGAGGTCGAAGAACAGGCGTTGGACGGGAGACAGGTCGAAGGGCACATCCACGGATTCCTGGACGTCGAGGCTCTGACGATCCATCCCGACGAAGGGGGCAAGCGCGGCAATGGTCTTGGAATGGAAGATGTCGGACACGCTCAAGGCAAAGCCTTCCGTTCGGGCGAGGGACGAGAGCTGCATGGCGGTGATGGAGTCGCCGCCGAGGCGGAAGAAGCTGTCGTCGGCCCCGATGGCGTCAAGCGGGAGATTGAGGACCCGCACCCACAGCTGCTGCAGCGTCCGCTCCGCCGCCGTCGCGGGGGCGCGCTTGGCACCCGCCCCGACGCTGTACGACTCGATCTCCGCCCGGGAGAGCGCCGCCGCCCGCTCGCGCAGCCGCCGTCGGTCGGTCTTCCCCGTGGCCGAGAGCGGGATCCCTGCGACGGGCAGGAACACCGCCGGCACCATGTACGCCGGCACCGCGTCATGCAGGGCCGCCTCGGCCCTGGGGACCGCCGCGCGGAAGCCGTCGGTGGGCGGGACCAAGAGATCCTCCCCCTCGTTCGCCCTATCGGTGCCATCCACCCACACAAACGCCACCAGCCCCGGTACGCGCCCATCGTCCGCGGGGGTGACCACTTCCACCACCACCTCGCGCGCCCCGGGGAAGCACTCCCGCGTGTTGTGCTCCACCTCGCCCAGCTCGATGCGCTGGCCCCGCAGCTTGATCTGCGTGTCCTTGCGCCCGACGAACCGCAGCGACCCGTCCGTCCCATATCGCACCAGGTCGCCCGTCTTGTACACCCGGTCGCCGCCGGGGTTCCCCGGGTGGGCGGCGCGGAAGTCGCGCAGCCAGGCCGGCGGGTCGATGAACGCGGCCGCCGTCTTCTCCGGGTCGTTCAGGTAGCCGCGGCCCACGATCGGGCCCTCGATCAAGAGCTCCCCTACGGCCCCAATGGGTAGCAGTCGGTCGTGATCTTCCGGATCCGCCACCCAGCAGACTCCGCCCGTCCCCTGCCCGATATTTCGTTCGTCCGACGGCTTGCCGAGTCGGACCTGCACGGTGGAGATGGCGGAACATTCCGCGGGTCCATATCCGTTCTTCAAGTTCACCTGTCCGATCCATCGGACGATGTCAGTTGACGTGACTGGCTCGCCTATCAGCACCAGGGTCTCCAGCCCCGCTAGGTCGGTTGGGTCCAGCATTCGCGCCGTGGACGGCGTGAGTTCGGCCCATGTGACCCCTAGCTCGCTCGCCGCGGATTGAATCCGATTGAGACGATCGGCATCGGACGGGATGCAGATACAGCCTCCCATCACCAGCGTTGTCAGTTGTTCGAGGATGCTGACGTCAAAAGCGTACGACGAGAATTGGAACGCGCGCGAGTTGGCGGACAAACCAAAGGCATGGGAGTGCGCGAGGGCACTAGTGCAGTACGCACTGTGTGTTATCAGGGCGCCTTTGGGCGTACCGGTCGAGCCGGAGGTAAACACGGCGTAGAGGGCATTGTCGGGAGACACCAATGGTCGATCGAGAGGACCGCTACTGGACCGCCACACCATGCCGTCGGTCCCCACCATCACGACCCGCGCCGCCCATTGCTCTGCGATTGGGGCCTGCGCCGCGGACGCCACTACCACGCTGGCCGACACGGCCTGGCAGATCCCCTGCAAGCGCGCCGGCGGGTGCGACGGGTCGAGCAGCACAAATGCGCCGCCCGCCTTCATCACCCCCAGCATCGCGACCGGCGTCCACCGTGACTTCTCGAACACCACCGGCACCAGCACCTCGGGGCCAACCTCTAGGCTGGCCAGGTGCGCCGCCAGTGCCGACGACAGCCGGTCCAGCTCGCCGTACGTGAACTCGCCGTCCCACGCGCAGACCGCCGGGGCCATCGGCTGGGCCGAGCACCGCTCCCTGATCAGCTCGTGCACGCACCGCTCCACCCGCGCCGGCACGACTCCGTTCCACTGCGCAAGTTGTCGCCGGTCCACCTCGCTGAGCAACGGCGCAACGGCCGGCATCTCGCTCTGCTGGATGATCATGGCTATCGCTGTGTTGAGATTGTGCGCCATTTGGAGCGCTTGACTTCCGGATACGGTGGCCGGCGAGTACAGAAGCCATGCTGTGAAGCGGCCCTTTTTCAATCGACCTTCAACCGTGATGTCGTACTATTTTTCCCATTCCTTGTTAGCACTTTCCTATCAATCTTCCGGGGAATGGAACTCGCAGTCCCAGGCAGATACCGACCTCATCCGGTAAGTCTCTTTCCAGTTCATGGAATCTAATATCCCCCGGGTGCTGTGTGCTCTGTTGTAGCTCTGGCGGAAACGTCATGCCGGTGTTGAACATCTTGGGGCTCCCACCCGTCGCGGAATGGAATAACTCCGCCAGGGAGTAATGCTGTGATGAAAAGCCCTGCATAAAGTCCCGCTGGGCCTTGCGTACGGTCTCTAGTAGCGTTGCCGACCCATCGAAGTCAACCCGGCAGACTAGTGCGTTGATATAGGGCCCGAGCGCACCTTCAATCCCGGCCACCGGAGCGTCTCGCCCAGAGGTCACGTAGCCGAACAAGACGGAATCTAGACCGGTGAATGTGCGCAGGACCATACCCCAGGCAACCTGGACCACGTTGGAGATGGTCAGGCCCGTGCCTTTGCAGAAGGCATCCAGTTCGGATCCATAATCAAACGGGACGCTTACGGACTGCCGTTCGGCAGCCCCGCCTGGGTGGGCTCCATCCGTCAGGCGTGGGAAGTAGCACGGACTGCAACCCTTTAGATACTCTCGCCAATATCTCAAAACCGTATCACTGCGAGAGCCCTCAACATATGCGACGTAGTCGCTATAAGATGCTCCGCTGGTGGAGGGCAATTGGTCGTTGTAGGCCAGGGCCAAATCCCGCTTCACAATTTCTATCGACGTTGCGTCCATCAGCACGTGGCTGATTTCCAAGGCCACCAGGAGTTTTCCGTCCCCTGTCTGACAAACGGTGAACCGGGGCAGCGAGTCTCGGCCGTATCCGCCAATCTGCCAGTCAACGTGTAGAGTAGAGCGAGCGTCGCCCTCATCGGCGCACCGAAGGACCGCGGTCCGTGCCTCCTCGGCCTTCAGGACAACCTGGATATACGGGGAGGCGCCGACCCCCTCCACGAAGATGGTGCGCAGGATGGGATGACGGCGGGTTAGTTGCCGCCAGGCAACCTGGAGTCGGTCTATTTCGATGGTTATATGACCGCCAGCGGGGATGGCTTCCCATAGGAAAAGCCCCTGGTAGTGCTCTGGCTGTCGTGCCTGGCTAATCAGCATCCCTTGCTGGATTGGGGTGCACGGGTATGCTGCTTCGACGTCTCTGGGACGAATGTCAATCTCGGGCAGGCGGCGGCGTAGGAAAACTTCGAGATCTTTTCGGGTCATGGCTAATAGGGGGAAATCGTAGGGCGTGAAGATGGGAATCTTTTCTTCCATTACTTGCACGGCCTGGTTGATAGAGTACCGACACTCCTGAACCCAGCGTTCTAGGTCTGGCCCGGGGATTGTGTCTGGAGTCAAATTGAAGACCATTCTTGGAAGGTGGTCCGGCTCGGATGCTGTTACAATTATTCCCTCAGCGAGCTGTTTATAGGGTCGGCAAGCTTGATGCTCCACGACAACCTGCTCGAATACGGCACCGCTCGACTGTTGTTCGTCGGGCGGCAGAAGGAAGTTGAAGAGTATGCTAGGCAGAGGCGCGCGCATCGAATCCTCTAGCACGGGTTGCCGACCAGCGCTGGGGGTATCATGGGTTGTTTTCCCGTTGCGAGCCTGCTGGTAGCTCTCTTTTGTCTGGCGAAGAATCTCACTAAAGCTTGACTGCCCATTCGACCGCACACACAGGGTCGCCCGCGTAGTGAACTGGCCGACGGTCTGGGAGAAGTCTTTATGGCTTGATGTCAGACCTCGTCCGTCTTCCTCGACACTGAATATCGGCAATTCCCGGTCATGGAAAGCCCGGCCGAAAGCGTACAGCGCCACGGCCTGCAGCACCACACTGGATGATACCCAGACGGCCTTGGTGGCGTCGCCGAGGAGGCATGGTGGAACGAGTACACTCGTACGTTGCATGCTGTGACTGTGGTCTGGTGGGACATCCTTTGTCTGTGGAGAGAGCTGCTGGTCAGATAAGGCTGTGGGCGTGATAGAAGTGGGAGCGGGAATATGGCTTTGTCCGTGTCTCGCCTCCACATCCGAGCAGCACCATTCCCGAAAATCAACTGGCTGGGGCTTGAGCTTGTGCATCGCAGCATTAGGATCCAGGGAATCTTCAATGTCCTGTGAAATGATCTGCAAAGAAGTGCGGTCGACAACCAATGAGTGCGCCGCGAGCGACAGATATTGATATTCGCCCAAGTTAAGTAGTAACGCTCTGAATACAGGGCCTTTGTCGATGTTCAGAATCTTTCCCCTTGATTCTATCATCTCCGTCGCCTCTTCCATCGTGGACACGGTGCAGCTGGCGTACTCATAACCCCTCTGGGGCTGAACGTACTGGGCCCAAGCGCCGTTCCGGTCCCGCGTAAATCTCGCGCGCAGCATCGGATGCCGGCGGACCACCTGTCGTATAGCATTTTCTAGCTGAGGGAGATCAACGCGCCTGTTCAGCCGGAGAAGGATACAGGCTGTTGGTGCAGACCAACTCTGCTTCTGCGCTCCGGTCAAGATCATGCTTTGCTGGACAGCGGATAAACTAAATTTGGTCTCCGACCCCTCGTCACACCCCGCTACAGGACCGCAATGTTGTCCCGCCAGCAATGCAAGACTGCTTACTGTTTTCTCGCGAAAAACATCCTGCACCGTGATGGAGATGCCTTCGGCCCGGCATCGGGTGACTAGCTGCATTGCCTTGACGGAATCCCCGCCGAGACGGAAGAAACTGTCGTTCACGCTGAAGCTTTCAGAGGGGAGCTTAAGGATATCCGAGAGCAGTTGATGGAGACATTGTTCCGCGCGAGAAGTTGGGGCCACTGGGTCTGATCTGGTGTACGTATACGATGCCAGGGTCTCATATGGCAATGAACAGGCGGTTTCCCTCAGCCCACGCCGGTCTATTTTCCCGGTAATAGTCAGCGGGACGCGTTTCAGGGGAACATAGAGTTGTGGAATCATGTAGTCTGGCAAGTAGTCGTGTATCATCAGGTCGGCCTCTGCGGAGTGCGACTGGAAATCGTGATCGGACCCGTCAAAAAGATCGGCGGAGCCGGACGGGTGGTGCTCTTTCGGGGGTGCTCGGCCGTTCTTGGAGTATATAAATGCCACCAAGATCGGTGAGGGGGTATCGCTGATCGGGGTTACCACGTCAACAATCACTTTAGTGGGCCCTGCAAAGTGCCGACCGACCTGGTATTCGACTTCCCCCAGCTCTATGCGTTGTCCACGGATCTTGGCTTGCAGGCTCTTTCGTCCGATGTAAATGAGGCTGCCGTCAGGGCTATAGCGGACGAGATCGCCGGTCTTGTAGAGCCGAGTAGTCTCCCGGTCTGGTCGAAAGAGGCGCAGCCATGGTGGATTCTCGATAAACATCGTAGCGGTCAGTTCAGCCTGGTGGAGGTATCCTCGCGCCAGGCAGGGCCCTTCGATGAGCAGCTCGGCCACGGTTCCAATTGGTGCGAGCACATCGTGATTATGGGGATTGACCAGCCAAAGATTCGCACTCGGCGACTTGCCAATACTCTTCGGATTTGCTACTCTCAGATTTATTTGATGCTGGACGGTACATATTCCTGCCCATTCAGTCAGCCCGTACGCCGGCACCAAGCGGACTTTCTGCGCCCAAGATCGGGCCAGTTCATTCCTCAACGGCTCCCCTGCGACGACCAATGTCTTCAGACTGGTCAAGTTGTCCAGATCGACCGAGCCTAGCAACGAAGGCGTCAGTAAGGCCCAGTCAACATCTATGCGCTGCAATGCCCCCAGCAGGTCGTTCATTCGCTCATAGTCAGAAGGAATACAGATAGTGCCTCCAGCTGTCAAGGTACAGAATATCTCGATAAGGGAGACACCAAACGCGAACGACGCAAACTGCAACGCCCGCGTCTTAGGTCTGATCTGCAACGCCTCCGCATGGTTTGTGACGGCTGCCAATGCTCTGTGGTCGACGACGCATCCTTTCGGGGTTCCGGTGCTGCCCGAAGTGAAAAGCACGTATGCCATGTTATGGGCTTCTGCCCGCGGCAATTCCGTGTGGCTGGCCGGTGGCAGCTGTGTAGCCGTGGCCTCGGACACAGTAACCACGTCGTCTGTGGCGCCCGCCAGCAATGCGGCGTGTCGATCAGACGAGAGGATGACTTTGGCATTCACCTGCGCGATGATTTGCTTCAGGCGCTCGACCGGATGAGAAGGGTCCATTGGAACGAAAGCTGCGCCGACCTTAAGTACTGCCAGCATAGCCACGATCGCCCATATCGATTTCTCAAAGCACACGGGCACCATCACCTCCGGTCCCACACACCTTTCTTTGAGGTAGAAAGCCAGCCTTGTGGATAGCTCATCGAGTTCTCCGTATGTCAGCGCACCATCCCATGAGCACACAGCCGGTGCGCCTGGTTGCCATCGGCATTGTCCTTGAATTATCTCAGTGATGGAGGAGCAACCAGCGACATCCGTCCGCTTGCCAACCCACTCAGCAATATATCCTTTACTCAGATGATCGAGCAAGTCTAGATCCTTTAGATTCTGTTTTGGGTCTCTGAGGACGCATGTCACTGCGCGAGACACGACCCCTCCTAAGATCGCTGCGTGTCGGTCGGAGACGACTGCGGGACTGTATTGCAGCAACAACTCGGCCGACTTGTTGCCTGGTTTTACGATGAGCAGCAAATCGTAACCCTGCTTTCACCTCTAATTAGCGCTCTGGCAGAGGTGGAATGTTAAGGTTTTGACCGACCTCGTTGTCCGTGGCATAAAGTCGACCGTGTGGACTCTCCGGTTGAAACGGGCTCTCCTCGTCTCCGGTCACGAAGGCAATGCCAGTATTGAAGTGGACATTACCACTTTCACCCTGGCTCCCCGCCAGCTGGCGATCGCAGGTTCGAAGCAATTGCTCAACTGAACCTTCTGGGTCAATGGCTACTGCAAAGGCCTGCATATGGCCAGAGATCCCCCCCGATATACCTGGGGGTGCGTTCACCCCAAAGTACAGCGTCTCCTCTCCGACAAACTGATGAAGGATAATCGACCATACAGCAATAAGAAGAGGCGCCAGATCAGAGCTGTTCCTATTGTAGAAAGTATCGAGATTTGTCAAGTGCTCCTGAGGGACACGCCAAACCAGTCTTTGCACCTCATTTGGAGTGGTATCGTTAAGGGTGGGAAAGATACATGACTTGGCGCCATTCTTTCGAGGCCTCGCTTGTGGATTGCTTAAACTTGGGTTTGGGGGCAGATCGCGAGTCATGTTGATTGTTTCAAAACTATATCTTTCTTCCTAAGGGAGATAGAATTATTTGCAAATGCGTGGTTGAATCGGACGACGCAGATAGCTACGGTGGCTTAAATGTCTGCCCCCAGCACACCCCTTATCCGCATCCCAAACAATAACGCTACATATTGTAAGCAACATCTCTCAGACATGACAAGAGGAATTCAAGCGCCTATAGGGCGTGTATGCAAGGCCTTGTCGTACATAAGGCAAGGAGTGGTGCTAGGCCACATTTTCGAGACAAGGAATGCGCTGATCTTCGTGATGAAGCAGGGTTGGCGAGAGAAAGCCTCTCCCGAATTGGGTAGGCAGTCAAGGGGGGTGTGGGTTTCCGGGACAGCCCTCTACATTTTGAAGACATCAGGAATGTCTTATTCTCCTGCTTGCTTAAGTAAACCGTTGGTGGAAGATCAAATATTTTATCTTGTATAAGGTTATAATAGTAAGATATACTCTGCGAGAACCTTAGAAGTATCTTCTAAAATATGTCACGGCTGTCATATGGACCATAGAACACGCTATTATTGACCCTCTACCTCCACGTCTATATGTGACCTTCACAGGTGCGACGGTAGTAGTGACGGGGCGTTGAAGACTCGGGTATCTATGCTGCACTCTCCAAGAGACCAGTGTAGATTGCCAGGGCAGAGAAATGGCCAACCTTGCAAAGGGCCACCAGAACTTGTTAGCGAAGTTGCCCCGTTGTGTTCATCTACCCCCGGAAAGAATCGCGGGATAGCCTGGGCTTGCCTCCTAATCCTGACAGGTGCCACCGAGCAACTAACTCTCATTCCTTGTTCGGAAAGGTAACCAAGCATATTTAACTGAGACACGTCACAGAACCCGGACCCGCCGATATGAGCTTGCAGTGAGAGGATCGGTGAAATAGCGGTGCATTGGCCCGATATGATACCTACAGCAGCTCAGATACAATGCAAGGTTTGAGATGGGCAGTCACGTTCAATCATTGTTGAAGACACCTTGTGCCAGAGTATGAAGCGCCACGTATATAGACACAAGTGCCTGCTAAGCAATGCGCGCAAAGCTCGCCTCCTTGCTTGTACGATCTTTATTCCGCCCTCGCTTTGTGATGCTCCTCGTTTGGATTCATCAAGGGATCTACCGAAATAGGCGTCAGTGTATTACAATTGTCAACGTAAATGGCCTTCGATATACAGAGCTTCCTGGGTGTCTAGCTATCAAATGCCTCGATCTGAGTATTCCCAACACGTGTAACGCTAAAAAACAAGAATAGAAATGCCCAAAAGCAGTAAAACAATGATAACCCGATTAAGCGGACGGCCATGTAATAGTATTACACAACTTACACTTCTACTTTTCTACACTACTAAGTAGTAACTATAACTACCCTTATAGACATATATTGTATATACATTATTAAATAACAACCCGAAATCCCCAATTCGTAAGAAACTATTAATATTCCCTAAGAAGAACTGAAAAGTACTAAAGACCTAAAAAGTATACCTCCCTATCTATGTACTTCATAGATAAGTTATTTATAAGAAAAAGAAGAGTTTATTTATGTTTTTTTTATAATATCCATTAACGAATCTGACCGCTATTTAGGAGCTGAACCATTTCCGGCAATTCAGCCATCGTGGACTGCGAGATATTCGTGATTGAGTACTTGATATGACGAACACAGCCGATTTCCGGATTGCTTTCTCGTGTATTTAGGGGCTCATATTCCGCAGATAGTTTAGAGATTCAGACCCTCATTCAATCGTTATTTTGACCACGCATTACTGGTGTATACCGAACCTCATCTGTTGATAATATCTATAAATTTAGTAATATATTTAATAGATAGTTTATTATTATATATATATTATAGTCTTTTAAGAATAGAATACACTGAGAAGAACCAATCCGTCATGAGTAATATGTGCAATCGATGACCACGACATCCATCTAGACGGGATTTCCCTTGTTGGTGGTTCATGTGAAGCGTGGTTACGTGTAAAGGGAACCGGTCGGTAGATATACTACGGACATGAGGGCTATATTCTCATATTACTCGCAAAATTCTTTGACAACGTGCCCAACTAGGACTTCATGTTCAATATTCCAATTAATCCCTTAGGGCAGAATAGGGTTCTAGCCTTTCAGCTGTCGCGTCATGACGTCGAGACAGACATGGATTTGCGACTCGGCTCGAGGCATCGCATCCCCGAAGCTATAGTTAACTAGACAAAAGGCCCATGCGCAAGGAAATAATTATTCCCATTGAAGTCAATGCCCGCACGCCTCAATTCTCTAGGCGGCAGTAAGTGATCTATCTCCTCTCTATGACTGGCTAATAATAGACTGGAACAAAAGAAAACCTGGCACCCAAGCCTGTAGCTTCAAGTGCCACATCCCCGCCTGACCATCACTCGATCTATTATAATTTACTCTCGTTTCCCTGTTGATTCGCCTTCTTCCACATGCGAATTCTCCTTTGATGCCCCTCCATGAAATCATCCACCCAGGCCTGTTGAAACACTGGCAATCGCCGACCCGATCCTGCGGGCTCTCCCGCCAGCCCGCGAAGCTGCTCAAAGTATTGCTTGAAGTCAGGGTAAATCATCAAAAATGCCGGCCCGTCGCCTTTCTTGGCGATTCTGTCGGTTTCCCATTGGCGCTGTTCGTCCAGCGACGGTAATTGCGCCTTGCCAGCAAGAACACGGGCCGCGGCCACAGCTTGCCACTCGAAGACTTTGAAGGTCAGACCGGCACCGACCTAGATCTCAGCTTAGTTTGTGTTTGACTCATACATAGTTTAGGGGAAGACATAACATACCGCTCCGAGGAGCACCAAGGACGGGTCTCGCTGGTGGAAGACATGCAGATATAGATCCGGCACACGGTTGTTGCGGATCGGGATGTCCGGCAAGAAAGGCAGCGTCCAGGTGAATCCCGTGCCTAGGATAATATAGTCAACATCTGTCACGGAAGTGCCGTCTTCGAAATGGACTGTTTTCTCGCCGTTGTCGCTGGAGATGTGCGAGATCGGTGACCGACGCTCGATCTGCGGGTGCTTGAACGCCTCGTCGCCGAAGTAGGTGTTGTATTTGCCGCGAACGACGGCGTAGATGGGCGACTGCGCCGAGCCAATCAAACTGACGGCCGTGTCTGCGGCTGATACGGAGGCGCCGACTGTGACGACTCTCTGGAGATTGTCAACACTTGTCGGACTTTAGGAAATGCAAGAGAACTTCATACCTTGCTACGGTACTGCTCCGGCCCTCGATACTGCTTCGTGTGCAGCACGCTACCTGGATATCTCGCGGAGAATTCTTTCAAACCAGGAATTGCGGGCACGAAAGGCACATTGTAATGTCCTGAGGCTACGACCAGCGCATCGAACGATTCCGACCACCAGTAGTCGAACCCGCCCGGTTTGCCTGCGCGACGGAGAGTCAGAGTCCACTTGCCCGTGGACGCATCTTTCACGGCACGCTCTACCGTGGTGTTGTACTCCACCAGGTCCTGGTAGCCGTGGCGATTGAGCAGATCCTCGATATACTGGCGGATCACGGTGTGGTGGCGAAACGGCGTATCCGGGCCATGCAGGCCAATTGACTCGGCGGACCGAACGGTCGGGATCGACTCCTGCGAGTACTCCATGGCGGACGCATCCACGTTGGTGTGCAGCGTGGGATAGACATGCGAGTCGGCAAAACGGTGTCGCGACAGCGTCGGCGCATGCGACGGCAGCTTGGAAGGGATTGCCACCGGCTCATCTGCCGACCTGGTCGAGAGACTGTCGATGTCAAGCGGAACAGGTGTCTCGCTTGCTCGAGAGACCCTGAATATCATCAATATCAGGATTCGTCAGGGGGGACAATAATGGGTAAACGTACCAGCATCCGCCCGCTTTTTCCTGTCGCTCAAACACCCGCACCACGTCAAATGCCTTTTCTTGCACCAGGGCATCGACAGCAATGGCCCCAGCGGGGCCTGTCCCGATCACAGCAACACTTTTGGCCGACATTGGGAGGTGGAATTCCACGGTTGAGGTGGAGGATGGTCTACTCCGTACAACCGGGGGAGACGTCTAAATAGGGTCAGGAGTGGTGCAAAGAACGGGGCCGATTGCATCAGCAGAAACCAGTCGGCACAGCGGTGGAACTGTCCGCCCACGCCTGGATTTTGGACTGACCGTTGCCCTTCTGCGTTTTGATGCTTGCCCTGTCGTATGATTGTCCTTGATTGAAATTCATCCGGGGATCTCCAGGCTTTTGCCTCCAGTCTCCAGTCTTTGTCTCCGCAGATTTTTCTAGGGCCTGGCAGTCACGTGAGAGAAAAGCAGTGTGATTGGTGGACATGCAATGCTGCAATAGATGTGATTGGCTGCACAATACATATTCTTTTCTGACAGAGTCCCTATGATTGGTTGATAGTACTTCTGCTTCCAATCCATGAATGTTCTGTGAATGAATGTATGCAAGGACGATAGATCCACAGATATCATTCTATTTGCTCCTACCATGGGAGGCGCCCTATCAGGCACCAATCCATGAGATAAACTACGGTCAAGCAATCCACGGCGCTGACGCTTGTCCCACCGTCAAACGCTTAGAAAAAGAACTGCCTACTGGGGTTACACGATGCATCACCCAATGTACCACCTCAATGCCCATCCTCTTCGGGCCCATGACTTGTTCTCCTCTCGTCTTGCCTCATTTGTTAACGCTGCTAGTCACTTGACTGCCCAATTGATCCAGCACGGTGAGCCATGGACCTCACGCGGATCCGGCTGCTGTTCGTCGTCCTACTCGTCTCTCCGTACCTTTTTCTGCGATCCTCCCTGGCGACTCAACTGTACCTGTTGCTGCGACTTCCCTTTGTCTGGACTGAGTCGTCCAGCGAGTTCGTCATCTCGCTCAAGCGTGACCATTTCGACTTTACCTTCCATTCCTACCCGGCATTGCCCTCTCCCGACGACTCGGAGCCCTCGGAGCCCTCTGGGACAACCTCGACTGCAGAATCGAAGCTGCGCGTCCCCGTCCGACTGCATCACATCCACCTAGGAAAAGCCAAACTGCGACCCGAGTGGCAGACCGCGCGGACCGAATGTCTGAAACACCACCCGACCTGGGAACCCTATCTCTGGGACGGCGCGGCCGCCACGCGCCTCGTGCGCGAAGAATTCTCCGAGATCGCCGAGCTCTGGGAGAGTTATCCTTACCTGGTGCAGCGCGTGGATGCGCTACGGTATATGGTGTTGTACAAGTACGGAGGTAGGTTGGTTCACTATCCGTGCTAGAATAAACAACCCCAGAAGGAGTAGAAGGGCGGGGATCCCCGAGAACTGATGTGCACAGGCGCTATCCTAGATTATGATCTCGCCTGTCGACGACCGCTCGATCCTCTTTTTCAGTTCGACTTTGTCGCCCCCGCGGCGCATCCGGTGGGCTTTTCGGTCGGAATGATGCTCGCTTCCCCCAATCATTCGTTTCTGGCCGATACCGTACACCATCTGCCGGCGTTTAATCGGCCGTGGTTTCTGTTGCCATATGCGACGGTCATGTTTAGTGCTGGGTGCCATTATGCTTCGTGCGTTCTCTTACTTTTGTATCCTTATTTATCAGATTATTGAGGTAGAGCGCATCGCTCACACGGTTTCCACAGGACCATCTATACCATGCAGCGCAACCGTACTGGCCTAGGCATTCTCTCCGGACCCCCTACCAATTCAAACATGCACATGCTCAACGGACTCGTGGACACGCCGCTATTTCAACACTTAGGGACGTCGTCCTGGCATGCGCATGATGTGGTCGCATTTAGAGTCTTGAATGCCGCTCGAAGAAGTTGGACATGTCTGGTAGCATTCGGTATTGGGTTTGGGGTTATTGTGCTGATGGTGGTGGAGACGCTTGGGGTTATGCGACGGTCTTCGAGACGGGATGGGTCGGTGATAACTAAGGCGGCATAGGCATTTATCTACTCCTGCTAGCTTGGGTGATATGGTGGCAGATTTGGAGGTTTGGGTCTTGTCAGTTCTCTTCTCTTGTCGCTACCTACCTAATATTTTGTACTGTTAATTGGAAAATCAAGTATTCAATGCTTCAATTACTTGACACTAATACTACCCGTCGTGAATTTGTAGAATCAATAAACCAATCCAACACGTACACATACACATCCACCAGTACAACCTAATCAAAAATCCCTCCTCAAATCATTCACCCACATATAACGACTAACCACCAAATAAACCCCCCTGTCCCACGAGTACTGACTCCAGTGTTCCCGGAACGTCCTTCTTCCCTGATAATACCGCCCCCAGGGACTCACCAGGAGGACATGGTCGCCGTATATATCCTTCGCTGAATCTTTGTACGGGAATGGCGTGAACAGCGCCGCTATAATTCGGCCGGTAAATGGTATACAGGTGGGGATGAGATCGATCGGTCCGGAGTACCTTTGGATGAGCGACTTGGTTTGTAGGGCGTATGCTGCGAGGCCGGGTTCGGAGATTGTTTCTGTGTATTTTCTGCTTCCGGGCACGGACTGTCGGTTACTAACTAGTATGGTTCATGGGAAAGATGGTAGATATGGATGATTTGTACATACCTCACACCCCCAGCAACAGCCCTACGGTTCAAATGATATGAGATCCCGGCATCGTCAAACGTCACGATCTAAAATCGCAGTCAGGCGTCACTTCCAATTTCAATTTCCGGATCCTCTCATTTCGATCCGTCCAAATAGTTCTCAACAGAACAAGATAGATGATATGATATGATAGCCAGTAATACTAACCAAATCAACCTCCCACCTTCTCACGTATCTCGTCACTATCTCAGCAATCAACTCCTCATCCCACCATTTTTTCGGATCGTCCTGCAACTCGCGGTGATCAAGCTCGACGCATCGATCTGCTCGGATACCAGCCACGGCGCAGGCAGCTTGCAATTCGACGTGTCTGGTCGAACCTACTCCGTCATAGTTTCCTTGAGAAGCTCCCAGTATCAGTTTTCTGTCTTTATTCTGATCGCGTTTTCTATGTTGGATATAGATGGGTAGCTAGAAAGAGCAGGTAAAGATTGAGCAAACCAGACGATAAAACCAACAATGCCCGCTCCACGCTCTTCTCTGTATAGCAGCGTCGGGCTGAAGAAGAGACTCTCGTCGTCCGGGTGCGCCGTTACGAGGAGGATGGAGGACGCGCGGCGGAAAGTGTAGGATACGAGGCGGGGGTCGTTGGCGAGGAGGTAGGCGAGGAGATGGTAGAGGATAAGAGGGATGAGGAGGAAGGTGGCAAGAAGGGCGGTGATGATGGTCGAGGGGCGTTTTGTAATGCGACGGGGGAGATGTTTGAGGATGGGTAACATCGTGAAGAGGTGTGAGGTTGTAAGGCAGAAGCCATGGATGGCTGTGGCTGTGGCTGGCTTGGCTGGGCTTTTAAACCGGCGGTTCTGTGTAACCTTCAATTGACTTGCGACGGGGACTGGTGCGATGTTCATCTTCTATCGCTGGGTTGTTTTGCTTATCTATTCTGTGGTGGTGTGAGTTGATATAGATTAAACTTAGATTGCTCTGGTTGGGGTTGTTGGATTCGAGGTGGTGTAGCCAGACCATGGCTTTGCATCTGACATCACCCGTACTCAGATAATTTTACTCAGAGATATATTCTCCCGGTGTGCCATACCTTCAAAATATACGCTCCGATCCAATCCAACTTAGCATCCTGAGCTCTAGACGAAGTACGAAATATAGAAGCGGAATCCTAGGTCTCTCTGTTATGCACACAAAACAAACGCAAGAAGGCCGATCAATCTGTATAGATCCATCCTCGGATACTCATTTGGAAATTCCGGATGTTGATATCGACACCTCGTTTAAAATGCAGAAACATAAAAACAAATAAAGAGCAATTTTACATCGAATGGGGTGATAGCTCAGTTGGGAGAGCGCACGACTGAAGATCCACTCAGTCAGTCAGTTCATCTGGCAATCGTGAGGTCACCGGTTCAATCCCGGTTCATCCCATTATTCTTATCTTTTTGTTTGCAATCTTTTTTGCCTTGTCAAGAATGAGAACGAACTAATCTTATTTCCCTTGGGGAAAATATTTTTAGTTACTGTATCCGTGTATTTTGCTCTCCGCTGGTGGCTTTTTTGAGATACGGCTTCATGCGGGGCGGGCTTATATTACCCTCAAGTAATTCCCATTGCTATCATATTGTCTATTGAGATTCATTCCTGTCATAATCATAAAATTGTAATAAACTTCCCATATCACAATTGATTTTTTTGGGGTGCATATCTAGGGATATCCTTGAGGTGAGAGCCCATGAACAACCCATAGATCGAATAGCCACCTGTCCCAGCTCTCCACCAGAACCGTATCCTCTAAAGATACTAGGACCGATTTCAATATCCCTGTATCTGGCTGTAGCACCTTTTACATGCATCAGGGAGCTCAATTGCGAATCCCCGGGTTCGCCGCCAACATTGGTTGAACGAGGCGATTTCATCCTGTACCTCCGATTACATCTGCATTTTGTGAATGCAGTCCGAAACAACCACTCCGGTATCTGAGGAAAGCAGCGTGGGCATTGCCGCAAGGTTATGGCTATGCGACTCTTCTCCGGCATAGCACTTGTAACATAGACATGCTACACCATGAGGGACTCTCGTATTAGAGCCTGTTCCAGAGAGCTCTAGGGCCGCCAGATGGCCCAATGTAAATCAAACGGTACCCCGGAGATCTTAAGCTGCCTCAATGCCATGCAACCCGACCAGGTTTTCATAGTAGTGCTGATCCATGCCCGCCTGCGCTCTGGCCTCCGTGTTGAAAGGCCCCCGCAGAGCGCCTCGGAAATATTTCTGTACATTTGAGCGGAAAACCTCAACGGGGTCGGTCTCTTCCTGTCGGCAGATCCACGAAAGCCATCGGTGGCCAGTCGTAACATGGGTGATTTCGTCGTTGTGTATAATCTCCAGCGCGTCCACGCTCTCCTTGTCGCCAGCCTTGCGAAATTTGTCGATGGTCATCGGGTTGACGTCGAGTCCACGGGCTTCGTGTACGAGGGCAATGATGCTGATGCGCGCCCGGAGATCATGTGCCGTAGACGTGGCTGATTCCCAGAGACCGTGGTGAACAGGCAGGGCTCCAAAGTAAGATCCCATCTCTTCAAGACGGGCCCGAAGTAAAGAAAAGTGCTTGGCTTCGTCATTGGCGACCTTCAACCAGTCATGGAAATAAGTGCGCGGTAGCTCGCGCGAGCTGCCCTGCGATGCTGCCTCTGTCTGGAAAGCAGCGAATCGAATGCAAATGTCGAGGGCAAGATCGATGGCCCACTGCTCGATATTGGCCAGTGCGTGCAACATGGAAATTCTACTTTTGAGAGTGCCCCCCTTTCCTGCTCTCGGCATCTCCCACGGTTTGACAGATGTCAACCCATCACGGGGCGGTTCGGCCGGCGCAGGCACTGTGCCTCGCCCCAGCGGCATAGGAGACGAGGAACCCTCCCTCTCGGTAAAGGTTGCATACAGATGTGCCGTCAATTCAATCTTGTGCTCGGGATTCGATGTATTCAGGATATGCGCACACCAATCGCAAAGTGTGGCATTTTCGTCCAGACAGCGAGCCGGCTCAGACGGAGAGATTTCCTGAGTTGACGCAGTCGACTTGGTTGCTGGCTCGTTCTTCTTCAGGCGCATCTTCTCGCTCACTGGCTCGAGTTTGGCAGCCGTGATGTTGTCCCCAGGATACTGCATGATCACATTGTCACCATGAACATTGATGGGGAATGTGCAAGCCGTGATCCCCACACTCGACTCGCCCGTCTCTACATTGAAATCGTACGCATGCCACGGACACGACACGATATATGCGGAATCTTCAATGTCAACGGAGCTGTCCTGCATCGGGCCACCGGCATGGGGACACTCGGCTTCCATCGCATAATACAACCACCCGTCCTCGGTCTCATTTGCATTTTTACTTTTGCCGCTCGGCGGTTCGATCGACGGTAGGCGGAAAAGCACCAGACGCTTGCCATCCGACAGATGGATCACATAGCGCGATTGTGTGAAGTTGGAGAGCGGCCCAAGGCTGACTGACACCATGGTTGGAGATGCAGGCCACGGCAGGGCAGCGACGCGATGAACAGGTACCGATAGTGAGAAAGTGAAGTGGACTCTCGTTGACCTTGATTCGATGTTTTCTTTGGCTTTTTTTGCGCCGGAGATTTTTAGGTCACGTGGCGGGTGCCCCACGTGGGGAGACTAGTCCCGATCGGGTGTCTGTTGTCCCCTGTCCAGTTTCTTTCCTTTCATCTTCTTTCTTCTCCTCTTTTCATCATCACTCTCTTCTCTCCATTAAATAGAGGAAACCAACTGGATGACATGTTTTTTTTGGGGTGGTTTCAAGCCTTGAGTTTGGATCAACTCTCAGATCACATCCTACCCGCAAATCGGACATTGTCTAGTTCCCCGTTTGCCTATATCTCGAACAGGTTGAATCAAACTGAACTTTTTCTTCTATTATACTGAAGGGAAAGTAGGAAACACGAAGTAAGTCTCATTAGTATCAAGGTGTCTGGCTGTATTGTCATTCTAGCCTGATGCTAAAGCAAAATCCTCTAGTTCTGGCTAGTTCCCGCACTATCCACAGAATATACCTTTGTTAGCCACAGTTGATAGGATATTGTGGGATTAGCACGGAGTAGTCTGGCCTTTCACTATTGATTTCTTTGATTGCAAAGCCACTACCCGTTGATTCGCAAAGTCTCCAAACCGCAGAGGTCCAAGGCCATACCAAACGAACAAGGTTCCTAGCAAGCGATGGAATTATCTGGAATAACAGAACCCCTTAATCCTCATCTAATACGAATTATAGGTCCGGTCACTTCATACATTATCTGTGTCGAATATGAGCGGAATCTTGTGTATCCATCTGGCTGAGCGCGCAATTCGGTCTAAAAAAGAAGAGATACGGGTGTAGGAAGAATCACATCAGGATATCTGACAGATCTTCCTCGAAGCTTGATTCTGTTTCTAGTTGTGCAGGCAGGTCCTCGCTATCTCGACTGTCGTCATCTGTTCCAGGATGGAACGCGCCATATTGTAGGAGGATTGGCAATGTCAATCTGGAACCTCTGGGATTCGAGAAAGCCCAATCCCGCCTGAGAGTGATACATGGGCCGCTTGCCTGGGCCCCGGAAGTCCAAATGCCGTGTCCAGCGTATGCACCGTCGCCAGCAGTTGTATTAGTCCTGATCTAGTAAAGATCGCCCACCCGAGGGCTTCGGCACTTTGTTCCTATATGACGATCAAAGTATGGTTTATCAGTCATCCAGGCTAGAGCATGGATCAAATCGACAGAGAGTTGGTTGGCGTCTGGAACTCGGTTGCCGACTTGGAACGAATTCAATGTTTCCAACGCACAGGACGATCTTTACGCTGTTCTGCAAGGTACACGAAACAACTCTGCTTGCCCTTGATGCCCTGAACTAAGGTTTGTGATCTTCGGCCTGTTGCGCTCTGGATAATCCCTATGTCGAAACTAGATCGGGTTAAGTTGACGAGATATGATGATGAGGGTATTGTTGCTGCTGCTAATACGAAATGGCAGCCTCCTCTGACTGAAACAGCCTACGGAGCTTTTCATTCGGTTCTCAGTCAGTTGGTATCAACATAGACATAATAGTAGCCGGCTTTATATCTAACTGCAAGACAGAATATCCGTTCCGATATACTAAGTCACTTCAACCGTTTAGGGAGCATGCTTCTGCATTGTGGCTGGAGTACAGGCGCTGGGGGTCAACAGGCAATAGGCTACAAGCACGCCTCAATGGAAAAGGTGGCAACTGATCATCGCGAGTGATCGTTCGGTACGAGGCGAGTTTGGGAACATCGCAGGACCACCTATGGAGTACACCCACAGAAGTTTAGAAGGGTTCATGCCTCAGGCATCAATGGCTGTCTGGGTGCGTGATTTATCCGCATCGGCTGTTTCTCCCGCTCGTCCTTTCTTTCTTTCGCCTGGTTCAGACCCAGGGACAACCTTCTTTGATGACACGTCCCCGGGAAAACTCCGGTCGGTGCTTGTCGGTTTCATGGATCGAGGGTGTTCGATTTCTTCAATTTTGAGACGTTTTTGAAACGAAGCGGCAACCCCGTGCTCTCGGACCACACCCCAAATTCGGTGAGGGCCATCTCGTTGCACCAACCAGAATGCGACGATCGTCGCTTCTCTGTACATCTGATACTTGCTTGACGGGAAACGGTTCAGGTTGAGCGTCCATCATGGCATCACCTATGGGGTTTCCCATTGTGGTGCCCTTGCGCCTGCAGCTGGTCAGGTCAGACCGAGGGGTCCCTGGCCCTGGCCTCTCCCCAGGGCATCGACTCGCTGTCCGGTGTACCACAAATTGATTGATTTCCTAACATTTCACTGGCCCTACAACGATGGTCATCCATGGTTTGCGATGCGTGTTGATCGTGGGACGTGGGGCCCCTCCACAAACACCCAGATCAACCTTTTCGTCCCATGGTAGGACGTGCAGTGTTCGGGTTTGCAACGTCTACAGGCTCTCGGAGGGGACTCGCGTCGCTAGCATGGAAGCATGGAAGGATGGAAGGTCCATCCCTGACCACTGTTACAGGATCACGTCATAAAGCGTGAGAATTAAGTCAAGGCCTGTGATATGGTGTGCGTTTCCGTTGACTTTCCCTGGGATCCGAGGTCTCGTTTTTGAGTCTCAGTCCCGTTCCTTAGCCTTGTCGGCACCGTCAGCTAGGAGACCCTGGAACTTGCCTTGTTTCGCATACAGGAAGATCGTTGCAACTTCCGCTTGCACGGTACTGACTACTAACATAGAGAGCACTCTTTCTTGCCTAGTACCTTGAAGACATGCCGTTCGGATAGCTGACGTCTAAGGCCCCACTCCTCAATATTGAGTTTCTTCGATGGGCCGTATGGAAGGACAAGCCTGACCGTGACCTGATGATCTTCCCACAGCTTTCCATAATGAGGTGCTTGCTGTCCAAATTGTACTGATCAATCGTCACAGACGTTGCCGGTTTGCTGCGAGTTGGATCGCGACCCTTTGTTTTGCGTCCAAGTCTATAAAAGCCAGGCCAATATCCCGTCCTTGAACATGATTCTCGATCCAACTCAGTGAGCTCGGAATCGATTGGATCTGGAATTCAATTCTTTCTTTCGTGTGATTAGATTTCATCTGTCTTTCTTTGACCCAATTACTCAAGCATTCTATCAATCTTTCAAATTTTTCAAATTTCTTTCAGAATGAAGTGCTCCAACGCCGCTATTCTGGGCTTCCTGGGCTGTGCCCTTGCCTTGCCTACGCCTGCTCAGGACGAGAGTCAGGGACTCCCGAACCTCCCATTCCCTCTTCCAAGCGGCCTTGCTCTGCCTTCCGAGCTCCCCAAGATCTCCGACCTTCTGCCCACCGGACTTCCCATCAAGCGCGACGAAAGCGGTGGTTTGCCATTCCCTCTTCCCAGCGGGATCTCCGACTTGCTGAACCCGTCCGGAGGATCCGGCGAATCTGGCTCGTCTAGCGGATCTAGCGAATCCAGCGCAACTGGCACCTCTAGCGGACCCAGCGGATCCGGAGGCCTGCCCATCCCTAGTGGAATCTCCAACTTGCTGCATCCCTCCGGACAGCCAGGAGGCTCCGGCGGCCTCCCGTTCCCTATCCCCAGCGGAATCTCCGACCTGCTGCACCCATCCGGAGGCTCCGGCGGATCTGGCTCCTCCAGCGGAGCTGGAGGTCTGCCGGACCTCACCAAGCTGCTGCCCACCGACCTCCCCATCAAGCGTGACGAGGAGGCCGGCAGCCTACCATTCCCCATCCCCAGCGGAATCTCCGACCTGCTGAACCCGTCCGGAGGATCTGACGAGGCTGGCTCGTCCAGCGGATCCGGATCCGGACTCGGAGACCTGCTTCCCTCCGGTCTGCCCGACATCTCCAAGCTGCTACCCACCGACCTCCCCATCAAGCGCGACGAGGAGGCCGGCCGCCTGCCGTTCCATCTCCTGCCCAGCGGCTTCCCCAAGCCCACTGGCCTCTTCCCCGAGCCCCCTAAGCCTGTTGGTGGTGAGCCGCCTGCTCCGACTCCGACTAGCGCCGCTGTCCCTACTGGATCGGCTGTTGCTTTCAAGGCTTAAGTGGACGTGAATATAGATATGGGGTCTATGTGGTATCGGACGACGGAGACAATATGACGGGAAGTAAACGTCTTCTTGAGGAATATGATGACATGGATTTTGGATGATGGATATAGGTACGTTTATGGATTGCGTATCTATCTATAGAGGTGAAAGTAAGATAGATAGATGGAAATGCAGACAAACTGGATATATGATCTAGTTCGTGCCATGTTTCTCGTAGATCTTGTATAAATAGAGGTATAACTCCCCTGTTTAGTGATTAAAGAAGCAAAGTAAAGAAGGTTGTTTATTCAGTATAATTTAGATTTGATATTTAACAGTCTTGTCACTAGAACGAAAAGACTAAGTAGTTCAAACATGGATATGCAAAATGCAAGTGAGTGAATCGGTCCTCCAGTCCAACCCAATCAAATCCAATCCCATAATTCTCTATAAACATTCTTTCTCTCTCGAGATGCAAACCAAAACGCTCAGACTCAATAAATGAAACCAAGAACAACACCCTCCCTAACCATCTACACAAAAGTTCACATTCAAGTAAACACATCCGTAGCATATCTTTCCTTCGTCTTCAACCCCTCCAAGAACTCCTCCGCGGCCTTCTCCTCGTCGCCCTCATCGACGTCCTCGCCGCGCTCGCGCGCCTGGCGGTAATGCTCGCGCCGCTTCTCCAAATACATAGATTTGCAAGCCTGGCGCACGCCCTGGCCGACGCCCGTCGTGCCACAGACATAGACACGGGCGCCGCTATCGAACAGCTCGACGAGCTCCTTGCGGTCGTCGAGCATCAGGTCCTGTACGTGTCGACTGGGAGTGCCGTCAGCGGGCCGGCTATAGGCGTAGCGGATATCGACGGCGCCCAGACGCGCCCACTCGTTCAGCTCGTCGGCGTGGATGTCGTCGCTTCGGGGGGTGCGGCAGCCGACGTAGAGGATGGCTTTGGCGGCTTTGCCGACGTCCGGGTGTTCGTCTGCTGAGCCCATGGGGCTGCGGCGGCCGCGGATCTTCTCGACCCGGTCCATCACGAAACCGCGGAAGGGGGCGAGGCCGCTGCCGGCGCAGGCCATGATCATGGGCGTGTCGAGGTCGATCGGGGGCTTGAAGCCTGTGTGTGAGGGGCGGACGGAGATGTGGGCGCGCTCTTCGGGTTGGAGCTCGGAGAGGTAGGTGGAGGCTACGCCGAGATACTGCTCGTCGGAGGAGGCGAGGGACGGGGCGCTGAGCACGGAGAAGGTGATTGTGCATTCTGTCGGGTCGACTAGAGGCGACGAGGAGATGGAATACTGACGCACGCGCATGGGCGGGAGCATGGCGAGGAAGTCGCCGATGGGGAGGTTAACAGAGGGGTACCGCATGAGGATGTCAAGGGGGCTTAGACGCTTCTTGCTGATCTCTTCGGTGAACCGGGTGGGGCTGGACGCGAGATACTGGAGCTCGGCCTGGACGTCGGCATCGGAGGAAGCGGCGTTGGCGATGGTGGTGAGATCGCGCTTGGAGGCCGGCTGCGAGAGTTCCACGTACGTCGCGAAGAGCTCGAAGGCGGAGATGGGCGTGCCCAAGGGGATCGCGGTGGGCCCGTTGGAGGTCTGCGATGGTTTCGAAACCGTGAGCATGGCGTCGGATGGGAGGTTGAAGCGGCTGATGGCTCGTCGGACGACGTTGTCCGGGTTGGTGGGAAGCACGGCGAGATAGTCACCGCATTGGTAGGTCATGTCAACGGGAAGCTTGAATCGAATCATCCGCTTGACGGGGACCCCGGGCGCCGTCAGAAGTTTGTTCTCGATCACGGATCCCTCCTGCAACTGAAGACCTAAGGTAGAGGGTCGCGTTCCTTTGCTGACGTCGACCTGAAGGGCCGATTTGCTTTCTTTCGCCTGGGAGCGGCCGAACTTGCCCGTCACCGCAGGCCAGAAGGTGGATTCACCCCAGTTATCGAAGTTGGTGAACATGTCAGAGTTGGCGGCATCGGCGACTCCAAGGTCGCAAAGACGGTTTCCACCTCGCTCCTCAACCAGCTGATTGATAGCCTTGGGAATGCGGTGGAAGGTGGATGCCCAGTCGTCTGTCGTTTTCGAGATTAGCGAGGGTGTGGCATACTGCATAATTTAGAGGGTGGGTACTTACGATGACCGCAGCCAAAGACGGCATAGTTCGTGCCCTCAAGTTCGTTTTCCTTCAGGTTGCTCAGCCACTCAAAAAAGTGAGCGGCGTTGTCCGGAGGCTGGCCTTCGTACGAGGCCGAGATGAAAACCACAGGGTCATTCTTCGGGACGTTCTGCATGGCCGAGTCCAGGGACTTGACCTCGGCAGCAAACCCATAACCAGCGGCATCATCCGCCAGTCTTCGAGCAAACGCCTCACAAGTTCCAGTGTTGCTGCCAAAGAAGATGTGCATTGGCTTGGCATCGCCCGCGGGAGTGGCCTTCTTCTTGCGGTCTTTGCTGCTAGCATCCGAGTCTTCGGTGGAAGCTTCGCCGCTGTTCAAGAAAGCACCCAGTTTTGTGGCATCCATACCATGTCTAAGGGTTGCCTTCATGTGGAAACCATCGGGCTTGATCGTAAGGGTCTGCTTCAACCGTAGATCGTAGCTAGGGTCATCCATTTGGAAGTTGAAGTTCTGCAAGAGCATCGACACCAGAAGCAGCACCTCCTGCCAAGCAAACGGGCGACCGATGCAGGCGCGCATGCCGTTGCCAAATGGCTTCCACGCGTTCTTCGGCAGTTTCTCGAATTCGGCGTCCAGCATTCTCTCCGGTCTAAATTCCTCCGCGTCGTCGCCGTAGATCTTAGGATCCCGGTGCAGCTTGCCCAAAACAGCCACGATGGCCTCGTCTTCTTCCAGAGCGTACTTGCCGCCTCCCAGGGTCACAGGGCTCTCAGTGTTCTTGGTTGGATGGGCGTGGAAAGCAATCAAAGGAGCCGGGGATCGAAGACGCAAGGTTTCGCGCATCACGGCCGTGATGTAGGGAAGTTTCGACACATCCTCCACGGTGATCTTGCGTCGCCCAATCACCGTGTCCACCTCTTGCTGTGCCTTCTGGTAAGCCTTGGGGTTCTTGAGAAGGTAATAGAACAAGAACGAGAGCATGCCAGAAGTGGTCTCGTGGCCTGGAACGTGAGTTAGCTCGTCAAATCACTCTTACGAGGGTGACATTCGTACCGGCGATCAAAAACGTAATCATGTTGTTGATGATGGAGCTGTCCGAGAGACCTTGGCCGGTCTTGGGGTCGCGGCCGAGAATCAGGGCGTTTAGTAGGTCCTTCTTATCCTCGGGGTTGTTCTTGCGCGCATCCACCAAATCCTGAGCCAGCTTTCGTAGAAATTCAATGTCATGCCAGTACTTGTTGTTATCGCTGGTGGGGAGGCTGTTCATGAGCGCCGGGCGCCGGGCGCGGTCACCCGAGCCTTGCAGCAAGGTAACCATCGCTTCAACGAAAGGATGCATCTCTTCGTGGTAGAATGAGTTGAAACGGGTACCCATGGAGCAAAGGGCGATGGTGTCCAGGGCCAGCCGGGTGAAATCATCGGTGACCATGATGGGCACGTTGGGGCCTTGACGGGCCCATTTCAGGGCAAGTTGACTGGCGATGTCGTACATATCTTGACGACGTTAGCATATTGGGCTGCGAAGAGATAAATCGCAAACTATAGAAGAAGAGAATGGCCTACCATCGAACATAGCCCGAATTGTCAGAGGTCCAAATGCAGGGACCAAAACTCGGTGGGCAATCTCCCAGTTCTCTTCGCCGGGATAATGGGCCGTGAACAGGCCGTCTTCGACGCCATTTCGGATTTCTTGCAGACCAGCCACGACCTTTTTCGTGAATCGTTCTTCGTTACAGATCTCATCGACTAGTTCATGGGTACTGATGAAGACTCTCGTCTTTCCGACGATAGTTAACCGGAAAATAGGCCCTGGTCAGGTTAGCCGGATAGTCGATCTACGTGAAGAACTCATTCTCGGGGCATTGGAGGGAGCTACCATAGTTATCTGCCATCAGCGAGAAACTCTGCTCGGGCACCTCGGGGTCGACATCCAGCACATTCCCCAGGAAGGGCACGCCCCTGGGACCCGGGATGGGGATGAATTTCGAATCGCTCATGGCGATCGGGGATCGATGACGTATACTGTTGAGCTGGCAGGCGGGGTTTAGGGGGAGAAGTGACTTTACAAAGATATTGATCGGCCACCAATGCGATTATATCCAAAACGAAGTCTATAAGGAACGAAAAAGGGAGAAGGTTGATCAGAGGATTCTAAGGAGGGGCGAGCAGGAAAGTATTTAAAGTTGGGGGGGCGTTGGTTGTGTGAGCTTCCTCTCGCTGGTTGCACGTGTGACGCGGAACTCTGTTGCTGTCAATGACGAGTCAAATAAATTGCGAACAAAAATAAATAAAAATACTCAGGACTATCCAGAACCAGTTAAAGGGTCGAATATCGTCGCATCTCGAGGTCGGGCCCATGCCTGCATGCGGAAATGCCTCGGATGTCTCTGTTGGCGGGCAGATTAGAATAGGCCTTGTGCTGATTGAGTGTGGCCTTATGCCAGACCTCCCTCATAACCCGTGCATAAACAGACCCAAGGAACGATCCCAACGGTTCCACCGGAGTCAACTTTCGACCGCCGAGTTGAGTCGGAGAAGACCGACTCCACGCGATGCCGACCGTGAGTTGGGTCGGTCCCGTGTTCACTAATCACGAATTCAGATCTGATCAGAAGGATATTTCAACGTCGACATCGTCGATACCTATGCATCTTGCATCTTGCATCTTGAATCTTCGCGGATAATTTAGTGCGACGCATTGCTAATGCATCATCGATCGGTCATCCCCTCAGATCATGCTAGCATGACTTCCGAGTTCAGACTTCAAACTTCAGACTTGTCGCCACCAGTGGAGAGATTACCTAATGGCCCTCTTGGCTGGATTGGCACCAGGCATCAACAAACAGCTACGGATTAGATTGAACAGCTCACCAGAGACGATGAGATAAGATTGGGGACCAGATCGACGATGTCTGTCTGCCAGTGCCGAGGCTGACCGGTCTGCAGCCTATGCAACCTAAGAAAGGAGTGGCGCGCTTCTCAGCAGGCCAATGCTCCACTCAAAACGCCCTTGCAGGATTGTAGAATCATGGGATTCTTCCAGAGTGCGGCTGGATTTCAAATTTGACTTTCTTGGTCATATATGCCCCTCTGTTAGTCAACTCGAATATGAAAACTGAATATCCTACCACTTCTCAGTCTCAGTCTCCTTGCGTGCGCGAAATCAGGATGGAATTTTCCAAAGTCACGAGAAACACCTGCTAACAGTCATTACCTACGACTTAATATTTATTTGACAATTGTGCATGCCAGAAATATATGTTGTAGATCGCTTGTTACGCTGCATCTCGAGATGGACAGCGGCTATTTCTACTTCGTCACACTCAAGCGTCGACCTGGAGTCTTGAAGGCAGGGTAAACCATAATTCCCATTGGCATATTTATACCTGCCCAGCTGGAGGAGGCATACGTAATCTATCTAATCTCGTACTCCGTAAATGTCTACTTGAGACCGAGCTTGTCGCCGTAGATTGAAGACTTAATTAGGGCAAAGCTGATCACGCCATTAGCCATCTCGGATGGCCTCACCCGACAGGCTGTCAATCACCACTTATTGGTCGCTGGGTTTCTTGCTTCAATCATTGTATTCACCTGTAAGTCCTTCAAGCTTGGACATACGGTGTGCAAGGGATGTATCGGCATACCAAACAACTGTTCGCGTCAACATAGACCTTTTCCTCTAGCCCTTGACATCTTCGACCTCGAAGACAATACCCTGGCCAGTCAGAATGACAGAGTCTGAGTAAGCGGACACACGGGATTGTTAAATTGCCATAAGGTTGCCAGAGATGAGTTTATATCAGCCTTCTGAGCCTAAGAACAGCCGTCTCCACCGTCGCTCCACCGGCCAACAGGGGAAACGATGCGCATCAGCCTTGAAGAAAGCATCCTTCCACTGTCCAGTCTCACGTAAATCATAGGCTAGATAAGATTAAGGACACGGCATTCAATTCCTCCCTGCCATAATTCCCACAAACTCCATGTCCAAAATGCTTAATCTTATTATCTCCCCGGTCTCGCTCATTAAACGTCGGCGAAATTCCACCAGACCGAAGACTTAAAACAGCCTAAACAACACCCAATTCATTTGGACTGTTTCAGTTTCCCACAAGCCTCGTTCTGGCTCCCAAAGACCAATGGGTTCTCTACAATCTCTTGATATTTTTAATTTAGTCTCACCCCCCCCCCCCCCCCCCTGAAACGTTCTCACAAGCTAAGCTTTTTAGTTAGAGAAACCACAAAGTTATATCTTAGCCATGCTGCCTCGATATGTCTTCTTCTTCCTTTTCATCTTCCTTTCATTCTCTACCTCATTCATTCGCTTCTATCTTTCATTCTTTCCCGTAGCGACTGGCTCGCTACTCTTCCATTATTTCTTCCTAAATATTTACCACCATGCGTTCTGCCTACACCACCGTCCCTCTGGCTCTGGCTCTCCACGCCGCCGCCGTCAACAAGGACTCCTGGGCCTTCGGAAACGGCTTCTACTCCGGTCCCTCGTCCGGTAATGCCCACATCACAAAAGCCACCTGGTCTCTCGTGCCCCCTGCCGTGCCCTCCGGCGTGACTGTCGAGGACGAGAGCGACCAGGTCTGGGTGTCGCTCTGGATTGGTCTGTCTTCGACTGCTGGTGATCAGGACGCCAACCTGTACCAGCCTTTGTTGAACTGGTCGCCTGATCAGGAATCTCAGTATGTTTAATTTGAGCCTTTTTCGGGGATGATTTTATTCTTATGGAAAATGAAGAAGATGCTAATGAAATGGTTGTAGGGGTTGCTCTGCTAGCGCTGAGGAGTGGTGCGTTGCTGCTAGCACTTATACTCCTGGTTAGTTGTTGAATAATTCACTCTACTCTGTGGAGGAGACAAAATGTTACCAGATGAGTTGAATCTTGATTTTAACGTTTTATTCTAGACGGTCAGAACGGCCAGGCCTACGTCACCGTGCCCAAAGACACGCAGGTTGACTTTGAAAGTACGTCTCCCTCACCCTTCTACCAACCTCTATAACCCCCATCCACCCCCAACCATATAGCACTTCAAATCTAACACCTACTCCAGCCTCCGTATCCAACAACAAGGTCATCCAAACCGTCACCATCGACAACAAGGTCGTCTCCAAGGAATCCGACGGTACGTCTCCCCCTTAACTGCCCCCCCCCCCCCCCAACAGTGAGTTAAACCAGTCAAAAATGCTAACAAAAATACGTTCCACAGCCCTAGACAGCCCCCTCCTCTACCTCTACTCCGGAGATGAATGCTACACCGGCTCCGGCACCTGTGGCACCCTTGAAGCCTACAGCTACACCAACATCACGATCCACCTGAGCGAGGCGGACGAGAAATACGGTGACACGCTCAGCTTGTACAGCGGCACCGCGTCGACTGGTTTCACAACCTCTGATAGTGGAAAGACGTGGCATGCGGACGCTATCAAGGTTAAGGAGGACACGTTTGCTAATGTGCAGTAAATTCTCACTGTCTAGTAAGAAAATGTTGGGTGGGATGTTGTAGTTAGTCTACTAGGAGGTAGGTTGCTAGGGGTGGTGGTTTATTGGGTTTTGATAGGGAATCGTTTGTATTTACTTCTACTGTATAAGGGCGGTTTATGTATTGAATAAAATAAATCATATCCATGGTCAATACTACTTCTTGACTATGATCAAACCAGAAGGGAAAGTATGCCCGATCATCGTAACAAAAGCTCTTCAACCTTTCAAACTACACTAAAAGAACCCGACATGACTCCACCGAACTCCACTTCCTCGACACAGCCCAACGAGCCAAGATTCGAGAACGCCAAAGGAGAAGAAATTTAAGAAAAACTAGGCCCTCGTGTTTCCGGATTCGTGCTAGATTGAGGGAATAGTGTCAAGGTTTTAATTTACTTAGGGGCAAACTGAGCCGAGGTTCGTGATGGTCCTGATGGGGTGACATTTTGACGGAGTGTTGGTTCAAGCTTCATTCTGGATGGGAGTGGGTCTGGTTAGTTTTCATTCTCAGTATATTGTTTACGCAGTATTAGGGTTGGCTAGTAGGAAGAGGAAGCTGGAAGACTATGAGATATAGTGGTGAATGGTGATAGTGAAATACTCCGACTTATCACCGAGTGAGGTTGAAATAGACGAGACCACACTGCCTAAGGCATCTCAGACATGTCTTATCTCAGGTCTGCCTCAGGCGAGGAAAAACGTCATGACCTGCCGTCTTTAGCAAGAATGAAAAACATCGAGATCTATATTCCTTTCAATTATGCCGATCATGGCATTTCTGTTTCATTGTCTCAGGAACCCCTTTTGCTTCTTTCGACTCAGCCCTGCTGTTCGTCAGAACTTGACCATTTCAGCGCATTCGCCCAGTCACGACTCACGCCCCTAGACATGACAGTCGAATATCGAATTCCCATCTGAGCGCTAAATAATGGCGCAGCTGGTGCTTGACCCGTCGCTTTCATTAAGATATCGGAGTATTTCAAACCAGACTATTCAGTCCCAGACCAGCATTGACATCTGAACCGTGCAGGATATCTTGTGGCTGCCTGCATTAAGAAGTAGGCTGCATTTTACTAGCCAGCGACGGCGGTCGTGGGAAGTCGATGTGTCTCTGGTCGGCGGGATGAAGTATCCACAGTCGCTAGGATAAGCTGACGACAACGGTGGCTTCCGTTTGCAGAGTTATAAATTATCGACGTACCAAACAAGACCTGGGAACGATGATACCGGTCTGTAGCGCTGATGGCCGTGCCACTCTGCCAAGGTCGAGGGATCCGTCGAGGGATTTGAGATCGAAGGGGCGGGGGCGGAAGTAGAATAATACGCCATATCAACTAAGTTCAGAGTGGCCGAGGAAAAATAAACGTAAATGTCTATAATGAACTGTCAAAATCAAAAGTATGAGATCTGCGTTTCGAGAATATCAAAATTCCCCAGAACAAAACAATCAAATGGCTGCACAGTAAAACGATACAAATATGTAGGTATATACAATCGACGGAAACCTCTTATCTCAAAAGAAAGGGGAGAGAGGTATAATATGGACATGACTATAAAGAATAAATTTGTGGAAAGAAAGAGATTGTGAGGATGAATCATGAGTCCGACCCCGTCACTTGACGCCAAAAATCCCGCATGTCTCCAGCACCAACCCGTGTAACTTTGGCCAGCAAAGTAGGGGCGCAAGGATCTTTTTTCTAAAATTCCGCGACACCTTTGCACGCGGGTGTGGCAAGGTGGACTGGCCCCCTTACAGAGCAAGCTGCACGAGGGAAACCTCCCGGAGATGGGGTTGATTGCTTTGTTTCATAGTGAACGCAAGGGAGAGTCGGATCAGATCACAGTCATCTGAGGGAAAACGAGGACAGTTATGCTACCGGTTGGTAGCCGCCCTTGTTTCTGAATTCGGTTGTCTTCCAGTCCGATTGGAAGTTGGTCATCTCGGTGCGGTTGTTGTTCCATTTGGCATCATCCAGAGCGTGCTCGAGACGGCCTCTCTTGCGCTGCTTGATGAAGAAGAACACGAATGCAACGATGAGGATGATACCGGCGGCGGCGGCACCGCAGTAGATACCGACTCTCGCCGCCATAGGTAGCTCGGCCCATTTCTCCGCCGTCGACTTCGGGGGAGGCTTATTCAATTCTTCGACGGTCGTTGAGTTACCACTGCCACCCGGTTAGTCTCGAATCTTCTGGTCTGAGCTGCAGTCGCAGTAAGAAAGGGAAAACCTACTCGGCAACCTTGATACTCTCATACGAGCCGGAGCGATCGCCGTACGAGTACTCCTTACCGGTGTGGAAATCGTGCACGCGCACTTTCTGAACCACCATGGTGTAAGGACCCTTATCGTAGTCGACCTCACCTCCGGCCCACTCGATAGTTCCAAGTTTGTTTCCAGAGTCACCAGCCGGCCAAATACCGAAGCGGACGTTGCTCGGCGTTTGCGGGAAGTTCTTGCCGTCCAAGGCATCCTCGTATTTCAACGTCCGCACGAGATCGCCGTCCAGCCACCATTCGATTTTCTCTTTCGACCAGTAGGTGGTGTAGTTGTGGAATTCGGTGTCGGCGTTGCTGAGACCGTGGTATCCACCGCGGTTGAAACTCGTATCGTTACCCTTGCCGAAGTAGTTGGATTGCACCTCGGAGGTGTTGTAGCCGACCCATTCCCAATCAATCTCGTCCCGATCGGCGGACTGCAGTACGACACTACTGATGATACCGGCGCCTTTGGCCATCTTGACGTGGGACTCGACAATACCGAAGAAGATGTAGAAGTTCGACTGCAGCGTGGGGGATTGCAACTTCGATTTGATGGTGAATTCGGCGCCCTCGTCGGTGTAGTAGATGCGGCCGTTGGTGACGTTCCAGATCGTGTCGTCGAGGGTCGAATTGAAGGTCCATGTGTGGTTGGTACCTAAGGCCGGCGCTGCCGGACAATCATCTTTCTTGAGCGGATCGCAGTCGGTGAAGGTCTGCGCCGTCACGCAGACAATGGCGATGGCCCAGAGGGACAAAAAGCGAAGGAACGACATGGTGGGAGGATGCGTGTAGGGTCAGCTCCCCCCGGTGAGTTGAATATGAAGGTGGAGTTGTTCTGCGTGGATTTGCACTCGTCGTAGGTATATAGATCGAACCCTGGGCGGACTACCCAAGTATAGAGGGCGGAAAGGGGGGCGCACACAACAAGCGAGTGTTTACAATTGATAGGCGTCCCCGGAATTCTGGAAAGGAATGACTATCTAGCTAACGAGCTAGAAATTAAAGAATGGATGTGCGATCAAACCGCACGAGAGTGAAGTCCGCCCGCAAGAAGGGATGTAGACGAGGGAGGAAGATGAAACGATCGATGAATGAGAAGATCCGGAGGGGAACGACGGGAAGAAGAAAGAAAGACCATCATGGGGTCCTTTTTTCACTTTAACCCAATCCATCCTAACAAATTAATTAGTCGAGTCGTCCGGTGGTCTTAGGCCGCATGGGCAAGTAATTTCCTTTCGGGGGTTTATTATTAGCAGGACTGCCTTCCAAGCATCTTTTTTTTCTTTGCGTTTCTCAATTTCCTCTTATTTTTTTGATTTTTCCTCCCCCCTTCTGCAGTCGATGCCACTAGTTTCTCCTCTAGTCGTTTAAGGGGTCGCCCTAAACTGGAAACTCGCCCCTCTTGGCTCGCGGTGGCTGCCCTGCCTAGTCCCGGTGGGGACTAGCGCCGGGCTCCGCTAGCCCCGTTCAGGGTCTAGCGTGATCCCTGTGCCTGGCGCCAACCGCATCCGGTAAGGCGCGGACCGGCGGTCAGGCAGCAGCTGGACCAATGGACGGGCGGGGCCAATCATCCGAGTTCTGCAGGGGGTTTGGGCGTTTCATGATTTCATCGGAGGATCCTTAAAAGCAAGGCACCTTCGCCATTTCCTCCTGCGTGGGGGGGCAAATCCATGGGAATGTCGCTTGTCGCTTGCCGCTTGACTCGCTTCTCCGTGCGTTACTCCGTACAGTTGAGCCATGCTCTAAACTTCTAATCCAAGGGGCCAAAGTCCATAACGTCAGACAGTCAGACACTCTGACTCTCCTCGATCCTGGAGGTAACATCAGATCATGGACTGTGACACCCGGCCCCCTCTTCCAAGCATCCAAAACCAACGCCCAGGACAGCCACTCTTCCCCTTACGGTGTACTCTTAGTCTCTTACGGTGTACTCCGTCCACCTGGGAAACCGGATTGGCAGGTGAGACTAGTTTGCACTTACGGGGTCGACACGGCCTAAAAAGTAGTGAAAAGCGAAAAGTGAAAACTCAGCATGTCTAGAACTGTGATTGACCGACCGTCGATGATTGGCCCAGTGGCAAGGGCTCCGGCATTTTTGCCAGGCTCTTCATCCGGGGAGGGAAATGTATGCGGATGTGCGCTCGGAGTATAGATAAATTTAGACAGAAGGGCCCAGGAGCTAATGGCACCATCGAGAACGGCGTATGGTTAGGGTGCCTAGGGCCTCCGTCGGCAGATGGAGAGCCTGAACCACGGTCGCTGGACACTGGACAGGAGAAACTAGACTGCAACTACATAGTACCGTAGTAGGGAGATAATCGCAATGTTGCCATCTATCGAGTATCGACCATCTGAACTGAGGCAAGCTCGCAGCTCATCTCATTTCTCAACTGCCGCCGAACCGCAATGTCGATCAATTCTGCCCTCCATACATACTCCGTAACACATAGCTCGGTGATCCGATCCCCAAGCGGTGGGTTCGCGAAAACAAAAAAAAAAACTCTGCAGATCCACCCCTTTCTACGGGGAGTTCGTTGGGAACTTGCCGCGGAGTAGATTTCGCAGACGTCATTGTGAATGTGAACTGTGAAATCATGAAGAGGGAGAGTTGAGGGGTGGTTTGATTAAACACGCCTTCGACGTCCGAATATTTTTAGATCCTCTTTCCTAAAGTTATAAAGTATTTGGCTACCTAAAGAATTGGTCAATGGGATGGCGACTAGGCTTGATTAGGCTGGTCAGGCCGCACGCCGGCGCCAGGTCGTTCTATTAGTGATTTAGTGTCGTTGATGTTCTTTATAGAAGAGGGTTCTATAAAATATGACAGCCTAGACGGAGTACGAGCTAGGATGACCGGTGCCGGTCTAGAGTCGCTGCAATCTTCGACGAGAGCCACCATTATATGTTATTTTGTGGAATAGGGGGCTAGGAGCATTTTAGAAAGGCTCGTATAGCCAGGTTTAAGCCAGCTATTGCTCTTTGACGGACATTGTTTCAATAATAGCTTCGTGTTTGAATATATATAGGGAGACTCGGTTCCGAGCGCACGGCAGGAGGGTGTTTGAAACTCAACTCCTGAGCGTTACCGGCTGCCATTGGTAGTGGACAGACTGGAAAATGTCCACGAGCACGACCGTCAACAGGGAACCTGATATCTCTTGTAGATACGGTCGAGAGCACCAAACGCTCATCTTATTCAGACGGTGCCCCACCATTTGAATAACCACTCCTTATAGAAGCAAATCAGCGTTGGTGATAGGAATGTCTATTGTCAAGAGCTAGCATCAGGAACGAACAATTATACTCCGTCCATACCCCGTATGTCTCTGAACTGACAGACATGAAGCCCTCAGACGACACGCCAGACACGTGATGTCGACCACGCCGACCACGTGACAGCGCATCACGACACGCCGTCACGTCCTTACGTAAGGATACCGACGTTCATACTTTAGTTACTACTACAGTAATACTGACACGATGCTCGATGCTGTCATATTGAATTGTAAGCTATCAGTGAAAGATCAATTGAAATTCAGCAATTAATCCAAATCTCGTACCAATGTTCGTAGTCAATCAAGGACGTGCCGTAATACCAACATTGTCATAGACATCTCGTGCGGGCGGGCTGGACCGAGCTAAGAAAGATGCGTCCAACGCCTGCACGCTCCGTCCGCGTCCACATCGCGACGCGATTTAGATGAAGCGCTTTTTTCTTGCTACGCCTTGGGGTCCTTCCCACTCTACATCCGCCCTCCCCTAAACGGCCTCCTCCTCCATTCCTCTCTCCTTTCCTTCCTTCCTTTCTTTCTCTCTCTCTCTCTCTCTCTCTCTCTCTCTCTCTCTCCCCGTATCCCTCATGCTCCCCGCTTGTCCTCTCTCATAGCCCAGCCAGCCTTCCATGTCTGATCCGGAGCCCTCTGTAGCGGCACGTTCGTCGTCCCCGGCCACTGCCCAGGCACCCGAGTCGGCTGCGGCTGCGGCTCTCAATTATGCCTTCCTGGTCCACTCGCAGAAGACTCTGACCCAGAATCTGCCTCCGAGGGTCGACAATAAACTGTTGGCGAGGCAGAAGCGTCGCCGGACGAGGTACGCATCACGATGTACTACCTTCCCGTCGAGATGAACTATACTAACGCGAGTATCTTGCTTTTACATAGTCCGGAGGACCATGCTATTCTTGAGTCGGAGTATCAACTGAACTCCAAGCCGGACAAGGCCGCCCGTACAAATATAGTCCAGCGGGTTTCGTTGGGCGAGAAGGAAGTGCAGGTATGCCTAATGTGTAGTTCCATATATTACGCGCCACCATCCATCTACATGACGGTTTCTTACCCATGTCTTTCCAGATTTGGTTCCAGAACCGCCGCCAGAACGATCGTCGAAAGTCCAAGCCTCTCCAGCCCCATGAACTCTTAGCCCCGCGTTCCGGCGGGACCGACGCGTCGAAAAACATCTCGAGTGATGAAGTCTTACCCGCAGAACCCGGGTCTTCAAGTGGAACGGAACAGTCTGAGGAATTGGGCAGCGAGAAGCATTCGATGGAACAATTGGTCGGCACTGACTTGGTAGAGGCGGACGTGCCGCCCGCAGAGAGAGATGAGACTGAACAACTTGGTCCCGACTCCCAAACAAGCGCGGAGCCATCCGAAGTCCCGGAAAATAGCCAGCCCATTTCAGAGACGACTGAACCGGATCCGGAACCGACGCAAAGACACGAGACCATCGTATCAGAGGAGTCACCCCTGAGCTCTGCGAAGAGAAAACGGTCCATCTCCGAGCTTCGTGAATGCCAGCCAGCAGTACAGCAACCAGTCACGCCGGGTGCAGTGCCGGATGCCAAGTCGCCGCCTTCCTTGAGGATATCCTTGTCATTCGATGGCGAGGCGATGGTGCGGAAGGACACCGAGTTGACGCCGTCTCCGCCAAAGGGACGGAACGCCCTTCGAATCGCCATGTCTTCAGATGGGAAGGCCGTGATCCGTGCCGAAGGCGAACCGTCGCCGTCTAAGAACCGGGTCTCTATGTTCTCGGCCCGGAAACCTCGGTCTGCAGGTCTTCGACGGAGCAACAGTGCTGTGGTGCATGGAACGCCGCGTGGCCCTGCAGAGAAAGAGAGACTCTTTGGAAGATCACGAGACCCTCGCAACTGGGAGTCTTTCTTCGATACTGATGCCCGAAGTGCCCTGTCCACACCGTCTAGCTCCCAGACTGCGCCCAACTCTGGCTCCCCGGGGATGTTCCGCCCCGGAGCTCCACGTTCCTTAACTCGAAGCCTATCGGCTAGACACAGAAACATGCTGACTTCTACACCCACCTCTTCTGAGTACCTGAACACGCCAGTCCCCAACGCTGCAAGAGAGAAGCGACGCAAGATATCACGTACCGTTTCCTCCTTGGGGCGTCTTGAGTCTGGCCATAGCCTTCTGAACCGGACGGCATCTGGCCAGGTCAGACAGCCCAAGTTACTCCCGAAGATTGCGAAGGACGCCAGTGACGCAGATATGCATGGTGGTGATTCCGACAAGGAGAATTGGGTCCCCGGTACTCGAGCGTCCCATGTTCGTCGTCGGGCGGCTTCCCACCATCAATCACAGCGCCCCCCGCTCGGAGAGTCGAAAGGAAGAGATGGGAAGGCCAATAAGGATCTAATGGCCACCGGCAGACGCTCTCGACTTTCTCAGGCGTCGCAGCGCAAAGTCAGCGGAGGCAAAGACGTACCAGAAGTGGACGCCGATGTCTCTGCATTCATGGCTGGCGGGGGTAGTGCAAGTCAGGAAGAGGACCTTGATTGCATCCAAGGCTTACTGTCACTCAGCCAAGGTGCATGGCGGTAGAAAATCTGCCCTGCTCACTTTGATACGAATCTTCTTTTTCTTGTTCTTTTCTTTTGTCCATTTTCCTTTGTTTCATATCCATTCATTTCTCCTGTAATCATGTTGGAAGGTGCAATCCAGCAAGCGGTGATTGCCTGTATGATGCTGAGCGATGCTCATTCTATGACGATTGACCTGTCTTTCCTGTCCAGTGCAGTCTTGGCCCCTAAGCTGTAATGACTGCCTGGCATTGATGATGAAATTTTGCCACCGAGTAGGACACAGTGATAGCCCTGTGTAAATCTCCGGCTAATACAACAATTTTTCAAACAAAACAAAAAAATCTGTAAATGCTCCTGACCAATGAAATGTATATTCCTCCCACTTGCCCATGTAGTGCACATAATAAGCGAGGTTGTAGTGAGAACCAAGCACGGCTAGTCGATCTGCACGTGGCCTGCACCGCTGACTTCTCTTTGTTCTGCGGCTGTTTTGTCCTTCCCGTCAACTCGCACATGAGCTGTCCATCTGCTTCGCTCTTGTGCTGGGGAGGCCGATCGTTTCGTCTTACGGTGAGTTCAGGTCTGTCTGTTTTTATTCATTCTATTTTATGTGTGGTTTTGTATCAATCGCTTTTGCAGATCTTCTGTATATGATTTTCTGCTCAGCATCATCAATGTAGCGCACACAAACTGTCTACATCACTCGATGCGCATTGCCTGTACGGAGTATTTCGAAACCATTGCCTCCGATGCTGCTCTTTGACTTTGCTCGTGCGATACCTCATGATCTGGGATAAAGTCTATCCCTTCCTATGGAAACCGAACCAATTGCCTTGCTGCACATGGATGTATACTCGGTCTGCGGGGTTCCACCCCAAAATGAGATATAATAGGCGCTGGAGTTGGTCGTACACTCCATACTGCAGGAAATAGGCTAACTGAATTCTGTGATCCACAAGAGAAAAACTTCTGTCGGTGTAACTGCAACATCGGACTTTTTATTCTTACCGTCGGTTTGTCATCCGCGTCAGACACGTAGCTTTAGCTCACGCTGCGTCATTGCCATGGGCAAAAAGCCTCAAGTGGCCATCATTGGAGCCGGCTTTTCGGGACTCAGATGCGCAGAAGTTCTTGCCAAGAATGGTGCTCAGGTGACTATCTTCGAGGCTAGGAATAGAGTCGGAGGGAGAGTACGTACTCATTCAAGGAGATGTCTTATTCATACTAACCTGAAAAAGGTCCACCAAAGCGAGGTTGGGAATCACCTTGTAGATCTGTATGCTTAAAATCCCCCTCCTCTCTTGGAAATTAACATTGATGGGAACGGGAAGACTAACTGTCTCGGCAGGGGACCTAATTGGATCCATGGCACTGGAAAGAATCCAATCGCCGACATTGCGGCGCTAACAAAAACTACCATTGACGACCTAGAGGGAGATCAAGTGCTGTATTCCTCTGATGGGAAGCCCATAGGCCGCCAACTGGCTGCCAAAGTATCCGAGTTCCTGTGGGAAACTATCGGAGAGGCTTTCGAGTACAGCAATGCTCACAAGGAAACCATCTCTCCAGACCGCAGTCTGCTCGATTTCCTCACGGAGCGACTGGAGACAACCAGTCTCACTCCCTTGGAAAAGGAGCTGTGTATAGAATCAAGCAGGCTGTGGGGAGCATATGTCGGAGATCCCATTGAAAGGCAGAGCTTGAAGTTCTTCTACCTTGAAGAGTGTATAGACGGCAGTAAGTCTTCGCTACCTCTCTGCTGATATAGCTTCTGCTCACTCGAACCATAGATAACTATTTTGTGGCTTCTACTTATAGAGCTATCCTACAGCATGTCTCCAAGACCGCTCTTGAGAACGCCGAGATCCGCTTTGACCAGCCGATAGTCAAAATTGCTTCGAAGCTCCGAGATAATCCAAAGACACCGGGTGAAATTACTTTAACCACTGTAACCGGCGAAACCTTTCAGTTCGACGAGGTGGTTGTCACCTGCCCACTGGGATGGCTGAAGCGCAACCAAGCGGCCTTCACCCCCGAGCTCCCAGCCCGACTCATCCAAGCCATCAACAGCATCTCGTACGGTCGACTGGAGAAGATATACGTCACCTTCCCCGAAGCTTTCTGGCACAATCATACAGACCACAACGTCAACCATGGCAGCGGACCACCATCAACAGCAAAGACCAACATCCCCGAACAACCACCAACCTTCATCCAATTCCTCGACCCAACCTACACCCCCCACCCCTCCAACATCACCTGGAACCAAGAATGCGTTTCCCTCGCGACTCTCTCCGCTCCATGCGCCCAACCCACCCTCCTCTTCTACACCTACGGCCCCTGCGCCACGCACATCGTCTCATTTCTCAAAGACCTCCCGCCGGCCTCCGCAGCCTACAACAACTACCTCACCACCGTCCTCTCTCCCTTCTACTCGCTCCTCCCAGGCTACGACCCCACCTCACCGACCTGCCAACCTACCGCCTTCCTTGCCACACAATGGCAGAACGACCCCTACGCAGGGCACGGCTCGTACTGCAATTTCCAGCGCGGATTAGAGCACGGCGATCGCGACATCGAGGTCCTTAGGGCTGGTATGGGCGTTGACCGCGGCGTGTGGTTCGCTGGCGAGCATACGGCGCCGTTCGTGGCGTTGGGGACCACGACGGGGGCGTATTGGAGTGGGGAGCGCGCGGCGGGTCAGATTTGTGGGCTTTATGGGTTGGGGAGTGTTGGGGTGGGGGTGGTGAGGGATGATTCTTTGCCTTCAGCGGCGGTGGCGGGGAGGGATGGTGTTCCTAATTAGTTAGGAGGGTGAGGGAGGTAGACTACAACTAGATCTATATGTTGATAGGTCGACCGAGGTGAATCTAAAGACAAGATTTGTCAGTTTTGAAATATAACATACCTACCTACATGATGAGTGCAACGCCAACTACTCCTGATACATGCTCATTTAGCAATCTCACTCAATTTCACTGATCGATATGATGGATAGGATAGACAAGGTAATACGTATTCGCAATATTTACACATCCACGAAAAACAAAAAGCCAGCGAGTGCCGGAAGTCCGGCAGTACCTAGGCCAGAAGAGAGAAATGCGGACCTGACTCGGATGCATTGTACAATAGAAACAGCAACAGCAGCAACAGGAGCAAAGCACAAAAGCCAGCCAGTACTATAATTCGAACGAAAGATGGAAGAAAAAAAAAAATAGGGGAATCATAACGAAGACGCTATTCAACCGCTCCTCGGAGGGGGGGTGAAGGTTAAAAAAAAAGGAAGATAAAGCACCAGCAGGAATAGATAATCACGCGGGGCAGAAAGAGAACGAATTTCCAGAGAATAACTTCGCACCATTGACGGGGAGCATTCAATAATCATGCACGATCCCAAAGACTCCGCGTAATCTGCAAGCAAGGCAAAAAGTGAAAACAAGCAGTACCACTTAAGGACAGTAAGGGGGGTATCCGCAAAATCCCGAACTGAACGCCGGAATAACAGAAAACAAAGGTGCGATCCGGTTAGCCTGAAACCAACAGGTCGAGAAGAAATGCAATAATTGAAAAAAAAAAAAGAAAAAAAGAGCAATGCTCATATAGTACAGCGCATGATGGCGCACAAAGAAGCAACTGGCAAAGATTGGTCAAGTGGCTGTAGCTATGAAAAACCAGCTTCATTTCCGAGGTTAGGTGTCACGGAATGACGAGAATGCATTGTAGCCACCTTCAATCCGACTGAACTGCCTTAGATGGATGTTGAGACCAAGTTGATAATTCTTCGTGGTGTTTGAATCGATGGGAACCAAACCTAGGGCTGTCTGCTCAGGGTTCTTGAAGTTGATGCTCATGAAAGACCCAGAGTCTATTGACAGAAGCACAGAGCAGGAAGGGGATCCCGACTCAGTTAGCTCTCACCGATCAATCTTCCCAGATAGTCTCTAGGTCCAGGTCTTGGCGACGCTCTGCTCCGCAAACACTCCAGCGCTTTCTCTTGTCCGCTCGAACTCCGTAGCCCCCCGATCCACCTCTCGCGTTCATGAACGTGCTCGAAGGGCCGGAAGCATCGGACGTACCGCGTCGCCGGCTCCCATTAGCCGCCGCCTCGGCTTCGTCTGCCTTGTCGGCCGCAGCTTTCAACATCGCGATCTGATCGGCTTCGGTGGCCTCCGCTTCAGCATCGGGAATGTCGGGAATAGTTTCCAAAGACGAGATACTGGGGCTGCGAGACCGGATGCTGGTAGGTGTAGACGGCACGGAGGAGGCGGAGGACGCCGAGTATCCCGGATAAGATTCGTTGAATTTCGAATTCAGAAACAACGGAGAGGCATGCGCGGAAGAGGGGCTGCTGGTCAAGTTGCTGGTGGGGGTTCCGGCATGGAAATGAAGAGGGGACGATGGTCGCCGGCGACCAATGCGCGGGAAGGTGTGAGAGAACATCGGTGAGGTAGACGGTGGTTCTCCGTGCGGTGAGGAGGTCATCCCGGTGTCGAGTTCGGCGTGTTCAGAAATAGTTTCGGAGATGTTCAGGGGGATCATTCTGGCCTCGAGGTTCTCTCCAGCCGTAGCCTGCAGGGGCGAGTAGCGCTTGGGAATGTGGTCCGCAAAGTTCGTCGGTGCGCCTCGGCCGTTGACGAAAATATATCTTCCTCGAGAGTCCAGCCCGGGAGAGGAGTGGGCGCGCGTCATTGGAGGGACCCCCGAAACCTCTGCTAGAGATCGCGACCGAAAATGGGAACGGTTGAAAGGTAATCGGCTCGGGGAAGAGGTAGGGGGATGGTGATTGAGCGATAAGGTTATCATGACGTTCTCCTCGGGTTCCGGCGTCGAGTCGTGGGCGGGTGTAGACGTCGCCGAGTCGATCGAATCGATCGAATCGACCGAATCCATGGGGCTAGGGGGAAGCATAATCCCCTCTGGCGGTAGGTGAGACGCTTCCATATCCGTTGGCAAGAAAAGGAATTAGGCTAAAGCGGCCGCATGCTGCTGCGTCGAACAACTGGCCCAGAGAAACCTAACTTGTAGCCGATCCGAGGTCGAGGGAATGAGACCCGTTAGTTGACCCAAAGAGAGAGAGCGGGAAAAGGAAGGATGACTAGTTGAGAAAGGAGAATGCACCCCAGGATATTATATCCTCTTCTCCACGAGAGAAGACCAAGAACCAACCAGCAGGGGGGAGGAGGGGTTGGTTGGTGGGTTTTGGGGGATTGGGGGATGTGGGGTGAGAAAGAGTAAAGAGGGTGGCGGAAGGAAGGACAGAGAGAGGGAGAGAGAGAAAGAAGAGGAGGAGGACGAAGAAGAAGGGGGGGAAAGAGAAGTTTGGAGAGTTTGACTGGTGAGGTCAAGACTTTTTGCCTTTGGCCGGCACGAGGTCACCGACCGGGGCAAAGTCACGGACCATCTTTCGCCTTCGTCCACGGGTCACCCCCTTTTGACTATCCACTCCTCCTTCAACAACTGTTACGACTGTCACGACCGTCGCAAAATGCAACTGAAATTCCAACAAGACTACGGCGGGATGACTCTTGTCGCGCTCGATCCAGCCGGGTCGAGATTTGCCATTCGGTCAGACTAATAATGTATCTCCTGCACATCTCCCTCGGCGCAGGGACTGGCTGAGCCACTCGCCTGTTAGACCCTGACGCACCTGGAAACAGGTACATCGGTACATCGGTAGTCCTTCTGGAGCTCTTGATCATCGTCGCATTCTCGGCCGAAAAGCCCGTGCGAGGAACCAATACTCCTTACCGATCGGCCTACGACAATTCACGTCGCTGCTTCATTCAAAACTCAAGAGTATTAATCGATTGGATGACCACGAATTCGATGATAGATCAGCGGACAGACAGACCGCTATCGAAACACATTACATTGGTTATATATATAGTTTAACAAATTCAAGCTTCGAGTAATGGAAGCGCACGCAGTATTAAATGGATCCCCTCAACACCGGGGAAAGGGGGGATGAGTGGACAGAGGATATAAAGAAAACTGTCAGGATCAAATGAAAGAGGAAGAGAACGAAAGGGAAAAAGAAGAGATAGAAAAGACGAAGAAAAAGAAAGGAAAAAGATAGTAAAGCACAAGGACGAGCGACATCATTCATACCATCGCAGAACCCCCGGGTCTACTGATGTTCATCGTCTTTGCACATGCTGGGCGCCTGATCTTGGTGTCCTTCATCTTGACACATCTTCGACGCCTTCTTTCGCATGTACACCTCTCGAACTGGGTCCCCCTCAAAATCTTTGACCACCCACTGTCCAATTCCGTATTCTTCGGGGGCTCGCTTGACGCCTCTTCCACCTCCACCGATGATGAGGTTTCCCGGACGATAGTCCGGGTCTGCAGTCATTCGACGTATTGCAGACACATGGATCTGGGCGTCGTTCGGAATATCACGAACCTCACCACAAGGAAGCGGCCAGCGGATTGGCTTCCACGATCCGTCATCCTGCAGGTCCATGCGTCGGAACGGCAGATACTCCATGATGCGCCATGTCAGAACGGACATTGCTGGGAGTCCCTTGTTGAAAGAAAGACAGTCGTGCAGCAATCCTTCTCGGCTGGAACTGTGAAGAGCAGCAAGAAAGTTACAGCTCGACTTGGACCGCAACTTTGCGCCGTCATTGACTGCCATTCTGAACACAGGGTGCTCGGACTCGCCATTGGCTCCGTGGGCATAGTCTTGATCGTGACCCCAGCCATTGCTGCGGTTCCAGCGGATGTTCTCGTGGATGGGAGAATACTGTCCCTCGTATTCCTCACAGCATTCAAACTGTTTCAGTTTCCGAGGATCAAACTGAAGGCCCGCCTGCTGTGCCTCTTGGACCATCCAAACCAGAGGTGCGTGGCTGAGCGGCCAATCTTCCTCGGCTCCTAGTTTCCATCCGCCACCAATGTCCGCATGGCCTCCAGGAAACCATACTTCTTGGATGTCTTGGGCGCTTTCGTCCTCCTCGTCAAAGTATCCTGGATTGGCACCTGGAACTTGAAGTGAAAGACCAGAGTGCCCACTCCGGACCGACGTCAAGTCCTCTGTGGACCCGGTCACCATGGGGACCGCGAGACTGAGAAGTCTTCTTTGGTTAGGAGCAGGGGAAGGGGCGCGGTAACGGTGGATTTGCTCGTCGTCATCATCGTCATGCGAGCCGGCTATGCTGCGGTAGACCGACGCGGTGTCTTCATGTACCTGTTGGGTGGATGCCTCGTCGGTGGCTTCTTTCCCGTCCCCGCTGTCATCATTGACGACGATGGCGGGCACGTTCTCGGATCTATCGTGATGGCGACGAATATTATGCAGGTGAGGTCTTCCCCAATTATGGTGGCGTCTCTTCTTCTGCTGCCAAGGTCTGCTTTCCGAGATTAGATCCTGTCGGAACTTGGCGCGCCGTTCGTCGATTCCCACGGCATGTCGAATGACTCTGGCCGAGCTACGGGCGGTATATGGGAATTTGCTTCTTTGCATCCAAGCGGACTCAAAACGGGGCACACTGTTGACTGTATCGAACAAGCCCATGAACTTGATTCGGGTAATCGGACGGCTGAAAGTTTCACGGAAGGCTTTCATATAGCGGAACAGTTGCCGTTTCTCCTCTTTCTCTTCGTCAGTACCTCCGCTTCGTCGCTGTTGCCATTTCGCAAAGGTCTTCCACGCAAACCGGGTCAGCTCCTCATTACCCGCTTCGAGGAGGCCAATGTAGTCGAGCATCTCCGCCAGGAAACGGGCAATATAAGCGCCCCGACTGAATCCGATGAAATAGATTTCATCGCCAGGAGTGTAGTACCTCATGAGGAACTTGTATCCTCCCATAACATGCTCATCAAAGGAGGAACCGACGGCAGAATCTTTGGCTTTTAGGTAAGCAGACTTGATGCGCTGGAATCGACCATGGCTGGAAAGGGACTTCGACGTCACGTATGTCCCGATCCCCGGCTGGTAATAGTGGAACTGATGGCTTTTACTGCGATCAAGCATCTGGATTCATCGTTAGCATCCTGTAAGAGGATTTGTCTTCGAGCCGCGAGTCTTGATCAAAGCCGACGGTTGGAGCTGACTTACCCGAAAGATCTTGAGGACGTTGCTGTCAGACTCGTCGCCGCAAAATTTATTACCGGTGCCGTCAAAGCAGAGGACGAACTGCTTGGGTATGGGACTTGGCCCCATGTGTGGTACGTCCATGGTGGTGTGGTCTGGACAAGAGTTGAAGGGTGCAGCAAGCGGAAAGGCTTATGGGCCGTCAGGACAATTTAATCGGCAGATTGGCACGACACGTATTCAGGGAATCCCACAGTCTATATACAAAAGGGGCTGATAACGGACAGAGACATGCAGCACCTGCAGGCGAACCTCGACCGGATGGATGCCCCCGTCCTGACAGACTGCGGCCTATCACTCGTGGATCTTCAGGAAAATATGTGCACGGCAACGCTGTGAAACCCTCCAAAATTTGGCAACTAGGTTCCTGCAGTCTTGTCTTTCACCAAACGCTACGTCAAGCTCATACCTAGGAGGTGGAGCATAGACAGTGGTTGGTCAACTTGATTGACTCGGTGGTTCTGAAGGTTAGGGAGAGAGGGGGCAAAGAGGGAGAGGAAAAAAAAAAAAAAAAAAAGGCGGAACGTATTAGTCTAGTGGCATCTGCAGCTTTGGAAATTTTCTTTTTCTAAGGATGATTGTGATTATGTCCCCGTCCTCAATTGTTTGACTTTTTTTTCTGACTGGAGTGATTGGCATGTCAGCCGTTCAAGACCCGAGCCGGCCAAGACGAACATTCAGCCGGGTTGACGCGGTACATCAGCCAGCCCGCTAAGGATGATCATGCGTTTATCTGTCAATGTCATAATTGGACATGGTCTATCCTCGACAGTGATCGTCTTTGTCTTTTCCATTCTATTTCTTGGACTGAAGGAAGGCCTCAAACTTTTTTTTTGTTCTTTCCTCCTCTCTTCGGCACCCCCTAGCTCTGGGCCCCCTCCCTTCCTTCGGGAATTGGAATGCGAGGTGCACCAAAAGTCCAAGACATGATCACTTTTGAAGCCGCTGATCCAGCCGCCAGTCATCGAATGGCGCTGAAGGACTCATTGGGGAACCATGAATTATGTGCGGACGATCATTCCCAACTCTACGTCAAGTGGGGAAATCCTGCCGCTGACGGGTCGACCCTAGTGCCCCTAGCTGTGTACGGAGGGTGTATCGGGAGATGAAAGAAGAAAAAAAAGCCCTCGCCCGCGGCCCAACACATTCAAGGATGATATCCTAGATCTACCCCGTGCTGTCTACGTGAGATTGGAAGGTGATGAGCAAAAAACGAGAATTAGATCGGACCTTACCAAGCTAGGATTTCCTTTGGGGTCCGAACACACGATGGGATGTGATTAAAAAGGCTATTACGCAGTACGCCGTACTCAGCACGCCCCAGGCGAGGACCCATGTGTTAGGAACCTGCTGGAAAAGGGAGCGATCGTCGACGGAGCACAGTGACCGAAGCAAGGGACGAACCGAGACGTTCAGACCGGCTTTGGTCCTTTGCTCGGTGGATAATAAGGGACAGCGTTCGCACCTACAGCGGGTTCAGTACTGGGGAATTTCAGTGACTGAGACTACCTACACCGGAGTACGGTGAAACTAGAGAGAAAATTTGGAACCGAACCCGGGTGGTTCATACTAGACAGCTAGTCTGATAGATCGTATTGCCTGAATCCACCGGCGAACCTAAAGAGCGATGGCCTCAGGCTGTCCCCGCCGGTGGGGAGCCTGGGAGCCTTAGTGGCCCCAGACTTCCCAAGGACGAACCACTCGGCAATACCCGATTGTTCCCTCCTGTCCACTTCCAACCCACCTTCCTGCACGATTTCTTCAATAGTCAACCCTCATCCAGCGCACCGCTAGCCATCCACCACTGGGGCTGTCGTAATTCCCTGCGCATCAGCAAGCCACTCTGCCGATGGTGTTGGGCTTCCATTATTCGGCATTCTCTCGGCCCATGGCCTGTATACTGTATACGGGCAAGTTTCGCCATTGCCATTGCCACTGCCATCACGGTATTACCTTCATTCTACTCCGCACTTGTCAGGATCACTTCGGGTAAATCCCACGAGATGGAGTCTTATCTGGCTAGTACTGTACTGTGCGAGGGACAGACTAAGCCTAAGTTAGCCAACCCCCTCCCTCGGTTCTCTGGTGGATTCCCAATGACCAAATCAAGGGGGACTAACCACAATTTGACTCCCTACTAACTGACTGCAGGGGGCTGGATTCAACCAATGATCATAGTACATACCCTGCGAGACAAACCAATTCTCCCAGATCGATTCAGTTTCATAGAGCGTACGGTGTATTCTTACAAACTCACAGTCGCATTGGCGAACACCCACTTCAGTCTGTCGATCCGCTGGACGATCCTGATTGAAAATAGCATGAGTATTTGATATACGTAGGGTAGGGCCTTTGCGCCCGGCTCTGTGATGCCTCAAATTTGGATTTGAGCATGTGTTGTATGTGTCTGCCCGTGACCGGTCTCGGAGATTATTGAACTAGTTCTCGTGGTTTCCTATACATGGCCACTTATTCTCCGAGATGCAAGGATGCGAAAAGGCTGGGATAGCAGAACAGAAGCCCGGAGGGTACCGGGAAAGCAGAGAGAGAGACGACGGCTGGGAGTGGACGGCTATACTAACCAAACAATCGAGAATTCATTAGTCAGTTGCTATCCCTGAGTGATTGACACGCTAATGCCACTAATCTTTAGTTTCTTCCAAGTAAAATGATGATGATCCCGTGTTGCGAGATTGGACTCCACCGAGTGTCTGGAATGGTGAAATCGAAATTCAAATCAATTTCCTTTGTCGGTGGGGGGATCTTTCGGATGTATCGATCACTGACCACTTTCTAGCCCTCGCGAGCGTATTTCTCAAGTCATAAGATTTGACCATCTTGAAGAGGGGCTTGTTCGCATTTTGTGTTGTCGTCGGCTGCGCTTCCCTATTTGAGCCCCGACAGACAATGTTCGCCACGATGTCGGTGCTGATAGGGCGCCCATCCTTGCATACGAGCGACTGAGATAGGTCATATTAATTGATGCGGTGGTTACGTACGGAGTACACCTGTTGACCGACGGCCGTGAGCCGTGAGGTGTGACAAAAGACCCTCGATACGCGGCCTCAGCTGAGATGCCTGTCCACTCTGCTTCATTCACGAATTGATTGCCAAACTTACCCATAGTACCATTTGGAATTAACAAACCAATAGTTCGGAACTGTTCAGCTCCAAGCTTGGGGCCATCTGCCTTTTTGCAATTGGCAACCCAGAGCCGAGGTGGAGATAGATTCACTCCTCTCCCTGTCTCGACGGATCCACTTCCCAATGCTCATCATCTTGGCCTCCACCCAGTCACTAATTCACGATGCCTGCAGAGTGCAGGTTCAACTCTGTTTGTGCTTTGTGGCTGGCAACCCTCACCGCTATGGACTGCGATCACCCCTGATTGGTGATGACGCGCCCTGAGCATTAGAAACAAACATGCCTCTTTTATTTTGTTATTCTTGTTCTTGTTCTTGTCCTTGTTCTTTTTCTTTTTTTTTTTTTTGCCCTCCGTCGGGAAAAAAAAAGAAACATTATATCACCATCATTATTATTACCCCCCTCTGCCATGCTGTTCCCCACAAAGGTTTCTTTCCTTTTCGGGCACCTTGCTTTTTGAAATTGGTATGCACGGGCACAGGAGGCAATTGACTGACTCGAGATGCCTTGCCTATCCCGACTTACGTCAAGGTTACAGGAAACAGAAACTTCGGGCCTTCCAACAGGATTCCACACACCATCCTTACAATTGTTATGTGGTACCAATTTAGAAGGGATATACGCGGTGCAATTGACGGTGCTCCCACTACCCCGATTCCTCAGGACTCGGGATCGGTCATAGCTGAACCACGTTCGATCGGCACTAAATCTCTTCTTGCTTGATCGAATCGGAGGTCCCCACTCGGTCCCCAGCACCAAGATTGGGCGAAACATGGCTCTTTTGCGCTACTCGCGGGGCTTGAGCTATGTGTACTCGGTATTATTACTTGACAGCTTCAAGGGCGGCCCTCGGCAGCCATACACAATAATTTCATGGAAATTTTAATTAATTACTATTGCTATCAATAGGATTCGACGCGCAGGCTCCACCAGGTGGCTACTTGCTTCCGTACAAGTGATTTCTAAATCCGATTATCTTGCGGCTTGCTTTTTAAATGCTACTGTGCCGACGCATCGATAGCTCGGTCGCTTTTTCTCCCTGAGATTCCCCCTTTGCTTCCTTTTATCGTTTGTTGTTCTTGCTTGTTCCCTCGTACCACTCTGCTAAATAATTCCCTCTGTTAATACTTACCTTCCTTATTGTTTGTTCATAATAAGATACCCATCATGTTGCGGAGATTTTCCACTACCTTCAAGAAGTCGAAAGGCGACCGTGAGCCCAAGCAGAACCAGAATGGCGCGCAAGTAAATGGCACCAAGCGCCAGTCGAAGATGTCGTCGGCGCCTCTCTCATCATCCGACGAAGACCAGAGCGAAACACTGGAAGATGGCGTGTCTGTTTTTGACAAGTATGCGCAGGTGCTCCATGCTTCGCGACGCCCTCTGCCGAATCAGAGTGGCGATGGCACCTACCTTGACAAGGAACACTCCGGAAGTCTGTTCCAAGATGTTCGCGCTCTGGGCTTTCGGGACGTTGGGACCGTGAGAGATATCGTGAAAACGAAGGCGAAGGGAGAGCACACCGACGATAAGACGATGTTGATGGAGCGCATTATTCAGGTAAGACGAATGCCACAGCCCCCGGTAATATCTATCTATGAGTTTGCTCACGCGCGGGTGTGTCTTCGCAGCTTGTCGCTGGTCTTCCAGGAAACTCGAAAACCCGCACCGATCTTACGAATGCCTTCTTGGATCAGCTATGGGGTTCTTTGCCCCATCCCCCGCTCTCGTAAGTCAAATAATTGATCACCAGCTATTCGCGCGCGCGCCAGTCCGAACTTTGGCTAAGACTCTCAAAGGTTCATGGGAAATGAGTATGCGTATCGCAGCGCAGATGGCTCCAACAACAACCCTACTCTTCCTTGGCTTGGAGCAGCCAACACGCCCTATGCTCGCTCGATTGCGCCATTGACCATCCAGCCCGGCGGATTGCCCGATCCAGGCCTTATTTTCGATTGTCTTTTCGCCCGTGAGAAGTTCACTCCTCATCCGAATAAGGTCTCTAGTGTTTTCTTCGATTGGGCTTCTCTGGTTATTCACGGTGAGTGCCTGTGGAAGATAAGACCGTCACGGTAAATGCGCTAATTAAACCTGCTAGACATCTTCCAAACTGATTATCGAAACCCTCATATCAACAAGACCTCGGGTTATCTCGATCTTTCTATCCTGTACGGCGACGTCCAAGAAGAGCAGGACCTGGTCCGAACGCATGAAGGCGGCAGATTGAAGCCCGATACTTTCTCCGAACCCCGTCTTCAGGCCTTCCCCCCAGCATGCTCGGTGATGCTGGTCATGCTGAACAGATTCCACAACCATGTTGTGGAGCAGCTTGCCGAAATTAACGAGAATGGTCGCTTCAGCAAGCCTAGCCCCCGTCTTTCCGAGGAGGAGGCCAAGAAAGCATGGGCGAAATATGATGAAGATCTCTTCCAGACAGGCCGACTGTATGTAGCTTCCATATACAACAATCTCTCTTCACTGAAGTTGAGGAGCGCTGACAATTTGCAGTATCACTTGCGGTCTTTTCATCAACATTACCCTGTACGATTACCTGCGCACGATCGTCAACTTGAACCGGGTCAACAGCACCTGGTGCTTGGTAAGTCGCTAAATAACAGGATACGTGTCGAACAAAAGGTCTGACAAGCGATAGGATCCTCGTGCCCAAATGGAGGGTACCAGCACTACTCCATCGGGATTGGGCAATCAGTGCTCCGTCGAGTTCAACCTTGCCTATCGCTGGCATTCCGCCATCAGTGCCAACGATGAGAAGTGGACCGAGGAGATCTATGAAGAGCTAATGGGAAAGCCTGCTGAGGAGGTTACTATGCAAGAGCTCTTGATGGGACTCGGAAAATATGAGGCTAGCACGCCCAAGGATCCTTCCAAGCGTACCTTTGCCCATCTTGAACGTCAGGAAGACGGCACTTTCAAAGATGAGGATCTCGTGAACATCTTGGCCAATGCGACTGAGGATGTTGCCAGTGAGTTGTCCCCCACATGTTGTGCAATGGATCAAGTGTCTAATAAGACTTTTAGGCTCTTTTGGCGCCCGTAATGTGCCCAAGGCACTCAGGTCTATTGAGATTCTGGGTATCCAGCAGGGCCGTCGTTGGAACGTGGGTTCTCTTAACGAGTTCCGCAAGTTCTTTGACTTGAAGCCTTATGACACCTTCGAGGAAATCAATTCGGACCCTGAAGTCGCTGATGCTTTGCGCCATCTGTATGAGCATCCGGATTACGTAGAGCTATACCCTGGGATTGTTGCGGAAGAAGCTAAGGAGCCCATGGTTCCTGGTGTTGGCATTGCTCCTACCTACACCATCTCTCGGGCTGTCCTGTCTGATGCCGTGGCACTTGTCCGTGGTGACCGCCACTACACGGTAAGATTCTCATCTCCAAAGCCGGCCCAGTTTGTTCCAATGTCCTAATTTCGACCTTAGATTGACTACAACCCGAGGAACCTGACTAACTGGGGATACAACGAATCCCGGTACGACCTCAACATCAACCAGGGCTGCGTGTTCTACAAGTTGGTCGCGAGAGCCTTCCCCAACTGGTACAAGACCGATTCGATCTACGCCCACTATCCCATGACAATCCCCAGCGAGAACCGCAACATCATGAAGAACCTCGGCAGAGAGTCGCACTACTCCTATGATCGGCCCAAGTTCACGCCACCCCACGTGAACCTGGTCTCTTACCCTAATGTCAAATTGGCCCTGGAGCAGGAGAAGGACTTCCGTGTCGTCTGGGGTGGCTCCACCAGGCTTGGCCCCGGAAAGGGTGGAAATGATTTCTGGAGCAAGTCGCTCAACAACGACCAGTGGCGCAAGAACATTAAGGAGTTCTACGAAGATGCGACCATCACCCTCCTGCAAGATAAGTCATGCAAACTCGCGGGAATCAGACAGATCGATGTTGCGCGAGAGTGAGTTTTTTCCAATCCATCTTCTCGTGATCTTCTGGCTAATTTGATGACAGCCTTGGAAACCTGGCGCCTGTTCACTTCGCCTCCAAGATCTTTTCCTTGCCTTTGAAGACTAAAGAGAACCCCCGGGGCGTTTTCACTGAGCATGAGATGTTCATGAGTCTGGCTGTGATCTTCACCAGCGTCTTCTTCGATGTGGACAAGATGAAGTCCTACCCCCTGCACCACGCGGCGCACGCTGTCGCTCAGCAGCTGGGCCAGGTCATTGAGACCCATGTCAAGTCTATCAACTCTCCTGGATTCCTGTCCGCGATCATTGATAGCTTCACCGATGACCACAATGTCCTCAAGGACTACGGTGACCAGCTAATCAAGCAGCTCCTGGAGACCGGCCTGGGTGTCTCTGAGGTTGTCTTTGGCCAGATCCTGCCCGCGGCTGTCTCCATGGTGCACAACCAGGCCCAGATGTTTACTCAGATTCTGGACTACTATCTGTCTCCTGATGGCAAGAAGCACCTGCCAGAGATCAACCGCCTGGCTAAGCAGGAAGGCAAGGAGTCTGACGATAAGTTGACCCGTTACTGCCTGGAGGCCTTCCGCCTCAACGGAACCTTTGGCTCCTACCGGGAGGCGCAGAGGGACTTCACGGTCAATGATGTGAACGGACCCGTTTACATCAAGGCGGGTGACACCGTCTTCGTCGGCGCCGTGAAAGCCAACCGGGACCCTCAGGTGTTCCCCGACCCCAACGAAGTGCACCTGGACCGCCCTCTAGACTCGTACATCCAGTACGGCCTTGGCGCCCACACTGGGCTGGGCAAGGAGGCCACTCTGCTGGCCTTGACAGCTATGCTGCGTGTGGTCGGCCGTCTGGACAATCTCCGCCCTGCTCCGGGCGCGCAGGGCCAGGTGAAGAAGATCTACAACGAGAGTGGTTACTATGTGTATATGCGGGCGGACTGGGGCAGCTACTCGCCTTTCCCAACGAGTGAGTATTCCCTTTGGACAACGTATTTTGTGCGAAACAGCTTGCTAACCTATGCCCTTTAGCCTTCAAAATCCACTTCGACGGAGAGCTTCCCACCCCTAAGAAGCGAGTGCATTAAGTTTGAGCGGCGTTTGCGTTAGCCCAAATTGTTTGAACTGACGGTGAACGGTGATAATTGCTTGCTAAGATATCCTGATTTTGTTTTGTTTTATCTGGTTTGATTGATACGCAATGGCTTGGATGTGATGGACTCAGATGAGCTCGTACTTCAAGATGTAGTAATATTTTAATGATTTGAGCATTGCAGATTGGAAATGAATTCAATTCCATATAGTATGGAGCGCATACCTAGTAACTAGTAGAACGGCATGTCTGTTGATGCCTGAGCGCCTTAAATTAACGCCTTGATGTCATCGTCCAAGGTGTGTCCGCACCTTCACCGCCTGCATGTTTCATGTCCCACCGCCCTCAGGACATTCTGCCACTGATAAACATCGCATCGACCAGGGAAAACAATCGAGTTCAATTGACATTCCTGTCATCCTCACAGGTAATACCTCCATCATGCCACCTAAAGCCGCCAAAGGCGAATACATCGAGACCGTATGTTGACACTCACTCCACTGATCAATCTCTGACTTTTGACCTCTAACCCATCCATCTATCTCATCCCATCTCATCTCCCAACCCACCTCCATACCCAAACCCGATCTAACACAACCCCCCCCAAAAAAAAACAGGACACAGGCAACAAAATCTCCCGCCGCTCCCAAATCCACGGAACCCAGCACATCATCCTCGGCGGAAAGACCGTGATCCAAGCGGAGGCCGTCATCCGCGGAGACCTCTACCGCTCCTCCTCCACCTCATCCTCAACAGACCACCACAGCAGCCACGGCAGCCATCACCACACCTCCTCAACCTCCGCCCCAGCATCCACCCCCTCCGTCGCCATCACAATCGGCCGGTACAGCTACATCTCACGACAAGCTGTTCTCCGGCCCCCGTCGCGTCTCCACAGAGGCGTCCATTCATTCTACCCACTTAAGATCGGCGACCACGTGTTCGTCGGCGAGCGCGCGGTCGTGGAGGCCGCGACCGTCGGGAATCATGTACATATCGGGCGGGAGGTTGTTGTGGGGAGTATGGCGATCTTGAAGGACTTTGCGTATGTGCTTGATGGGGCAGTCGTGCCGGCGGGTATGGTGGTGCCGAGTTGGTGTGTTGTTGGGGGCGCGCCGGCGAGGATTGTAGGGGAGGTGGGGGAGGGGTATGGAGTTGAGGGGGCGGAGGGGGGGATGGCGAGGGAGAAGTATAGGGTTGTTGGGAGGTAGTTTGGATTTCGCTATGGTGCTGGTGCTGGTGCTGGTTATGCTGAGTGAGTGGGTTTGGGAGTCTTTTGGTCTGCGTTTGTTCATACGATTCATACTTCTTATACCCCGGAGCAAATGATTTGGATTTTGTGTTTTTTTAAGTACATCGCTGCTTTGATTCTTTACTGTCAATCTGGAAAAATGTAACCTAAGAAAGACGACATATGTCGCCTGCATAGCTAGATAGTGAAATAGTCGAGCTCAAACAGGTTCATAAAAACATTCACTAACAACAAAGATATGCTAAGATCTGATCTGTCTGGAGGCTTTATCAATAGTAGTGTATCATGTCTAGTGATGTTTAGCCCATCTTCTCTAAATCAATCGCTCGCTTCAACATAGGTTCTCCCTCGGTGTAGGGTTGACCGGCTTCGTTGCGCGCCAGATCGTTGATCCATCGGCCGTTTGGCTTTAAACCCTTCGGTCCGGTGAGGGTGGATGCCAGGTAAAGCCAGTTCAGCGTGTTGCCCACAGTGCTGACCTCGTCGCAGACATTCTTCAACGCGAACTGGCTCATCCGCTGGTACAGTTTGTCGTCGGTGCACAGGTCATAAAGGTGCTGCGCCACGCTGTCGGTGTCCCCAACGTCCACCAGGAAACCATTCTCCTGGTCAGCGACCTGCAGGGGGATGCCTCCGGCCCGGGTGGCAATGACTGGTACTCCCTTGTGAATGGCCTCGGAGACTTTCACCTCGAATCCTTCCTGAGTGGACAGCTGCAGTGCCACCTTGGTCTTCGACAGCAGTGCATTGAGCAGCTGGTCCGAGGATCCTAGCCGGACGACGCAGATTTGGTCCGCGAGATGGACGAGGTTCTCCTCGATATGTGAGACGACCGCATCATAAATCACTGAGCCGTCGGGGTCATCAACTGACCCATGTCCACAAATCAACAGCTTTGGTGGCGACTGATTTTTCACTGAGGCCGTAAACCGCTCATGGAATTTAACGTACGATTCGACCACCTCAGGGATTCCCTTGGATGGATCAAACCGGGCGATCTGTGCGATGTACTTTTCTGTAACCCCCAAGCAAATGCGATGTCAGCCTGCAGGAAGGCAACTGAAACGGTATGCATGGGATCCCTTACCTTTCGGATAGTCAATAGTCGGCATGCCCGAGTTTCTGCAGGTCGAATTGAAAGCTCGGCCGTAATAGGCGACATCCCAGTCTCGCATGTTTTTGTTCAGACCGTCCAGCCTGAGACAAAACGTCAGCCAGAAACTCAATGAATCTAATTGGCAGGTAGGACTTAGATTGCTTACCAGTCCGTTGATGCCGGCATGTAGCCCACTTTTTCCTGGGGCACATTATGCGGAACAAACGCCCTGACGGGTTGACTGATGAAGACGTCTGCGGACTTGATGGTCTCCCACATTCGATTCCACGCCTCTTCCTGCGGGGTGCCTGATTGAGAGATTAAATCCGTCCGGATATGGATGTGACTTCGGAAGATGACCGGGCGATCCGGTGCTATCTCTTTGGCAATGGGGATCAATGCAGGCATCTGCGGGTCATCGATAATTATCACGTCGGCACCTCCTTCCGAAGGATGCACGAGAGGACCCCCGGGAACCAGCCAGTATCTCTTTGTATTTTCATGGATCCATCCTACCACCTGGCCCCATTTCTCCTCGGTCAACCGTTCTCCAGGCTGTGAAACGCCTTGCAGAATATTGTGGTTTGTTTTGGTGACACGGAAGATCCCCGGTCGTGGTTTGGGCACATACCTGGGTCATCAGATCAGTTGCCATCCTTTAATTTCGGATTGTGGTCACGCAAGCACTTATGGTCGGAGGGATAAGGGGAGGGAGACTCTTACCATGCAATGTCAGTACCTAGCGAATGGGAGAATCTCACCAGCGCATGTCTCATCAAGGCCACGCCGCCACCTTGAGGGGTGGCACTGAAAAAGGCAATTTTGAGTTTCCTTTGTTTGAGATCTGTCGCATAATGTTGAACAGCATTCCATGTCTTAGGGGTTACCGTCTTTTGGAAGTCACCAAGATTGGTGAGACGGACATGGAAGGCAGTGTCAACCTCCACCAGGCCTAGAAAGCCAACTTGTAGCAAAGGAAGATTATCCGGTCCAAACAGCCTAGACATTGCTTTAGCATCTCGTCCCACGTGGCAAGAAGATAGAAAGGCCAGATGATTCCTACCTCACACATTTACGTCCCATCGATTCAGCCTGCTCGTCGAGACTCCGGATCTTCCAAGCTTGGCTGCTGGGGAGACCAAAGGCGAATTTATCGTCACCCTCTCTTCTGCTTTCCTCGCGCAGTACCAATGGAAGCACATCGAGTTCAGCCCACAGGCGTGAACAAAGACTAGGACAAGCATCTGCCACACTTTCCGGCATTGCTAAACCAATGAACTTCTCCATGTGTCTTTCGCTGAATTTCTGCAATTGGTCGACAATAAAATCTCCGATCTCCGCGCAGAACGACGCATTCTTCTTGAGTTCTATCTCCTGCTGTACGAAATCTAGGAGGTAGGTCACGTCCCGGATGGCGAGAGCAACGGTCACAAGGCCATCGTCTGAGAAGTTTGCCGAAAGACCCGCATATACAGTCTAATAAAGTCAGTTCCGAAGGTTGGTTCAGCAATCAAGCACGACAGTACGCTAGAGAGAGTGACAATCTGCATACCCCGGAAGAAGGTGCACTCCAGGAATTTTGTTCGTACTGGATGGAGAGACGCCGTTGCTGATACAACGAACTTCGACGTCTCTGAGGTGCCATATCGGGCGCCATAGTTGCGTGAATGTATCGGATGTATGATATTGAGACTATGTACGAATGATGAAAGAAACAACAAAACAGCAAAGCCGCATTCGGTGAGGATGAAGATGAAAAGGAGGTTTTGATTGCAAGTATTCTTGTATGTAGTACAGTGTGCTGGCTGAGGCGTTGGTGAGGTCACCAGTTCAAGCCCATGACGTATGAATGGTGACATCAAACGCGTTTCTCCGCAACATCCGAGTCTGCAGAGCCTGTCAAAGGAGATTCCCGTGAAAACAATCCAGTGGACGGTCAATGCTTAATTCTTGAGATCTAATCAGAGAGAATGGATCGGGATGTTAATTGCGCACCGAGCCTGAGAACCCAACCCTATCTACGGAGCCATACTCCATCGACCCTGACTAGTCCTGAAATTGAAAGGGAGCAAGAGAGGGGCCCCTGACTCGGGGGAACAGGTCACGGTCGCGCATTGAGGGAGCATGGATCATGGAGGGGTCCAACCGGAAGGGCGATCCCACCAGAAACGATGCAGGACCTGCGGATGGGGAGATGAGCTGTCGCGGATAGACTCAATAGAGAGAGGAAGGAAAGAAATGTCACGTTATCAGGCCCATCACACGTGAAACACCCGAATGCTTGGCATTGGCTGAGTCAGCACAACCCCCTTTTACGGAGTCCGCCCGATCCATTCTGGCTCGTCCTGCTCGGCCTCGTGTGGATCGTCGCCAGGAACTCTGGATTATTCCCATTTTAATTAAATTACTGACGACTAGACTAGCCACCAGGGTCAATTGGTGGTTTCTCCTCCTCTCCTTGACCTTCCCTCTCTCTCCCTTCTCCCTCTCCTGTCTCCTTTCTGCCACGTTGGTTCAGAACCAGGACCGTTCCTGTTGTGTACCCCCCTCATCTGCTCATTTCCCCCTTTCGGCCAAGGTGAGTTAGTTTCACAAGTCTTGTTTACCTTGCGACTTAGCTTTGGTCTTGGTCCCTGTTAACGCGGAGTTCTGGTACAGCGGAGTAATCCATCCGACTTCACATTCTTTTTTTCCTCCCTCTAATTATTTTATTCGATCCTTCCTTTAACCACTCCTTTCTCCCCCCCCTCCCTCTTCGCTCATCAGCCATTGGGTTCCTACCTTGAACGCTACGAACGCTATCAACACGCTACCTATTACCAACCTTTCTAATCACTCTTAATCGTTGTCGGCGACTACGCAAGTCGCTTAATCACCTGTGAAAATGGGAGGCCAAGTTTCCAAGATAATGGGGAAGATTTTCGGAACGAAGGAAATGCGGATCCTGATGCTGGGATTGGATGCTGCTGGAAAGACGAGTGAGTTGCATCTTCCTCGACGCGACTTTTGACCCCGCAACTGTCGAGTGTCGACTTATACGGTCCAAGAATGATCCCGCTGATATGTCTGCTCGATTAGCAATCCTTTACAAGCTTAAACTCACAAACCAGGACGTGACCACCATCCCCACCGTCGGTTTCAACGTCGAGAGTGTCACATATAAGAATGTCAAATTCAACGTGTGGGATGTGGGTGGTCAGGATAAGATTCGGCCCCTCTGGAGACATTACTATTCTGGTAAGACCCGGATGCACCATGTTCAGCCCTAAATTGTTGCTGACCCGAGTTAATCTGTGCAGGTACCCAAGGTTTGATCTTCGTTGTCGATTCTAGCGACACGGCACGAATCGAGGAGGCTCGCTCCGAACTTCACAAGATCATCAACGACCGGGAAATGAAGGACGCTCTTTTGCTGGTCTTCGCCAACAAGCAGGATGTTACAGGCCGTACGTGTTTGGCCCCTTGTTCATGAGTGTTTCCGGTTACTAACAGGCTTGCGCGTGTAGATCTCAGCCCTGAAGATGTCACCAATGCCCTGCAACTCAACAAACTCAAGGACAAGCTGTGGTATGTTGCACCCAGTGTGGCTACCGACGGAACTGGTATCTTCGAAGGCCTGGTAAGGATCCTCCCGACTACCTTGTTTAATTACGAATCTAACTGGTTCCAGGCTTGGCTTTCGAACAACGTCAAAACCCAACCTGCGAAATAATCCCGTTCATGGGAAACATGGACCCTTTCGAGAGGCACGTACCTCGCCTCATGTACAACAATCTCTTTTGTATCATCCAATCTCTTTCGTTTCATGTCCGTTTTGGACTCCGTTTTTTTCACCACTTTCCCTTCTCACGCGCACGTCTTTCCTATCCTTCGCTTCTCCCATTCCGCCCTATTTTCTTATACTTTTTTTCTATTCCTCTCATGATATCCCTCACTGTTGCTATGCGGGTCATATAATCTCCCTTTTTAATATAATCTGCCCCCTTTTGTCTTCTACCGAGACCCCTGGTTCTTCTTTCTCCTGTTCATCTTGGTTCTCTTCATGTAGAAACATCCAAAATAGAAGGAAGTCTGGAATAATAAATACAGCATTCTGTCTTGACCTGCCTGCCAAACCCAGCTTATCTTTATGAATAACCTAAAATAGCAACGATGTTGATCTACAACTTGACCATGGTCCAAAACAACCACCAACGCCAGGCCATGAGTTGGCCCGTGAAAAACGAAGCTATGGCGTTCTGGTCCGCCTATGACTATCATGTCATGAAGACGGATGGTTGATCGTGTTCCTTGTCCAAACATCAGTCCTATACGGGTATTCTCCGCGTCACCTTTACGTCGACGATAGCTGTTTCTTTCAAGCCCTATAAAGCCTACCACCTAGCTATATGTTTGCTTCCAAACACTTAGCAAGAACCTATATCATGATCAAGCGCCGCTAACATCGTGAAAGCAAGCATGCCAACCTGCAGCGAAGGCGATAAGGTCTGCTACAAGGCTCTCGGAGGTACATCCCCTTTCTCTCCACTTTGCCTGTTTTATCCCGAACCCCGTATATAGAGCCCAGGAAAGGCATGGAACTAACTCACCAATCCTGATTCTAGGCCTTGACCCCAAAACATCCGCGACGGTGGGAATTACTCGCGAAGTCCGCACTTCGCCGATAAATCTGATGGGTAGGCACATCGCAGCGTCGAAAGGTGATCCTCGATATGAGGTATGCTGTGCTGAGGTGGCTGAGGGTGGTTGTCTTGTTGTTTTGTGCATACAGTGCTAACGTATCTTGTGCGTGCGATGTAGATTGAGAATGAGCATACGCATAAGACGTCTGCGATAAAGGAGACGAGTATTATTGGGCCGGTTGAGGAGTAGGTTGGTAGGTCGTGGGTTTCTACCCTGTGGGTTTAGTGCAGATGGAGAGATATGATACTAGTTAATCTGTGTTGCAGAAGTTGGGAATACTTGTATGTGACTATCGGTTGGAAGGGTTTCGTTGGTGAACAGTGCAGTATTAATCTCCGTAGGGCTATGGAGCTGGTGGATCCCATAGCTTATCCCCAAGGTACTCGGCAGTCGATTATAAGGACTCGTGTGACCCGATGGATTCTGTACGTTCATGACATTCATTCGATTGTCCCCTCATAGCTAGGAATCAAGCAAGACAAATTCTACATAATGAGTACAAACTACCCACCATTTATTCCTCTTCTCTTATACATTGTCCTTCTATTCATATCAACTGAATCTCCCTCCTACAACTGACCGGGCCAGATATCGTTGGCAATGTCTCGGACTAGCTTCAGCTTGGCAATCATGCCGTTGTGGTCAATGTCGTTGCCTTCGCGGTGGCTTGCGAATCCACACTGCGGGCTGACACCGACTTGGTTGAGGGCTTCCTCGACCGAGATGTTGTTTCCTTCGGCAATGAACTTGGCGGCGTCGTACACCCTCTTCTTCATCTCCTCCTTATCCTCAAGCTGAGGGAACTTGCTGGTCACAACGCCCAAGATCACATTCTTGTTCTTGGGGAGTTCCTTCAGAGGCTCGAAGCCTCCAGCACGAGGGGTGTCGTATTCCAGATAGTAGGTGTCGACGTTGAGTTCCTGGAACAGCTTGGTTGCGATGCGGTCATAGCCACCCTCGGAGAAATGACGGCTACCGACAAAGTTACCACGACAGATGTGCACTCCGATGTGGAAGTCGGCAGGACGCTTCGACAGCAAGTCGTTGTACAGCTTGATGTACTTCTCGAAGACTTCATCCGCGGTGTGGACGTTCAATGGATCCGCCTTCCAACCATCAAGCATCTTATCGGAGCAGAAGTCTACCGACCGTATTAGCTTCTACTGTTACCAGCACCATGGGCTCTGCTCCTTACAAGCAAGGTTGGGGTCATCGAACTGAACGTTGCGGCAGCCAGCATCATACAAGATCCGCAGTTCATCTTGGTACGCCTTGGCGATGTCGGCAAAATACTCCTCGTCAGAGGCATACACCTCCTTGGGATAGGCCTTGCCCTCCTTATAGCGCAAGTGATACCAGTTGGGAGCAGCCAGAGTAAGTTTTAGATTCTTGACCTCCTCCGGGGCAACCAGCCTGGCCAGATACTTGAACTCGTCGACGTACGTACTTCCGACGTGCTTGATCTTGCCGGTACAGAGCACAGTCTCGCCGGGCTTGTGGCCAGCCTCAAGGAAAGCGGCAATGTCGGGGGCATAAGTACGGAAGATATCGGTATCGAAATCCGTAACTTCCTCAAAGCCATCAAGACCAGGGAAGAATGTGCCCCAGAACACTGGAAGGCGATGGGTTAATCAATGCATTTTTGGGTGGGTACAAGATATAGCAGGTCCTTACTGTGTCGACGGTATTCTCCATCCGAGATCGCAGCATAGCCGAGTTTCTTCTGCGTCTCAGCAACTTCCTTGACATCCTTGTTTTCAATCGCGGCTAGATCGGCACTGGGGAGTTGCCCCTTCTCAAAGGCTGTCTTCGCTTCCAGGAGAGCATCCGTTCTCAGAAGCGACCCCAAGTGCTCAGCACGAAAGGGGGGATTGCGGTGGAGTTGAGGCGACATCATGAAAGCTATGGCTTAATCCGTTAGTAACTTAATGTCTACGGCCAGTCCTCACATGGAGCAGGTATGACCCCATAAACTTACACGATTGATAGTATGTCCAACGGTGAAACGGGAGTGTCAGGAGAGAGAAGGAAGATTTCAGGAAGGACGAGGCCGACGGAAGAGGGGCAGTAGTCCCCAGTCGATCAGTTTTACGTCTCAATATAACCTCCCCGGATCCTGACTCTTGCCCCAAACTACCGAATTCGCCCACAATTTGGACTGGTGCCCCACCCATTGATTGAAGGTTCTCCCCACATTTCAGAGTGGCCTCATGGGAGGAACGAAGGCTTGACGGTAGGTTATCTCACTTAGGAAGGAGACAATGGTCCCGGAAAAGAAAAGCGAGGAAGTCGTATCCTCAAACCGGATACTATCTGATTGACAAGCATCATCTCAGCAGATTCATGTCCCCAATCTGCAGATACAAAAGTCATGACGCAGGAAGAGAGCACAATACCTCCATTGAGAGGTGGGGCTCTTGTCAGCTCTTACTCAGCTATATTGCTTGTTTAGCGCCACTTGGGAGGCCAGTTGAGGCTTTTGACAGGATAGCGAGGGAGATCTTAAGGCTCCTCGCAGCTCAATGCTTCCTCTTTACTTGTGAGCAAACGCTGCATAGGATTGGTTCACCGGAGAGGCAACAATAATGCAATTAGTGAAATCAAACCACGGATATGATCCGTAAACATTTCTCGGATTCAAGACTCCACAGTCCAAGGGGTTTTGCCGACGAGCAGACGGTCTTTCTCTAGCGTATCGGAGGCTGCAAATTGCAAAGAAGAAAGAAGGGAGGAGCGTTAGACCAAGAGCGCCCGGCAGTTGAGCGCTGCTTTCATTCCCGAGGTTTTACTGCCCATCCAACGTCCACCGCCTGCTGTTCTGGGAGACCGTTATCGTTTATTGTCGTCACCACCAACTAAACTGCCTTTGCCTTTGCCATGACTCGTCTTCCTGTCTTCTCTGAGCTCCTCTAACCGGATGATCTTCTTGATTTTTGTAACATGTTGCTCAGTTAGCCCATTCTTGTACTAATATCCTCCATCTCAAGATTGACGATGACACCCGTGTCGGTGCCGTCATTCGAATCACTGCCAAATGAGCTGCTTGATGAAATAGTCTCCTATCTAACCACTTCTCCCCCCTCTGCAGCCCGATTGCACCAGCCCCCAAGCGCCCGTATCTCTAGATCCGATGATCGTTCGCTCAAAAATCTTGCTCGCGCTTCATCGCAGATACTCGAGGTTGTGCGGCCTCGGCTTTTCGCGCATGTCTGCTTTGACCTAGAGAATGTCACCGAGTTTCTTTCTTTCATTTCAACATCGAATCTCGGTCGATATGTAACTTCAATTGTGGTACAAAGTCGTCCATATATGGAGCAGGCAGAAGATCCATTTTGGTGGCGCCGGGTGCTTGCCTGCCTTGATCCGCTGCGTGTGACTATCGTCGCACCGCCCCCGTCTATTGGAACGATGCTGGGCGTTGAAATATTCGAAGGGGATAGTTGGGCGTTTGACGTACCGTTGCAAATCGTTCAACTCGAGCAGAAGCCGCAAAATGTCGCTCTTGGGCAGTTGCCATCTCCCGAGAAATGTTTCAGTCTTCTCGAAACCCGAGATTGGTCATCCATGGCTTTCAACGAGTCTTCTTCCATCAAAGCGTACACTCACTACGAGTACTTCATGTTTCAAAGCCCTTCTCTCTTCAGTACATGGGGCTCTGTAGCATCACTCCGCGCTCGCGAGGCCCGAGCTGGACTATCTGTTCGGTTTAATAACCTGACCTCCTTCAGCTTCGTTGCGGTGTTTCCATTCTACAACCACGTGAAACTTGTGCTCAATGCGATCGAGTTGATGGTGAATCTACGATCGCTAAGCGTTCGGCTAGCTCCTTGCAAGGGCGACAAAGTCACGGAAATAGAGCAAAAGGGCTCGATGGATCCAAGCGATCCTTGGATGGAGATCGCCACTGGGTACTCGCTCATTGCACATTCGGTGAAGGACTTGGGTGAAAAAGAGCGCCTTGTACAATTCACGGCCCGTGACTATTCTTTTGATGCCCTTCGGCCTGAACTTTCGGCCATACTTAGCGAGGTCTTGGATGATACCGATTGGGTACATGACGGCGACGGCACTTGGAATAGGAGAGTCACAAACTCGTCTGAATCAGTTAATGAGGCACTGCCATGAGTGGACATCTAACTTTCCGTTGCTCTACTGGACCGGACGCCCTAGTTTGCCATCTACATCATATGCTCAGGCCTGCGTAGCCGGCTACGCTGTCTGTGCAGATAATTTTCAAGTGCAGTATGTACATATTCCGAAATATTGTATACATATATCAAGCCAAATCTGTAAATGCTAGATTCCCATTATTCAAAGTTGCAAGTGTACCATAGCAATCACCGATTACCTAGTTTAGTCAGTTTCGCAATGGATTTCATCAGTTTCTTGGGTTTCTAGTCTTCTCCTGAGCGAGCATGTTACATTTATTATAGTAAAGAATTTAGTAAATCTATCATAAAGAGCAAATATACAGGTTTTCTTAGCAAAGTCCAAGCTAAATCTGTTTTAAACTTACTTTAGTATAGTTTCTGGCTTTTAGGCCTATGTCGTGGGCCGGCCCAACACGATACAATACCAGAGAGGCTGTCCTAAGTCTTCTTGACGTTTGATAGCTACTCCGCCCGAACATTCTTTGCCACAAGGGTGAGTACCAGCACGTATCCAATCGAAGTAGGCATCGTGAACAAGTCTGCCACAAATTGGATCTCGGAAACAGAACATAAGACGCCACGCTCTCGGGATGAGTGTGCCTTCAAGGATAGCGACCTCTAAGTTCCCTAGCCTCAGGAAGCTGTCCCGTCCTTTAAACTTAGCTTGAGAGAATAAATCCATGCCGATAGATTTCACGAGGATGTTTGCTCCTTTCACACAGGGAGGCTGATGGATAAGCAGGCGACGCCAACTTGCCTCTTTTCTTATAAAGGCATCTTTCTTCTTCAGATCTATCCTATACTCATTTGGAAGCCCTGGCGTGGAACAGTAAGTGAGTATAGGCCTTGCAAGATCTTGAATCATCGTGTTTCACTGGTGCTGTAGGGGAATGTGATGGTTATTCCATTCCAACCTCGCTGGTTTAAAAAACAGCTTGATTTGAAGTGGATTGGAGTCTTGTATCACTTCATTCCAGCGACGGCAGGCTCTTTGAGATAGTAGTAGGGTACGTTGGTCTATCAGGAGCAGGATTGCTTCTAGGATTTCATAGAGAAAGAGCACTTGATCAGGTTCAGGCTTTGAAGGAAGCATTAGGTACCTACAGTGATGGTATCTCTTTGAAAAAAACAGGCCTTGGTAGATGCTCAACATAGGCGATGTGTGGAGAAGTTGAGGAAAAGAACATACGGAGTACATGGATGGTGATACAGTAGTCGATGGATTCACGATGACACAATCGCAATGACTCACTGCTCTGGCAGCGGCACGTGCCAAATTCAGGATTTATGTACATACTGTAGATCTGTATAAGGCCCTATGCCATCCCCAGAATAAGACGTTTTCGAGCTAAAGCTTCGGCTGAATGCCGTTTTGACTGCGGTCCTGTTCAAGTAGACCCGGCCAACTGCTTGAAAGTTCAGTGATTTGATGAAGAGATGAAGGGGTTCATGATGTTAGGCTTATAGATACTGTCCTGGGAAGTTCTCTTATGTGAAGAGCTTTTTCCTACCACTCATTTGCTTCGAATGAAGAATTCAGATGCATTACTCTGTACAGAAATTGAGATTGATGCCAATTGCCGAGTGGACCGCCTGACGTAACCAACCGGTTTCAATGTAAATTGACCCCTCCAAAACAAACCCCAGTGTTGTTTGTATAACACTCAACCCCAATCCCATCGCCCAAAAACAAACACCACGCAATCAATCAATAACAACAACTGTACAAAAAGACCATCACAATGCCCCCCCAAGAATCCCTAACAGCTCACCTCCCCACCCTCACCCCGCACTCCCTCCACCGCGCAACCACCCACCCCTTCCTCCAACGCGCCGGCCAGGGCACGCTCCCGAAACCCATGCTGGAGCAATGGCTCTCCCAAGACCGTCTCTACGCGCAGTCCTACATCCGCTTCATCGGCCTGCTCCTCTCGAAGATCCGCTTCCCGGCTAAACCCCAGTCGCACTCGCAGGTACGGACACAGTCGCAGACACAGTCGGAGTCCGCATCCCTCGAATCCCGCATCTCCTCCACCCTCATCGACGCACTCGTCAACATCCGTCGCGAGATCGAGTTCTTCGAGGCCACGGCTGCGGCGTACGGGCTGGACTTGAGCGCATCGACACCTACTACAGATACTGAGGGCGAGGAGGAGTTCGGACCCAACGCCATCACGCACGCGTATATCGATCTCTTCATGGCGGCTGGGAGTCCGGGGGCGTCGTTACTCGAAGGGATGGTTGTTCTGTGGGCGACGGAGACGTGCTATTTGCGGGCTTGGAGGTTCGCGGGGACGTTTTTGACTCCGGGTCAGCAGGGTCAGGGGGAAGAGCAGGATACGGATGGAGGCGCGCTGCGGAAGGAGTTTATTCCGAATTGGTCGAGTAGGGAGTTTGAGGGGTTTGTGGATGGGATTGGAGAGTTGGTGGATCAGATGGCAAGAGGATTATTGGTTGCGGATGGGGAGAAGGGGGAGGTGATGAGACGGTGTGAGAGGTGGTGGAGGCAGGTGGTTTGGTTGGAGGAGAGGTTTTGGCCGGATGTGAATTCGTAGGTTGGATAGGTAGTAATCACTTATGGAGGTAGTTGGTATTGTGTATGATCGAGTTACTTAGGGATGGGTCATCCAGTCAAACAGTTAATAGAGGTCATTCGGATTCATTGCATCACGTAAGTACATCCATCAAGCAAAACCAGCCATAGCAAGAAACAAAACAAATAAGAAAAGCAAACAAAGTGACTATCCCGTCAATAAACGCCTTCTTTCTCCATGTTTTCTCTGCTGAATTCTGCCAACACTCCATTCTATGCGAGGTTGCCCTGCTGGCAGGTCCGGTCTAGAAATAGTAATAAAAAGAGCAGTCGTAACGTAAGTCGTGCGCAAGTTGATAAAGTGCGAAGATGATAAGAAAGTCCATCGAGTTATCTGATCAGATAAGAAGGTCGAAGTGATAAGAGGAATAATGGATGTGATAAATAGGTGTAGATCATCAAGATGTGGCTGCGCTGGTTCGAGCAGCACTGCTTAACTGTCGATGGTACGAGCCAATGGGTTGAAACCCTCTGTAAGTCAAATTAGATTTCAAAGTTCAATCCGTCGGATGTTGCTATAAACCACTCACCTTGCGAGATCAAATCCTGCATTATCATCCTCCTCCTCGTCTTCCTCCGGCCCCGGAGGTCGTTCTCGGACCCCGCCATTCATTCCAGGCCGAGGAGTCTCGTCGCCGTCGACAGATCGCCGCGCTCGTCCATGGCCAAGGCCGTTGGAGGTGCCCGGTTTGCTGGGACTGGCCAAATTCGGCGGCGGCGGACTGCTGCTGGGGATGCTGCCCAGTCCGTCACCCGGATCGCCTTTCAGGGGACTCATATCGGGCACGGGCCGCGCTGGCGTGCTACCGATATCCGCAAATTTCCAGAACTGCGCGGGTGAGCTCATCGGCATGAACTTGGACGGGATCTGGGCCGTGCTGGGAGGAGGAAGACGGGGTTGCTGACGCTGTGGTGCCGGGGTGATCATGGACGACGGTCCTTCGTCGTAGTACGACGACGACAGCACGGGCGGTGACCCGGCTACGTTGTCGGACAGACCGTAAGACCGACTCAAACTGGTGCCGTTGTGCTGCTTCGCGGTGGTTCGCGTGGGCAATGGCGATGGCTCCTCGTAGTCCCGCGTGTTGGGTGGCCGTAGAGAATGCTCCTGACGACCGTTCCGACTCGCTCGCGAGCCCCGTTCCGGAGTGTAGGCCTCGACGGGGGCCACGGGGAACGAGCTAAATCCGGGAGAGGAGACGGGAGGAGACTTTTTGCCGGCGAAAATACTCTCCACGCCGTTGTGGGCGCGCGAGCTCGGAGGTTCCTTGGTGGCTGGCGACGATGGAGCCGAGGACTGCGGACCCTTGCGAAGTTGCTTCTTGTAATATTCCTCGCGATATTCCGGCGCAATCTGCCACTTCATTCCTTTCCCGGGCTCGTCGGTCCGGCGAGGCACCTTCTGGAAGGCTTTGTTGAGTGAAAGGTTATGTCGAATCGAGTTCTACTTCGCATTAGTCCCCAAAAAGGTCTCCCAGTGAGCTTCAACGGAGAATGCATACCTGCCAGCCACTCTGCGAATGGCGATAGAACGCGTACTTGTCCATGATCCAATTGTAGATACTGTTCAGTGTGAGTTTCTCCTCCTCACTCGAGAAAATCGCCTGAGCGATCAGCGTCGCGTAGCTGAAGGGTGGTTTCAGATCCTTGGCCGAATCCTTGCTGTAGTCAATTTCCTCCGTACTCTCTATCATCATGCCGCGGTTGTACAACGGGGACTGCTTCGCCGTTCGCGCACCCACGGTGTCTGGCGACGGGGGCGGCGGCGTCACCTGGCGTTTGAGGAACTGAGGAGCGGGTGCCAGCGAGGGTTGACCGGTGGAGGGCGCGGGCGCGGCGTCGTGGTTGGCCGACTTGGGTGTGGTCTGGGGGTGCGCATGCTGCGAAGCATCCCAGGTGCCGGGATCTTCCTCGCCGTTGGCCAGGCGTTGCGCTCGATCGATGAAGCTGGGGTGGATGTTGGCCTTGTCACCGGGCGTCACAAACATCATCTGCGTGTTCGCAATCTCAATGATATCACCGCAGGAGAGAATGGTATCGGTTCCGCGCTTGAGAATGCCATTGTTCAGTCGAACGCCGTTGCGACCGTTCACTCGGATATGCCAGGAAGCCGTCTCTTCGCCGTCGTAGAAGATTTCCGCATGCAGGCGCGACACGAACTTGCTCGGCCCCAGATCCACGTTGACTTCCGGCAGGGCCCGCGCGGCGATGGTAACGGGACTCGACTGTTCGTCCAGCTTCTGTTCCCGGTCGGGTTCGCGGCCAATGTTCACATGGAGGGTTTTGACGTAGTAGGTCCAGTTGCGGCCGGCGATCTTCGCATACGCCCGGATACTCTGCTTGTTTTCGGTCTTCGCATTGGAGTGGTCGCGCAGGACACGGACTTCTTCGCGGGCCGCATCGAGGTAGGAGATGACCATGTCCACAAGGTCCTGGTTTTCCGACAGATCATGCTCCGGGGACGAGTCGTCGGCTTCGTCGGCCGACTCTGCTGTTTTGATGGGACGAGGATGAGGGGAAGTCCGCTCGACCTTTGTTTGTTGCAACAGGAACACCGGGTTAGCCACAGCGATCGCCAGGAAGGAGTCTCTGCGGCATCAACTCACCTTGCGCTTCTTATTCGAAGGCCGAGTCGGCGAAGAATCCGGCGCCTCCACATCCGACGTTTCCTGGAGTTGAATTTCCTTGCGCCGCGCGCGACGGCGATTGGACAAAGGCATTCTGAGTCTCACCCACTCGACTTCCTCCGCGAAAACAATTCCCACTGGTTGTGTTTCCTTCAGTGACGTAGATCAAACTAGTTTTCGAGACACCGCAAGGTTCGAGTCGATCGTTCAAGTCGATATCGTGCCGGAGGTCCAAAAAATAGAGCAATAACAATAGATGGGAAAATCGCGGCGATGTCGCACACACGGGCAGGCAAGGGCGGAATGGCGCAAAGGATCAAAGCAATGTAGAAGAGAGCCACGACCAAGTCCTAGCAGGACTGAGGGAACTCAAAAAAAGGCAACGAGAAAACTCAACCAGGAAGTGCTGGAAGGAAGAGCCAGAGAACGGTTTGCCACTCGCGCAAGAGACCCGACGCGAACTGGGCGTGGCTGAATAATAGAACCAGCCACGGGAATTTGTGTGAAGGATCTTGCCGGATGAATCCAGATGCGTAGACCAGAAGATAAAGGCGGGGAGGGAGAGCTTAGCGTCTCATGCAGATAACTTCAGGGGACAACTGGAGAGATCCAACTCAAGAGGAGTAGATGTAGCGAGGAAATCCCCGAGATGCGCGAAGGAGAAAGTCCGTGACAACGGGTTTGTGGACGGAGCGATGACGATAACGCGCGTGTTGGGGCGTGACCGCTTCCGTGTGGGGAAGACTCTTTTCTGGCTGTCTTTCACTCTCTGCCTCTCACAACTTCACAAATTCCTGCATTCACTCACTCACTCTCTCATTCTCTGTCCCATTCACAGAAGATCTTCAGATTCTTTTGGTTGGTCCCGCTGGCTTTAATATCCTACCCCCGGAACAGAACAGGAAAAGTGAAACAGCAGAAAGCAACCAGCTCCCATCCGACTGAGTGGATCAACCTTCCCAGCACGATGTCGTTCCCCGCCGCCGTAAACAGACAGTGGAGCATCGACGAATCAAGAGGCACAATTTCATTTCGGCAACTTGAGAGCAAAGGAAAACACGACCGGTTCAGAGAGAGGGAAAGGGAGAAACTGGTCGGGCTAAACTGTTCGCATACCAAAGACCCATCATCAGTCCCTGTCTCGTAAGGTGGACCACCACTAAACTACAGGATCTCTCGCCTACAATGATCCATACATCTACAAAAAACAGGCAGTGGGGATTGGCCGGTTCTGACATAAATAGTGGACGGACCTTTCGGATGCACCTGGGACGAACACCTAGAAGGGTTCCATTGATGCGACCCAAGTCTCCTTTTCCCCAAGGCAAACCAGTCCCAATTGGCAGAGAGCAGGGCCCGGATGGGGCCATGGAAAAAGCATCCCACGGATCGCCTCGTGAGAAACGTCGCTGATCCATCTGCATACCGGCGTCTGTTTGCGTCATGCCACACCGCGTTCAGTTTAGCGCCCAGCCCTGGAATGTGTCCGCAACTGTCGCCGTCGAGTCGATCAGTCATTCGGTGGTAGCCAAATAACCAAATAATCAAATAATCAAATAATCATATCGGACTCGTAAATAATCAAACAAGGGCCGACGGAACGGTAGCATCGCGGACTGTTGCAGCGTCAACACTCGCCGTCAACATCCGGCCCTCGCCAAACAAACACCCGTTGAAAACGTCGATTCGCTCACGGCTGGGTCGACAGCACTACAACTACGTTTTCGAGGGGCTGTCTTACTTTCAATGGATGAGTAGCAGGTAATAATTGCCATTCCAAGACAGAAAACTAGAAGATGTAGTAGAGAGAAAGATACAATAGTAAGAAACCCCACTTGTACAGGAATAGAAACACCATTTCGAACCCAAGATCAGCTTTCCCTTAACAAACATACAATGTGGAAAAGAAAAACGCAAGAGACACGCGAAATGGAGAGGGGAAGGAGCATGACGGAAAGATAGAATAAAAGACATAGATGGTTGTCACGGACAAGTGTAAACTAAGTGTTCCACGGTCAAGTGGATAGGGAATAAACAAGATGCAGAGAAGAGTGACGAATCGAACTGGAATCAATTGAACTCCGAAGTCGTAAGAGGGCGTGAAGGGGGCGGGAGATGGCTATCAAGACAGAAAAACAGTAAGAAATAGAAAGAATCCCAATTTTTCAATTCAGTTGGGCATCTTTGAATCTCCGTCGTCGTCGACTCCCCGTAATGTCGGGTACATCACCTGGTCGCCGCCCGTCTCCGTCTTCAACGGCGGCTCCTCCGACTTGGCCGGAGACGCAAGCTCAACCCCTTCCATACGCTCGTCCAGTCCGGTTTCCGGCGAGTGGGAACCGCTTTCTTGTTGTTGTTGTTGTTGTTGCTGCTGCTGTTGTTGCTGCTGCTGTTGTTGCAGGAGTCCCTCGTACTCGCCCCGTTCAAGGCGAGAAGCGATGTAGTTGCGCAGGTACTCGATGAGACGCACCTTTTCAACCCACTGTACGTCCGAGCGCTCCGCAACTTCCGTGGCGGCCTGAGCCGTCCGGAGCGTTGCCTCCTCCTCGGTGGGTGAACCCGACAGAGCAGGGTCGATGAGGCTGGCGGAGATGCGCCCGGGGGACGAAGGAGCGGGACGAGCCTTGGCAGGCGGGGTCCGATCACCATCCTCCTTGTTGTCCTGAGACACGTCCATGGGCTCCGCCACGGGTCGGTCGTCGGGTCTCGCGCGCTGCAAAGTGCCACCAGTGTAGCGACGACGCTCGTCGTGGTCAAAAATGCCACCCAACGTAGACGGCGGCGCCGCACTCGACGCGGTGGGGTAGCCAGCCGTCATGGTGTCGGGCATCGTGGCCGACGGCAACCGCGGGTACATGCTCGAGCCACCCTCATGGTGAGGCGGCGAGACACGGTGGGCCGAGGGAAGAGAGCTGGGCGACCGACCCGAAGTGTACGACTGCGCGCTGGAGGGCGGCGTCAAGGCCGGAGTCCCCGTGGACGGAGAATGGGCTGCTGCCGCGTTCATGACCGGGCCCGCCGAAGTGGTGGCCGCGGCATGACTAGGGGGCAGTTGAGTGGGCGGCGAGTTTGTCGTGCGGTAGCTCATACCGCCATGAACGTAATGAGCGCCCGGTTGAGCAACTCCCGCCGCTGCTACGTTATCATCGTTCTCGTAGATGGTATCCTGCATTTGCTGCAGGAACTGATCGATGTTGATCAAGTCGTTCTTGGTGCGCACGTTACTCATGGGCGGCAGATGATAGGCGGGTGCCGGGGGAGGACCACCAGGGCTGTAGCCTCCGCCAGCAACGGCAACAGGCGCAGGCATGGGCTGGTACTCAGGCAGGGGACCACCGCTGAGGATGGGAAGAGACAGGCTCTGGAGGCCGAGCAGACGCTGGCCCACGGCAGCATAGGAGTTGGGGTCAAACTGGCGGCGCTTCAGGTCTCCAAAGAACTCATTCAGTGCATCGTAGCCGCGTTTCTTGGATTCGTACGACGCGTGACCGGGCTCATGGCCGTGGTTCAGAGCATAGTAGACGTTTCCATAGGACGGGTTCGCCGGCTGAGGCGGAGGGTGCGACTGGTAATACTGAGGAGCGCCGTGAGCATAGCCCTGGCTTGGGACCGGGTTCAGCGCCGGCTCAAAGTAGTGTGCAGCAGCAGCATAGCCTAGAAATTAACCAATTAGTCAATGAACTATAACAATCCATGGAGTGAGATCAAACCGACCTTTCGCCGGGTTTCCACCGAACATCATGTCTGGGTTCCGAGCACCAGGCTCGGGCGAGCGAACCAGAACAGAGTCATCTGCATGAGTCTTGACATGTTTCTTCAAATCCTGGGGGCGCTTGAAGGCCTTCCCGCAGAAGTCACACTTGTGTGGCTTCAGGGGCACATGTACTCGAATGTGGGAGGTGATGTGATCGCGCTTCACCGTTGTCGTGCGGCAGCTTCCCCATTGGCAGGTCAGGTTGAGGTTGTTGGTGCTTTTGCGGCCAACATGACGCTCGCAGACATGTTCCTGCGGAAGAGAAGGTCAGCAATGCGATGCCAAGATGCGATGCGTCAACAGCGTCAACAAAACACACGGTCGCGCGCGCCAGTGTTCAAGTGGCGACGATGATGAAGGGCGAAAACACCATAACAGCAACACCAAACAAGAACATTTAATCATAACTGAAGGCAGAGATGTAACTTACATAAAGGGATTCAGGGGTTGGGCACTTTTCGGTGCATCCGTTCCACAGGCAGGAGAGTTCTTCGCTGGGGCGAGCAGCATTGCCGTTGACTTGGGGATTGGCGACGGCGGCGGTCGCAGCGGCGGCAGTAGCCGTCACCGACGACGTTGAGGCAGCCGACGAGACCTGGGCAGCAGGGGCTTGGGTAGCAGGCTGCTCCTGTGCGGTCGACGCGGCAGTGGGAGCCGTCGTGGTCGCGGCAGCCGTGGTGTCTTGGTGTTCCGACATTGCCAAGAAAACTCTTTCTTGTCCCTTTCTTGGGCACGGCGGAAAAGGGTTAAGAACTCAAGACAAGAGAGATGTGACGAAGCTCTCCCTCAACGAACAGGATAAACCGTCAATCAGAAGGTGTAGCTACGTATTCTTGTTTGCAGCCGACCCCAGGAGATGATGGATGATGGAAAAGACGCGGGGAGTCCAGGGAAAGGACAACGAATACAAATAATCAAAATAAGATAACACACGCGTGTTTTAAAAAAATGCCTCAGTGTCAGGTAAGTCAGGTTCGAGAGAGAAACAAGACAATCAGAGACACTAAAATAGGGAGAGAGGGGGGAAGAAGGCAGATAAAAGGGAATACGAGTAGAGGAGAACCAAGGGGGAAAGAGAAGAGAGGAAAGTCTTGGAAGCAAGAGGGGGAGGCTTGGGTGTCCTTTGCGGGCGTCCGGAGCCGAGCCTTGCCCAGAAAAGGCCGCTTGCACAGCCGGGCGGAGGACAGGGACAAGACCGGGCCAAGATCTGTGCGGGGCTGGTGGCGTCTGGTCATTTTAGTAAGGTACTCTTGGAGTCGTACGGTATGGGTATGGTACTTCTTTGCATTTCACAAGGAATCTGTATAATTATTTAATTCCCATAATTCTAATTCTAATGATAGTAATAATAATGATAATAACAATAATGTGAACTAGTCAGAGTCTGACCCCTCAAAGAGAAGGGACTATTCCATGCATCTGTAATATACCGAAGAGCTAAGCCCGTCCGAGTAATCGCCCGAGTCTTACAGAAACAATACCGGATGGTCGCGACCCTCGGACCCCGCGTAGATGCCCTCCCTGCCTTGGTACTTCCCAGAACACCCCCTGATCCATCCGTCGCCGTCACTCCTTTCACCTGTACTAATGTCTAGGTACTCCCGTCCAGTGTACCTCCTCCACGAATTACTATCACTCTGGCAGTTCATCGGGTTGGATATCCCTGGCATTTATAAATATATATATATATATATATATATATAAATAAAAATAAAAAACGACCTTAAAATAAAAAGAAAAAGAAAAAGAAAAAGAAGGGAAAACACGAGAACCGAGTCAGCCAATGCCGGTCCAAACGTGATCGGCTCACGTGCCAAAAATCAACCGGGGGTCGTCAATGGCGAGACGAAAATGAAAAGTACCCCGAACCAAGCATCCTCCACCTCCAACCTTTTCGGTTGTCTTCCTTCTGGAAGTCTAGGCGAACCCCTTCGTCTCCCCGATCTCCTGCTCAGACATCGACCACGGGTGCTCTCTTGGCATCCCTCCTCTGACCTTCCCGCTCCGTCCAAAGGACAAGAAGTCTTGGAAGGTGGCCAAGAGGATGAATAATGCGACGAGTCTCGCATCTTGGCGCCCTCCGTTTACTAATCTTGCTGCCTAGTTATCTGCTCAACCCCGGATGAGGGCGACGAAGTAAAACAACGACGGAAATAGGGTTTCTCGTTCTCGTTCTGCAGATGATTCCTCGGATGGCATCGTTGGCTGGCATCACTTAGCTAGGAACGTCCATCCCCGGATGGTCCCTCGGCCTCCAGGTTTAGCGTCACTTTAGTGATCGGTCTAAGAACAGTAGGGAATAGCCCGCGTTTCTGCCCTCTACCTTGTTTTTGGTGACATGGAGACCGTCCCGCAGTGAGAGCTGCATCACGTTGGCTTCCAGGGTATGAGAGTTCCGTCTGCAAGGAGGCGCGTCAGCCACCAGAATCTCTCCTACACCATGCGTCAGAATGGGCGGACAAGGAATTCTTCATGCAATGAACAAGCGCTAGAAGACAAACTCGCGCGGCCTGGTTGTTGGAATCTCGTCAGGTTTTCCTAATATGTCGCTGACATGCAGGTTTCCCCCCGATGGAGAAAGAAGCAACGGTGGAGGGCTGACCGGTTCAAGAATCGGGCCAGAGGCAACGCCAAAAATAAATAATGCAGAAGCCATCGGTTTGTGCAGCCCTACCCTCCTCTTTGGAGCCTGACGCATTCATTCTGTAATCCTGAGGTGTTATCTGACCTCCGGCTTGATAGAAGTATGGATATGGACTGGGGGCTGTCATGGATGCATCACATCTTGACAGGTCAAAACCATAGGGCATGGCATGCTGTCATCGAGCACAGAAAATCAATTCCAGCGATGGCTTTTGTTGTATGGTATACTCCGTACGACGCATGTTGACACTGCATGGGCAAGTTCTCTAGGCAGACAAGCCATGGATCGATCAGTATTTCTCTAAAGGGGGTCTCGGAACTTGGATACATGTTTACAGAGCATATAGAAGTCTTGATAGTATCTTGACGTCTGGTCTAGGTAATGCTATCTGACCTACTGCGTACTTCATGGTTGATGGTTCTGGAGGTTTACAAGCCCAACAAGCAAAGTGAGGACTAGATTTCCAGCATGGGTTAACACAGCCTATACACTGAGTCGCTAATGATTTCCAAAGCATGGGATTATACAGAGGAATCGTGTGGCAACCTCAACCAGTTCTCGGACCAGTAAAGTTATATATAAATTGAGACAGGTCACGCACGCGTAGCTTGATCGAGGGTCAGTAGAGACGAATAACCACGATGAATAGAAAAGAGCCAACTTCAAGGATACAGGTTTCTATGATACCGTACAATTCATTAAAATCAAATGGCCTCTAAGTAAATGGAAGGAGTTGAGACCACTCAGTTTCTCTACGGAGCAGTGAGTGTACACCGTAAGGCAGGCATGACATAAGCAGTCACGACATTCTCTCTCTTTTTGTGTGTCCTCCACATCTTTCCCCATCCTTCTCCTTGAATTCTCTCCTGCGCCTCATCCATATTGGCCACGAACTTCTCGGTTAGCCACCCAGCTCCAGACCACAGACCGATTTGCTGCCATTTGCACAACTGCCGGGACTTCCTACTCCGTCCCTCGTAGGCACCAAAGTTTTTTTCGATTGGCCCAATGTGGGACTGAGTGGGACTTCTTTGTCTGACAAAACCCGTCGATTCGTTTCGGCTAGAGACATCCTCCTGAGAGACCCTCCCAGTTGAAGCTAAAATATCCTTTCTAAGGACTCGCTTGTCACATATATAATTGGGCTTTTTGCTCACACGGAGCCGGACACAAATTGCACCGGTCTATTTGCGACGGTGTCAACTACTCCGGAGTGACTCCCAACTGTCAACCTAACGACGCTTCATAATGTTTAGGGGCACTCAAGATTCGAGACTAAGACTCTAGCTGCCAACCTAACACGATGGTTATCCGTCTGTGGGCCTTGGCACTTCCCGACCAAGGTCTCGATTGGCCTAAAAGGCTAAAACACTCACCATGATGAGCCACACGCCGAACCCTTTCAACGGCCCACAAGGCTGGTGCCCGTACAAATTCTCTGGCGCGCCTCTCAGCTCAAGCCACACTCTCGTACGCACACCCTCTCGCGATCATCGACTCGTATGCTTTTAAAACCTTCTGTTCCATTGCCAACGAGCTCAATGGGTTCTATCAGCCCTGTGCTGGGGAACTATCAACGGAGACATTCGTCGTGATTGAAAGAGGGGACAAATGTCCAGAACTCCTTTCTCCGGAGCGATCAAGCGGCTGCATCCTAAAGGTGAGCTAAATCCTATAACACAAGGCCCACCTCAGTTCAGTTCTAAGGCGCGACTCTGCACAGGCGTCTCCAGATCCAACCAAACCCGGCATGCCACTTCCCCAAAGCAGGCCTGGAGGCCTACACCGTTGCGGGCGCCCTTTCTCCTGTCCCTGACCGGACTCATGCTGGCGACGCTGGTGACGCTGGAGGTCTTGCGATGTCTTTCGAACAGAAATAAGGGCCTTGTACTCTACAATGACCTTACCGACATCGAGAACTCTATACTGGCTGGCTCGAAATACGTGCCAACTCTTGTTGCGCTGATCATTGTCACTCTCTGGAGTTTCTGTGCCTACGACGTGATGCGACTGGAGCCTTATTTGCAACTATCCAAACACAATGGCGCGCCAGCGAGTGTGCTCTTTCTCAATTATAATTTCTCATACGGCATCCTGGCTCCTATTACCGCGGCACGCCACAACCATTGGCTTATTTTCTGCGTGTCAATCATGTCCTTGGTCCTACGAATGTTCCTACCGTCGCTATTTTCCGGTCTCACAATATTGAACGATTTGGATATACATAACGCCCAGACGGTGAAAATATGGCCTGACTTGATTGATGGAGATTCTCAAGCAGCATGGATGCATGGTCAGTTGCCACACCACGGCCATTCAGCCATGTCGGCCATGAATGCCCACCTGCCACCGCTTCGTTCTGCCGACTATGCGATGCCCCCATTTGTCATGCCTGGCGAGGATCAGAATGAGTATTCAATGCTGTATTTGAACCAAACAGTCTATTGGGCCCACACAACCTGCACCGATACAATATTTGATCAGCTTCCCCCTGGGAGCGTTTCTTTTGGAAACAGGACCGCGGATGGCCATCGGACGGTATCTTTAAAAGCCCATGGATATCGTTTATCCGGGGCAGGTGCTACCACCAACGGCTGCAAAATTGACATCGCTCTTAATAGTACCATCCCGGATGATACCGACTCCTTCCAATTGCGCTATTGGGAGCCCCGCCAGGAAAATTCGACTTCCGGAGTTTTCAATGCCGGCCAATGTGACCAGTATGCTTTTTATTCTCTTATAGCTGACATAAATATGAGGAATGATGGGTCGATCTCGACGACTAAAGCTGCTGCGTTTGGCTGCACAGTAACATACCAGCAAGCGACGGCCAATGTTTCCATCACTGCCAATTCTTCAATCGATTCGGTCTCGGTTTACCCCAACACCGTCAAGCGATTGGGAATGTCGGATTTCAGAGCAGACGAATTCCAGGGCCTGATGTATCTATTGTCCGATGGAGTCATGGCAGAGAATGGCCAGGCTGCAAACGCATCCAACCAACTAGTGCCACACAAAGCTACCTTTATGACCGATCCGGCGCAGTACCAGGGTGACGTTGCTAATCTCTGGAAGCGAACTTTTGTTTTCACGGTGAATCGATTGTTCGACCCTATGACAGGCTCGATTGAGTTGGATGCGCTGCAAGTGACACCGATCGTTTCTGTCATGGTGATATCACATACGGCCCTTATCGCAGAATCCGTACTTGGCTCAGCTATTCTTCTACTGTTATATCTTGCTTACGTTTATCCACGCCGACCGAGTTTTCTCCAAAGTGATCCCGGGTCTATTGCGGCACAATCCCGAATCATTGCCGACTTGTTTCACCCTGACACTGCCGAGGCTTTGTCATATGCCAATTTGCATAGAGCCACTACCCGACAGCTTCGCGGATGGGCGAGAAATCTGCATTGCCAATGGCGAGAAGGGCCACATGGGTGGCAGATAACCTTCGTTCCAACCGGGGGGCGTTCTTCGACCATCTCCGCTCGCGCAGCCCGTCGACAGCAAGATCCCGTTCCACATTTCCTCATGATACCTTGCTTTGCAATTGAATGCCTATTGCTCGTCGTGATGCTGGTCGTTTTCTCACTGTCATTAAAGCGATTTGGGTTCCATGATGATAGCCCGTCTTATTCCAATTGGGATCTCATGTGCCTGCTTTTGCTCCTTTACGCTCCCAATGTAATCGCCTCCATGATAACCGCACTGCTGGCGTCTAGCCTACGTCATTTGAGCACCTTAGAACCATGGGTACGGTTGGAACGCGGTATGGCCACTGCCAAGCATACTCTGTTGATGGATTACTCCTCTCGAACTCCGCTGGCGGTGTTCGCAAAATGTACAAGAAAGGGCCCCCCTCTGTTGACAATTGTGTCGCTGGCTTGTGTCGTCGATTTAGTTCTCAGTCTCATCAGCGGGAGTCTTTTCATACCGCAAACCAATCAATATGTGGATCCTACCTCCGCCCTGTCGCAGCAGTACAGCCTCTCGAAATTTTCTACATCAGAATCTGCACCCGAATTCGACGGCTTTCACTTTGTCCCGTTGAGCAAGACTATGCCCCTTCTTCCGTGGACTACTTCTGATTATTCGTTCTATCCTCTGGCAATCAATGACATAGAGATAGCTCGTTCGTTTTATACCACTACCACGCGCGGAATTGGCGCAGATTTAACGTGTCGGGAGCTTAATGCCAACCAGCTACGGGTGGAAGCCAAGACTGGCAAACAATACTGGCTTTACCAGCCCTTTGATCATGCTAGTAGTGAACACTGTACTGTGGAAGCTCCTTATCCAGCAGGGATCGACAACACAACCTTCGATGACAAGTCCGTTCGTTACTTAACGCCACTTGAGTCTGGAAAGTGCCAAACGAACACCATTGTCGTTGTTGCACGTTGGAGTATGATCAATAGCACTGCCGGGGATCCAGAATACACACTAGCATTGCACTGTGAGCCCCATATCAGCATTCAAGATTTTGAAATTGACTTCAATTTCGATGGACAAGTGCAAGCGCATAGACCGGTGCCTGGCAGCGCAATCACAAGCGGGAGCGTGTTGGTCAATGCCACCAAGAGCCTCGCGCGATATAACCACGCACTGGCTCAGGTTGCCCAACAATTTGCCAGCCATCGCCCGTCTTCTTTTTCTCACTTTGACTGGCCTGGGATGTTGACTGCGCATGCCTACGAAGAAGCAGACCCTGCCTTTTCATCATTCGACGCCGAAATCTTGATAAATGCGACACAGTCCGTTTACTCGACCATTTTCAGCACCTACTTCTCACTCTGGCGAGAACTGTATATTGATCGCTTGACTGAGTCGAAGTTGCCCGCTTTGAACGGGACCCGAACCGACCTGTACTGGGAGATGACCCTGTCCATCCCAACCATGGTCATTGTCATCGTGATCGTCTCAATGGATGTGCTAGTCATGGCCGGAGTTTTCTTCACACGCCGTGGACGCTTCCGAGGGCCTCGTATCCCTCGATCAATCGGGGCTCTTCTGCCGTGGGTCACGCATAGTCAGATGATGCGGGATTTCAGACAAGCAGGTCGATTGGGTCTGTCTGAATGGGAAGGGTATCTCCAGGAAGACTCCAGAATGTATCGATTCGGAGAGTCTGTATGTCCGGACGAGGTGACACGATTGACGTTGGATTACGACCCGGAGTCGAAGAAAGAAGAGCATGAGATGCAGGCGAAGGAGCCTCGCGTGGAAAGTGTGGCGGTGAACGACCCTGAACTGACAGATAGAGAAACTGAACGCCCCAGCCAACCTCCAGGGTAATTGTAATATCTATATTAGATATCTTGTACATATATTCCATAAATCAACACTTAATGATAATGATCCGTAATAGTTCCTGATCATATGATCTCTGCTGACTCATCCACCTCTTATCGATCAATCTGACGATCCGATCCGATCTATACTTTCTTCTTCCTACATCCTCCCCCGATTCATATCCATATCCATATTCTTACTCCAAATCATCCATACTATATATACCGCACCCCATGCCCCCGAAATGATCAAACTCTCCACCCTCCTCTCATCCTTCTTCTACCTCCTCCCCCTCTACATCTTCGTCCTCGCGCCTCTCCTCCGCCAAATCTTCCCCTCCGACTCCGCATCCTCCTCCATCCTCGACTTCGACTCCACCGACCATGACCCGGACGTCACGCTCGACGAATCCGTCCTCAGCCTCGACGACGGCGTAGAGGTCACCTGTCCCCCAGAAGCCGATCAATATCAGGTTCATCTACTCGCGCGCGATCCTTTGGTCATTTACATTGAGAATTTCGTCTCGAGGAGCGAAGCAGATGAGATTGTTGAGATGAGGTACGTCCATACGTACATACATACACACCCCTTTCCCTTGGCCTCTACGTCCCGCCATCCCTATCCATGGGCAGCGCATTTCCCTCCCTCCCAACTCCTCCAATCAACACCAACCAACTAACCACCCCTGGTTCGAATCCTGATAGTAAAACAAACTACACCCCCTCCATCCTCTACAACGGCACCGCCTCAATCGTGGACCCCTCCCGGCGTCTCTCCGACAGAGCCCTCCTCCCGCGCAACCCCACAATCCGATGTCTCGAGGCCCGCGCGCGCGCGTTCCAAGGCTGGCGTCCGAACCTATATATCGAGCGCATGTGGGCACAACGGTATAACGCGTCAGGACACTATACGCATCATTATGATTGGGCTGGGAGCGTGGCGCGAGGCGGGGATCGCGCGAGTACGTTTATGGTGTATCTGGGGGATGAGTGTGTTGGTGGAGGGACGAATTTCCCGAGACTCAGGAAGCCGAGGGATCAGCGGTGGTGTCGGTTCATTGAATGCGAGAATGAACAGGAGAAAGGACAGGAGGAGGGTGAGGTGGATGGGGGACATAATGGGGTGGTAGGGCAGGGGGGACAAGGGAATGGGAGGAGAGAAGGGATCACGTTCAAGCCTATCAAGGGGAATGCGATCTTCTGGGAGAATCTGAGGCCGGATGGCTCCGGATATTCGGAGACATGGCATGCCGCGGAGCCGGTGACGGAGGGGACGAAGTTCGGGTTGAATATTTGGAGTTGGTATCAGGCGCCGAGGAGGGTTTAGATCCAAGACTTGGATTTGTCTGGTCTGGATGTATTATAGAGCTCTCGTTTATATAAATTCGTAGACTTGTATAGATGATAAAGACACATTTCCCTCCCTAAATGCCATAGGTAACACAGAATGTACATTTGGAAAAGCACCCATATTCTCATCTAGATAGTATATATGATAATAATAATATTTCAAAAAAAAAAAAAGAGAAAACGCCTCATCACGTTGACCATACCCATACACCATTTCTTCATTACATATCGTAACAACAATTAGCAGCCAAAGAACATCACATTGCAACATAAGAAAAAATAAAGAGGGTAAAGCAGATCCAGATAAACCAAAACCAGAAACACGTTCAAAAGGGTATACGCTTTTCCTCTTCTAACCACTCGGATTCCATTGTGTCCAATCGTCAATCGGCAGTCCGCCTCGAGTCGCGTCGCCGTTCCCAAAGATGTCGTCTAGGGAGATCCCTAGGTCGATTCCCATCCCCAGCGAGTTGGGGTCGTCGAGACCCATTCCGAGATCAGGCGCCTGGCCTGACGGCATAGCCGGCTGTGCGGACACACCTTGTTGGAAATCCTGGGGCTGGAAGTTGTAGCCCTGCCACATGTAATTGTTGTTGGGAAGCGACACCAGATCTGGGCTGTTGACGGCTTCGCCGGTGGCCCCTGGCGTTGATCCGTGTGAGACGGGCGACTGCAGTCGTGATTGGCTGATATGCGACGGGTTGGCGAGCCGGGTGGGTAAGGTGGCGTGCATCGGCGTAGGGGTGCCGTTGGGGAAGAGGGGGAAGTTGGCGAAGTTATCCAGGTTCGGCGTCGACACTCCCATGGTGTCAGGACCGGATGAGATTGCCGACTGCTGCGACGCCGGATTCACGCCGAATGGAGCACCACCGTCCTGTCGGAAATGACCATCTTCCAGCGTGGACATGGGTTGTGTGGGGTAGGCGAAGGGATCGTCAGACGGAAACATGATGCCCATAAGATCAGGTAGATTCGCCGCGTTGGTGTTAAACGGGGGCGAGGCATACTGAGTGGCGGATGCGTCTCGCATCGGCAATGACATAGGCATCGGTGATGCTGTGTTGGATGAAACGCCCACGGGCTCGCTCACCGGGTAAGTGTCCGATGGGGTAGACACGGGTTCCGAAGCCGCTTCGGGCGTGGACGCGAACCAGGTCGAGGCATGATTGAGTCGGGCATTCGAGGGCGAGCGTCGGTGGCTTGAACTGCTGTCGTCCAGACTCTTGGGCGTATTGCTGGCTTCTTTGGATCCCCGATTGAGCAATTGGATGGGGAAAGTGCTTGACCGTTGGGGCGGTTGCTTTTCGAACAGAGGCGAGGTGCTGTTAGTATTATTGTTGACTTCATTGCTGCTCGCCGGGGCAGGTCGCTTCAGGTTGACCGGATTTGCTGTGGTCTGCCGATTCTTCAACAATTCCGGCAAATTCTTAAACAGAGAATTCAGGCTCTGCGAGCATCGGTCCGCTGCCATACTCTTCTTCGCCAGCCCGGCAAGTGTGTTCTTGCCTTCCATCGCATCTTTGAGTACCCCATCCTTCGCCGTTGGCGAGTCAGGGTTTTCAAGCACAAAGAAGAGCAATGAGAGGATGGCAAAATAGGTGGTGTACATGGTGAACCAGAAGGAGCCGTTGAGCAGTCCTCGCTTATGCATGCCGGTGGTGATGTGAACGATGTTGCGAGAAACACTCACACAAGCGGCGGCACAGGCATATGAGCGTCGGTCCACGCCGCGCGCCTGCGAGCCGCTCGAGACGTAATGTAAGAAGGGTCGATACATGACGACTTGTACGTGCGCATAGCTGATTCGCAACAACTGTCGTACCCTGATAAGGAAGTCAGTTTGTGTTCTGCTGCGTGAGAGGTGAAAGAAAAGCAATCAAAGCACATACCGCTCTAGTTGAGGGGAGACCTCCGTCCCTGGTCGAAGAGCTGCAGGCAGCTCTTCCATCCACGCCTGGAGATCGCGCTCGATCTCACGGATTTTCGAGTGGCTCACGACGTAGCGCTGATCGGACTCGGAACGGTGCTGGGCATTCTTAACTGGGTATATATATTTCACCACTTTCAAAATGATGTTGGACAGGCGCGTGTGCGCATTGGCCCCGGCCATAAGAGGCGTATAGTCCTTAGGCGCAGGCAGAACGCCGTCCTGTGTGATGAAGTCCCCATCGATAGAGGCAGGATATTCCTGGTCGATGTCGTCGTCGCTCAACATTTGAGGCAGCCCCAGCATCGTGCTCACGTAGACATCCATCTTCCGGACGACCCAGAAAATGCGCTTGCGCAGCTCTCGCTCTAGAGGGTTAAAATGGGCCGTCACTGCGGAACGATGCAGTCCCAATCGCAAAGCGGAGCGAAGAGCAATTCCGACATAAGAATAGCATGTACTCAATTTGGCAGAAGACTGGAGGAAGAGCACCATGAAGCAGATCGCCTGTAGGGAGGTGAGGTCGCGACAGTCGGTGATTTCCAAGAGCTGGCGACCAGCTTTGAAGAATTGAAATCTAGACTCCCGAGTTAGTATATGGGATTTCAAAAAGAAACCACGACAATGACATACCCTTGGCCAATCGCACTCTCATAGCCGGAAAGATCCAGGGGACCAGTCCTGTCATCCGAAAACAAACAACCGACGGACATCACGATATATAAAAGCGGCAAAAACGAGTTCTCTTCGTTGGAATACTGTTCCGGAGGGGTGTCGTAAACCCGATCGAAGGTCGCAAAGAACGAGGGCTCGTGAACAAATCGCATCAAGGAACATCCGTCTTCCAATGCATTGTAACACAGACGCCGTGCGACATCGCGTGGCGGTAGATCATGCGTGGGAGGCAACGTTGCGTCCTGCGGCGATTCCGACGCAGATTTGGGACTGTCTAGCATCTGCTGCGTGATCGAGCGCGACCGGAGCGTTGGCGCCGAGATGTCCGTAGCACCCAACTGCTTGCGCAATCGACGAATGAAAATGACACCGGAAGTGTGTCCGTGATAGTCCCAATGACCTTGATCATCCAAATCCAAGAACCCCGAATTATCGACCATTGACTCCAGCAAAGACTCCTCACATCCTCCATGCTCCGGCGCCGCATCCGCCGGGCCGGCCGCGGCTACAGTCGGTCTAGAGTTAACGTGGGCCGGAGGAAGAGGTTGAGATTGGGAGGGTGGAAATTGGGGCGCGGGTTCCTGCGGCTGCTGCGGCTGCTGCGGAAGTTTCTCTCGCTTGGCCGTCGCCAGCATTTGTTGCGTCGCGTGTACATCAAATCGAGGGTCATCGAGGTTAATATCGGGGAGAACGACACGAAGGAGAGCTTCGGCCTTGTGGAGGCGGTTCTCGAGCGCCTCGACATATTGAGGGGCGGGGTTGCGGCGACGGTTGGAGGGTTGGTCGTAAGTGCATTCTGTACATAGAGGTTGAATGAGCAACTGGGAACAAAAACACCGATACGAATAAAGTAGAAGGGTGTATAGGAGAGGAGCGAAAGCTTCTTACCATAGCTGTAGACCGTACAATGGGTGCACGGCTGTTTGCCATCGCACTTGATCTTTTTTCGACGACACTCATCACAAGCTCGAGTCACTCGTCGTCTCTTCTGCATCGGCAGAGGCTCCTTGGCCTGCTTTGGGTCGATATCATCTGCATCGGGGTCGCCGGAGATCTCGGGCACGCTGGCCGAGGGGTCGGAGTCATCCTGGGTATAGAAAATTGCGTCGGAGGCGGCCGCGGGGTCGTCCTCGGTCGCATTCTCAGCCGTCGCGGCGTGGAAAGGGCTGGCGGAAGTGGCCATGGCGCAATCACACACAACGATTGAGCAGAAGGGAATTGGGCGGTCGGCGCAGCGTCATGCAAGGGGGTCGAACGAGGGCGCAAGAATGTATCCGAGCGGGGGCAGAAAAAGAAAAAGTAGTGGCGAGACTACAGCGATCAGCAAGGAGATCAGAGCCCGCGTGGCGATCCGACAGTTATCGCACCTCCACGAGGGTGGAATTGTCGCTTCTCACAAGTTCATCGAAGGCGCACCGCGACCTGTTCGGAGTGGGAGGGGAGAGGGAGCCGTAATGACGAAGGTCGGAGATGAGGTTTTTTTGCCCGACGAAACTTGTCGGTGGGATCCAATCAGTGACGAAAAGATGAGAAAGCAGAGAAGGAGAAAAACTTGGTTCGCTCTAAAGTCCGAGGCAATGGGCCGAGATTAATAATAACTAATCAGCGACAAATGAGTCAATCGTGGAAAATCCACGCCGAATTTATGGACAGAAAGCGAGAGAGAAAAAGAGAAGAAAAGAGTCTGAGGGAAGGAAGAGATCGAGCAAGGGATCGCCTGGTCGAAAGATCCTCGTTCTTGGCTTTTGGTCCCTGTTATTCTCCTGGTCTTAGCCTTAGTCTGGCTGACGGTTTATCGGTGTTCGGTCTCAGTCGCCGAGTGGAGGGCGAGAGGAACAGGAAGTGGGGAATGATAGGAAGGGGATGAAGAATGAAAGAAGAGCGAAAAAGGAGTAGAGACCGGGGAGAGAGTAAGAATTAGAAAAGCATCAGTCATCCGCGACAAGTCAGACCGATAAGCGAGACAACGAGAGACGGGGGGATCAAGATGCAGGTCAGATGGAAGATGAAAGGAATCCGATCCGCCGGAGGGGAATTGACTAGAAGACGCCTGGAAGGATGTCCGTGGATGACAGGGCTGACGCACTGCATGAGTAAGCCTGCAACAATCTAGTTAGTTAACTAGTTAACTAGTCAGTTATACGAAGTCTCGAGAACGTTTCAAGGACCCAATTCCGCACTGGTTCTTGGCCCTGGGGTTAGACTTAGAAGTCCATTATTCATGCCTTGTCAATCGCTACTCAATTCTTCTCCGTTCCTGCGATTCACCTCACGGAGTCTTTTTTGCCCCCGGTCTTGTCTGATAGATAAACGGTCTGGACCCCCATGCATTCAATTCATTTCGTCATGCATCATTGAAGATTTCGATTGTCTTTTCTTCCTGTCGTTCCCATTTATTTTCTCTCTCCTCATCCACCATGGCGTTCATGCTGGTCACCTTGTGCTGTGTCTTTGCAACCCTGGGGTCGTTCTTGTTCGGTTATGACTCTGGCGTCATTTCGTCGACTCTGGAGCAGACGGCCTTTCTAGATCGCTTCAATCATCCGTCCGATGCTGCTACAGGAGGCATCGTCGCCTCCTACAATGGTAAGCGCATTGAAATTCCTTTGCAGACTCTTCAACCGACCCTTCTCGTCTAACGAATCTGATTCCCGTAAAGGAGGCGCAATTCTGGGCTCCTTCTTTGCTTCGTATCTCTCTGACCCTTATGGACGCCGTCCTGTCATGTTCGTCGGCGGAATTCTGGCTTCTCTGGGAGCGGCATTGCAGGCCGGTGCTGCTACAGTCGCCATGCTGATTGCTGGCCGTTTGATCGCCGGGATGGCGATCGGTCTGATGTCCTCGATCATCCCGGTTTATTGCGTACGTCGATTCGCCACTCATCCACAACGTGCTCTCCCAGAGTTGACACTAACCCCCCTGATCAGAGTGAGGTATCTCCGCCTCGTATCCGTGGGTTTTTGGGTTCAATGCAGCAATGGATGATTGGACTGGGGGTGGTGGTCGCGCAGTGGACGGGATATGGATGCTCCCTTCATCACACCGGCGACTTTACCTGGCGCTTTCCACTGGCGCTCCAGGCCGTGCCGGCTCTCATCCTTGTCGCAGGCGTCTGGCTCCTCCCCGAATCCCCCCGCTGGCTGATTGAAAAGGGTCGGACTGAAAAAGGGCGCGATGTTCTCGCCCGTCTGCACCTCAATCGCGACCAATCCAATGTCGATCTGGTCGAGTTGGAGTTCGCCGAGATCAGCGAGAGCATCGCCGAAGAACAATGCCGGGGCGTTCGCTCGTGGCGGCAGCTGCTGTGCACCCGGGCCACATGGCGTCGCCGCGTGCTACTTGCCTGTGGACTGCAGGCTTTCACGCAGTGCTCGGGGACCAATGTGATCCAAAATTATAATCCCGGTCTGTACAAGACCCTAGGCTTGAAGGATTCCACGCCACTCATGATCCAGGGAATCTGGGGCGCACTGGCACAATTTTGGAACTGCGTATTCATGCTCTTCATTGACCGCGTGCCACGTCGCAAATTGTTGATCCCATCTCTGCTGGGAATGGGCGTCACGATGTGCGTCGAGGCAGCACTGGCCCAGGCTAACAACGGCTTCGCCGACCCTTCGGCAAACCCAAATGCCGTGCGTGCCGCCATCGCCATGTTCTTCGTTTTCTCCTTTTTCTTCACCAGCATTGGCCTCATTTCTTGGATTTACCAGTCCGAGATCTTCCCGACAGCCATCCGCGCTCGAGGCTCCTCGCTAGCCACCGCCACGAACTGGAGTCTAAATTTGGTCTTCGCCCAGTGTTCCCCGATTGCGAGGACCAATATCGGCTTCAACTATTTCTACTGCTTTTTTGCTTTCAACTGGGCCGCCGCTATCATCGTGTGGCTGTTCTACCCCGAAACAGCGGGCAAGTCTCTGGAAGAAGTCGAGCAGGTCTTCACTACTGACTCGCAAGACTCCGGACTCAATTTTGCGCCGCTGAACCTGGGAGGTGAAAGGTCTTTCAAAGGAGACCTTCGGTCGGAGAATGTCATGGTGGTGAGGCCCAAGAGTTAGGCGATTCTTGTTTGCACATGTATGACATGTATGAGTTCAGTATAGAGATGGTAGATAACAACCCCAAAATTTGCAAAAAGTATTTTTAGTGAAAGTGTCAAGAAATGAATCGAACCAAAACGATAGAGATAAATGCAAATTCCAACTCGCCAGTCCATGCAACATGCAACATGCTATAGCTATTCCATCACCTCCAATCGACGCCGTGTCCTAGACTAATTCGTATACAATGGGTATTGGAGAATCCTCTTCCCAAATTGGAACCCAAGCTAAGATAGAGCAGATAAAAAAGGAAAAGAAAGAAAGGAAGAGAAAAGAAAAAAGAGGAGAGAGAGAGGGAGAGATAGAGATAGGGAGAGGAGTGAAGGAAGATGAATATAAAAGACGGTTGTAGTCCCCCTGATAGCATTATGAAAGCCATCATGCTGTAAACGCTGGCATGATGTAGCTAGTGAGCGGTGCACTGAGAATTTCCTTGCGGAGCGCCCCCTCCCATAAAGCTACCCATCCGACCATAGGTTGTAGCGTCAGACACGAAAAAAGAAAATCATGAATGCTCAGCCAAGAGTCTAAGTTGAGACGCTTCGCAACTTTGAGCATCCGACCCGCGAACCAAGGTCGGCCGAACGCAGTCTGAGCGGTCGCCGAATATTGCGTGAAGTCAGGGAAGCCTTCAACACCCAGAGATGTAGCAAGGAATAGAGGGTCCCCTATAGTAACACTCCCATCGTTACATTCGAGCATTATTTGGAGTAGCGCCTCGACCGAACCACTGACATCGACCTCGCTATCCAGTACAGCTAGCTGCAAAGTCTGCAGAAAAGTTTCGCTGTGTTGTATGGAGTATCGATAGTCCCAAAGGCCTGCATTCAGCAAGATGAGAACGACCAAGCGTGCGACAAATTGCTTACGGTTCCCCGACGCCGTGAATCGTACCCCGGGCGGTGCAGCAATGATTTGGAAGAGGACTGAATTTTGTTGAAACGCGGCGCGTCGCATCGACGGCACGGGTCCACTGTAGACTCCTTGATGTTGAAAAGCGAGCTGTTCGCATCGTTTGAGGAAATGGATGAACTCATCACACTGATGCTGAAGCTCATCCGCGGGCGAAAAATACTGCTGAGGGAGAGCTGCTCCGGCGAACCCAAGCCCGAGCATACGTGTTGTGCTTTCGGTGGATATTGGGGGTATCGAATGAGAAGGGGACGGTGATGAAAAAAATGAAGAAGGGCCCGAGTCTGGTGATTGACTGTGCTCGGGCAGTCTTCGTGAAAGAGGGCTATTCTCGAAGAAAAAGCTCGGTCCATTGGTTTCATAGCCCGATAGGATATAATCTTGCCAGTTGATCAACATGCCCAACCGCGTCCCTTCAAAGGCAGCTGGCCCCCCTCGCGCACGGATCATTTCTCTTGCGGCTCGCATGTGTACCCAGCTTACTGGTTTGCGCCCCGGTCGAGGATCGAAGTCCTCAAGCCCTGCGGCGCTGAGACAGGCTATGATGGCCTGGTCAGAGATATCCCCGGGATGCTTTGCCATGTGATCTCGAAGCATGGAAATAGATCGATTGCGATGGGCTAAGGTATAATCGGTCTCCTCTTCATTCCGAACCCATGCCCACGTGTTGGCTGCGTGGACAAGGATAGTATTTTGAAATGCCACCGGTCCCTTCATGCCTTCCGGAACAAAAACGGCTGTGTACCAATTATGAGCCTTGTGTGACCGGAAATGTGAGCCATAGGAGCAGGCGGGCATCTCATTCACGTAAAAATCGAACAATCTTTGGCCTTCACGACCCAAGTCCATGGGAAGACAATTGAAAGGATCCGTTCGAGCGGCGCTGAGGATGGTCTTTGGGGAAAGTCCGAAATTGAAGGGAGACGTCGGGGCCGAGGAAGGAGGCGTTCCACTGCTAAGCTCTGATATACTGCTCTGATCATTAAAAGCGGATTGCTCTAGGAGTTCAGGGGGAACCGCAAGTCTAGGAGCTGGAGGAGTCGCTCCCCTGTATGGCAGCTTCAAAGCGTGACCTGCCGGCTTTGTGACATAATGCCGTTCGATCTCCTCTACAGTCTCATCATCCTCCGATGCCTGGGTCCGCAGAGCTGGACTTCTTTCGCTCTGCGCAGGCTGGAGCTTAGGCTCGCTTCGCTTTTTGCCTTTGGTTTTCCCTTTCTTCGCTTTCTCACTAGGATTTTTGGCTGAAGATTGGGGCTTCCTCGGTCGGCGGCGTGTTTGATGCCGGGATTCTTGATCGGGTTTCGTGGGTTCTCGATCATCTTGTTCGTTGTCATCGACATGGCGCTTTTGCCGCATATACTCTTGCATCACATGTCGTTTGACTTGCGTCAGATTGCTTCGACTGTTGTTGGATGCATCGATAAATTGCCACCGCATTTGCGATGACTCCGGCGCGGTTTGATTCGAATCTTTGGCGTCGCTCTCAGTCGACATGCTCTGCCGCTGGTTTGGGGTAATGGAGGCTGGGGGAGGAGAGTAGATCCACGTTATGCGCTTCAAGTAAATCGCGCTCACAGTACCTTCTTGAAGAAGAGAAGTTCAACAAGGATCAGAGGTTGCCAAGATAATTCATGGACATAAAAGAAACCGAAAACCGTTTTGCTTAAAGTTGAAAACGGCTTTGAAAAGAAGATTGGAACGGAGTACGGAGTCAATTCAACCGCAGCCAGATGGCGCGCAGGTGTGTGGCCAGCGGACAGCGGAGAGTCTCCAAATTGGTTAGGCGTTTCACCCAGAGAGACTAGCAGTTCAGTTAGCCTAATAATAGCCTCGATCTAGGAGTAGACCGGTAGATGATGATGGCGTTGAGGGCGGATATCCAAATGACTGGTCCCAGAATCCGCACGGGTTCCGAGAAGATGGCTTTGGCAGCCGAGATGGGCATGAGTAACCAAGTACTATACTAAGGAACACTAAGACCACTATGGTCTAGCAGCTGGATTAGCAGTTCGTAGTCGACTCCGTAGTCTGTGCCCACTGCCACCCTGTGGGAGGGGATTGATCTGCGTTTCACCTTTCAATCCTGCGGTTAAGGGCGAGAAATTTGGAGAAGTCTGACTCTGACTTCACAGGGCCGGAGGATGCGATGTATCCGGGGGACGAGAATCATCAAATCAAGATGCGAAGTGAGACCCAAGAAATTCAGCCCGAGTCAAATAGTACTTCTCACCCCACCGGCTGAATCACCACGGGGAAAGGAAAAACCTTGGAAGTGGGAACAGAATCGGAAGTCCGCCGTCGGATTGCAATTAAGGTCCGGGAATCTTCGAAAGGTATCTGGTTGGCCCCGACTGGAATATCCCCACCTGATCGATAACCCCAATTTATGGTCCCTTTCATTCCTGTAGCCTTTAGGGAAAGAATTTTGCCTTCTTGCTATCCGGTTTGCGATCGCAGGGGCTAAGCAAGTAAGGATGACCACCACCAGAAGAAACCGAGTCTTACTAAGAGGGATTCGTCATACACTGATGAGACGAGGCAAGTCCGCCATAATATGGGCGTGAAAGGTCATGGACTGGGACGAATTGTCGGCGAGAAGCTGAAAATGCGGTACGGGCTTGCCGAATTAGCCAGCGCCTCTAAGCTCTTAGTCGTCTCTTAGTAGTTAGCACCGAGGGACTTTTGGGTGATACTGATTTGGTTCCAGTGGGGATTTGTCAGTATTGGACTCTTGGCTCTTGATGTCGACTTGTCGGCTCGATTGGTGGCTTTGGGGCCTTGGGCCCATCCACCCCGAGGCTAGGTTTGATTAAACCGTTACAAAGCCAATCAAACCCCGGCCATGCGCATTCCTATTCCGTAGTCCGTATGCGGGTGCAGCCGGGACAGGGAAGTTGTGATTTGTAGCTGTGAGGTTCAATAAAAGTATTTTCCACGACTAGGGCGTAGATCACCAACACAGGTCGGCTCTTGCCCCGGCCATCTTATTTGCTTGCCCCTTATCAGATCCTGTCCAGGGGAGGATAAAATGCGAAGAAAGACGGTTCAAATTCTAATTTGTTAGTCGCAGGCTCGAACTACCTGCTAGAGGCGAAGGCTTGTGCTCACTGGACAAGTGCACAGCCTATTTGCTGACAAGTGGCAACTTTATCGTAATGATGTATGGTGCATAATCATTAATCACGATGAAAACTAGGACACGAGAAATGAGACCATACCATGATCCGAGTCAAATGTCTCGGAGGGTCGGAATAGGCGACGGGGAGAGGATCAACGGTCGAGAGGGACGGAAAGTGGAAAGTAGAAACGCGCCAGGAAGTCAATCCCCGCACAGGGTCGCGGTGGAGGCCTGCAACATCAGGCACCAAACCCGTTTCTGCAAAAGCTCGAGAAGTTTAATCTCCATGACAATCTCCTACGAGTATCAATAATCATAAATGAGTATACCACGGTGTTCTCCGTATGGGTACGGAGTAGTGTAACTAGCCTTCCAGGACCCTTGCAGGATCAGAAGCTTTACGCCGTTTGTTCCGTGAGCACTTTGACAGGGGATTGCCGATTAAGGCTTGAGATCCGCCATATTACTATTATTATTATTGATCCTTTTTTGGCCCCTTCATGTTGCTGTTTGACATCACTGTACGGTGTAGTGATCATACCCCCACAATGCATACTGCATAATCCCGGGGCTGGATAACTGTGTAGCCTGGATGGAAATATTCCGCACTCTTCTCACTCCGACATCCCTGGACTAGGTTTCAGAAAGAAGAGTCACTCTAGTCATCCTGCCGACTTGTCCGAGCTCTTGTCACCGGGACCGCTCCTCCAGGATCCATGTAGAACCACGACACGGAGTAGCATATACATAGTATACTCCGTGTCACCGTTGACCATCATGAATCGCCCCATGTGCCATGTGGCCGCCAAAAATAAACATTCTCGCCACACAATCCCCCCAAATTCTAAAACCCCTATCTAATATTCACATTCAGTTGTGGGTTCTCGAGCGGCTGAGATTCCGTGGGGGCCATCTTGATTGAACAGTATTCCGTAGGGATCTGGTGGTTGAAGCGATGGCGTCTTTGGTTTTGCATATGTCAACTCGGGGTATCACTGCATGACTGTATACTGCAGGGGATATGGGGTCGAGAGTCGGTTTCGATCATCTATCGCAGCAAGGAGAGAAGGGGAGGATATTCGACATCAATAGGGACCGGCTATTGTCTCAAATCCACGGAGGCCGCGAGAACCGAGTTGATTTCTCCAAAGTAGATCAAGCTAGACATGCATCGCATTAGATAATATCATATAGGGAGCACCTTGACGGCATATCTACAATTTTTGGGACGCAACACTCTCCATCCTGTGTTGTTCTCGTACGGAGTTGAATGTTGAGTGTTGACTGTTCGTGAAAGCGGAAGACAGACAAGACCGCGATCGGAGTTAAGTTGACACCGCCTTTGACTAAATCCGCGGCAGAACCGCCAAATCCTGAAATGAATTTCCGCGACCGACCGCGAGTTGCATCCTGCCAGGCGCGTCGTCTTCAAGTTCCAGGGCGTTCGGGTCGTTGGGAATTGTATTTCGAATGGTTTTTTGTGTTTTCATTCATAACTTCCGCAACTTTGGTCTCCAGAACACCGCTTTATTGCCATTTCGCAACGGGGCCTTGCATCTGATTTCGCAAATCACCTCCGAACAACTTTGCCCGTCGCAGAGACAGCCCAGGCGATACCCAAACAACGCACCTGTCAATTTCGCTCGATCGCTCCCTCCTGATTCCTGTGAGGGTCTTCATACTGTGTGCAACTAGGCTTTGGAGTGCGCGCTGCTGCCGCTGGAAGCACTCATCACCTCTCCTGGTCATCCCATGATGTCTCCGTTACATCCAAAGCGACCGACGTTTACCACCTAATAATATCCGTCTCTGCAGACTTTTCATTCGGTAGCGACTGACCCGTCCTGAAGACTAGTCTGGGGCTTATTTTCGTGTCCACCTGTTAACGATTCAGGTGTTCAGACTCTGGCGCCGCAGAAATCCTCAGAAGTGAAAGTCGTACTGCGATGGCTGGCGATACGAATAGTCCCGCTGATCCCAGCCAGGGGAACAAAGGCGCCGATAATTTAACAACCTTGAACCCCTACGAGACCATCCCCGAAAACATCTCCAAAGATGACCCTTTTATGAAGCAAAGTCCCCACTACGGCCGTTATCACCGACGTGACGATGATTTTACCCCCCGCTACGACCATTGGTATCAGTCGGATCCGAGCGCATTTTCTTACTGGGAGAATTTCGTCAAATCTTCCTGGATCTCGGAAAACTCCTTGAATGTACCCGGGTCGCGTGAGGCCTTTGCGGTGGGCAGTGTGATCATCAGAGTGGACGCCGAGCCCGCCATTGACGCAGCAGCTGAAAAATACTCTTATGTCAACGCAAACGAGCTAAGTGCGGCGAGAAAGGCAGAAGATGCGCTCAGGGAGATCAATGTTGCCGTGCCGGTCATATATTTCTACGGTACCATTGACGGGAAAAACGTGTCTGTCGAATCCCGGATACCGGGCGTTTCGCTAGAGGTTGCGTGGAGACATCTGAGCGACGAGCAAATTAACATGTTCAAACAGCAATGTCGCCGCATTCTGGAACGCCTACGAGACATTGAATACCCGCCTGAGAGCCCTTCTTACGTTTGCAGCGGACTGAACTCGCAACTACCGCCCGAGATTCGGGATACCGAGAGAGAAATACTATTCAAGGACAAAGTCGAAGGCGAAAGTTTGGACCTCGTGCATAACAACATGGCGCTATCAAATGTTATTGTCAGCGACGATCAGGTCGTGGGGATCCTCGGTTGGCGACACTGCGGCTTCTTCGGCTTCGGGAGGGCAAACAAAATCCATCGACAATTCAGGGCCACGGAAAATCTCGGTGGAGGAGTTGGCGGCTTATCTGGGAATGTACAAACCTGGCTCAGCCTGTACGAAAATATGCCTGGAGCTGGCGAAGGTTCCAGAGCTTCCGGGAATCGAAACACACCCGGACCTCCGGTCAAAACGGAGCCTTCAGCAATGGTCTTGGACAAGGTACCTTTGGATGAAGATGTTGAGGAGCGGTCGACTCTCGGCCAACTTGACGGCACGGACTTGCCCGGGGAGCATCCCACGCCTAAAAAGATCGCCAATCTCAAACACGGGGGAACGTCCAGAGCGTCTTCGTCATCCGAGCGATCGTCGCCAGCAAATTCTACCAAACAGCCGACCGGTAGAAAGTCGGCCACTGGCGCCACCAAGAAGGGGGTTGGAAGGAAGCCGCCAGCCAAGAAACGCAAACTCAATGACATAGACAACGAGAGTGTCGACGGTGGCCGGTCCAACACGCCTTCGTCAGCTCGTGGTAGCAAAACTCCGGCTGCAAAGAAACGTGGCTCTACCTCCGTTGCTGGATCTCCAGCCCCCGAACCCAAAAAGAAGGGAAGAAAGAAGGGGCCTGCAGTGCAACAGGAAGAAGAAGACGATGATTCGGTGGATGAGAACGAACTGTTCTGCATTTGCCGCAAACCTGATAACCATACCTGGATGATTGCCTGTGACGGCGAGTGTGACGATTGGTTTCATGGAAAGTGTGTGAACATTGACCCGAGAGATGCCGACTTGATTGAAAAGTATATATGTGAGTTTCATCGGAATCCCATCCCGGCTTCCCCAACTGATTGCGATTTAGGTCCCACTTGCAAGGAGAAGGGTCTAGGATGGACCACGTGGAAACCGATGTGCCGATTGCCCAACTGTCGAAAACCCGCACGCATATACACGAACAACCCCAGCAAATACTGCACCGATGAACATGGCCGCGAATTCATGCTTACAAAAACAAAGTCATTCGGTGTATCATTGAGTAAAGGGCCACAAAAGTCCCTCATAAATGGACGGAATACAATCAACGGATCAAGTCGTTTGCGAGATAGTCAAGAAGCCGAGCCCCAGACCAATGGAGTTCCTGTCGGAAACGGAACCACGACCATCCACGGCCAGAGAAATGGGATTCCAGAAGAACTTGGCAGCAGAGGCGGCATGCTTACCGCTGGCGAGCTTAAGGCACTAGTAACGGGTGTTTCCTCCGCGAGCGAATTCCGCAAACTCGGCGAACGCATCATAACCCCTCCACCGGAAGAAGAAGAAGAAGAAGAAGAAGAAAAAGAAAGGAAGGAAGGAAACCCGGAAGGCGAGACGAAGCCCAAGAAGAAGCTCGGGTTGGATGTGGACCCAGATCCTAAGCGCCTTACTTATTCCCCCGACGAGGCTGCCAAAATCGAGGAGTTGCGCAAATGGCGTGACGAGCTGCACCATCGCAAGGACATGCTCAATGCGCGCAACACATTCTTGACACTTGTCCGGCAACGATCCAAAAGCATCGTCGAAAAACTGAAGCAGACAGACCCCAAAGGCGGATGGAAGGACATCTGCGGGTTTGATACTCGCCTCGCCTGGTCCGACGAGGAGTTCGACGAATGGAGACTTTCCGAAGCCGGGGCGAAAGCGCTTCAGGACGGCACGCCTGAATTATTGGCATCAAGCCATCCCGATGCCACCGATGCCGACGGTGATGCGACAATGGACACCGATGAAAACGACATGGCAAATACTACGCGAGGAGTCTGTACGAAAAAGCGCTGCGAACGGCACAAGCAATGGGTCAAGATTCAGCAGCAGGAACTCCTCTTCGAGGAAAACACTTTGACTCAGGACCTCGGTAGATGCGAGAAAGAGGCTCAAAACGTTGTGGAAAGGGCAGTTCTGAGAATGTGGGCCGAGACAGACAATGCTCAAAATGGTGGTCAGTGACGCCAATCTCAGTTTGCCTCGTTCCCGCATGTACATTGAGGTGAACGCACAATATCTCTAATTATCTTTTTTCTTTTTTTTTTTTTTTGTTTCTTTCCCCGGAGGATGGCGGAAGTGACCTGTTTGATTGATACCCTATTCTGCATGGAAATGGCAAAAACAAGGAAAGCCAAAGAGAAAAAGAAAAGAAAAGTCACCAGGGATCTTTCACTGGAGTTGGTACGATAGGATTTTTTTTGGACTGTGATATTAACACCCATTATTGCATAAGGTTGGCGCATTGTCAGATGGCTTTTCATTTTTGTAAGACGAACGGTTGAGCTTTGATAGATGACTTGTACAATATCGAATCTGAAATTTTGTTCTGCAAACACCACCCCGAGTGAATGCTCTGCATAGTTATAAGGAACCGATGGGAATCATTGTCATTTCGCTCGTCTGTCCCAGATGCACCATTTCCCAACACCCTCCCCAACTCGATCCTTGATGACTTCCACCACAGTAGCGCTTGAGGTCATTGATAGTAAGATGTGCGTATCGATGCCTTGATCCAATGTCCGCATCAGCAGACTGGGTAGCAGCGGGCTCTCGGACGTATGAAAGATAGAATGAATGCCATCATCTTGATAGTTTCTTAGGGAGTTGCTTTGTTGTGTATGATTAGAAGTGTTGGCGAATGTACCAGAAGGCCCAAGACCACTGGTATTGACCAGCATCACGGACAGGAACGAGCTGTGCACCCGCGTCAAGTGAGTCAGAGAGCGTAACGCGGTTGTCAGAATCGCCGCTCCCCGGATGGTATTCGAGGCACGAATTGCGGCCTCAGCCAGCGTGTCCAATCCAACAACGATAAGCAAAACGGAGGAGTCGGTCGGTTTTGAAGGCTGTCCGGAGCTTTGCATCATAGCCTGCTCTTCTCGAGATCTATCGAGCAGTTTCGCGACCTCTGAAATTGCCTGCACGGCAGCAGCAACGTCATACACTGGGAAGAGCTGGACTGAGTCCAAGCAAGTGATTGCGTCCTCGCGGGTGAATGGAGGTTTCTGTGATGGTGCTAGAAGGGATGAAAAAAGATCTCTCGGAGAGAAGCCTTCAAAGGTAGCTGGATGGATTATCATTGCCCGTGGGAACGGAGTGGGTGATTTTGGTTGTTTGTGCAAGTAAGCAGAGAGAAGGTGGCGAGGAAACTGTGAGTACATTAGCATCTGTCCTCAAACTTGAATATGAGTTGAATCCTACCTGTCCCGTGAATTCATCGACGTTGCCATTCCTCTGTTGACTACGCAAACTTGAGATCCCGATGACGATGCCCTTTTGAAATATTCCACTGGGCGGGCCTTGGAAGCATGAGTCAATATCAAAATGAAGACTCCATATGCTTGGCTGAGATTTCAAGTCCCGGGGCTCGATACTCTTTTCTGAGTCAGTCTTATTTCTAGATTCTGGCCCTGCCAGAAGAGACTGAGCAAGAATGGGAAGAGCCGGATCTGAAGCGTATGCCATGTTATGAAGATTGGAGTGGCAGAATATGTGATAATTTATTCTCCCTCCATGATATTGAGAGACTCCTGTAGTAGCATTGTTTTAAGAGAACAATAAATGGGTTCTCTTGGAAGGGAAGATGACAGTAGTCTGATCTACGAAGAATGGATCGTACCGCCCGCTCCACGTGCCGCTGCCTGGGCTGTAAGGCACACACGAAGATATTATATGTAGTCCTAGGAGGTGTTATACAGTTAGTTAGCCCCTTCTGAACTATATTTATGTTGCCGAGTCATTCCGGCTATACTTCACTTTCACTACTTTTGATGGCATTGTCTATCAGGTTTGTTATTTTTATTTAGAGTGATTTGGTGATTGAAGGTAAAAGTATGTTGGTTAATTAAATTTATTACGGACTGTCCGGATACTTCGTAGGCACGCGAGGGCGGTCCCTTCATGATTTGACTGTTAACCTGAGCCACAACCCTAATCATTAATCCATCTGCCCAACTAACTCATGCACATCACCCTGCCCACCTCCTGAAAATGACACAACATCATCCGAATCAACACCTCCATCGTATACCGTGCATCATTGCCGGCATTGTGCAGGTGCCATCCCTCCATCCCCAGCTCCGCCAGAATCGCTCCCAGGGATCGCGGTGATGTCTCGCCCCGCATGATGCGCCAGGTCTCCGCCGTGTCCACAATGTCGATGACCCCGTTGCTCTTGACCTCCACGGGCGCCCCCATCTCTCGGAGATACGCGAGATCCATCGACGGGTTGTGGCCCACCACCACCACCGCGCGCGGCTCGCCTCCCTGGTCCAATGCCGGTGTCAATCCCGCCTGCACCACCGCCGCCAGGTCGGCCAGTGACACCCATTCGCTGGTGCCGAAGTCAAAGTTTGCAGGGCAGCCGGCCACGAATTCGTGGTTGACGATGTGTCCGAACTCGCGCGCCCGCAGGTGGCGCGACTGGATCTGCGTTGTCCACTGTGCCCCTTGCTGACCCGGTGGGACGCGCGATAGACGCGACAGGTCTAGAGTTGTGATGCCCACCTCCGTCACTTGGGAATGACACCGCTCGTTACACTCGACGTCGACGCTGATGAGCACTGGGTTCTTCCAGAAGGGGTACGGCATGGGTTGGGTCATTTCCCAGGCAGTGGCGCTGGGGACGACATTCTGCAAGCTGGCCTTGTCCGCCCACGAGGCGGCGTCAAGAACGTCGGGTCGACTCTCGGATTCGTGCGAGCGCCATCCTAGGTATGTCTGTGTGCGTTCGTAACACTGCACCAGTTGCTGTTGGTGCCGTACGCGCTGCTGTATCTTGCTTCTGGACTTCTTGTTTCGAGTCGCCTCCCATGCCGCCTCGAGCATCGCTTCATATTCCAGATACTGCTCATCTAGCTCCGTGAGGGACTGGTCGTGGTTGACCGGGGGAGGGACCTTCGCCTGAAGCTCATCTCTGATCTGTTGGCTATCGCATTTACCGAGGAAGATGGGCTGGGGATACCAGTTCTTCTCTCGAAAGGGAAGAAGCAATCCATGATTGGCGGGTAGCGACAACTGGCACTTGAGCTCGTGATTGATTTCTCGAATGAGCTTTTGAAATTGGGAGGCAGGGACGAGGAGGAGATATTTGGGCCCGAGCCGAGGGGGTAGATGACAATAATAACTTATCATATCCCGGATCAGCAGGCAATAACTTTAGAAGCAGGAAAGATTACTCACACATCCCAGCTTCTGCTCCAGAACTGACCGCGGTCAAAAAACCGGCTGGCCACGTTCTGAGACAGCTTGTCTTTGAGGAACCTGTAGGGATATTTGGAGATAGCTAACAGGGGACAGAAAGAGCCGTCATGGCCGTCCAGAGGATCTGGAGACTCGGAGCTTTGTTCGGATGATGCAGTCGATTCTTCAGATTCTTGGTCAGGTGAGTCTTTATCGAGGTCCTCCTCTAGGTTCTTGGGAGCGGTGTCGTGATCCTCTTCCCGGAGGGCCTTCTCAACGATAGGCTCAGGCGGAGTCATCCTTAACCCAGTATTGACCTGCAACAGAGCTTCATCCTGGTCAAAGAGGAGGCACAGACGGCTGACCCTATCCATTGTGAGGACTTGCTTCTAGAGCTTCCTTGAATGAGATGGAACCGATGCAAACGCTGATGACTGAATAGGGCAGAAGAGAGTTGAAGGACCGGTTCGGAAAGCGTTTGCAGGGCGGAAGAGAGTTGTTTGGGGGAGCACAGAAGATGGATAGTTTGCCTAGTGACAGTGGGTATTTCCACTTTCACTTTCGCTTTCACTTCCACTTTCACTTGCAGGTCGCTTGGAGTTCAGTGATATGGTGAAGAGATGATATTGACCTATCTGCTACCCCCTCCTCCGATCCCTGAGGGCCCCGGGCTCAGGCGGCGAGCATTTGACATGACTGCGGCAATACAGTAATACAGGGGTTGCACACACGCTTTATTGGTACAGGACCTATGTTGCCCCCTCCATAGATCATTTATTCATGCATCGTGTACCGCAACTAACACCTGCACGCCCGGACCGCTTAGGCACAGAGACGCTGAGACACCTCTCACTCAAGGTAATGAAGCGGCCCTATCTCGAGGCAGCGAGGACGTGCAGGGCTTGATAGAAAACTTTCTTATTCTCGGGCCCGCGTGCTAGAGATAACAAAGTTAATGCGAGCCGCTGGGTGCAGCGCTAGGACGATATGGAGTAGATGGAAAGCGATTTAATAGGCTGACGGCGTGTAGAAATGTAACAACTGGGCTTAAAGACCTGAAGTGGATTTTTGACATGTAGGCTTTTTTTATTAGGTCGATTCTATAGATTCTATATAGGAGTCGAGCTTAGGAATAGTGTATTTACTACTTTGTCAGTCCTGCCGCGGCCTTCTAGCGACTCGGGAAGAGGCCTATTAGGGAGCTGATATTCGAGTATACTGCAATCATTATTATCATCATCAGGAAGGAAAACTGCCCAGGAAACTCTTGAGGCTATATGAAAACTCTCCCTGATCGTTCAGCTGCTTAGAATAAAGACTCAAATGAATAGGCACAATAACAAACCTGATAGAGAATGCCATCAAAAGTAGTGAAAGTGAAGTATAGACAGATGACTTAGCAACAAGCACAAACATAGATCGGAGGAAGGTTCCTCCGATATCCCCGGCGAAGTCCAGACACTCAGGCGCCCAGGCTCCCAGACTCGACCTTCTTCCCATCCCATCCCACTTTCTGTCTTCTTCTTCAACTTCACCTCCCTCTGATAGGACTCTGGGGTCGGTTTCATCTGCTCAACTCATGTATCGACATTAGTCTCTTTTGTATGGTCGCACCCCGACATCCATGGTGCTGTCCTCGCTCTAAGAGCTCCACCTCCCCATCACCGACCCCTATAGCTCTCGTCCATCTCCGCTTCCTCCACCCTTCCACCATTTCGTCATGTCCGACTTTCACGATAATTCAGGCGGCGTGATCCTGGAAGGCCCCTTCGATCCAGACGCGCAAGCCACCGTCACCGATTACATCGACTACACCGAATACCTTCCCGCCGACCTCATTCGTTCCCTCACGCTCATTCGCGGTCTGGACGAGAGATATTTGGACGCCGCGCAGAGCGTCCATGATTCCACAAAGACCTACGGCCAGCTTCCTGACCTCACCCCAGATACTCGCCCCGATGCGCGCGCATTGCGCAAAGACATTTCCACCGGGATTGATAGTGCGATCAACGCTCGCGAGTCCGCCTACGCCGAGGCCTGTCGTCTCTACGACGTGGTCGATCGTCACTTCAATCGATTGGATTGCATTCGGCAGAAGCTGAACGCGCTTCCCAAACCAGCCTCACGCGAACCTACCCCCGCACCCCCTGTCCCCACCACGACTACCACAAAACGCGGTCGGTCCTCGAAGAAGGGCGACGAAGGCCCGCCGACCACGACGCGCATTACCCTTCGATTAGATAGCCATGACAGTGCCCGACGCGGTCCTAAGTCTCGATCGCGGCGGTCGGCGACCGGACATCTGGCCGGCCTGCACCCCGATTCCCCGATCGCAAGCACAGAGCATTCCGACGTTGAGGCCGAACCTAAGGCCGTTCCGTCCGAGTCGCCCATGGAGCTGGGATTGAGTCCGGCCAAGAAGGGGAAGCAGCGCCGGCGATCACGGACCTCGGCGGCTACCCATGATCCCAATAATGTCACCGCCATCTCGACAAGTAACGCCCTAGCCCTGCTCAAACCACCTCCGGAGGACGCGCAACCCGGCAGCGAGGACATGCCGTGGCTGCGTCTCACCGAATGGGAAATGACTAAACTCCGCAAGAAGATGAAGAAGAATGCCGTGTGGCAACCCAGCGAGGTCATGATCCACCGCGAGCTGGCTCTCCGGGGGCGGGGCTGGGAGGCGTACCGCGCAGCCAAGGCCAAGTCGGACGCGGAAGGGACCGAGTTTGCGGACTGCGACGACATCATGAACACATACATTCCGGGCCAGTTAATCCGACGTACCGAGGGAATGAAGGATCCGGAGGGCACCTACGAGACGAAGCTCAGCAACCGGGGCATGAAGCTAAACGAGGCCAAGAAGCTCAAGCGCGAGAACCAGGCGAGGGAACAAGCAGCCCTTGCCGCTGCGGAGGCGGAGTTGGCGGCCAAACAGGGAATCGTCGTTCCTCCCGTCAGCTCTCAGGATTCTCCCGTCACGGAAAAGCCCATTCGAGCCGCCACCAAGAAGAGGAGTCTCGACGAGAGCTCTTCCTCGGCCATCGTTCCTTCACCTGCTTCTCCCGCTGCTGCTGCTGCTGCTGCTCCTCTGCCTCCGCCGGCCCCGGCACCCCAGGAAAGTGAAACACGTGTGGCCCTGCGCAGTTCGGTCAATAAACGCCGTAGGACCAGCAAGGAATCTCCCACCCCAGTGGAGACGAGTGTGAGCACATCCAGCGCTCCGGCCACCACCCTGGCGTCGACTAATGTGCCCGTAGCCGGTGCCGATGCAGCTGATGCGCGAAAGCCATCCCCCCCTGCACCACCATCCCCAACCGGATCCAAAAGTTCCATCCCCTTGACCATCACCGTGGCGGCTCCTGCCGTTAAGGAAAGTAGGACCACCACGCCGCCCGTGACGCGGCCTCCCTCTCGACGCCGTTCAGCGGCCGCATCGGCGGAGCCCGTCACCAACATTACCATCACATTAGGGGGTCGCGAGCTGCGTCGAAAGAGCGCCACGCCTGCCCGCAGAACTCCGATTCCCGAAAGTGCGCTCGGTGCTACGGCGCCCACTAGACGTCGCAAGCGACCCGCCCCGGGAATCGTATCCACCGGGCAAGACGGCGGCGCTGCGGTCAGTTACGGCCGACGCAAAGCTAAACCCACCAAGAAACGCATCGGACCGCGCGAGCCCGGCTTGTTGGAGGACCCCCAAGCCCACGAGGGTATTCGCATTGACGAAGATGGCGTGTTGGAGGAAATCGACCCTAACGAACCCCGTTATTGCATCTGTGGCGACGTGAGCTTCGGAACGATGATTTGTTGTGAGAACCAAGATGTAAGTGCCTGTCCAGCTTTTTTAATACTCGCAACAGCTAATTGCTCAACGTCTAGTGCGACCGAGAATGGTTCCATCTCAATTGCGTCGGTCTCTCCGAAGTTCCCAGCCGAACCGCCAAATGGTATTGTCCCGACTGTCGGGTTAAGCTCAACAAGGGCACTGACGGAATTGTGCGCAACAATCCTCGTCGTTGAACATTTTTACTTGTTTTTCTTAGGCTTTATTCGGTTGCTTCTCTCGGTTCTTGCTAGCTGGCTGCATGGATATCTTTGGCTTGATCTTTTCCGGGCATGTTTTGTTATATGGCGTTGACGAGTCTACGATATGGTGTCTCATATTTCATTTCACCTTCCTCAGCGTTGCTTCTATCGGATTTAGGTAGCATTTAACCCGATCCTGGAATGGATGGCGGCGGTGTTGGAGGTGTTCTCGTGATTTTCTGTACTTGCTCTGTGTGATCGTGTGAGATTGACCGACTGACTGACTGATTGATTGAATACATGGGCTAAATTGAAGTTTACTGCAAATGGATCATCTTCAAAACGTCACATCATTTTACTGGAATATCATTTAGATGTCTCTCGCCTTGAGGGCTGTGAACTCCTGGTCACCTGGTTGAGCTACGTCGAGGACGGAATGTGACCCTTGGTGTTGACGTCCATGACAAGATCATATTCTTTCTCCTCAGTCTCCCAGATCTCAAGATGGCCGAGCTTGACACCTGCTGTGCCAACTATGTTCGCGACCCCGTCGAGTCGTCCGAATCGTGCTTTTGTCAACTGCAGAAATGTCGCAACGGCTGTTCGATCGGCGATGCTGACGGCTCTTGAAATCACCCTCTTCTGATGATCGTCACTGAGCCCGTTCACGAGCTCCGTCAATCGATCCTGGTTCAAGTCACATAGTCCCAGATGTGCGCCCCGGGTCAGCAATGTGGTGGTTGTGGCTAGACCGATTCCTGATGCGCTGCCTGTGACGACGAATACTTGGCCTGCGAGAGATGACATGTTGATGGGGATAGTTTGTTGTTGGACATGCACTTGTCTTCATCTGGCGTGCATGTCATATTGTCAACTTATATCGTGTCATTTGGTCCCTGAGAAAGGTCTTGGTTGATCAAACCTCACGACTATAGTACCATGGATTAAACCTGTAAGCAGTAAGCACTAGCCGCTTAGTAGCGGAGCCAGTGGGTACATAGATACCACTGTGCGGTGTAGTGTAAACGAGGCATATAATTGACCATTATACAGGAAAGTGTCCGTTGATGGAAATGGTTAATCCATTGTACGGTACTATCTATCTACCCGGAACCATTGCCAACCCTCTACGCCACCTAAGTGGACGTTCACCTCTCTTCGCCCTCCAACTATTCGTACTCTTCAACAGACCAGCGCACCCAATCAGCAAAAACCCCCATTTTGCAACAAACGCCTCCGTCACCTCCCAGTTCTGCGGATCTGACGCCGGTCCCCACACCAGCAAGGTCGCGCCCGTATTATGCGTATCCGAGAAAGCCATCAGATCATGACAGAGATCATCGTCGTTGATCTCATCCTGCACCGCGATCAGATTATCTCTGAGGTTCGGGAACGGGAAAAAGTCGAGCCATGGATGATGAGGGATCCGGCGCTGGACTATCGTTGGGCGAAGACTCAACGGAATCTGGTTTTCGTTGATGACAGACGGAGGGGCCTTGGTATGGAGGTTGAATATGGAGACGGCATCGTCCGAGTCCATCCACTGCATGGTCATGCCCATGGCATGCGTGTTGTCGACTATTGCGCGTTGGATGTTCAAGCGAGATAGCGTTAGCAGATGGTCTATGTTTGGGGAGCCGCGAAGATAATTCTCCAGAGCGAGTCGTTCATGCCATTGCATTAACGCGTGGATATCTCGTGGACCGAGCGTGCAGCCAACCGATGTGCTAACCAGGGCGTTGGGGGCTTCTGCTTGAATGGACCGAGTGGATTCGTCATGAATGTCTGCTTGGACAGGGTCGGGTCTTTCTCGAAGATGGCGTGCCCCTACCAGTGGTAAGCACTTGAGGATACTGTAGTCTGTAAGATGCACACAGTGAACTTACTGTACGCTCGCTGATTGATACGATTTTGCAATCTTCGTCTCAGGACCGGGTCTATGATACCTGTCTAATCATCACCAGGACGATGAAAGGCTCCAGCTTGCTGAGCCATGAGCTGTAATGACAAATCACCAGTGTCTCTGCCTGTCAACTTGATAGATGGGTGGTAGCGTAAGTTGAGGATTCGATGATGCTGACCATTCAATTTCAAAAGTAATCAACTTGCATTGAAGCTGACAAATGCATGGAAGGCAACTACGTTAAGCTTGTAGATCTCATCGACATTCTGGGTCTGTGTCAGATCTCAACACTGAACAGTGGCAAGGAAAGTAATCTGGCGCAGTGGAGATCTAAGGAAAACGTTCGTCTGCACAGGCTAGAAATTGCGTTGCAAGAAAAGGCGGCGCTAATGCAAGTTGATTACGCCGATCCATGGGTCTTTCATCCGCTTCTTAGTGATAATATTAATCCCACGATCAACCTGAAGGACCCTTGGCAGATTTTTGAAGGTAACCATGGAATGCTCCATATTGTCGAAGTTGGTAAAGCGTTCTGGATATGATTACACGCCAAGAATCAGTACTATCCTTGATTTCCAGTATTGATCTCGACCTTGATAACGAGAGCCCTTTCGACGGCGATGATGGCACCGATGGTCAACTATAAGAGTAGCTGGAGGTCGTGCAAGACCAAAGCACCCATCCTAAGCTCTTCACATTCTCTACTACCTTCTACCTTGGAGAAGACCATAGTACCGACAACATCACGATGAAGACCCTCGGAGGCACTCTCGCCACACTCGGCCTGATAGCGCTCAGCAACAGCATCTCAGCAATCGCCCAGAACATGTCATTCGGCGCCAACAACTTCTACCGCAGCGACAAGGCGACAATCCAATCGATCAGTTTCCAAAGCCAATACCAAACAACGATTGCCGGCAGCCTCTTTCTCCGCAGCGATCTCAACCACAATAGCAGTACTGATCTGCCCGCCATCATTGTCGGCCATCCCATGGGCGCAGTGAAAGAACAGAGCGCCAACCTGTACGCCACCAAACTCGCCGAGCAAGGCTTCGTCACGGTCTCCCTCGACCTCCCATTCTGGGGCGCGAGTGGAGGAGAGCCGCGCAATGCGGTCTCGCCAGACTTCTATGCCGACGCGTTCAGCTCCGCCGTCGATTACCTCGGCACGCACGGAATTGTTGATCGCGAGTGAATCGGCGCCCTTGGGATCTGTGGCAGTGGTTCATTCGTGATCAGTGCTGCGAAGATCGATCCGCGGATCAAGGCCATTGCGACATCGAGCATGTACAACATGGGCGCTGTCACGCGTAACGGGCTGCGGAAATCGCAAAACCTGACGCAGCGCAAAGAGATCATCGCGACGGCGGCACAGCAGCGCTGGGATGAGCTAGAGGGTAGCGATGTTCAGTATACCGGTGGTGTTCCGAACGAGCTGACCCCCGAGACAACCCCCGTCGAAGCCGAGTTCTACGACTTCTACCGGACCACGCCTAAGGGTGCCTCGCCAGAGCTCACGTTGCATCCGACGTTTTCGAGTAACACAAAGTTCATGAATTTCTATCCCTTCAATGACATCGATACGATCTCGCCGCGGCCGATGCTGTTCGTTGCTGGTGATCAGGCACATTCGCGCGAGTTCAGCGAGGATGCGTATGCGGGTGCAGCGGAATCGAAGGAGTTGTTCTGGGTACCAGGGGCTGGACATGTCGACCTCTATGATCGCGTGGAGTTGATTCCTTTCGAGAAGCTCACTCGGTTCTTTCGGCAGAATCTCGGCTAGAGAGGTTGAGAGCAAGTGCGAATTGAGAGGACCATCTGATTTCAGATCAATTCTACCATGTTGCGTGTTAATCTGGCGGGTTGGTTTCATTTTGGCAACTCTGAGGGGCTGTTCTCGAGTCTCGCTATACTGGATAGAGGGAGGAGTTGGAGTAGGAGCAGCTGACATCGTTAAACATTGATTCATTCACATACATTCCAATACAAAACATAGCTACATACAATAGTTACATCCTACTTCAAAGTCCACTGGCCGTTCTCCGAGACAATTTCCACCGAGCGCTTCTCGTCCAGCGAAACCCGTCCCGCCTGCAGGATGGCAGTCGTGGCGATCGTGTTCTTCAGCGTCGGCAGAGGGCGCGCGTCCAGCTGGTCCAGCGTCACCCGGCCCTCGTTGACCGCCGTCACGGCGTCGATGAACTTCTCGAAACTGATGTAGCCGTAGCCGGTCTGGCCGGCGAAGTTGCCTTCGTCGTCGGGGGCGTAGCGCATGTAGAATCTATGGTGGGTTAGATTTGTAACTATGAGGTGTTTCAGGGGTACTTACGGGTTCAACCAGCTCAGTCCGGACTCGTCGCCGGTGACGTCGTAGCCGCGCTTGGCTTGGTTGATGCGCACCTCGCCCTTGGAGCCCATGTCTGATTCATTTGGTCAGTTATACTCTGTTTGTCTGTGGGGCAATCAGGACTGCTTACAGTGGAAGTACTGGTTCGAGTGAACGCCCGCCTTCTGAGGCGCCGTCCAGCTAGCCGTGTAGACACCCGTGGCATTCTTAGACGAGTCGGCCTTGTGTCTCCAGTCCACGAGCAAAGTGATGGTGTCCTCGGTCTCGGGAACGCAGCCCAGCTCGACGGCGGTGCCCTTGGACGCCGACGCGGTGACCTTGACGGGAGTGTAGTCGGGCACCATGCTCTCGTTGATATCAATGTGGTGCGAGTTGAGGTAGTACGAAATATCGCTGTCCTTGCCGGCCCAGGCCTTGAACGTCTCCAGCTGACTCTTTGGCTGACTCATGTAACTGTAGAAGTAGTTGAAGTCGCCTAGGTTCTGGGCCTTGGCACGCGCGTCGGCGTAGGCCGGGTCGAATCGCTTGTGGTGCTCAATGAAGACGAAGACGCCGTGCTTGCGCGCCTCCTCCAGCAGCGTCAGGTGGTCTGCAAGTAACTGGGTGGCGGGCTTGGTGATGAGCACATGGATCTTGCGCTGGATGGCGTACAGGGCGATGGGGAAATGGGTGGGGTCGGGAGTAAAGATGGTGATGGCCGAGCCGGGTTCAAGGGCGTCGATGGCGGCCTTGTAGGCATCGGGGTCGGTCTGGTTGTCGGCGGGATAGGAGTCGAACGAGGCGTCCAGGCCGTTGTAGACCTGCGAGATGTTCTTGTTCAGGTGGTCGCCTGCCCAGGTTCATCAGCACTTCCAGATATTCAATCTTCTTCCAAATCCAACTTACGGATGCCAGGAAACTTGGAACCCGACACTCCCACCATGCTCAGCTTGCCGACCTTGCCTCGTCGTCGCAGGTCAAACAGCGTCAAACCGACCACGCCGACTTTCTTGTCGGAACCGGAGGCAGCACCGCCCACGTAGCCGGTGGTGTACTCGCCGGTACCAACCTGTTGCGGTCAACGATTGATCCATTGGACGACTCTATTCATGCAGACATACCATCAACACACTGGGAGCCATGTTGTCGTCGTTGTTGTCGCACACGTCAAAATAACCAAAGATTCAAGGAACTGACGGGGTTACGGAATGGTGCGGATCAGAAAGCGACAGCGCACAAGCGATGAGGGAAAGAAAGTTGAAAAAAAAATTGCCATTGAGCCGGGCGAGCGACAGATAAAGCCGCTGTTGGACTTTCTTCCCCTCGCATGACGGAAGAATTGACGCCTCTTCTCCATCCGGTCACGGTACCGTCGGTCTTTGATCCGCCGAGTCAGGGCCAGGGCGGCTCTTGATTGGTGGAAAATTATCTGTCCGGAGAGGAACAGCCGCCGATTAGGAAGGTGGGGGTGCCTGCTTCAGGTGCCCCGCGTTTCCGTTGCCGACGAAGTATACAGTACTTCAGTATACTGTTATGACTGCCTGAGGGGTAAACCACTTCGCTCCGGAAAGCGGAGAGATTGCGCCTTATAAGTTATATAGTCCCCGCCGTCTGCTGTCTTGCTCTCTCTCTCGCTCTGTTCAATTTTATCCATCCCAGCCCCCCCCGGTCTGTCCAGGTACAGTGCGTATTTTCCTGTCCATTCCACCTCCAATCGTCTATCCATTTACTAACTGGTATACCAATTAAGCATCTAGTAATCATGGCTTCCCGTACCCCCCTCCGCACCGGAGTCTACGCTCCCACCATGACCTTCTTCAACCCCGACACCGAAGAGCTCGACGTCCCCACGATCCGCAAGCATGCCGTGCGTCTGGCCAAGGCTGGTCTCGTCGGCCTGGTCACCATGGGCTCGAACGGAGAGGCCGTTCACCTGACCCGGGAGGAGCGCAAGACGGTCATCCGCGAGACGCGGTCCGCCCTCGTCGAGGCTGGCTTCCAGAACGTCCCCGTCATCACCGGTGCCAGCGAGCAGAGCATCCGCCTCACCATCGAGCTGACCAAGGAGTCGGCCGAGGCCGGTGCCGAGTATGCATTGATCGTGCCCCCTAGCTACTACCGCTACGCCGTCGGCAACGACGAGACGCTGTATGAATACTTCACCGCCGTGGCCGACGCCTCTCCCCTGCCCATCATCCTCTACAACTACCCCGGCGCCGTCTCCGGCATCGACATGGACTCCGACCTCATCATCCGCATCTCGCAACACCCCAACATCGTTGGCACCAAGTTCACCTGCGCCAACACCGGCAAGCTGACCCGTGTCGCGCGCGCCCTCAACGCCATCACCCCCGAGTCGCCCCTGGTGACCCCTCGCAAGAACATCTCAACCAAGAAGTCCGAGAACCACCCCTACGTGGCCTTTGGCGGTATCGCGGACTTTTCGCTGCAGACGCTGGCCTCGGGCGGCTCGGCCATCCTGGCCGGTGGCGCCAACGTCATTCCTAAGCTTTGCGTGCACATCTTCAACCTCTGGAGCGCGGGTCGCTTTGCCGAGGCGGTCGAAGCCCAGCAACTGCTGAGCGCCGCCGACTGGGTTCTTACCAAGACTGCTATCCCTGGCACCAAGGGAGCCATCCAGTCGTATTACGGATACGGCGGATACCCTCGTCGGCCTTTGGGACGCCTGAGCGCGGAACAGACCCACGCTGTGGCCGAGGGAATCAAGGAAGCGATCGAGTTGGAGAAGACGCTTCCTGACGTTGCGTAAACTGTTTCATACCTTGAATGAATGTATATTGTATGATTGCATGATCAAAATCGAGAACTTCTAGCATTTACACAAACTTTAAATCGTAATATTCCACATCCTTTCGTGTGAGAAGGCCCTGCCTGGTCTCTAGGTAATTTGCACGGAGAGCAGCACATAATTCAACGTCCGGATTCAAAGTCTCGGACAAAACACCGGGCCCACGATAATTGCGGGGCTAGAACTCTCTCAACCCCCCACGCCAACCTCAACCCGCGTCGCATTTCATAGGTGGACAAACTGCAATGGAATGGAGTGTGGGGGCTCCAATACGAGAGAAGCCTGAGTGTCACGCATACAAGTGTGGGTAAATAGTACTAGCTACTATATCTTGGATCGGTCATGGGAATGACTCCTATAGCTGCCTAGTCATGGATTATCTCATTTGATTTCTGATTGAAATTCTATACCAAAGACAGCTGTCAATAGACTCGTATTCAAGCCCTCTTGCTCTAGATAGAACGCCGGCGGGAGACTACTTGGGCTATGCGATTTCAGTCAATGCTATCAAACTAAGATAATATTCGAATGTGCAGTAATGTGTCCACTCTTCTCTCGCCCTTACTGACTGGTCTTTGCCGCTGCTGATGGAGCTATAATAAGTAGCAAAGGTTCTTTTGAGGATCATCATGATAGATGGATAAGTAGAGTAGAGACTGAACTAGATGCTTAGAACAGGGTAAAGATCAAACCTACTGTTTGCGATAGATGTGAAGTAGAGAGATGGCTGTTGTCTAACTACCTTCTTATACTTCGGTGCCTGCAGAGCGGATTAACCCCCCGCTAAACCCAATCTAGTACCATAATTATTAACACCGTACATACATTACTATGCCTACGTCCTGTCCTGGAGAGCGAAATATACAAAAGCTTCATTTTGTTTCTGTTACAACCATTCCACTCAAATATAATCCCAAAACAAGAGAACCTAACCGGTCTTACTGTTGAATGTGTTTGAGATGGTGATAGTATTTGGGGGTGCGCCGGATCGGGATATTGAAAGTTGATTATAAAGATGCAGATGAGTGGGTGATTCTATGACCTCGAGGCGGGAAAGCGTGGAACCATGCCTACATGTGAGTTTATTCATGGTGTATGTAATCTGATCTGCTCGTATCATGAGTTTGCTGAAATCTAGTAAGCAATTTGAAAGTCGAGTTCGTTCGGATAGTAAAAGAATACGATAGATTATAGATGTTTTAGATGTCAGGGGATCGAAAATAATCGAGAATATCGGAGTGAACGAATAGGATAGAAAAAGGATTTGCCTCGGTGTTGCATACATCAAGTGCCATAGAGGGGCCAATTGAGGCTCCATGCCTTTAATGCGCTCGAGTGCTTTTTGGAGCGCTCCTATTTGAATAAGAGTTGCAAGAAGGACTCTGGGAAAAAATTGGCAAAGGCCCTATTGCTGCCACGAATGGTCCAAAGAGCCATGTGGCCTATGCATGAACACATGAAGAATAAGATCCTTCGCTACTTCGCTACTTCGAGAGATGTTCTACTTGAATGTTTTCTTCTTCTCTGTACAGGTGTGAGTGAAGGACGCCGAGGGGGCTGCGCTTACCACATATATATATTCCCAATCGGGAATCTAGCCCTAAGTCGAGAGGGCACGGCCAACGATGATTGACAATCGACCAAATGTGGCTGACAATTAGCTCGGATAATTAGCAGAAAACCGACGGCCATCATGGCCAGCCCCTTTCTCTCAAGTTCCCAAACCCCCTAGCTTCAGCACGGGTGGATCAGGGTGAAAAACGGAGACCCCACGGGGGCGGGAAGGAGATGAGGGCGATCATTGTCGGATGGATTCAAGGTCTTCCTTCTTGGTCTCTATAAGGCCATGTGCATACTCCATGCCGTGTTTCTACCAAGAAAAGAGCATAATCAGGTAGAGTTACATACATGCATGCCTCATACATATGTGAGAGACAACAATTCTGCGTTGTCCAGTATGTCAGCCTAAGTGTCTCTCTGCCTGAAACCAAGTGCGGTGAGTCGCTTACCGGGGGGACCAGCGAAGGCCAGCCGTGGTGGCTAGTTAGAATTCTTTTTGCTTTTTTTCGCCATTGATGATTGCAAAATTAAAAACAGAATTCAGGCAAATGAATCCACTCAGTTAGACCCAATGGAAAGGCCAATGACCGGCCACTCCAGACTGGTCGATTCCAGTCGGGCTGATCGGGGAGGCAAAAATTCAGCCTCACCGCCCGACAGTAAACTTTCGCCCTTTTTTTTTCTTCTCTCCTGACGCTCTTTCGCCATCATCATTTTTTTTTCTTTTCTTCTGTCAGCGTTGCGGTTCTGGTTTCTGGTTTCTTTCCTATCTTTCTTTTTCTCGTCGTCCCATTCTTCTCTCTTTTGGATTATATCGTCTACTTACTCGGGCTTTTTTATTTATACAACGTGTTTACTGGGGTCTCTCTCTTGTGTTATCATTATCTATCCTATCTCTGTTTATCTCGACATTTTCCCCCGCACATTCTCTATTGCTCGTTCTTTGCTTCTCTGCGATCGGTTTTAATTATTATTTATTCACCTTTGGAGGCCTCCCTTGCTGAATAACGTTCAGTCCTCCATAATTCATCTGTCACAGGTTGCCCGCTGTCCACGCAGTCCAACCACTCCACCCTATCCCTTGCGGTTTCGCCCCTGAAATCGTGTCGTGAGCCGTGTTCAAGGGGATTCTTGGGTGTCTGTATATATTTCGATCTGCGCAACCCAACGGATCTTCCGCGCGATCCCCTTGTCCTCGCCTCTTGGCTCTATCGTGATTAATTTCTTCCCCCCTTATCTCTCACGCCATGACTCCACGAGACCCTATCGCTTCCTCCTCCCGACGACGTCCCTCCCTTTCGCTCAGACCTCGACCTCCTACCTCCGCCTCTTCGACCCTGCAACCGTCCGGACTTGAAAATGAGGCCTGGAATAGACTGTCCGTGTTAGACGCAGTGGACGACGGTGAGGGACAGGTTGTGGAAGAAATGAACCACTTCCCGGAACCAGTCCCGAGGCGCCGCGGAGCTAAGAGCTTCTCCAGTCTCCGTCATCCCGTGGACGGCCTACGCGCTCTTGGCCGTCGTCTGTCAGTCACCATTCGCAACAAATCGACCAGACATGTGTCTCACCCTCATCATGGGGACCACGCCCTGTGCCAGGATGATGAACATACCCCAAACAGAGATGCGGTCTTGTCGAGGCATAGTTGGTGCAGAGGCTCCAACATCAACCGTCGCGCTTCGCTGAACGGCATCCCCGGTCTGCACGGGTTCTACGCTCCCACTGCCGGCATCAATGGTCCAATTCCCGGCCATGGCCTGGAGCCCCCAATTCTTCCAAACGACCTCTTTGCGGGCTCAGCTGCTCGAGCTGCGGCTGCAGCTCAGAATGAGATGGCTCGAGTCGAGCGCGACTGTGCCAAACTGTCCGATGCGAGGTTGCCGCAGGATTCGGAAAGCGGCATCGGAATTGACCTGCGTGATCGTTCGGATGAGCTCTCCGACGTTGACCTCGAAGATATTGTGCGTCTCGACCCGGTTGACTATCTCCCAACGGAGATCATGTCCCAGGTCTTTAGTTGTCTCGACCCCGAGTCGTTGATGCAATCCGAGTCGGTTTCTCATGCTTGGAATGGACAGGCTTCCTCTCGGCATATCTGGAGACAGGTATTCCGCCGCGTCTACGGACATGGTCGACCTACTGCTGTTTCGTCCAAGAAGAAACAGTCCGCAGGTTTGGGAAAGACCATTCCCAACCAGGACTGGAAGAAAATGTTCTTCGTTCGACGCGCTCTAGACGCTCGCTGGAAGGAGGGCAAGGCCGCCGCCATCTATCTTCACGGACACACGGACAGTGTATACTGTGCGCAGTTTGATGAGTATGTACCACCTTGATTTTCTTTCTCACCTTTCATACTGACAATGGCCCGCAGGGACAAAATCATTACCGGTTCGCGTGACCGGACCATTCGCATCTGGGACGCCCATTATCCTTGGCCGTGTCGGAAGATCATCGGCCCTCCCCCGGGAGATGTTCCGGGGATTGGGCCGGTGAACAACCCAAGCCAACAGTCTTCGGGCAAACCTCCTTTCCTGACCATCTGCCCTCCTCCCACCGTCGCTGACGGGATTGTGACGCCGATGGACCAGTCTTCGGACTACCATAGCGCTTCGATTCTGTGCCTTCAGTTCGACGAGGAGATCATGGTCACTGGATCTTCGGACTTCTCGTGCATTGTGTGGGATATTCACAATGACTACAAGCCGGTCCGTCGTCTTGAAGGCCACCGAGCCGGTGTGCTGGACGTCTGCTTTGACGAGCGGTACATCGTCTCCTGTTCCAAGGATACTACCATTTGCGTCTGGAATCGCCAGACCGGAGCGCTCGTGAAGAGGCTCGTTGGACACCGCGGACCGGTTAACGCCGTCCAGCTGCGGGGCGACCTGGTCGTTTCTGCAAGTGGAGACGGGGTGGCCAAGCTGTGGAATATCACATCGGGCCTCTGCATCAAGGAGTTCCCCAGCAAGGACCGCGGTTTGGCATGCGTCGAGTTCAGCGACGATGCTCGAACTATCCTCACCGGCGGAAATGACCAGGTGATCTATCAGTTCGATGCCAACACTGGCGAGCTCGTGAATGAGCTCAAAGGCCACGTCGGCCTGGTCCGGTCCCTGCACCTGGATAGTATGAGCCAGCGAATTGTCAGCGGTAGCTACGATGTCAGCGTCAAGGTCTTTGACGCGCAGACGGGAGAATTGTCGATTGACCTCCCGGGATGGACCACCAGCTGGATGCTGAGTGTAAAGTCCGACTACCGGCGTATCGTGGCCACCAGTCAAGACTCTCGTGCCGTCATCATGGACTTCGGATATGGTCTTGACGGCATCGAGTTGCTGGAAGAATAATATAATGAACAGGGCAGTTGGTTTGCCATATATTGAAATTTGCTGGACATTTTTAATACGGAAAAGCCATTGGTCACGGAGTTCTTTTTGCTTATCTTGCTTTTATTTGCTTTCTGGGATACACAATTTTGGCAAGCGATAGATGTCTATTTCCTCCTGTTTTTTGTGTTGTGGTGATTGTCTCCTATGATTGATTCATCTAGATTTGCTACAAGGTATATATAAATGGCTCTCAGGAATCCACCCGTTGCATGAACTGCCCGGTTTGTAGTGTTTGCTTGGTTTGCCTTGTTTGTATGGGATCTCCCGTTTTCTGCCTGAGGCAGCCGTACCTTAAAACCGACCGACCGCCCGGCTCTGATTGGTCGAGGGGGCCCCCTAGCGGCCAGCGGAACCCGTGGGTTTTGTCGACAGCAACAAAACAATCCTCTTCTTTTGGGTCTTTCCCTCTTCCTCGTCATAAACAAATCTCCCAACGCTGCCTGGAAAAGGGGTCGTCTCTTCTATTCCTCCCGCTTCATTCCCCGATCTCTCCATTGCACTCCCGCCGTATCGGCACCGTCAAATCTTCTTCTCCTCGATTCTAAACTCCACCGATTCACGCCATCTACCCCACCATGGGCGAATCCAGGTTCGTCGGGCATCTCCCCTTCAGGGACCTGAAGAAATCCTTGCGCGTGCAGAATGTGAACAATTAACCATGTGTAATGGACTAGACAAGAGCTGTTGGGATGGCTCAACAACCTGCTGCAGCTGAACCTAACCAAGATTGAGCAGTGCGGAACCGGGTATGAACAACGCTCCTTTTACTCTGCATACAATGCAATTCCTCCCGCTTCGGCGATGGACTTGTCATCCCGGATTCCTTGAGACGACGGGTGGCAGAGCCATTTGCAAAGAAGGCTTTTCCCCAGTATGAACAGGACACGCTGATGTGGTGAATCTTGCACAGTGCTGCCTTGTGTCAGGTTTTCGATTCGATATTCAGTGAGTGCAAAACCAGGAATTTATACGTGTCCGATTCCAATATCAACTTGCTAATGTGCGATCTCTCTAGTGGATGTTCCCATGTCCCGTGTGAAGTTCAACGTCAACACTGAATATGCCTACCTCCAGAACTTCAAGGTCCTCCAGAGTATGTCTTCTGTTCTGCTTATCATGGCAAACCACCTCTTATGGAGGAAACGAGCCTCTTTCTTTGTCCATGCCCTGACATGAGCCCATTGCAGACGTTTTCGCGCGCCACCACGTCGACAAGCCCGTTCCCGTCGAGCAGCTCACGAAATGCCGCATGCAGGATAACCTGGAGTTCCTCCAGTGGGTGAAGAGATACTGGGACCAGCACTACCCGGGCGGTGACTACGATGCCGTCAGCCGTCGCAAGGCTTCCGGCGGTGCTCCCACCTCGGCCGCCAGCTCTCGCGCGGGCGCCAGCTCGGCCGGAGCCACGCGACGAGGCACCACGCCCACCGTCGGAGGAAGTCGTACTCGGGCTGCCCCCGGTGCTGGCGGGGCCAACGTGGCCGCGCTGCAGCAAGAGATCGCCACCCAGAAAGAGGCCATTGGCGGACTGGAGAAGGAGCGGGACTTTTACTTCGCCAAGCTCCGCGATATCGAGCTGCTGCTGCAGAGCGCTATCGAGGCGGACCCCGAGTTGGACAAGGAGGAGGACTCGTTAGTCAAGCACATTCAAGGCATTTTGTACTCGACAGAGGTATGTCTCCCCCCCCCAGCCTCTCTTTCTCCGCTCGGAGAAATGTCACGACACCCTTTATTTAATCTATTTTTTAATCCTTCTTCTACTAACGATAGGAACAGGAAGGATTCGAGATTCCCGCAGAGGCCGAGGCAGGCGCCGATGAACTGGAGACCTTTTAGATCCATGGTTAGGAACGTCTGTCCGTTATTAATACCCCCTCGTCGTAGTGTCGCTAGCGTTGAGTGCGTGGTCTTCCGACCCGTGTATTTGAATTGCTTTTAATACGTTGAATTGGACCTTGGAGATGGAGAGTGAACGGAGGAGAGAGAGCAAAAAGAACATAGGGGGTGTGTTGTTGAAATTCTTATTTTACTTGACTTTGTGTGTATACTTTGGAGAGTCAGAAATCTGGTTGTCTTTTCCCGAGCCTGGGGAAGAAAAATCAATAGATTTCTTTGCGTTGTTTTTTTTCTTTTCTTTTCTTCTGTGCTTGTTGAATCTCATTTCAATCCCGTCTTGATGCTCAGGCCTTAACCGATCCAGCCCAGTCAGCTATCTACCATGCACAAACAGAACAAAACAAAACACCCAGAGAAAAGAGCAGGAAACCTATGCCAAAAGCAAGTATAACCACCATGTCTCTTCCACTTACACCTCAATCACAGGCCCATGATAATACTTCCTCGCCCAACCCAGATAATACACCACCGCCAGAATAGTAACTCCCCCGAAGATAACGATACTATAATTCATCTCCGCCGGCGCAGGACGTGTCTTAGGCGGCCAGCACCCGAAGAACATCATAATGACCGTGAAGATGATGGCGAAGATGTTGTTCGCGACCCCGATCGAGCCGTTGACTCGAAAGGGGCCCCAGAGGAAGGGTTTCCGGGTGGGATTGACCCCGCCACTATCGGCGTCGTCGCGTGGCGAGGCGATATCGTTCCATAATCGGCGGTAGAGGAGCAGGGAGAGGGAGATTAGGTACGAGGCGAAGAAGCCCTCGAGGACGAGGGAGAGGATGATGTTGAGGACGACGGAGGAGCCGATGTTGATGAGGCTGAGGAGGCCGACCGCGATGACGATGATGCAGGTGCTGTGGAAGGGGACGGAGGTTCGGGCGTTGACCTGTTTGCATTATGTTTTAGCTGCCTTGTTGGATGGGATTTTGACACCTTTTTTGGGGAAGAGGGGAATGAGGATATGAGGTGATGAGATACTAACTTGACGGATCCATCGCCAACCTGGAATGGCGCGCTCGCGCGAGAAAGACCACAGCATGCGACTACCGGACGAGATGGCACCGACTCCTGCGCAAGCCTGAAGGATGGCCATCATGCTAGAGAGAACGATTGCAGCGCCTTTACTCTTGGTCGAGCTGGCTAGGATGTCCATGAATGGGTACGCGGCGTTGGATTCAATAAGAGCAGATAGGTCTCCCGCGGTGAAGAGGAATGCGATTAAGATGCCGAAACCGAGGAGGCCGTTGATTAAGATCGATAAAACCATAGATTGTGGCACGATCATACTGCTATTCGCCACCTCTTCGGCCATCTAATATCATACGGGAGGTTAGTTGTGCATTTCTGGTCTTGGTGGTCACTCACATGGACAGCGCCGTCCGTGCCTAGGAAATTGATGATGTCAGGTACGGTTACAAACGGTGTGGCCGGCGACAATGTCTTACCTAGAAAGGCTGCAACTGTTCCCTTGAGACCAACGAACGTTGCGAGAGTAATGTCATGCCAACCACCGTAATTGAATGACAGGGTAAAGACAGAGCTTGGATCAGCCCGCGGACCGAGATAGACGAGCGGGATTAAGACGGCGAAGAAACCAAGCACATGGACAATGAGAATGAACACTTCGATGACCGGCAGGATCATGCCCAGCCATGTATTCAGCACCGTGCAGATGAGCAAGACTCCCCACATGATGAAGGTGACATGCCAGCCTTTAGGGTCATACTCGGGAACGTTCATTGCGACGGCGTTTTGCAGAACACTGCCTGCTAGGTAGACCGTTGCCGTTGGACCTGCAGTCCATGCCAATATACAGATGGAACCTTTTGTTTGCTCGTTAGCATTTTAAGGGGAATTAGGAAAGATAGGCAGTTGAAGTGGAAGTACCGGTGACGTGGCTCAAAAATCGCTGGGATGACCTGGGAGCAAGAAGAAATGCCCAGTGGTATTGTCCTCCGGCCTGGATGCGAGATCAGGTACGTGACTAACATGGCGGTTCTTGTGCACTCTTACCGAAGGAAACATGCTTGCCAATTCTCCCATCGCGAGGAAGATGCTCACAAAGCCAATCCAGACCCCAATATATCCATATACCAGTCCGGCCGGGCCGCCGCTAAGAGAAAAGTCAACAACAGGCACCTATGGCTGAAGAGCTTTCAATTGAGTACAACATACTTCATTAGACCCAATTGGATGTTCCTGATCCGAGTCAGATGCTTCCATCGCGGAAATGGGATGAGGACAATAACTAACATGATCATTGCTTCCCATGTCAACATGAGACTGCAAGCGAAACCAATGGTGCTTGTCAAGCCAAATCTTCGCTTGTGAATGTGAACAAAATGTATCAGTCGAGAAAACAAGATCCTCAGGGGATTCTGGAAAGACCTCTTCACCGACCTTCAAAACCTCTTTTTTTCCAACTCTGGCAAGTTCAATGGCATCTTTGCAAGACGAAGTTACGCTGCTTTTGTCGAAAACAGGGTTCCCTTCAGCAATTGCTGAGCTCAACTCGAGATGGCTGTCTGGCGCATGATATCGAGCCATGGTGGATGCCATTCGATGCACTGATTGGATGTATGTACAAATGCAGAACTGAGAGTCTGAAAGAAAGTGTTGGAAGTGTTGACGTTGATTCCTCAGGCCGGAACAGGCAGGAAACCCGTGACTTCCAGTGACTTTCTGTTCTTAGTTGGGCCTTGCTCCTCCTTCCCTTCGACAAAGAACTCGGCACCACCAGACAATACGACCTCACCTGCAAGGCTGTTACACAGGATATGACGTGAGCATTATTAATGTGACAATAATGTGACACGATGATGAATTGTGCAGGTTTCGGAGTAATGCAATTGCTTCCACCGAATCACACAGACAACATGTATGTTGGAAACTGGACTCCCGGGTGTGTGCCAGTGTCGGCTAATATGGGACTCGGACTGGACAGAGATTATGGAGACCGGACAGATTCTAAAGCCATCTGGAGATTTCTGGCCAACGAGGGTCGAAGCGGTTAGTGGCACGGCATCGATCAGCCTGTCGAGGGTGAGCCTTTCCCATAATCGCGTGTGGTGATAAACCATGTTATAAGCGTTACGCAGAGAGGGGCGTGTATCGACGGACCACCTCCTTTCAGATTGTTTTGGGTTGAGGCTATGGGCTATTCACGAAGTGTCCGTGCAGACGATCTACTGTGCCATAATCGTGACTTTTTATATCGATGACCGACTTCACAAACTCGATACTGACGTCTTGATCCTCTAGATACATCTTACTGTGATTGACTATGTCAAACATGGAGGACCACAGCGCAGCAATCAAGGTTATCAGCTGCTTTTTGCTGATTACATCGTCCGGCGTCGTGGCAGCCTGTCTCATCGCAAGTTGGCAGGCGCTTAGGAGAAAGCTACTCATCGTGACCCTTCTCATAGCAACTTTGGTATACATGATCTATTTCTTTAAAAGGCGGGCTCTAGAAAACTGTAAGATTAACGATTCGCCGTGTTCTAGATATCTTCTATACTTGCCGGAGTAGCTGCTTCCATAGCCGCAGAGAGTGGCCTGGGGAAGTCTCCTGGCATGTACTCCGATGCGCAATTTATTGCCATACAAAAGGCTATCTATGTCACCGAGATTTTCCACGTCTTGACAGTAGGCCTCGGAAAGCTATCTTTTACCGCACTTTTCTACGTTCTTCTATCGTCCACCCGTTGGTCCAGAGTTGTTGTGGCGGCCGCAGTCTTTCTGGTTCTTTGGACGGTGACAATGATCATTGCAGCCTCGCTTGAGTGCCATCCTCCTGAGGTCTGGAATCTAGCAGAAGGAAATTGCCGCGATCTGGTGAGCTTCCCAACATAGTTCCGAATTTTTACGTCTTCTGTTAACATAGTCAAAGACTGCGCTGTGGATATATTTCGGTGTTTCCAATATTCTTATTGAGACTTTGCTTATTGCACTGCCATCATTGCTGGTTTACAGCATACATATGAGCTTGCACAAGCGTGTGGTGGTTATTGGCTGTTTTAGCATCAGGATTTTGTAAGTTATACCCGCCTATACAAAGGGTACTTGAACTACTGACACTCTTCTCTGCTAGGGACATTGTGGTTACGGCTGTCCAAATCCGCTATACCCACGCATTCGGAGCTCGCTCCTCCATATCGCTTGAACTCTGGCCATGGGCCATGTGTAGTCAGATCCTACAGACAGTGACTATCATCTCAGCCTGTGTGCCATATCTACGCGAGTTTCTTCGGTCTTTTCCAAGTGGAATGTTCCAGCCTATTGAGAATCAAAGCACGGGTCTCCGCTACACATACGGATCAACAGAGAATACGGGCAGTGATGCAACACTCAAGCACGATTATGCACTACATGATCTCAGTCATACATCTTGAGATTCCGAGAGCCAGATAAATCATGTAATCCAAGCGAAAATCCACATCCCATCCCCAGTCCTGTCGTTGTCCTCATCTAGCAATCGAAGCGACCTCAAACTCATCTGGGTTCGTCTCAGGATTGGCGGACTTTTTCTCGATTGAACACTCGCTGCTATCAAGATCTCGGATCGGGCGGCCCATGATGGCCGTAGCCAAGGCAAGGCTAAGAAGAACGGAAAGCCGCATGTCCGGTCCGTCAATAATGCTCGTCTCGTTATACTTCAGCGGAAGCAAGAGTTGGCTCTGCGAAAATTAGCCCATCTTCTAAATTTTGAAGGCCAGGGTGATGCTAATACCTTTCAAAGGCCTGTGGTATTTTGATCATAGAATAAAGATGGAAAGGCGAATCTCTAGAGAAATAGGACGGGGACTAGGCGACGAATATGTATAGGAGTATCTCGACAAGGCTTTACCTCAGAGGGCAAAAGATTACGTTTACAGCCTGTTCGGAATGTATATGATTGGTCCTGTGTTACGACACAGATGCTACTGTGCCAAAGAAAATCAGATCTTTGGCTATGAGTGATTTGAAGAGCTCATATGCCTGCTCTTGGGGCATCATGCAGTGCAACCGGAAAGCAAACAACGAAGGACACCCAAGCTCGGAGAAGTCCGGTCGAATGAGGCTGAAAAAAAGGATGGTCATTGCTCGCCCTCGAGGAAACAAACTTCATGTCAACTTCACACCCCACAAATTGTGTATAATGTATGCAAACGAGGGTGGTAAACGAGCTGAGGCCGCTCAGCCCTTGATCCAGGGGTCGGAGAGCATGATAAATCTTGATCGTGGGACCTCATCGCTCTCCAGGCTACAACCATGGAGGACAATCTTCCTGGCCATTGCACTTATCTTCTCATTGCTACTGAACGCATGGTGGCTTTTGGTTGAGCGCAAAATCGATGTCCCAAATGAGAAGGCGATGGCATCAGAGATACTTTCGGCACATCGGTCTCCCTACAGTATGCCTTTGCAAATCTTAAGGACACGAATTGTGGGCGTTCAAAATCGCTGATGATAGATATTGCTAGGTGGTCTCGGTTATGATACGCAAATCCCTTACGCTCATGATACTGAGTACACAAGCTCCAACGAAACCCACGCCGACTACATGTGGGATAGCTTGAACATCGACCCAATGATTATTGCGCCTACTCTGGAATGGGCCGAAAGCATGAATCTCCCGAGCTCTTGGGAATTCCCATGGGATTCGAACCGACGAATCTATTTTGTAAAGGTGTTCCATCAGCTGCACTGTCTGGTATGTACTCAAATCTTCCCGCTCATCATGGTTTGCCGCGGTATTCAGATGAGATTACTCACACCGAATGCTGCTCTTATAGAAAGTCATGCGTAGATCATTCCATGACCTCCAGACCGATGGAGAGACCCCGATCCCAGTAGGCCACGTCGAACACTGTCTCGACAGCTTGCGTCAAGACTTGATGTGCGCCGCGGACGACACCCCCATGCCATCGCTGGAACTTCTGAACGGCAGTGGCGAAGGCCAAATGATGCAATGCAAGGACTTTGACAAGCTCGTCGCTTGGACGCAAGTCCCTGAACGCAATGCCTGCTACAAACGGTTGATCACCAGTGACTACAGGCCGATCGTGCATAGTATCGAGCGATATGCCTTTTGTCCAGCTGATAGCCAGCATTTTGCCGCCATGAGTCGGTATTTCGAAGAGCATGGACATTATGCGGATCCTTTTGCAGAATAGTTAGCTTGATAGTCGTACTCTAGTCTGGCTTATTTTCTAATCTCATAGACAATCATGTCTCTGTTTGATCTCGATGTTTGGGCCCTTGTGTAACCTCAACATCCTCCAAATGAGGGGTCCATGCACCCTGATCAGGCTGCGACCTTCTTGCTCGTTGCATTTCTTCTTTCTTTTGGAATGACTGAAGGGATGGAGATGGAGCAGAACGTCAAACAAGAGGAAGAGGATAAAGAAGCAGAAATCACCGTCAACCCAACAACGCACAGCGTGGACTTTACCGAGGACGATGTAGCGAACCCGCGGAACTGGCGCCCACCGTACAAATGGTCGATCGTGGTGCTCGTGGCCAGCTTCTCTGCGGTGGTGTACGTACACTTTCAATAATGCTATGGAATCAAAATCACGATACATGATCCTGACCTCGAGCCAAACACAGGCAATTATCGACCATAATCGCGGCGCCCGTTTCCCCTTCCATCCTGATCGACTTCCACTCCAACAACGCCCTCTACCGCACTCTCATCGTGTCCATCTGGGAGCTGGGCGAGATCGTGGCCCCTCTAATCTGGGGGCCTCTCTCCGAGCTCTACGGACGACACTGGGTGCTCAACATCGCCAACGCTTTCTTCATTGCCTTCCATGCCGGCACCGCCCTCAGCACCAAAATTCGAATGCTCATCGCCTTTCGGTTTCTGAGCGGCGCCGCCACAGCCTCCTTGCCCATTGGCCCAGGGATCGTGAGGGATCTGTTCGAAAAAGAGCGCCGCGGTCGCGCCATGTCCATCATGTCCCTGACGACCACGCTAGGGGTCGTGGCGGGTCCCATCGTGGGATCTTATCTGGGCGAAAGGGAGGGATGGCGGTGGGCGTTCTGGCTGCCGACCATCGTGGCCGGGGTCCTCGCGCTGCTGCTGCTCGCAGTCTATCGTGAAACGTACCAGGTTACCATCCTGAAGCGAATGGCGAAACAGCGGCGTCGTGAAACGGGGAACTTGGATCTGCGGTCGAAGTACGAAAACGAAACAGGCGAGACGGATGCCGGCGCAGCATCCAAGCTCTTCGATGCTTTCATCCGGCCGTTGCGTCTGCTCGCCCGGTCCCCCATCCTCATCCTGATTACGGTCTACATCAGCGTCGTCTACGGATACGTCTACCTCATGATGACCACGATCGCGCCCGTCTTTCAGGAGATCTACGGCTTTTCGACGGGGTCGTCGGGCCTCTGCTTCCTGGGCCTCTGTCTGGGACTTGCCCTGGGCGCTTTCATCTGCAGTTTCCTGCTCGATCGGTACATCCGTCTGGCGAAAGCCAGAGCCAGTGCAGCGCCACCGACAGCGGCACAGCAGACCGGCCCCGGCGAGCCATCCCCCATCACTCCCGAGCACCGTCTCCCGCCGGTCCTCTTCTCCTGCATCTTCATGTCCAGCGGCTTCTTCCTCTTCGGCTGGACGGTGCACGCCCACGTGCACTTCGTCGTTCCCATCATCGGCACCGCCGTCATCGGCCTCGGTCTCGTCGCCACCACCATCTCCCTGCAGACCTACATCGTCGACGTCTTCGGTATCTACGCCGTCGGCGCCACCAGCGCGATGTTGGTTCCACGGAACGCCAGCGCCGCGTTCCTGCCGCTGGCCGGGCCGCCGCTGTTCCATAAGTTAGGGTATCATTGGGGCGGGACGTTGTTGGGGTTAGTGGTGTTGGCGTTCGCGGTCATGCCGATGGGATTTATGAGATGGGGATGGAGATTGAGAGGCAGGTATGGGACTGGTTATTCGGAGGGTTGATTTTCTGATGCGATTTTGAAATTTCTGACTGCAATTGGATTTGCATCGGATTGGATACCTAGATAGTAATATTCTCGTATGTTGGGGGGGAAATTGCACCACCGTCATCATCACATCTAGTCCAGTTACGGAGTACGGAGTACTCCGTCGATAGGATTGATCGGCGGACACGGCAGACCGAAGACTAGTTCCAGTCAGCAATGATCTCACGCCGAGACAAATGGAAAAGGTCGAGAAGCCAAGAGCGGCCGAAAAAAAAAAAAAAAAAAAAAAAAAAAAAAAAAACAAGGATGGAAGCGGGCAGAGGCAACGTCAACCAGTTTTGTATTCTGTAATATAAACTGTAACCTGTTACACCCGACGAACTGATGCCGTATATAAATAGTACGGAGGGTGGTGGGGATGTGAAACCAACGCGCACTTATTAGGACTTGTTATTATCATTTATGGGACTGCAGTCTGCACGCTGTAGAATCCTCCTGGTGTAATCTGCAGAGTTGAAGAGATGAAGATGTTCAGCGCATGAAGCGACCACTCTAGCCGATTACATACAGAGAGAGAAATTAGTCAATTAATTTCACGGACAGGCCGAGCCCGTACTTGCAGAAAGCCATACTGACCGACGGAGAAAGTAAGCGAGGAAATAACGGCGTCCCCCTTGCGCCATCGGAATGCCGTTTGGCCCCGCTGATAATCTATTATTATTTATTATTCGTATATTAGGCTTTACCCTCTCGGCTGCCATAGAGAATCATCAATAATAACAATGAGAAAATAATATCCCAAGACGGGAAGTCGACGGTACCTGCAGCTTCGGCCTCGTCGCCGTCAAGTCTGATTGGGTGGCTGCCAACGCCGGGTGGGTCTGTGATCCCGACTCGGTTAGGAGATTACTGTATACTGTGTACTGCACTATACGTGGTCTTTCTGACTCGATAAACTAGGTGTTCATTGGTATACTTCTAGAAAAAGATACTCTGATAGAGTTCTTCTCTTTATATTGTTCCGAGAGAATAAAGACAAAGGATAATACATTGTATATGGAGGACTACTCCGGAGTGGGAGCGAGAGGATTGATTAGTCCCGGATGGTGAAACTTTGCAGCGGCGTTTCATTAAACTCAGGCTTGGCTTCCCCTTTCGGGCCAATGACACCCCGCCCGAAGTGGCATGGCGGTATCTTATGTCTTATGCTCAGATTGCATGTCTTACATCCCGTGACCGCTAGTGACCGCTGCACGTCCAACAGTCGTGGGTTGTGGTTATTCTTAGGCCTGGCCTGATCGATCTCTCTCTCTCTCCTCTTCTCCTCGACTCTCCCTCTTCCTCTCTCTCTTTCTCTCTTCCTCGTCCGTTCATCCTCCCCTCCTCCTTCTCCTCCTCCTCTTCCCTTCTCTTTCCCCTCTCTTTCCCCCTCCCCCTCCATCTATCCTCCTGACCTGGTCAATTCTCTCCTGTCTCTCATTTTCAATTCCATTATTTGAATTCTTCTCCGGAGATCTAAGACGATAAGATAGACGACTATCGCGACGGGTACTCCCCTCCGAATCGACCTTACAGAAACCGACGGCCACGGCACGGCCTTCGACCGAGCAACACAGTTAAAATCAATTGACCAAACGTCTTGGGTCCAGACTCAGAACCTACTCCGTAGGTGTCAGCGTGGATCCTTGGTCCGTCGGGAAGAAGTCGTCAGATCGGAAATAATTTCGACGATCACCTCGCTACGGAGTCCCTCGTCCGTTCGGAGCTTCGAGCTGTCCGCACCTCGACTCTCCTACACATTTTATCTCCAACGAGAATGGATTAATTTCGGTGGATTTAATTTGTTCAAAAATTCAGTCATTAATAGGAGGATCAAGGGAAGGTATTAAGGGTCATTTTCATTTGTTCTTTTTTCTTTCCGGTTGGAATTCATTAAAAAAGAACGAAAAGAAAGAGAAGTGGAACTAATCTATTGCCTCGTCCTCTACGGGTAGGTCCAGACAATCTGCCCTTCGCAATGGATCCCGAGTGGACTGGTCTCAATGTCTCACTGCTCCCGATGCTAACTGACTCGCTCCCACTGCCAGTTGTCCATGCCTCTCGATCATTGATTTTCGTTTTTCCTATCTCGATCTTTCAATTGTCGGCTGCTCTCCCAGTTGACGTCCGCTCCTTGGTTTTTCACCTTAATATTTATTCGTTATATTATCGACTTTCTAGTGTTTAATCGCTCCTTCGACAAACTCGGATATCGGTATCGCCTTCTTTTGCACACCCATTGACTTCATTCTTTCGAATTGGAATTCTACCGTTTAATTCTCGACGTTCCTTCGACTTCTCGCTTTTGAGCTTCCGATTGCTCCGAACTGCTTTCGACAAGGCCTCGCTCTTGTTCTCGATTCCCCGTGCTTCCGAATTGGAATTGAAATCGCCTTCGTTGGCCGGCTCGCCTGTTCTATACCAGTGGAGACTTGTTACGCATCGATCTTTTGTGAAACGAACCATTTCCCGATTCGGTCAATTCTTGCGTCACGGTAGCCGGAAAGGGATTGCTTTTTGTACGACCGACACGTGGGGCACGTCAGGATGTCCCATCATGGCAGCTCCAGACACACCCGGTATACTAGATTGATGAGGAGGAAAACTCGTTCGACGGACGGTCAGGAACCAGGTGTGGTCCAATATCTCGATACTTCAACACAGTCAAACGTGCTCCGTGACGTGGAGGATAGAACGGACGGCACGTCTATTCGTAGTGATAGGGATCCTACCCCGGAGAAACGTCGCGAGACCGCCGACCCGGAGGAGAAAACCACGGTGCTAGCGAGGGTGATTAGCACGGTCGACCAAGATTCCCAACCGTCACTTTCAGACACCACTACAACGGCTCGACCGACAAGAACTTCAGACGTCGAATCGGATCGCTCCACAACATCGCATACTTCGTCCGACCCGACGTCTGTCACGCATTCCCATCGTTCCACCGCAGACAATACTTCATCTGAGACAAGTACAGTAACGAATGCGTCCTCATCCTCATCCTCGTCCTCATCCTCGTCCTCGTCCTCGTCGGACGAAGGTCTTCCCACTGCCTCGCCGGCCTATTCTTCCCCCACCGCGGACACCCCGACGATGACAACCGGTCATGACGCCTCCACCACCGGTACGTCTGTCATTTCCGGAAATTCTACCGTCCAGCTTTCCACCCAGACCTCGCATCCCATTATCAGCCCGACTACGATCAGCGCTTCGTCGAGCCACCGGGTGTCGTCCAGTTCGGCGGTTTCGACGGCCTCAATGTCGACGTCCAGTACCTCCTCGAATTCCACCATTACGACGTCGTCAACGACCAGCTCCGTCGCGATTGTGTGGACCACTTCGGAGAGCACCACGACGTCTTGGTCATCCACGAGTTATGGCTGGGGAGGCGGCGAATCCTCCGCTACCAGCACCACGACAAGCGCAACTCCCACGTCAACCGAGGTGGCTTCCGGAGGCTCTGGCTCGCTCGACAGCCAGACCAAGGGGAAGATTGCTGGCGGTGTGGTCGGCGGTGTGGCGGGAGCCCTCGTCCTGCTTCTTGTCGCCTTCCTGCTGTTCCGACGACGAAAGGCGGCGCGCAGCCCGGTTCAAGAAGCCCTCCCTGCCGGACCAGAGACGGGGACAGCGCTCGGGGCCGAATCAGTGTCGCGGTCTGCCGAAATGGCCTCGCGGCGGTCGAGTAACGATCCCCTGTTCACCGCCTCGTACTTTGCTCCGGCGTTCATGAAACGCTGGAGACAGTCAAACCAGACTACTCGGACCGATAGCACGTTAACGTCCAGCACCAGCGAGCGTGGTTTCCAGAAGATCTCGGGAAGGAAAATCCCCTCGGTGCTACAGTCCGGCGGGGACGGTTATGGGGGTGGCTTCGAAGCTGGTTCCCCGACGACGTCCGAGCCGAGTACTATCATTCCGCCGCCGTCACCGGTGTACCCGCGGTCGCCCACTCAGCCGCCTCCGTCGGTGCCGTACGGCATGCCCCTAGACACCAGCTATACGCGGGAGGCGGAGGAGTCTGATTCCAGAGTGATCTTCCGGCCGTCCCCAGCGCGGACACCCGTCGCGGGCTCGGCGAGTGCCAGTCTATCCAACGAACCCACCGGCTCGCGAGCTGTTCCTCAATTATCGGGAGCACTGTCCCCTACAATCCCAAAACGACCCGACATGCTGGGTCGGAGTCACCCGAGCTTCGATGGGAGTCGAGGCAGCCGATTTTCCGAGAACCTATGAGTCTTGCCTTGGATTTCTCGCTGTGACTTTTCAATTTCCCGTTGTGGATGGTGTGCACATAACATAAAGCCCCTCCCCGTTCCACATTCCAGGGTATATAAGTTTAGAGCTTTTGCTCTGTACATACGCTGACGGTTGGCGCGCTCGCGACCGGCTACTCCGAGAGGAGAGAGAGAGAGAGAGCACCTCTCTCACATCCTCCGACGAAGACCGCTTCGACGGTAAATCGTCGAGGTCGAGCCGCTTGACCGCTGCCATTGCGCGCACCTACGGTGCGCCATGTCGATGACGTCTTGATATTCAGTACTAGCCTTCTCTGCTATTTCTTTTATGGATACCCCGAATTGAATTCGATGTTTTCCTGTCTGTCTGTGATTCTGTATTTTCCTTGTTTGTCCATATGTACATTCCTTTGCATGGTGGGGTTTGGAACCATCAGGACTCGTATAGCTTGTCTATCAAGTATTGCATGAAGTATCGAATGTGACAAAATCAACTATTGAGTCTTCAACTCTTCAAGTCTTCAACCCGTGACTGTAGTCGCTGACATAAAACACGAGCCAACCGGCCAACCAGCGTCACGGGATAGGCATTAGTCAGGGTTGCATTATCTACTTCGCTGCTCGTCGTGTCTGCTCCTTTCTTCCTCTTCTTCAGTCCTATTTCTTTCGCAAGAGTGACAGCTAGCCTCATCTCGTATCCGACAGCTATATTCGTGTTGTCTTGCTTGTTCTTCTCACCGCATCTTGATATTTGACCAGTGTAGTCTCCACCATGAAGGAAGCTCAACCTCCCATCGTCAACATCAACAACAGCCCCTCCCCTCTAAACACCACCAAGCCCCTCCGATTTCTTGTCATCGGAGCCGGATCGCGGGGAACGGCCTATGCGCGTGCCGTAACGAGCACCACCGCCGGGGTCATCCACGCCATCGCCGAACCCCACGCTTTCAAACGCCAGGAGTTCGGCCGCAACTTCGTCTGGGGCGATAAAGGCGGCAGCCCACACGAGGGCCAGGAATTCACCGACTGGCAAGAATGGCTGCAGTGGGAACTGAAGCGTCGTCAACAGACGCAGACCCCACACGCTACTACCCAACCCCCAGGCGTGGACGGCGTCTTCATCTGCACCCTCGATGAGACTCATATCGAGATCCTCCGCGCGATCGCCCCGCTTCAACTCCATATCCTCTGCGAGAAGCCGCTGGCCCTGTCGCTGGCCGACTGTCTCACAGCCTACCGCGTGCTGGGCGGCCAGTCGCCATCGACCATTTTCTCCATCGGTCATGTCCTGCGGTATAGTCCGCACAACATCCTCCTGAGGAAACTCCTGCTTGTTGACCGCGTCATCGGCGATATTGTTTCCCTCGAGCATTGTGAACCTGTCGGCTGGTGGCATTTTGCGCACAGCTATGTCCGCGGAAATTGGCGGCGTCAGACCCCCGCTGGCGACGGGTCTCTTCTTACGAAATCGTGTCATGATATCGATTTCATCCTTTGGTTGCTATGCTCTCCGCCGCCGGTTTCTTCGGATGAGGATGCAGATGCAGGCATAGATGTGGATCTCACAACAGACTCAGAATCACCACATCTCCCTCGCTCCATCTCCTCTACGGGCTCTCTCACTCAATTCCGACCCGCTCGGAAACCACTCGCCGCGGGCACCGCTACAAACTGTCTCTCCTGCCCAGCCGAGCCGGAATGCAATTACAGCTCGCTGAAAATCTACCGTGACATGCACGTGAAACAGTCCATTTTCGACTGGCCCGTGAACATCGTCTGTCCGGACATCGAGGACGTACTTCGTCCGTTTGCAGCCTCCTCCGAGGACTCATCATCATCCACGGACGCCATCGCAGCCGCAGAAACGCACCTCCTCAAACGCCTCCGAGAAGACTACTCCCGAGAGAGCATGGCCGATGCCGAAATCGCCTCGAGACCATGGTACGGCCGGTGCGTGTACGACGGTGACAATACCGTCTGCGACGACCAAATCGTCACCATCACCTGGGATGACGAACAGCCCTCCCCTTCCTCAAAGGCGTCCCCCCGCCCGTCAAAAACAGCAACCTTCCACATGATCGCGCCCACCGAAAAACAATGCGAACGCCGCGGCCGCGTCTACGGCACAACAGGCGAAATCAGCTACGATTCGCGCACCATCAGCGTCTACTCCTTCGCGACGCGCTCGACGACAGAAATCCCCGTTCCTCGACAGGCACCCGAAGAGGAGAAATCGCACGGTGGAGGGGATTATGGATTGGCCCGGAGTTTCGTGAAGGCGGTTGATGCGGTGGTGAGGAGAGGGTGGGAGGTTGAGAGGGCGCAGAGGACGTTTGTGGGGTGTTCGTTGGAGGAGGCGGTTAGGAGTCATGCGGTGGTGTTTGCGGCGGAGGAGGCGAGGAGGGAGGAGAAGGTTGTGAAGTGGGGAGAGTGGTGGGGGAAGAAGGTTAGGGGGTTGGAGGGTTGAGGGTTGAGGGTTGATCTATATTGAGTAGTGGTTCTTCTTGATGTCTGAAGATGGGTAGTATACTCATTGGGTATTTGGTTTGGAGTGTGGGGCGATATGAGTGATGGATTCATGGTTTACGAAGTGATGACTTGCTTTCCTATTTCCTATAGTTACTCGTAGTTATGACTATCAAGATATGATAACGATGCATGGTTGGTATGATATGATATGATATGATTAAATATTTACGAATCAAAGATGAAGCGACGAATCAATCAACGCTACGATGCTGCTGCTGCTCACTCCCTCTGTCCATGAGGCGGGCTGGAGAAAATACACTGTACGAATTGCTCACGTAACCTCGTTAACACGGACGGAAACGAATCTGGATGCTCTAAGTCCGCACGTCAGGCTCGTCCCGGCCGATGTACTCCTTGAACTTGAGCAGCGACAGGGCCAGCGAGACGTTGTCCTGCAGGTACTCCTGCGCGCTGAGGCCGAACTTGCTGGCGTCCTTCTCGAACTTCTCGATGTACAGACGGATGGTGGCGCCGCTGCTGCCCGTGCCGGACAGACGGACGACGATGCGGCTACCGTCGTCGAAGGTGGCGTACAGGCCCTGGTTCTTGGCCACGCTGCCGTCCAGGTCGGTGTAGGCGAAGTTGCCGATGTCGGTGACGCGGCGGCCGGAGATGCTGGAGCCGACGAAGGTGTCGCGCTCGGCCAGCTTCTCTGACAGGGTGGCAATCACCTTGTTGGCACCGTCGCTGTCGACGTTCTCGTAGTCGTAGCGGGTGAAGAAGGTGCGGCCGTAGGTCTGCCAGAACTCGTTCTGGATCGAGGCGATGCTGGGCGTCTCGGAGCCCTTCTGCTTGGCCACGCCGGCGATGACGTTCAACCAGGCCACGATGGCCCACAGGCCGTCCTTCTCCCGGATGTGGTTGCTACCCGTGCCGAAGCTCTCCTCACCGCAGATGGAGATCTTCTTGTTGTCGAACAGGTTGCAGAAGAACTTCCAGCCCGTGGGCACCTCGTAGCTCTGCAGGCCCTGGGCCTCGGCCACCCGGTCCACGGCCCCGGAGGTGGGCATGGAACGGGCCAGACCGTAGACGCCCTGGTCGCGGAAGTAAGGGATCAGCTTGGCGTGGTGGGCGATGATGGCCAGACTGTCTCCGGGGGAGACGAAAGTGTTGGCGCCGTAGATCATGTTACGGTCGCCGTCACCGTCACTGGCGGCGCCGAAGTGGATGCCGTTCTTGTCGACGGCCTCGACCAGCTCGTGTGCATAGACCAGGTTGGGGTCGGGGTGGCCACCGTTGAAGTCGGGGCTGGGCTGGCAGTTCATGGTGCTGCTGCTAGGCAGACCCAGCTCCTTGACGAAGATGTCGACACCGTAGGGGCCGGTGACACCGTGCATGCCGTCGAACAACACCTTGAAGTCCTTGTGCGTGTTCAGGAACTCACGGATGAGGTCGAAGTCGAAGATCTGCTTCATCATGGTCACGTAGTCGGCGGTCGAGTGGACCACCTCGACCTCCAAGGGGCCGTAGGTCTGAGTGCCGACGGTGGAGGTGTCCACCTGAGGAATCTCAGCGATTTTATAGGAGGTAAGGGACTTGGAGGTTTCGTAGATCTTGTTGGTGACGGTTTCGGGGGCGGGGGCACCGTTGGCCAGGTTGTACTTGATGCCAAAGTCGGCATTGGGACCTGATCGCGCACGCATCGCATGTCAGTTATCACGATCATCACGGGCGAGAAGAAAGAAAAACTTACCACCAGGGTTGTGGCTTGCAGTCAACAAGATACCGCCGGTGGCCTTGCGGACGCGGATCAGGTTGCTGGCAGCGGGGGTACTGAGAATGCCATTCTGGCCGACCAGCAGCTTCTTGACACCGTAGGCAGCGCTGATCTGGGCAATCTTCTGGATGACTTCGGGGTTGTAGTAGCGGCCATCGCCACCGATGACGAGGAAGGCACCGTCGGCACCTTCAGGGATGGAGAGGAGGATGGAGGTGATGAAGGACTCGGAGTAGTTGGGCTGCTGGAAGACCTTGACCTTTTTCCGCAGACCGGAGCTGGATGCAAGCTGTTAGTCACTTATCCGGGGCCACTCCAATCGGGTGATAAGAAGCAACATACGTTCCAGGCTTCTGGTCGGTAAAGGGCTGCAGCGAGACGGTCTGGACAGACATGGTGGATCGAGTGGGGTGGGGAGGAAAGGGAGTGTTTTGTTGGCAGAGACGGAGAATGGGAAGAGAGGAAAGAAAGGAGGAGGGGGGCAGCAAGGGATGATATATAAAGAAGGTCCAAGCTGTCCGGCTCACCGACTATTGAAATGCAGGCTAAGTGGAGGAAGCAGGAGAGACACGATGCAAGGCGAGAGGAAGCCGAAGTTGAAGGGAGACGGAGAAAGTAAACGAAGTGGGGGAGAAAAGAACGAAGAACAAAAACAACGGAGGGGCTGCGGGATCGTCATGTGCGCGTCACCTCCTTTTCATCGCTCTACATAACTCTCTCTGTTCAATCAGTCTGTCTGCTTGTCTACAGGGTTCTCGATGTCAATTCCCCCTTAATTTATGCCAATTCCATAGGATACCGTACCACCAGCTCACACAGCTTTTCCCCCTCAACCACTCCGTGACGCCCCACCAAACAGCTGTTGTCGGTAGAATCGCATCTCCTCGATGCTTTCCAAAATATCGTCCTTCGCCAGATGCACCTCGCGCTTCGGAGGCACCGATTCCAATAGATCGTCCGATCCCCATCGTCGGGCCGCCTCCTTGATGGTACTCACGTCCACAATGCGATAGTGTAACCACTCCAGGACCGCCGCGTACGGGCCCCGCGCTAAGAAGGCCTTGTCTGCATGGACGCTGTTGCCCGCCAACAAACCGGTTCGAGGCCTGGGCACAAATCGCTGGATGTACGCCAGCAACTCGGCCGCCGCCGTCTCCGCCGTCACCGACGAGGCCAGCACGGCCGCCGTGAGCCCGGTGCGACCGTGGGTGTCGATGCACCAGGCATTCATCTGGTCCAGAGTTGACTTGGGCTGGTGGATCACCGTCTCAAACCCCGTAGAGTCGAGTAGCTGTAGGTCGGCATCGGTGATAAAGCAGCAGATTTGCAGGATGTGGTCGTTCTCGGCATTCAGCCCGGTCATCTATGAAAGAGCATGAGCTTGTCAGGATGGTGGACCGCGGGAAAAAGACGAAGGATTCCCTACCTCGCAGTCGATCCACACTAGGGGATCGGATGAGCGTGCTAACGGCATGGTGAGAACTATTGTGCGCCTGTTAATGTCTCGTCTTTGGTCTCGGAAGTGGCAAAGAGCCGTAGAGGGGAGATCGATGAAGGTTGGTAAGTTTGGGTGCCTGGCGGAGAAAAAGAACTAAAAGAAGTGGATCTTCATGTAACATGGCAACTTGCGTAACTTCATTGATTCTATACCAATTATTTCTCTCGCTGTATTCCTGGACACACTGGAGATAGATAGAATAAAGTGCTCAAAAAGCAAGGAAGAAGAAGAAAAAAATCTCTAGGTAAATGCCTCCAACAGATCTTGCCATCGACATATCAACTGGAGTGAGATCCAGTAAAATCCTCCCCCAAAAATGTTTCAAAGAGAAATAAAAATCGACTATCCAAGTACGCCAGTCCATCACAATCGTCAAAAGGAGAATTTTTTAATGAGATCCCCACAGAAAGAAAAAAAGTAAAGAGATTCCATAGTGTTCTCAGGAAAAGACGAGGGCTCGTTCACAGCTCCTCCTCGTCGTCGTGTTGCTTCGTTGGTTGAGGTGGTTGGAGGCTCTCTCCAAAAGCTTTAGCATCGGTTCCAGGAGCAGGCGGATTCTCGGTGCCGGCACTGTCGAGGACGCCGCTGACCTGTTGGGAAAGCCCGGACTCAATGCGTCGGCGCATGGCATGTTCATCCGCTTGCGAGACGCTGGCTCGCTGCTTCTTCAAGGGGCTCCCAACGAATCCACCTTCCAACGTGTTGACCGTGGGCTTAGGAGCTTCAAGGGTCGCACTGGGGGCTGCCGCCGAAGCCGTCGGGGGCGTTGTCGAGACGTTAGACGGCGTTTCTCCGGAGGGCTGGGGACTGGCCGCGTCGCTCTTGGGGGTGTTGACTCCAAGCGACGCCGACGAGTGCTGGCGTTTCAACTGGATCATGATGTTAGCCACTGGCATTCGGGGTTGCAGTGGCTATTTAACAGGCCCTGGCTCAACACGTACCTTAATTTGGCGAACGCCCTCGGCGAGTTCACCTTGACGCCTGAGGTCGTCAGGGGACAGCGGTCGGTCCTGATCCTTGGCTTCTTCATCGTCGGCTTTACCCAGAATCGAATCGTCGTCGTCATCGTCACTGTCCATCTCGTCGTCGGCAGCTCCTTTCTTGCCCTTTTTGCCTTTGTTCTCAGTGTTATCCCGGAAATTCAGGAAACCGACTGTTCCGCCGGGTTTCAAAGGCCCGAGGTTGGCAAAGTCCGGTTGTAGGGATCTGCGCTTCGCTGAGCCGGGTGTCTCCTGGGATTTGGGATCCTTCATGATCTTCATCTTTTGTAATTGTCCTGCGAAAGATTTAGAGTCAGCACATAAGTTATACGATTATCCATCGTGAAGAAGCCAAGGTTGGAGAAACTCACTTTCGCCTCGATACATGAAGGTGAAAATCGCGTAGGGCTTGTCCGAAGGGTCAATCCCCGTCACCGTCTGCGTACTGATCGACTTGGGATCAAGCGACTTTGGTTTAGCAAAGCTAGTAGTGTGGTCGATGTCCGCGTCGGCCCCGCCATTACTGTTTTGTCCGCCCTGGCCTTCGTCGTCGTCGTCATGGGCGTCAAATTGTGGTGAGTACTCTCCGCGTTTAATCTCGCCCGAGGCCAAAACGCGAAACAAGGCCACTTTAATCTGGCCCGCCGACTCGGGAATCGGGTCGTCGTCGGAATCTGAGAAGGACATGTCCTCGTCGGAGATGTCCTCAAGCGGGGATTTATCGTCGTTGCCATACCGCATGATCCCCTTCTCACGTTTGGACTCCATTTCTAGGTCATCATTCTGCTCTGCCAGTCGCTTCAAGCGGCGCTTCTCAATCTTTTGTCGCCGCCGCTCAATTTTGGCGGCCGCGTCTTTGCCCTCTAGGTCTAGTCCGTTGAGCCACCGCTCCAGTCCGACTTCACGGAATAGAAATTCCCGCTCGGCCAAACCCCCTCCCTCTGAATCGGGAACACTGACCCATCGAGAGTTGACCCAAGTCTCCTCACCTCTTCGGAGGAGCGTGGCCACCTCCTCCTTCTGTCGTCCGTCAAAGTATATATAGGCAGCGACCGTCTCGTTGGGTGAGTTGGTCAGCGCCTGATACGGAGCAACCATGCTTGAGTATTGTCCCCGCTCTTCCGTTTGGCCCGGTAACCCTCCGACAATCTTGGGTTTGGGCATGGGGTTTTCGGGGGTCGACTTCGGGGCGGAGTAGGGTACATCTTGGCCGGGGTTCAGTAGCGTGATCGAAATGGCAAAGCTCGATTGCTCGGGCTTGCCAGTAGCGGAGTCGGGGAGTTTGGGAGGCGGTACGGGAATGAAGCAAGCTATGCGAGAGGCCCGAGACTGGCGTTGAATCGAATACTCGGAAATCGGGCCATCCGGAGTGTGTATACTCACGGCGAGACCCTTGAAGCATGGCATGGCGCGTGGAGGCAAGGAGAGAACGAAAGTCCCTTTATGTGATGACAGTCCAAACAGACGTAAGAGCAGTCGGACGAGGGGCGGGGAGGGGGACCGTCGAGGAAGGTGAAAATGGTCGTGGGGAGAGGAGCGTAGTCAAGCGTTGTGGAGGCGGTCAGGATAGTGTGTTGAGATTGCTGCCGACGATCCCCAAGACTATTAACTACTCGATGCGAGAGCGCGGGTTGGTCGTAGCCACGGCGGCTGCAGGCCGCGGGGGGAAAGGGAAACGGGAATCGTGGGAGATGCGATGCGCTTTTGGGTTGATACACGCAGCCGAAGCGAGGAGGGGATGTGGGAGAGAGAGAGAAAAATTGGTTCAGACTCTGCGAAGGCCCCGCGGAATGTTAGCCAATTTACTAGCGGTGCGGAGGGGTGAAAGGAGGGAGCGAGAGGGAGTGATGGGTTGTTAGTGTTGGCGTTAGTTTAGTGCCAGTAGTAGGCGGGACAACCGACTTAGGAGTGAATAGTAATAACACCCGGTGACATCAAGCGGATAGATTGGTCTTAGGGATCGATGACGAAACAGGGAAGGGGGATGAAGAAATTCTCTTAGAATGGAAAGTATGACACTGACGATGATTGACGTAGGAGACGAAGTGGAATAATAATAGCAACAGTAGAGCTAGTCATGAATGAATGAATGACTGATGGGGATGGAAAGGAAGGGGGTGGGAGGAAGAGGAAGATCGACGGGGCCTCCGCCTGATTGCGATCCCTGGATCGTTGCCGGTCTTGCCTTGGTGCCTTGGGGCTTTGGAGGTCCGCTGCCAAGCTTCTCTCTCTCTCTCTCTCTCTCTCTCTCTCTCTCTCTCTCTTTCTCTTTCTCTCCGTCACCATTCTCCCTACTTCATATACGGACATGTATAATCGGATTCTCAAAGATGATGTATGATTCCATATTAGTTTAATTTGTTCGCTAACCAAATATTCAAATTATTCAGACCCGATCCCCCTTCGTCGCGCCTCCTCGCGGGCTAGGTCGGCCAAATGGGGGAAATCTCGACTGAGATTATTGAACAACACGTCCGCCTTTGCGCGCTTTCGCTGTTTGATTTCACTTTCCAACTGAAAAATGGTCTCCATGACCTCCGCGTGAGAATCCGTCAAAGCCAAATCGATGAGGACATCGGCCGACTGCCGGAGATTGTCTAGTTTCCTTTCGAGCGCCGCAATGCTTTCTCCACTCCCTGACGACGGGAATTCCGAGTGACGGCGATCATTCCGGGATCCGCTGGGGTCGCGGGTAGTACCATTCTGCGACACCGAGGGTGCCGATGACATCGGCTGATGCATTATACCGCTGCGAGGGGTTGGCGTGGCTTCGACGGGCGAATTCTGGTCCTCGACAAGGTCGCTAATGCGCAGCTGTCCTTTCGGCCCAAGAGATCCGGTGCTTGGGGGGTTGAAAGGTGTCCCATTAGATGGAGTAATGTCGATAACCTCAGGTCTTGCACTTGGGAAGCGCGCATGGCCATTTTGGGGCCACAATTTGACCTGGTCGTCTTCGCTTGACACTCTGGATCGTTTCCGCCCTCGAGGGGTGGTGTCGCCCTGTGGAGAGACGCTGTGTAAGGGCAAGTTTGCCTTCTTGCCTCTCTTTTGGTCAAAAACGTTATCCACAAAACCATAAACGCGCCCCCGGGGGTCAACGGGTTTGATGCGCGCCCGGACTGGCTTATCTCGGCTTTGGTATGGGTGGGCTGAATGGCAACACCGGCAATTGCATATGCGCACGCATTTAGGACAACTCCATGCCTCGTCCTTGCGGAGAAACGTGAGAAGATCAACATCAAAATGCCTGTAAAGACCACGGAAGCAGAAAAAGGCGTCACATATAGGGCACGTAATACCCTTCCACACAGGGTGACTATCCCGACACAAGTGGCACAGTCGCTCCTAGATAGGGTTACTTTCTATTGTCCTCGGTGTGTCCACGTAGAGGACTTTTCCTAGCTCGAACATCTTACCACTTGTTGTCTCCGTGCATCCGCCGCCGCTATGGCGAGCGTACCTAACGACCTTTTCCTAGTCGGCAAGTTAGCTAACAAGTCCCGAGAAGTCTGTCTCGACTGAAGGGAAGGGACCGGAGGTCTCAAAAGCCCCTTGGTGACCATACCTGGATTCTCTCATCCTCGAGAGCGGCTGATCTTGCAATACATCCCTGCATTCTCTTATCATATTTTGGCAACGCTGACTGGGCAATAATTCCGCCCAAGCATAGCTAGCGGTATGCTTGCAGCTGCGGCCGGAAACGAAACATGTTAGGCAAAGGTCAAAATCGCCGCACTGCTCACAGTGCAAGTGCCGGTTCCAGATCGTTAATCCACAAAAGTTACACTCCACAACCGCTCCTTGCGTATCTACGAGCTTAATCGAAACATTTGGATCGTCTCCAATGTCTTCATCATCGACCAGTCGCTGGAAAATATCCAAAAGAAACCGAGTCTCTGGCACTCCAAGACTGCTGTTCAGAGCATGGAACGGTATCAGAGGAACTCGACCCGTGTCTGCATGACATTGCATCTGATAAACTGGTTGCACGTAGTCGAAGAAAGACTCGAGCGAAGAAGCGTGCATGATGTTCCATACTACCTTCGTAACCAAAGAGCTAGTGTTCCATATTTGATGGGAAGTTGCCGAAGGAAACACCACCAGATCCCCAGGTTCCTGATACGTTATATATATGGGGAACTTGGCTAATCTGAGTTTTTCGATGGAAACGTTAGCCCAGTCGGTGTGAGATGATTTTCCGAGTTCTTCCATGAATGCGTCGTATTGAGCCCGTGAGCTCGTGTCTGTACCAAAGCATAATGTTCCCGGCCCATGACCTTCAAAAAATATTAGTAGATGCCACAAGAAGTTGCAATTTGCCCTCAGTGTGCCAAGGCAAACCCGCCTCAAATAAGTCCGACGCACCTTCCGATCCAATCAAAAGATTCAAGGCAACAGTTGCGCTGAAGCATCTGTGAAATCCGGAGCTAGACGTTGAAGGTAGGGTTTAGCAAATGGATTTAAACCCTGTTTCTGGGGCCCTCTTTGTACACACAAGGATTTTCGAGTTCCAACATAAGCCATCAAAACTTCCGGGGCAATCTCTTTCGGCAGCACTCGGAACAAGTCGAGCGAACCTAGATGCCTCAGTGACGACGGTAAGACGGTTTCCAACGCCCTGATCCACTCAGAAGGACATTGAAGGTCTTTCGCATATAGTCTAGCAAGACGGTTAGTCAAGCAGAGCAATGTTTACCTACAGCAACCAAGGTTACTGCATACAGTTCTTTGACGATATTGGTACGATCATATCCTGCCGTCGATAACAGATCTCGCAGTCGCATTCTTACATCTCGACCCGATTGACAGTTCCTAATAGGAATCGCTACCACGCGGTATCGATTGCATCGTCAGCCCAGCCCATCAGACTAGTCTTGGGGTTGCACACTATCCGACGCACCTTCCGAGGACGACAACGCAGCCAAGCTATCCTTGTTGAAAATAGATGCATTCCAGCTCTCCGAACGGTTGAATCCACGAAGAACGAATGGTCGGCCTTCTTTCAGCCTGTCCTGCACCCAGCTATTGCCATCTCCGCTCAGCAAGTCGCGGGAGGTCTCAATCGAGAACTCGGAAAAAGGGACAAACGGCTCCCCGGACTGGAGAAGGCTATGGAATGACGGAACTTTTGCGTCCAAGAAGTCCATAACAATAGGAGTTAGGTAATCGTAAAAACTTCAAATATCATCAACCAGCGGTGGCATGTTCGGTCTGTGAGCGTCTTGCGATGTCATGCGATATCAGAGCGACCATCTCGGAAATGATGATCGCTCGATGATGCCTCGGGCATCTGCACGTGACACTACCAGCGTCTAACTGGATTTGGTTAGCCATGTCAGTGGTATTTGATTTACTCTACGGAGTTTCATTCAAATAGGTTGAAAAACATCTATAAACTGCGATGTAAGTAGCCCTTTATGTACTTATCCAGGCAGAGGCGCACTTAGTGTGCGTTATCAAATTACATGGCGTGAATAGGGTCGCATCCCCTCCGAGCCCAACGAATCCCGGTCCCACCGTGAGATCTTCCCGACGATCGGACAAACACTAAACAGACAGATTGAAATGATCACAACTCGCTTCGTCAAACCCCATCCCTGGCGAACAAGACTGTACAGCACTACCGCCAGATACCTGCACAATTCCACAGCAATTATGTCGCCAGTTATCCATTTTGTGCGCCACGCTCAAGTATGTTGCTAGCATCACCTGTCCCCGCAGCTCATCTCCCAAGCAAGCACGGTACTTATCGAAGCCACGAGGCCCTCTACAGGGCATACACAATATCTCTCTCGAATTCAGTCACATACCGGATCCAACCATCACCGAGAAAGGCATCGAACAATGCCAGGAGCTCCAGAGAGACTTCCCCCGCCACGCGCACGTCGATCTCGTGGTGTCGTCTCCTTTCCGACGAACTCTCTATACTGCGCTGAAAAGCTTCGAACCTGTGTTCACTGCACACCCAGATAGAACGATCCTCTTGCATCCTGATCTGCAGGAGATATCTGATTTTCCTTGCGACGTCGGAAGTGAGCGCGGCGCTCTTGAGTCCGAGATTCATCGAGACAACAAGGTCCCTGTCGATATGGGCTTGGTTTCTGACGGTTGGCAACTTAAGGTAAGAAGGTCATTAGACGATCTTTTATGGCTGGAAACTTGACTGACGTCAAACAGCGCGGAAGACATGCTCCAAACCGCGAAGCCATCACCCTGCGTGCTCGCGACATGAGGTGCTGGCTAAGAGACAGACCCGAAAAAGAAATAGTGGTCGTCACGCATGGCGGACTGCTCCATTACATGACCGAGGACTGGGAAGACAACTGTAGATGTACAGGTCAGTGCAACGTCCTCCCCGGGGTTATCCAACCCTGGACGCGCCTACTAAGAAACCCCTCAGGTACTGGCTGGATGAACACCGAATATAGGACGTATCGATTTACCGATGAGCTCTACGATGATCTGGGTGGCATAGATCTCCAGGGACACAATGCTAGTTTGGTCGAGACTGAAGAGTCTCGTGTGCGTCGCGGGAAGTCTCCAAACCCCCCTACGCGAGAAGAGCAACGGACACTCTACAAACTGGGGTTCGAGGGTTGGGCTGCGCAGGGGCTTTGTATGAATGTTGCCGAACTAGAGGAGAGGGAAAAGAATCGCGCGGCTTTAAACGAAGGCAAGATATAGAAGGATAGAAAGAAGTCTATAAGTGAGATAGCCTTTATAGTCCATAGATTGAATACCTCTAGACCTAGTTGAACTTTGTCACCGGCCACCTTTTATTGTATATATGACCCCAGGAATTTATATTGCTCGTTACCTACTATACACAAAAGTAGGTATAAGGGTCAGGCTTGACCACCGCCGATCATCGCGAGTGACCAAACAGTCTCATCCGTTTGTTTCATTGGAACCTAGAACGACGACACAATATTACACCCGACGCTGGGCACTGGTACCAGAGCCCCACGCCGGGAATATATTTGGTCGAGGACTACTGGTCCTGTCGTACCGGAATTTTGAATCCATCTTGTGCTACGGAACACACAAACGCGGGTCACCTCACCAGAGGGCTGTGTCAGGAAATTCGCGACAGGTCACTTCAGCTTTTAAGTGCGATGTTAATGTGCAGGGGTCTTTGGGCGCGTTGGCTGCAAAAGAGCTATACTATGACGATTTAGCAGTGGCACCATCAAGCGAATGGCAATCAACACAGTAAATTAACTCAACTGCATGTTCAAGCTCACATGCGGCGCGAATACGAGCGGAAAAAGAAAGTAAGAAAAAATCATGTCGGGCAATGGCGACCGGAACTCAGAAGTTTTTTGCGCCGCCACCTGTTCTGGTTAAAATGCGTCGAACCATTTCAACGATAACAAACGTGGACATAGTTGCGGAGTACGGTCTGGAATTTGCCGGATTGTGGACAGGAGTTGTAGGTATGCATAAGGCTATTGGGGCTAGAACCGAGGAAGACCCTCTTAGTACTGTGTCGCGGGATAAATCTGGCGATGGCGAAACAGACCGGGGTCACTTAGTATACTTGCTAGTTGTTATACAGCTAACAGAGAAATGGAACGAACAATCTTCAGGCAAACTAACCCGGGCCAGTTAAGCTCAGCCCCGGGCAGGCCGATAGATTTCCCCACTCGGCGTTGCAACCCCGGACGCTCGAGCCGTCATTGGCGTGGAGAGGACGGCGCCATCCCCCGTTGGTCAGGAGGGTAACAATCCTTGACGAAGGCGCTCAGATGCGCGGTTTGTTTGACTGTCGCTTTTTCGCTCAGCCCATCTTGAGTTTTCGTTTCTTTTCTTTTCTTTTCTTTCCCTTTTTTTTTTTTTTTTTTTTTTTTTTTTTTCCGCTCTGTCGCTCTTTGAAGTCATGCCTCCCCAACCGTCCATCCTAAGATATGTTCGAGCAATGATCAGACCGCCTTTGCTGAACTCTATTTATCTTCCTTGTGTGCATCACGTCAAGTTAAAATTCTTTGTTGCGGTGGAGGGGAGTGGTAAAAGGCATCTTCGAGCGTTGCTGATATCCGACCTAGAAGAATACGGTCAGAAATGTATTAGACTTACGATTTACCTAATATAGAACCCTGATGTTACCCTGGATGGTTACACCAAAATTCAATATGACAGCCACGGCGTGAGCCCCCTAACTAGTAGTCAATCGTTTCGATCCGGAGCCTCTGGCCGTAGTCGAGTGGGGAATGGAAACCAGCGTTGACGTCCCTTCGTGTCAATGGAGTTCAGCCATGTGAGCACCGGCCAAGATCCAAAGGACAGCCTCCTACGACGAAAACGTCCAAGAAGGCAGAACGCCGTCTCACTCAGCCACGGCGAGAAGAAGTGTACACGCTATACACTCTGTGCTGGGTAGAGGGCCGATTCCCGCGGTCAGTCGCCGCTTCGGGATTAGTGGCGCCGAGCTAATCATCTTCCCAGCCAAGAGTAGCCAATGATTTCTTGACTCAACGCTTGGCCGCTGGGCACTTCATGGCATCGCAATGGGAACGTGGCGTTTTTAGTATTACCTTCGCTTCAATGGTCTGGGTACAAGCGAATCATCGCCACGGGCAAAGTATCACCAAAAGAAAAAGAAGTGAAACGAAAAATAAAGAAGGACCGATGGCACTCGGGAGCGGGTTCTGGTTGGGAAAAGGGGCCAAATAACCCTAAAACGATTAGACTTCGATTCCCTAATCCAGCCTGTAGCCGTTTCACTATCCAAAGCAGCCTGTTCTACAACGTTAGCAAACGCCCCGTTCGGTCTGCGGCGTATGGGATGATCATTACCGGCAAGCCTCGACAGCCTTCGGTTTCGAGAAGTAAAGTCCTGTCCACAAAGGAACCTGGCAAAGTCCATCGCCTGACATGTGTGTGCGTTGACCCTGATGCCCTGGCCAAGTTCAACAAAGAGAGTTTTTTTCAGAGTCATCGGACCGTAAGAAACTGCCAAGCACCCAGGACTGGCGCGAGTAACAAGTATCACACAGAATATTTCTGGTCGCATCGTCAGTGGTCTGAGAAGGTCGGCCGGAGGGGATACAAAGAAATGGAAGAACCTAGGAAGAAAACAAAACAGGGGCACCCACCGATAAAGCGAGTAGAAAGAATCAGAGAACCCAATTGCCGCTCCAGGAAAAGAGAGGCGGAAGGTATAGACTGCCGGGGGAAGACATCACGCTACCTCACCCATGGGTTGCTTCCTCCACATAAAGGAGAACTCCGCATTAGTTACCAGAAACTGGCATCATCAAAGGTCATACATGCGTAAACTGTGGTAGAAGGAACCAATCGACGCCACTCGAATCGGAGGTAACAAGAGGAGTTGGGCCCCCAATCCACGGTCGAAAATTCCGGAGTTCCCCAGAAAAAGTGACAGCAGGTACGAGGGGAGTCACCTGCTATTTATCAGCCCTATTGCCCTTTTCACTTCGCTTCTCCCTCCTCCTTCTTTTTCTTCCTCTACTCACCCCCGCACTTCCTCTCTCTCTCTTGCTTCCCCGCGTCGCGACTCATTCACTGCCTCTTCACTTTGTCCTATCGCGTCTCACCTCACTTCCACCTTCCTTACCTTGATTCATTCCATCGTTTTCCATCGTTCTCTTTCGTTCTTAATCAACAAACTGCAGTCACCATGGCTGAAAGCGTGGGGAAGGCTGAGATTGATGATTCTCAGATCGTAGCTCCCAGTGTCACTGTTCAGAAGCGGTTGGTTGCATCGCCCACTTTCCTTTGAGTTCCCGTGGCTTACGTCTGTGTAGCGTCAGTGACGACCAGGAGACCGCCGAAAAGGGTCACTTTGAGCATATCAATCTCAACCAGAATACCTCTGCAAAGTAAGCTGGCTCACCTTCCTGATCATCCTGTAGATGCTTTGTGTCGGCTGTTAACTCCCTCTTAGGATCAAGAATCCTCTCGCTGACTTGAGCCCCGAGGAGGTTCTTCACGATGTTGAAGAGTTTGCTCATGAGCATCAATTGACCGACATTCTTCCTGATCTGAAGAAGGGTGCTCTTATCGCTCGTGATCCTGATAACTATGAGTCGGTCCCCGAGATGTCGGCGGCTGACCTTGCCGCTATTGATAACGAGGTCACTCATAAGTGGCGCCAGCCCGTGGCCTTGTATTTCACCATCATCCTCTGCTCCATCGGGGCTGCGGTGCAGTAAGTGCCCCTTTTTATCCCTGGTGGAATCCGTAACTGTGAATGTAGACTAATCCCCGTGATAGAGGATGGGATCAGACTGGAAGTAACGGTAAGCAAAAAATTCCACCCTTGTGAAAGACGATGGATTACTCATTATCTGTTTAGGAGCCAACCTCTCCTTTCCTGATGCTCTTGGCATCCCTGAGAAGAATAATCCTCATGCCGAAAGAAATCAGTGGCTTGTTGGTGTTGTGAATGCGTGAGTCGCACCTGTCGCATGCTCGCTGGCCTAGTTGAAGTAGCTGACCCGTAACATAGAGGACCATACATGGCCAGCGCCGTCTTGGGTTGCTGGCTGTCTGACCCCTGCAACAAAATCTTAGGCCGCCGAGGTGCTATCTTCATTTCCGCTATTTTCTGCTTGATTACTCCCATTGGCTCTGCCGTGTCCCAGACCTGGCCTCAGTTGCTTGTCACCCGTCTTCTTCTCGGTATTGGAATGGGCTTGAAAGCGTCCACTATCCCCGTCTTTTGTGCAGAAAATTGCCCAGCCATAATCCGTGGAGGTTTGGTGATGAGTTGGCAATTGTGGACAGCCTTTGGCATCTTCCTCGGCACCAGCGCAAATTTGGCTGTCAAAGATACTGGAGACATTTCCTGGCGCCTTCAGCTTGGCTCTGCCTTTATTCCTGCCGTGCCTCTCCTCATTGGCGTGTACTTCTGTCCCGAATCACCCCGTTGGTACATCAAGTGTGGTAAGATGAGGCAAGCGTATCAATCTCTGTGCCGTCTGCGCAACACGAGGCTGCAGGCTGCACGCGACCTATATTACATCCACGCTCAGATCAAGATTGAGCAGGAGATTACAGGCCAGGGCCATTATGTCAAACGTTTCATTGAATTGTTTACTATTCCCCGGGTCCGACGTGCCACTCTCGCCTCGTCTGTGGTGATGATTGCGCAACAGATGTGTGGTATTAACATTGTGGCATTCTATTCTTCCACCATCTTTCAAGAGGCTGGTGCTAGCGTTACGGGGGCTCTCTTTGCTTCGTGGGGGTTTGGGTTGGTCAACTTCATCTTTGCCTTCCCAGCCGTGTTCACCATCGACACTTACGGTCGCAGAACTTTGCTGCTGTTTACCTTCCCGCAGATGGCCTGGACTCTGTTGGCTGCCGGTTTCTGTTTCTACATTCCGCAGGAATCTACAGCACATATTGCCTGCATTGCTCTGTTCATCTTTTTGTTCGCTGCGTTCTACTCACCCGGTGAAGGCCCTGTGCCTTACGCCTATTCCGCAGAGGTCTTCCCCTTGTCCCATCGCGGTAAGTTATCCTCATCTGTCACATGGTGCCTATAGTTACTGACATACCATGCATTGCAGAGGTTGGAATGTCCTGGGCTGTTGCAGTTTGCCTTAGCTGGGCAGCAGTGCTTTCCATCACCTTCCCCCGTATGTTGCATGCTATGACTCCAACTGGAGCATTTGGCTTCTACGCGTAAGTTTTGATTCCTTTCTTCTTCTGCAAATCTACGACCCGGGTTCTAACTTGACCAGGGGATTGAATATGACCGCCTTGGTCATGATCTTCCTTTGGGTGCCCGAGACCAAGCAGCGCACTCTCGAGGAGTTAGACTACATCTTTGCAGTCCCAACTCGCGTCCATATCCACTACCAGGTCTTTAAGGTTCTTCCCTGGTGGATCCAGCGATTCATTTTCCGTCGCAAGGTCGAGCTGGAGCCACTTTACAAGTTCGACCACATTGCCACTCGCACCTCTTAGACTGTGGACCCTGGTGAGGATGTTATCATAACCCATGCTTCATGGTGTATGATCGTTACGCCGATCCAGTCGATCATTTCTTTTTCCCAACTTCGATTGATATCTTCGGTCCCTTGGATGTTTTCACGTCGTTGTAGTAGTTCGTCAGATGCGGGATATCTTCGGAAGCCTGTTTTCCATGTCCTCTTAATATCTAATCAGGAAAGAACGTGTATTACTAGTTGCGTGTGATATACTCGGGGACTGAATAATAATACATTTTCGAATGCATGGATTCTTTTATGGCGCGTAGCTTCGTGTAGATTCCGAGAGTGGAGCGTCTCCACGTTCCTCTCGGAGATCATGTGGAGGCATCCTGATCCGGCATAGTCTGGCCCGTCTCTCCTTAACAATCGTTACTCTCTGCTTTCTCCTCGTTGCCAAGCTCAATCTCCTTTCAATAGCTTCGCTTCACGGGGGCAACATTTGCGCAGTCTTCCTCATCCAATGTCTTCATCATGACTTCTCGGTACCTCACGTGCACTTCCTCATCTTCTCGGCCTTGCCACGTCAAACTATGCCGCAGCCAGCCCGCATCGTCTCGTTCCGGGAAGTCCTCTCGAGCGTGGCTCCCTCGACTTTCTGTTCTCTGCACAGCTGCATGCGCGGTCTGCGCCGCACAGGTCAGCAAATTCCGCAATTCCAGTGTCTCTACAAGGTCCGAGTTCCATATCAAACTACGATCCCTTGTGGCTAATCGCGTCGAGAAATCGTGCTGCACTTGTTGTACTTTAGATGTGCCTTCGATCAGGGATGCCTCGGTCCGAAAGACAGCAATGTCTGACTGCATAGCTCGCTGGAGTTGCTCGCGAATATGTGCCGTCAACATATCGCCATCAGCGGTCCGGACGCGGTGCATGTCCTGGATCGAATCCAGCCCAACCGTCGGGTTCGCCGAGCAAGACGGCTGTAGTGGCATATCGGGCTCGTTGTTCTCGGCGATATCGATGGCACATGCACGCCCAAATACCACGATATCCAACAGAGAGTTGGCGCCAAGCCTATTGGCCCCATGGACGCTAACGCAGGCCGCTTCGCCCGCAGCATAAAGACCGGGGACGGGGGACTCGGTGCTCTCCGTGGAATTCTTATCGATCCTCAGGACCTGACCCTTGAAGTTTGTTGGGATCCCACCCATGCAGTAATGGACCGTTGGCACCACGGGTATAGGGTCTCGGGTGATGTCGATGCCAGCGAAGATAGAGGCCGTCTCCATAATGCCAGGTAGCCGATAACGGATAAGATCGCGCGGTAGATGTGACAGCTGCAGATGGATGTGATCACGGTGTGGTCCGCATCCACGTCCTTCCCGAATTTCTAGGTTCATGGCGCGGGCTACCACATCTCGACTCGCAAGATCCTTGGCGGTAGGAGCATATCGTTCCATAAAACGCTCGCCCTGGGAATTGAGCAAGTACCCTCCTTCGCCGCGTGCGCCTTCAGTGATTAGTACCCCGGCGCCATATATGCCAGATGGATGAAACTGGACAAACTCCATGTCCTGATTTGGAAGGCCGGCACGCGCGACCATGGCACTGCCATCACCAGTTGAAGTATGAGCAGATGTGCAGGAGAAGTAAGCTCTGCCATAGCCCCCTGTGGCAAGCACAGTATTACGAGCAAAAAACCGATGAAGACTGCCATCTTCTAGGGACAGGCAAATAACCCCGACACAGGCCCCGTCCACCATCAACAAGTCGAGTGCGAAGAATTCGACGAAAAATTCAGTGTCGTGCTACATCGATTAGCGCTCGTTCAACTCCCCAAGACCCATGCGTTTCGACCTGTTAGCCTTCCGACTTACCTTCAATGCCTGTCCATATAACGCATGTAACATAGCATGTCCGGTCCGGTCCGCGGCACAGGCCGTCCGATATGCCTGCCCTCCGCGCCCATACTCCAAGCTCTGTCCACCCAGAGCCCGCTGATAGATTCTGCCGTCCTCGGTTCGTGAAAAGGCCATCCCATATCCTTCCAGCTCATAAATAGCCTGCGGGGCTTCCCGCGTCATATAATGGATCGCATCCTGATCCCCAAGCCAGTCGGATCCTTTGACTGTATCGTACATGTGCCATCGATAATCGTCCCGGGTCATATTGCCCAGGGCAGCATTGATGCCGCCCTGTGCAGCGACTGTATGAGACCGCGTCGGAAACTAAGCTCGCTATCAGCAATAGCGTCTATCTACCTCGGCACTAAATACGCACGAGTTTGGTGATACAGGCTGTTTTGAGTCCGGACTCGGTCAGCCCGACAGCGGCGCGAAGGCCGGCTCCTCCCGCTCCGACGACGATGGCACTACAGTAACCCTAGCTTCAGTTTCTGACCAAATACTCAATCATAAATGCCTGACGATACATGGGGTACCTACTCATAATGATGATCGAACAGAGGGGTGTCTGAGGGTGGGAACGGCTGTGTGGAAGCAGATAATAGTCGTCGATTGGTCGGTGCTAGCACCTTATTCCAGCGCCCGGCCAAATGGGAGATACGAGATAGACGATGCATTGGGGATCTGTATGAGCGCGGTGGGCTTGAAGAGTAAACGGCCAGTTGCGTTCGAGCAAGGGAGACGTCTCGGAAAGCAGATTACGAGAGGCATAACCGAGGTTCCCCACACCGTCTCGGAACCCTCGGCCAAGAAATAAGACAAATCAGCTAGTTTTCATTCGTCCACGCTGGAGAGGGGTGTCTCGACTAATATTCAACTATTAGATTAGTGCAACAATCCGCTCCGACCTACAGGAGCATCCGGCCTGGGCGATAGCTGCGCCACACCTCGAAACCGAGCTGTTCATACCAGCCATCCAAAGCCACCCAGTCCACGAAAGCCCCCTCGATGCCTCTCTGCTTCATGTTTTCGATGGCATGGCTGACAAGAGCGAGGCCGACTCCACCCTTGCGATGATCTTTGTCCACGCCTACGCAGCCGATCAGGCCCGTTTTGGGGCCACACATGGGAGGGAACGCCCAATTTTGCCGTAGAATGTCGCATTCCGGCCCCAGCATGAACGTCCAGCCCACCTGGTTGCCTCGATCGTCCCACGCAGTCATGATGCTTGATGGGTACACACTTGGGTCAAGGTCCATGAATTTTTGGACCCAGGCCTGCCGAGGAAAATTAGTTCTGAGAATTTAATAAGGGTTCCACGCTTCTTACCTCGTTGTCAGAGAAGTTTCTCTTCTGTCCTACCAAACCTTTCAGAAATTCTTCCGGTTTGAGAGGTCTAAACGTATATCCTCGATCCCGAGCTCTGGCGACGTATTTTTCCGGGGCCTGGAAATTGCGGATGTCCTGGTACAGGTCAACAGACCGAGCCGACACGGGGTTGAGCTGGAAGCCCCGATGGACGAAAAATTGCAGGACTTCGGAAGGCAGATCAGTCGGTACTCCGGGCCAGAATCGAGGAAACGAGCTTCCCAGCTCCAAACGAGCATTCTTGAACTCTTTCTTGAGCCACGACCGGCATGCTGCAACCAGAGCGGTTCCCACGCCCAGCCCCTGCTTGCTCGGATCAACCACCAACGCCGCCAGATGACCGCAAGTAACGTCCTGTCGTTCTTCGGTGAACAAAAGGCAGAACCCAATGAGATTTTTTCCATGTCCAACGACAAAATGGTGTGCATTTTTAGGGAGCAATAGCGGATCTTGGTCAAGTAGCGGGTAGGTGGGCAAGGCCTTGTTCCAAAGCGCCAGCAAAGGGTAAAAGTCCCTAGCCGCCCTATAGACGTCTACCTTGATCCATTGTGGTGTTGGCTTTAATGATCCAACTGGCAATTGACCTTTTCGAGCACCCAGTCCGCCTTTCATGCGCTTAACGGCTGCCGAAAAAGCTTCAATCGTTGGTTCGTATGTGGTGACGTACGTTTCAATGCTCACGTCATCTAGGAAGTCGTAAGGGCTGCAAGCGGCAATGGCAACGAGATTCCGAGCACGCTGTGGCAGTTCGAGGCCTAGGTTTCTTTGATATTGCGATTCTCGCGCATTGATGGATGTGAAAACAACGACATCGGCGGCCTCGACGAGACTCCACTCCTCCGATGAAAGACCTGGTTCCCCATAGCGAATCTCTGTCGCATTCGCTGATTGTTTTTTTAATACTTCAAGATACTCAGTGGCGTTGTAGGATCCTTTTCGTCCCAGTCCTTCCCCGTCTACTGCGCCACCGGCGGGGGTCTTCTCGCCGGGGAAAAGGAAGACCACGGTAGAAGATTCGTTGAAGAGCGTGGAAAACACACCTGGCTTCTCGCGAACAATAGTAGCAGAATGTGAGTAGGTATCGGTGGCCAGTTCAAGGGCCTTGTCATTAATGGAGACAAGGCCATCGAGGCCCTGAGATTGCAACGCTGCGTCCCAGCTTAAGAGATCCCGCTTCACCTTAGTGACCCGGCGATGGGCTTCCTTCAGGCGCGCCATTGGGATTTTCCCGGACTCAACAGCCTCTATAACTCGATTGATAGACGCCACCTGCACATCATAGGTATGGCAAATCATGATGCTATCGCTGCCAGCCCCAAGAGCAAGGACTGCGCCTTGCTCAGTCCCGTAGGTGGCCCGGATTCCGTCCATCTCCAGGCAGTCCGTAACCACCATACCGTCATACTGCATGTCCTCGCGCAGAATGTTCAAGGCATCGGCAGAAAGAGTGGCGGGGAGGTTAGAATCCCCGAGAGCAGGTAGAGAGATATGTGCGGTCATCACGGCCTCTATACCTTCGGCAACTGCTCGACGAAAGGGTCTCAATTCACATTGTTCTAGTTGATCCCTCGTCTTCTGTATCACCGGGAGTCCGTAATGGGAGTCCACCGCAGTATCCCCATGACCGGGGAAATGCTTAACGGTAGGGACAACTTTCTGCTCTCGGAGGCCTCGAGCAGTAGCTCCCGCAAATCGCCCCACGAAACCGGGATCATCCCCGAAGCTACGTACACCAATGACGGGGTTCAGGGGCTCCGAATTAATGTCACAGACGGGCGCATAGTTCATGTTGATCCCAAACAGTCTCAGCGTCTCTCCAGTGGCAGCTCCCACTTTGTAGGCGAGCTCGGGGTCATATGTAGCCCCTAGAGCCATCGCGCCTGGCAGCTGAGGGGCGATTGGCGGTGATATTCTTGTGACCAATCCATTCTCTTGGTCGATTCCGATGAACAGCGGATGCTCATGTCCAGCAGCCTTCGCTTCCTCTTGAAGGGCCAAGGTCAAAGCCTAGTCACAGTTCAGCAGCTGCGCGTCGTCTATAGACTGGCCTGGCATGTCGGGAAGGGTTTTTTTATTGTCTTACCTGTAATTGGGCGGCATCCTGAACATTTCGCTTGAAAAGAACAATCCCGCCAAGTCCGTGATCATGGATCAAGGTTTTAATTTCTGGACTCGGCGTGAGGCCATGAAAGCCAACTGCAAAAAGCTAAGTCCAGCTAGTCAGATTTTTATTGGCCAGGGCTTCCCTGGGCTACTTTGAAGAGGAAGATACTATCTCATACCTGGCCAACTTCTTTCCTTAGCTCCGAGGGCTGCATTTTGATGGCCCCGCTCGGTAGATTTTAGGTATGTGAGTCACAGGAACAAAGACGGTCGGGGTTATCCAGCCACTTCCGGGGTAGTAAGTAGATCACCGGGATCCACACTAGACGATTAGTACTAATGGGTGGGATCGAATCCAGGGGGAGGCAAATGGAAACGCGAAAGGGTAAAGAAGGGAAACACGAAGAAAGGATGGAAGATGTGGGGGGAGAAGCGGAGCGGAGAACAGAGCGGCACTAGGGTCTAGGGTGGACGCCTGAATGCCTGAGGCTGCAACTTACCAATTCACTACCTCGTAGTGCTACTAATATTAAACGCGTAGAATGTTCATCTTATCTTATAGATTACTCTTCTTGGCATCTTAGATATCGATCCTTAAATTTGTGTCCGTTTTATCGGTACTTTAATGCTCAATGTCAATCAGTTTAACTGTGTAGTTGAAGACTTAATCGTACGCAAATTCTCTAGATATAGATATTTCTACGTGTGATGGAACCAGAGTAGAGGCCAAGAAGTAGACTGAGATGAAGATCTCCCGGGGGTGTGATCGGCCTGCTGCAAATGGAAGTCACGGTCACATGCGGGGTAACCTTCCTCCGTCCATCGAGAAAGGACTGTTTTGCTCCTCCGCGCCTTCAACCTTGCCTTTTCTTTCCCGTCTGTTGCTGCACTAGTGCTGTTGATCCTTGCACGTATCTTGGTTTTCGTGTCTAATAAACAACAGACTTATAGAGACATCGCATGAGTTGGCATATCCCTACTTCCAACAAGGGGTGTATATACAACTCTCCTTCCGATAGACCATCGCCATGTCGGATGATCATTCAAAACCAGTCCAGGAGACCACCTTGGTTGACACGATCAATCCGATCAGCAATCGCAGTGGAAATGTCGAATCTGGCACCGAAGCTACAACCGCTATGAATCAAGGAAAATCGCATCATACAACCCCAAGTCAATTGGCTTATACAGACTTCGAGCGTCTGTTCAGGGCAGAGGAGGCGTACGAGCAGCCGACAACCTCTCGAAGGGAGCTCTGGTCCTACTATCTCTATTACAATGGTAACATCCCACGTCGGCTCCTTGCTCCAGAAGTCGGACTGATTTGGACATTGCGCACGTTTAGGTGACAACGGAGTTGGTCCGGGTTCCTACACACAGGCACTGTAGGTCTACCCAGGACTTGCAGACTATCGAGAGCTTCGAGTTGACTTTATCCCTTTGTTCAGTTTCCAGTGGGCCTTGAACGGAGCAGGATGGCAGCCCGGAACCAATCCTCCCAAACCTTGCAATGATTCGTCTCCGTGCGTCGTCCCATGGGCCGGAGGGACGCGATCGGTCTCTTCTGTTGTTCTGATAGCTAATGGTCTATGTTTCGCTTTCATGACGGTAATTTTTGTCTGGCTCGGGAGTGCCGCAGACTATGGCTCCTTCGGAAGCTGGCTACTCCTTGGCCTGACGGTGGTCTGCTGGTGTTTGCAGTACGGCATGATGGCCATTAAACATCCTAGTCAATGGCCGGCTGCGATGGGCATGTATATAGTCGCATATGTGGCATACGGTGCGACATTGGTGTTTTATGCGGCCGTTTTCCCCCGGCTGGCTCGCTACATGCCGCATGTCCGTAAGGCCCGCGAGGAGGATCTGAGAGAGGGCAAAATAAGCCAGGAAGAGTACGACGCCATCGAGTCGTTGGAGAGAAACCACATCAGGTAAAATTTCTTTCTTCGCTTACAGATGACTCTACTAATGAAGGGATCCCACGATGTCAGCAACATCTCCACCGCACATAGTAACATAGGCTACTTTCTAACGCTACTCATCAACCTGAGTGTGTTGATACCACTCCAGAATAACAATTACTCCAACAACCTCGCGCTTTGTTTGACGAACTCATGTATGCAGTCCCCATAGTCCTAACTAGCACGGTTCTCTGATGCCAAGTACGCAGACTGGGTTGTTCTAGGAGTATGGTGGTTCATGTTCCAGCAGAAACGACCGGGGCCCAAGGTTCCCAAAGGGTCAAACTACGCCACAATTGGACTCAAGCAACTCTGGCTCGCACTGAAAGAGGTCCGGTCTTTGCCGCAAACCTTCTTATACTTTGTTGCCTACTTCCTGCTGGCGGATGGGCTGAACACTACGGGTAAGTAGTGAATAGACTTCCTCCATCCGCGAAAGAGCCCGAGCTTACAGGGGCTTTTCCCTCTAGGAACGCTGGTGTCTATCATTCAGAATGACTATGTGTCATTTTCCTTTTTACAAATAACGTACTTGGGAATCACACAGGCTGTGTGTTCAATAACCTCAACTTTTGGGTTCTGGTATATCCAGAATCACTTCAAAATCCGCACCAAGCGAATGTTCCTTGTCACCAATTTCTTCAGTGTACTGATCCCACTCTGGGGCATGATAGGCTTGTGGACCAACCGTATTGGCTATCACCATCGGGTGAGTTCTCTAGTAGGTATACGATCCTAGAGCTTTGCTGACTTGATTGATAGTGGGAGTTCTACTTCTATAACGTCATCTTTGGGCTGTTTCAAGCCCCTTATTATGCCGTGCGTCAGACCCAAATTCAATCCACTCAACGTCTTTTTCTAATTATCTTCAAATTAGTATGCGCAAACCATGATTAGTGAGCTCATGCCTCAAGGCTATGATAACATGTTCTTCGCCCTTTTCGGAATCACCAATCGTGCTGTGAGTTCATTTTGCTGGGAACTGCACGTCATCGTTCATTCTGGCTGACAACTCATCCATAGTCGTCCATCATTGGTCCCAACGTTATCCAGGCAATTATCAATAATACACAGAACAACTGGATGGGGTTCCCTTTCCTTTTTGCCATCTGCGCTGCCGCCATGATAGCGATTGGGTTTGTGGATGTGAAGAAGGGCCGCGAGGACAGTCGAAAATTCGTGCTAGCACGCACCAGCGCTCAGCCCGCGAACGAGCCTCGTGTAGACCTTGGTAAAGATAGTGTACGGGCAACAGTCGGGGAAGGGAACCTGTCTAGCGTGGGTGGAGAAAGTAGTGGAAGATCTCACCAGGACTAAAAGAAGGGGGTTGGCACTGGGAGGGCGGTTTAGTTGCATGTTCATGCCCCAAAGAGCAAAGTCCCAAAGACAGTGGACCCTTTCATCCTCAGGGGCTGGTCATCAGGTTCGAGGGGCCCAATGAGAACTAGGTCCTTGGCCATATGTCCCTATCGTGCTCTCAACTAGCCCTTTCTACCCAGTTGACATCACGAATCCGAATTAAGTCCGAAAGCATCTTCACAAGATGCACCAACAGATTCCAAAAGTACTTTTAGGATTTTTCTCTAGCCACAGCCACCCTTTTTCTTTTTTGTGGATCCTCGTTTTCCGCCCAGTGGTATCTGTCTAGCTAATTACTTATGAGATGTACATATGCACTTGATTTTCTAGGACAGTCGACGGCCTACTCTTTCCGTTCTAGTGGACTGAGTAGATCTGAGCAGCCTGAGGTGATCACTGAGCACGGAGTGAGCGGGAGACCGCGTGCTCTGAGCGAGTAACCTCAATAAACTGCACCCCAACTAATAATCACCTCCTTGCGCGCTTCTCCACTCGCAGTCCACTCTTGCCCGCCACGCTCAGCACTACCATCCGGTCTCTTTCCCCTAGTATTGCTGATGTGAAATCATAGTTAACCTATAGTCGTAGAGAAGAGTTATAGATCTTAGGAAGCCTATACTGGCTCTAGAGATCCTTACAGGTCCCTGAAGAATGCCCTCTTAAGACTTACTGGCTGCATTCATAGATCAAGATTATAAATTAAAAAGATAATACAGTATTCTGAGACTAATTACATTTATAAAGTTTCCCCCCCCTTTCTCATATTTTTGGCCGGTTACTCCCAAGTGAAGAGAATTGATTACTTCTAACTTCTTTATTTGTAACAATTACACCTCAAATCTAGAATGTTGTTAAAGCTTGAACATGCATTGTACGAAAGATCCTAAGTACACTAAGTCCGTTTCCCGCATTAAGTTGCATGTTGAATTGCAACAGCCAATAACAATTATCCCAACAGGAGAATCTGGATCCATATCGATATTAGTTTTGTATGAAAGGTCGAGTGGAATGTGCAACAGTGTTGAACTGCTACCACCGACCAACCAATTAAGATGGAGCACACACTCGTTGTCTCGTTAGTAGTAAATATCTGGAAGCCAAATTATCGGACTAACCATCGTTAAAAATTGAAGACTGCCCCAAGCTTGTCAATATCATCTCCTGACCTTCCGTAGAACCCATATAGCTCCCGATCATGAGCGGGTTGGATGCGTTTGCCACCACCCACGCCTCCGGCGGCGAAGTAGTCCCCTTCTTTCTTGCGTTCTGTCAGAAATCTCACGGAATCAACACGTCCAGCGGACCCCCATATATCCATCCACTCAAGATCTTCGTGGCCATCATTTTCGAAATCAAAACTGGTATGTAGGAGGCTTTGGTCCGTGTCACTTGGTGTTGATCCCGTCCTTGCGGGCTCTTTGTCACCGTTCCAACGAAGCTCAATGCCCTTGAGGACAGTGAATTGCTTAAATTGGTCACCACTGCCGCTTCCGTACCACACATCCAGTTGTTTCACTGGCTTGTCACGCCAGAGGTTGAATTCACCACCACCTTCGCCTCCAATTGCAGGTCCTCGGTGAACCATGATGCGGAAGAAAACTTTCAGGTAGATGGTTAATATAAAAGTTCTTGGTTTCTTAGTTCGCTGATATCTTGTGAACTCAGAACTGCTCCCAGGAGACAGGAGTCCGGTCATATTTATGAACCCCCCCAATCCCCCTCCCTTAACAATAGCAGACGTTTCGTCCTCCTCGTAAAACTAGGTCTCATGATCCATCACATGGTCTGAATCAAGATGCTTTCAGCAATGTTACGTCATGAACCACTAGCATCAACTTCCTAAAGAGACCGTTAGATTGATAATAACATAGTTGAGATAAGCACTCCGCAATATTGAAGCATCAAGTTCCGTTTGCAGCCTCTAGATCTGAGCCTAGACTTGGCTGACCATGGCAGACAGCACCTTTCCCACTTGGAGCCCCGGCTCGACCGTTACGACTCCTTCGCGTATAGAACTTGTGGCGACAGACAAGGTCTTCCACCCATAAAGCTTTCCGTTTTAAGGGCATCCCGTATTATCATTTAGGTTTCGCCTAAAGAAAATAGCTGCAAAGCTTAAATGAAACTTTCATGCCACGCAACCTGAACTCTAACCGAACCAAAATTCTTACACAAAGCATTAAATCTCTTTGTAGAACATGCCTTTTCCCTCCCTGCGGAAATGCGGCTATACGGCTGGTGGCTCCACCTGGAGAAGATAGAAATAACAACAGGATATTAGTAAAAAGCTAAAAGCCAGTTGCACGCCGTAGCTAAAGGGGTTATCTGCCAATTACGCACCGCTGTAGCGAATGCGTTCTAGCTTGTTCTAGCCCGTCCTACATAGAAATTCGACATAGATCGCACAGTTACCATTAAGCTGTCTCCAGGATATTCCCCCGCCCGGGTGAAAAGGAAGCGGACGAACGTAAAAGTCGGTTCTAGAACCGGCAAACCCAGTTAACCAAGATAGAAACGACAAAAGGATGATTTACACGGCACAATTCGTAATTCAAGGTTACATGGTGCCGGATAGGCCTCTTGCCATCCCGCAGCCACGTTATAGCAAACATGCTTTACTCCGCAGTCCCGGTACTAGGCGAGAAGCGATAGCTAAGTTGCTGGGGACCTGTCAAACCCTGGGATCCGCCTGGGCTGGGCAACCTGCTAGTGTAGTAGTTCAAGCACGAGGTTGACTGGAATCCTCTAGTTCGAAGAGGTAACGATACTTATTCCGGGAGCGGGACGGCTCCTGAGAACTAAGTCGCGGTTCTGGAGAACTAATACAACGATCCTAAGATCCGCAGCCGCAAAGGTAGAAGCACAAGGGTTTACGTATATCCGCTTGTGGTAAGAGTATGGACGATTCATACTAGCAGTGGTAGCTTAGTAGTTATCAAAGACAGTGTTATTGAACGCGAAGACCTAAAAAGAACTAAACAAGAACTATCTAAATACATGGTAATGAGGGTCCTTATATTTAAACTTAGACATGTTATTTGGCGATGTTTTTCGAAGCATTTTCTCAAGAACTTCAACCAATGTTGCACTATTCCAATATCTCCAGCGTCGATTCTTGCTTTCTATATCTCTCACCGTCTGCTAAGAGTCATTTCAGGTGGAAAGCGATAGAGAAATCGTCCTGCCGCATGTTGCTGGCTGGTGGCTTTCCCGCACGAGCAAGGATTGTATTCGCAGCTTTTCCAGCTCTGAAGCATTCCAAAGCCATCTAGCTTTCGTATTCAAGCTACTAGAGCTTGCTCCTAATCGGAATCAAGCCTAGTATCGACCGATGTACTTTCCTGGTGGAATGTGCGGGCATGAGTTCGGTGGTATAAGGTGGGGGGTATCTGGCCCCGAAATCCCTTGCAAGGTGCTTGGTTTTCGCGTCTTTTTGAATCTGGTATGCGCTGTTAACGAGTTACATGCGTGCCTCGCTGGAATCAAATATATCTAATGTCATAAATTGAGAATAGATAGAATAAAGGCTTGAAATGATCAAAAGTTTCCCTGAGCGGTGGGATTTTGCTTAGTCTGGCGCACCCACACCCGGTAGGTGTGAGAGGCGGGCTTGATGTGGATATGTCATGACTTTTGGTAGTTAACGTTAAGATCTTCGATCCTACGTTCCCTTACTAGCGGGGGATTTTCTCTAAAGCAGGTCAGTGGTATATGTCTTGTGTTTGAAGCACTGTCCTAAGATCTTTTTTCGAAATACATTAAGATCGTTTAGAACGCCACAATATGATATTGAGTGGCTATATTACTAGTGTATAATTAGCCGCCGCAGAAGATTGTTTGGAAGAGACAGGGCGCACAGAATGTTAAGAGAAAACGATATATTCAGATCACTTGGGATTTTTGTAATTGTACAGGTTGAATAGACCAATACTGAAAGACACATGAAGTACAATGAATACACAATAGCTGAGAGTACAATACTGCATGACAGGACATCTGTCACCCTGATGAGTGTCACTATCCATGTGTTTTTTTTTTTTATCGTTTCTCCCCCTTTGTATACCTTTCTCGCTTTTGAATGTGTTAATCGAAACAATATGTCGCGTTTGGAGACGTCAAAAGTTGATATTGATAAGTTTGGTTACTCGGTCAAAGACTGCCCGACATTGTGCAAACTCGCGCATTTCAGCCGCAATGAAACGCTCGTACGCGGCAATAGCAGCCCTAACTTGTTGTTCTGATCTCACCTCCCTGAATCCTCTAAAGTTCTCCGGGTTGAGACGTGTCTGCCAACTGCATTCTCGCGCTGCACTTTGGATCGAAAGCAGAGTTTTCTGGACCGACTTAAATCTTTCAATCTGCTCAACCGCCTTAGATAGAACCTGGATATCTCCAACTGCACCACAAGCCGCTTTGAGTAGTTCATTGGACTTGCGGCTTGCCAGAGCCTGCGCAGCATCACCCCAGGCTGCAGCATTGCTGATGGGGGAGGGAAGTTGGGATCTGAATGTACCGAGCAGTTGCTGAGCATCGTTGATCCGGCCCTCAGTCACAGCCGTGACTCCCTGGGCGAAGGACTGATAATTTTTCTGCGCGTTTTGGAGCTTTTGAACAAGCTGAGTTCCCTGTTGGATTTCCCTGACTGTTCTTAGCTGGCTCAGAATCCCAACGGCCTGGCCGGTAAGGTATGATTTGGTGGCCGACTTGGCTATCGCAACAGCAATAGCACACTTCTGCTGAACGGATTGCGATTGCTTTTCAATCTCTGCTGCAGAGAACCCAGCATAACACATGGACTGTGCTTGTGGGCGAGTTCCCTCGCAACATGCGGCATTCAGTCGGTCAAATTCACAAAATGGCACGTTCAGTCTCCTGGCCTCGCAACTTAGCAACAGTAGGTTTCTTTGTGACTCACACCCGAGTTTCCGAGGGTCCCACCGCGAATAACGTTTCTTGCAAGCGTCAATTGTTCTTCCCACGTTGTCCTTGCATTGGGCAATGGCATCTTTCAATTTCTGCTTGCAAGCGGCAACCTGCGCCCTAACGCCCTGTTTGCAGCTATCAATTATAGATCGGCTGGTCTGACCGCACATTCCGAGATTTCTGAGGTCCGTTACTACCGGCATGGGAGCGCCATACACCTGAAGCAGCCGCCCTAGGTTGTTGATTAGTGCGGCACGCGCTCGATTCTCGGCAACAGCCCTCCAGGATGTGTCCCTAGATAGCAAATTCGGAGCATCTGGCGGCGGTATTCCCGTAAGCTCGGTCACTCTGGAATCGTTTTGGAGCTGGGTATCAATTACTCCGATATCGAGACCGGCGACACGGGCAATCTCGGATGTTGCATCAGATAAGGGGTTTTCTGATTCACTGGCATTAACGATGTCCAGGAACAGAGGCGCATCCTGTGCTTTGATCTCCTCCGGTTGAACTAGTAATGGTTGTGAAGTATTGGAATTCTCGATACAAGCAGGGTTAATCGAACTATTGGAGTAAACGCAGAGGGTTTCATTTGCGGCCTCCGTGTCGATCATACCATTGAGCATGGCAGTTGCGTCTTCAGCGGTATTTGGGATCGTTCCACTGCTTGGTTCGGGGCTGAGCTGACCCCCGCCATCAGAAGTCTGTCTCTTGATGGCTGTGCCATCTACCTGGCACAGCATACAGAGGCAAATAATTTGGAAAATCATATGTTTCATTGTTTTAATTCGATTGGAATCCAAAATCAAAGTTCCATAGAGATTGAATTTACCGTAAAACAGAAAAATCAACTCCTCCACGGAGAATATCTGCGCCTAAATACATACATACACTGACGGCCTAGATCTCGTATTATGTTTGTGTCTTGACGATTTCACTTCTTACTACTGATCACGATCAGCTGAGCGGCTGGTTCTAGGCCAGCACCATTCTACACTTCGGCCCAATGAGCCACCGACTGACACGAAACAAGGTGATTGCTGGTTAGTGGGTAGAAGGTCTCATTGGAAGTCCCATCAAGTTCTTCCATGGCAGCTCAACCCCTTCCTCTAACAGCATGGCGGAATAGTAGTTGGTTACGAGTGGTGTTGGCCTCCTTCTGTGGGGAAGGAAGATCCTTTGTTGGCACCATTCCGCCGCAAACGGCCGCAGTGCAGATCGGTAGACCCATGGTACCATCTACGGCAGCCGGCCAGGGATCCGAGATCGCAACTCTACTTGTAATAAGCACAATTAATTGACAGCTGCGGTAGCCATTTATATTGAAATTTTTGCAAGTCGGAGTATAGACACTCTGGGTAATCAGATTGGCTTATTTACCAAATGCTGGGAACAGTTGGTTTTATCCCCCTCTGAAGCAAGTAGGACTTTGAGAATAGTCCTCAAAAATATATGCTAAAGACATTAGGCAATTGTGGCAATGGATTACGATGGATTGGTCTAGAACTTAATGCAAACAGATGCAATGATACATATTCACGTACCCATGTTAGGATGTTGATGGGAGTCGTTCAGAAGGAGTTGGATCATGAGAGCCAATGTTGCGGATGCTTTGTTCAAGATATCCAGAATCCACAGACGTAGCTAACCGCGAAGTATAACCACACGCCAAGACGTTCCCGAGGCAACTAGCAACCCGATCCTTAGTTCTGTGGGACAGCTTTGATGTCAGAGCACTCGTCAAATACGAGGCGTTTCTTGGCATGCCCGTTTTTCGTATGTGAAACCGCCGTACTGGACCACATGAGCCAAAGAAAAAACTCCCTGAGCTGATCGGAAATCTGAGTGAGTGCAGTATACGCATATATCACCTGTGATTGGAGATATGAAGCAACTCCTTGATAAACCACATTACAGTAGGCTCATCTAAATACGTAAAATCACGTTGATTCTCGAAAATTAAGCCTGTATACACGCACTCTTTATTAGTTAAGGTGTGCCAAGGGGCCTGCATTGTCTGACCTGAACTACCTAGCTTAACAAGCCTGGAACATCGAGTAACGGAGTCCGGTTGCGGCAATGGGCTTCATTATGAAACTATAATGCCACTCACTCTCTTGAACCATGGAAGTCCCTAATCCAGGCGGCTCTCTTAATCGAGATGGACGTGAAATTGCCCATCCAGACTTAAAAGGTGTTGTTGGGAGGGAGGTGTTGCGGGGGTGTTTGACCCTGGGCTAGCCCGAGAGCACCTAGACAAGTCAATTGGAAGGGGATAATGGATCCAAAGATTTTAGCACAGTAGACCTTAGAGAGTTTTAACTTTGTAGAAGCTTGTTCACCACCTAGTCCCATGATGCACCTGCCCCAGATGCCGGTAATAGTAGGACAAAGAGACCAGATCACGCCGCTGGAATATCTGGGAGTCTGAAAAATAGAACCAGTATACTTGTATCATCTGATCTGGATTTATCAGAGCAAGGATACGCAACTACTTGGTCATATCTTCAACTTAGAAGATCTAGCCCCAGGCTATGCAACTTTCTCTACGTAATAGCTATTACTGAATAGCTACTTACCAGTAAGAGCGAAACCTTAATACTTCTACACGGCCGGAACATTCTGATCTGAAGCCTCAAGTATCTACAGAACATATGGATTGGACTACTACGGGCCTAGACTCCGGTCAATACGTAAATTAGCCCCTTCGTATTGGGGTAACGTCATCCTTATTTTCCAGACGCCATCGGCCATCAATTGTGGTGCCAGGCAGTTGTCTTGACTATCTATATATCGGTCTACCACATCCCCAGGGACTAGACCCTCCTCTCTTTTCATTTCTAGTCTGGTAGCACAGGTTAAGAAAACTAAATCTTTGACTCATCTACTCAGTATCAGCTACACAATCATGGCCACTCCACAGATTATAACTACTGAACAAACAACCGTGCCAGGTCGCTGGATCGTTCGTGTCAAGCCTTATCTGACATCCGAGCTAGTGAAAAAGGAGCATCTGTCGCTGTTGGCAGAGAAAACCGAAGACCCCTTGACTCCATTTAACGTAGATGTTATTCAGCAGTTTGACCTGGATGATTCAAAGGGGTACTGTGCTAAATTCGACGATACAACCAAAGAAGAGTTGGAAACGATACCTCAAGTCAGCGAGCAATGGCAAACATGGTCTGTGAGGCGCTAACAATCTCGCAGGTTTTGTCTATTGAGCCTGAGCAGCTATACCGCCACTGCAATGTGCAGCCAAACTCACCGTGGGGCATCAGCCGCGTGTCTACGAGGGCCAGACTCGGCACACCTCCGTTTTCTTACACTTATCGTGATAACGTCGCCGGCAGCGGCACTGTGGCATATGTAATTGATACTGGTATCAATGATACACATGCCGAATTTGAGGAGAGGGCCAAAAAGGGCCCAACGTTTGTGTCCGGCGAGATTTCCAATGATGAGGATGTACACGGCCATGGTACCCATTGTGCGGGAACTATAGCCAGTCGAGCCTATGGCGTTGCAAAGAAGGCAAACGTTGTAGGCGTCAAGGTCTTTAGTGATCGGACAGGAACTGCCCAGACAAGCGATATCATCAAGGCCCTTGAGTGGGTTGTTAGTGATGTCTCTGTGAGAGGTATAGGCGGCCGTGCAGTGGTGAATATGAGTCTGGGGGGACCTCCTAGCGAAGCGCTCGATGCTGCTGTTGCTTCAACTGTTCGTAAGGGGGTGGTTGTTTGCGTTGCAGCTGGGAACACAGGGCTGGTGAGTAACTGAGCGACGAAGCGATCACAAGCCGGTTAACTTGGGCTGCTAGGTGATAAACGGGTCTCCCGCGCGCGAACCCTTTGCAATTACTGTTGGAGCTACGGATATTCAAGACCGAATTGCTGAATTCTCAGCTCATGGAAAGTGTACGCGACTAGTACTTGGGTCTTCGTCTTTTCGTTGCCTTGCTTAACTGCACTCTAACCTCAATACAGTTGTGGACATCCTAGCTCCCGGTGCGGACATTCTCTCTTGCTGGAAAGGCGGCCCAACCAGCACTGAGACTATCAGCGGTACATCCATGGGTATGGACTCCTTTTGAATAGCATAGCTCTTTTCAGGTACAGTCAGCTAATTTACACTAGCTACACCTCATGTAGCCGGTGTGTCCTGCTGTCTCCTCAGTGACCCTTCGTTTGCTAGAGGTCAAGTGACTACCTATGATGTTATGAGCAAAATCCTCATTCTCGCTGATAAGAACAGAATCACGGGGGTCGATGCAAGGACTGTGAATGCACTGGTGCACAATACCACCAGTCCTACGGATGCTTAAGTATGAACTTTGGCTATCGAGATGCTCCGTGCGAGTGCTCACCTGTGGAGATGTGCTGTTGCAACACATTTATTTCTTACAACAATATTGAAGCTGCAAGATGTAGCCAAAAGTGATTGATTAACTGCTTCCACAATATGCAATTCATACTGTGGCCAGAATGGAAACTGTGACTATTTTTCATCAACTCTTTCCTGCCATTTTACACCTTTCCCATTCCGGTCCCTTTTGGAATATCAAGAACATCAATTAGTATTAAGCCTATTGTAACGCTACCTGGTTACTTACCCCTCAATGATTACAAACGGGGTACAGACAGCCCTATAGACATAGTTCCTTGAGTAATGCTACATCAACAGTATGGCTCTCATATCATATGAAAACTATTATTACGGCTTCTACATCATCGTCAAATCAATCATGATCCATTAATAGATGATTTCTGATGATATCTTATTTTGTTCGGTGGGCATTTCCAGATAAGTCTAGACTGCCATTTTAGTTACGAGAGGTTCAAATAGGGGCTAAGTTCGCCACCTAACAATCACCGAAACTATGAGAAGATCATCTATACTCTGTATGTAAACAATCTAAATTAGCACTATCAATGTATTGATGATATGTACCGGTGCATAGAGATTTGATAGTTATAGATATGCATGGTCAAAATCGACAGAGCCCATAGTTATCAAGACCTCATCATGTAAACTCGGTAGGGTCCCTGTTTTGCGAAGGGCAGCTGATAGTAGATGGACGATCAAGAACTTATGCGAACAAGCAATATGACAGCCCTACTTCAGCCCTTTTTTTTAAAAAAAAAAAAAATTAATGCATACAAATAATTCAGAGGCACATTCTCTGTCGTCTGGTGAAATCATGGATGTAACATCTAGATGTCACTACTTGAGAGTGGCGCGCATGTTCCGTGTATGAGTTCAATGAATATATAGATTGAAAGACAGGTGACAGGCAAATCCATTCAACTGAGTAGATTCTGTCCTTGTGTGAACATTGACTTTAAGATCTGTGATGGAATGCACCATGGTTACAGGCCATGTTCAAATGCCTAAGCATTTGCTTTTGACATATCCACCCTCAACAGTCAACCAACTCGCCCACCAAATACATAGATGCATAGTTTTTTTACTGCAGCTTCATAAACCCACGCCACAGCCCTTGAGACGTGAACACCCCTCGAGGATCGACAGCCCTCTGAATACTCTTCAGCCTCTGCACACTTTCCTCGCTATAGCCAGCAAACACCGTGCTAGCCTGCGCCGCCGATGCGTAGTTGATATACTTATACTGATTGGCGACACCCAGGTCATCTGCCGCGACGCTCAATCTTTCAATCGTGTTTTCTGTCATGCGATTAACAGCCGCATCGTCTGTGCTGTTTGACCATGCTGTAGAGATCAGGATCACTGATCATAAGTAGGTACGTCAGCACATGTGAGATGGAATCCAGGAGGGCGTATACTCACAGAAAAGAGGCTCGTCTCGGTCAATTCCCAGAGCATTCCCGCCCCGCTGCTTCATGGCCGCAAGAGCGTTTCTTTGTAGCGGGTAGCAGATGAAGTTGGGGACCAGTCCGGGGACTGTCTTGATGGCTTCAACCTCCTGTTCGAAAACTCTCAGACCTTCGGTCAAGAAAACGCGTGATGGCGAGACACTGAGTGTTGCGAAAAGATGCCTACGGGATAGTCAGTGGTCATGAATCGGGACCTTCTTGTATAGAATGCGGGTTCCTGGACAAGGAAAAACGTACCGTGTGGTACCTAATGCCTCGCCTCCGCCCACAATCTGGCTCATGGGAGCTATGTTTGTGCTTCTGCTCAACGTGGGGATGCGATCAATAGCCTGAAAGACAAGTGGGTTTTGGACTGGCCTGCCGTATCGCTGTGTTCCACTCAGAGTGAACGCATCGCTTGCCGAGCTATACGTATAGTATAGATCATATCCCATTTCCTTGTCACCGGTAAGATTCAGGGCCGTGTACAAGTCGTAGACCCTGTCGAGAACTTGACCTGACTGGTTTGCAGCGTAAGTTGTCATGCTGGTAAAGACAGGGCCCTGGGAGAAGGTCCGAACGGTGAAGGCCGTGACGATGGCGAAGTTATTTCCACCTCCGCGGAGGGCAAAGTAGAGGTCAGGATTGTGTGATTCGGAAGCATTGACGATGGTTCCGTTGGCGAGGACGGCCTGGACCGGAATATCAGCGAAAGACTACCCAGTAGGATAGTTGAAAGGTCTACTGCGTACCTCATACTCATAAACATTATCCAATGCCCATCCGTATTTGTTCGAAAACGGGGACGTTCCTCCCCCCAGGGTGAAGCCACCCATACCGACGGTCCCGACACGCCCGCCCACGAAAGACAAATTGTGAGCTTCTAAAGCCCTGTACACCTGAAGAGTCGTTGCACCGCCGCCCACACGCGCCCTAGTACCGCCTGGAAGAACTTCGACACCACTCAGACGGTCGAGGTCCACAGTCACCCCGCCAACTGAGTTGGAATCGCCGGGGCTCCTGGAGTGGCCGCCGCCCTTGACGGAAAAGTAGCACCAGTGGTCCACGAGAATGTTCAGAATACTGGATACATCTTGGGCTGAGGATGGCTCAACTCGGCAAGCCGGATGAACCTCTTGTTGCTTTGCATCCCAGATGGTGAGGTTGTCGTTGCGAGGCCAGTGGAAGGCGGACCCGAAAGTTGACGAAATCTCAGAGCACTAGGCGCATGTCAGGTGAGAGAGAAGGTAATAACAGGAGTCAATACATACTGCTTGTTGACACGCTGTAGACACAGTTGGGTCAGATGAATTGCTGTCCCTTTCGAAGCCCGAGGCAGTGGCATAGCCTAAAGCAACCAGACACGCCAGGGGTGCAAGAATTCGGGTCATGGTGCAACAGTGCCAGTATGCTGTGTTCAGAAACTTGATGTTAAAAGTTCTTCCTGATGTTCTATGCCTATCACCCAGAAAAGACTTGGGTTTTTATAAACCCACGTCCATCTCAGCTCCAGAGGAGGTCTTGCATGCCAAGAATTCCTCGAAAATAGCGACATGCAAGTATCGTTACGGCCTAGATATGAAGCCTTCCATTTGCCAAGTCAATTGACGCAATGCCAATAGTTACTATATCCAGGAGAAGGTGCATAGGGGCTCCCTGTTCAAGTTCAAGGGCTGCTAGAGACACACGGCAAGCTATACTAGAAAGTGTCGATCTACCTATTCATAAGAGATAGCAGCAGGCACCAGAATAGAGGATGACAATACACATGCCATTGGGTGGATTCTACTGTACTCCCGGTAAGTACTCCAGAGTAGATTTGGCAATTTGCAGGGGGGGGGGAGAGAGTGGATCGTATCTGGCTCCATATTCCATGAACTTTGTCTGGTTTCTTTGGTTCCTTGTGCTCCACTTATTCAACGAATTAGACAAGACTTGTCATCAAACTCCCAACTAGTCATTTCAAACAGAGTTAGTGTCATGCAGCCAGATGACAATGTGGGTCAGTCCGACGAGACTCGGAATCCATCAATCCAAACGCTGCGGGTTTGCCTTCCTTTCCCTCCTTCCCTTCGATTTCCTCTCCATATTCCTCATCAGTTGGCACCCACTCATTCTTCTGTTGTCATCAAGGTGCAGACACTGCTGGCTCAGAAGATTTATTCTGACCCATCTCAAACATGAATATATCCGCTGGAGACCCATCCGAAAAGCGGATCGCGTTGAGATCGCTCTCGCAGCGGCTTAGTGCATGGCCAGACGAAGATTGGTCAGGAATCGCAGACCCAAAAACACGCCGAAGGCTTCAAAACCGCCTGAATCAGAGGGCCCGACGTAAGTTCGTCATGCGGCTGCCCTTCAGCGAATATCATTCATATATTTGACGCTCTGTGACGATAGGTCTGCAGAATAAGAAACCTAGCACTTCAGAAGAAAACCCACAGGAGCGCAGTGGACCCCCTTTCAACGAGCAGAACGAGCCAGTGCCACCTGCTCTTGCTTTTCAAAATGATCAAGATACTTCCTTAGCAGAGATCGAGGCCGTACACATCCTGGAATCTAGCCTACCAGCCACGAAAACAAGAATGGCCCGACTAGAACACCTAGCTCTTCAGTACTACGCCATGGGATCTCCACGAACCGACCTCCTCCTCAACCTAATCTCACTAAACTTCACCCGAGCCCTGATGGAGAATACCCGAATCCTGGGCCTCAGCTCCGACCAGCTCCACGACGATGGAATCTCACCCTTCAACACTGCCGGCCCCTGGCCAGACACCACTCTTCACACCCTCCCTGTAAATCTCCAACCCACTGCCATCCAGCGCTCCGTTCCCCACCACCCATGGCTAGACCTTCTCGCTGTGCCCCAGATGCGGGATAATTTGATCCTTGCAGGGGAGTTTGAGGAGGAAACACAGCTTTGTCTGGATATGAAGGGGTGTGGAAGTACGAAGTCAGGAAATAGTGGGATTATTGTATGGAGTGACCCTTGGGACCCGGATGGTTGGGAGGTCACGGAGTCTTTTGTTCACTCGTGGGGATGGGTTATTAGCAATTGTTTTGATTTGGCTCTTTCCACGAATCGGTGGCGAGCGAGGAGGAATGAAAGACCGTTGTTTCGTCTCAATTAACTTAAGTGATATGCTAGCTAGCGTGCAGATAGCCGGGTATAGATTTGTGATTTATCATCTATGCTGACCAATTACTTCTATCAAATTCGAGTGTTGAGTGGAGTTTAACTGCAAGTTCATGTTGGCCTTTCTCGATCAATGTACTAATATCCCGCTCTTACAGGCGCAATGGTTGAACCACCTAAAAAATGGCATGAACTGGCCATTTGTTGATACCAAAATAGTAGATTATCGAGCCGAGGATAGTGGTAAATGTATGCTAATACTACAAATAAGACCAAACATACATATTCCTGAAATCTCCCTCGACCTCGCAAAAAGTGCCCCCAATTTACCTAGTAAAGGGGAGCCGGAGCACTAACACCATCATAACTCCAGCGACATACATCATCATACATATCCCCCAGCGCCAAACCCATCGTCTTATTTTGAAACCCAATACGAGCCAAAGTCAACTGGGTTTTATCGTAGCGAGGCCAGAAAGCATCAAGACCACGCCAGGGGTCCTTGGCAAAGCTAGACCACACATCCCGGAGGTACTTTCCAACCCTAACTTCATGCGGCGTACTAGCAATCAGACTCTGATTGACAGTGTCAAACAGCGGAGAGAGCTCAGCCCCATGATAAGCACCGCTCGGTGGATTAGTCGTAAGCACCAGATTCGGGAACTCGCCGAAGTAGCGATATCGCCAGGTCGGATTGTCATCAGCGATGGCCTGCTCAATTCTCACGGCGTCGGCGCACGTATATAGCCGGTCGTTAAAATCTGTCCAGTAGCTCTCATTCTGGGGCACCTGCATGAGCTTGAACAATCCCGCCTCGTTGTGGTTGTTGCCGATTA